>OZ023158.1:15006244-15648744 GCA_963678695.2 Diplodus puntazzo | reverse complement strand
TGAACAGTTTTTAGGTTCCTGGAAATCAACATCACAGAAAATCTATCTGGGTCATCACACATCACCAACCTGGTTGATAAAAAACCCACAAATGTCTCAACCACCCTATGGAACTGAAGAGGGCTAAATTCAGTACATTTCAGAGTGAAGCTCTCATCAAATTTTACAGTGAAGCAATAGAAAGCGTTTGGGACTGGGAAAATCACGGCCCAGGAGGGGAAGGCTTTGCAGCAGGTGGCCATAACTGCCCAGAACATCAATGATATCGGCGAAGGAGGATGTCTACACAGAGCTCAACAGATACTAAAAGAGAACACCCGCCCCAGCCACTGTCTGTTCACCCTGCTGCCATCTGGCAAGAGATGGAGAAGTGTCCACTACCATACCTCCAGCCTACTGAGCAGCTTCTCTCCTCAGGCTGTGAGACTCCTGAACTCATCCTCAACCATAAAAAAAGCATTTTTTCCTTGTGTAGCATAAAGGGACTACATCTTACATTTATGTTTATGAGCAAAAGAGCTTCAGCTGTGTTGTAGATGCTGTAGGATGGGAGTGGAAGGATGTCTGTGAACCTTTTGAAATTAGTCATCTTGTTCACGTGATGCTAATGAACTAGTTTTACTGATGTTCAATGGAGGTGGAGATGGTGAAGTGCTGCAATGTAACAGCCTGTGGTGGTCACTGTCCATGGTGCTGATTGATGAGTCAAACTTAGAAGAGGTTTTAACCGTTGATGAAAATGATGTGAATAAACTATTTTAATGGAATCCTTCAATTAACAGTGAAAACTGCTGATCTAGACATGCACACTAGTAAACCATTGGTACCTAAATAGACATTTTGTTGTAAAAAAGTTAAGTTGTCAGTCATCTTCTCTATTTTTTCTCCATGTCTGCGTTTCTGTTTTATAGTGCTTAAATCATGATGCTGTGTTTTGCACTGTGAGCTCACCAAGGGGATTTAATAACAACGTTTTGTTCCAGCAGTGAGCTAACTTCTCTCACCTTGACTCAATAATCATGATAAAATATATATTTGAAGATAAGAAAAGATTAGGATGAAGATTTTATCCTGTGGGTAATGGGGGCGGGACTAGATAAGCTTTGGCTTCTCCCTCTTTTCCCTTTCGGCTATGTGTATTGTATTATTTGAACAATGATGAAATGTGATGATGATGAATTGACATGCCCGAAATAAACAACATAAACAAAGATGTGGATGCACACAGAATATTTTCCTTTTTTTGGACCAAATTTTCAGATTTGTTGTCAGACTGGATGTTTTTTGCGAGTACTAACACAATATTTGTCATTTTTAATTTTAGTAGTAAAAGTGTTGGTGTGATTAATAAAAGTGCCTTCACCAAATATGGATTTTTTTCTTCTTTATGTTTTGAAAAGCTCAACAGAGCATTGTTTTTTTTTTTTACCAATCCTTTCTGTAAAACAGTAATCAACAAATTATGACTTATTGCCATAAATTAAATGCATGATAAAATAAAATTGTGCATGTACTAGCTTCCAAAAAACATTCTAACATCAATATAAAAGCTCTGAACACAGGTGTCTGTCAATGGCACTCTGCTAACAGTAGGGAGCTCATGGTCCTGGAACAAACGTCCTTCACACTTCTCATTTTTAGAGAAAAGAATGACTGAAAACCAGCTGGTTGAGGGCTTTTGTGGTTTTTATCATGCCCAGAGGTTGCACCATTGTTTTTTTTCCAAACACAAGTGTGAGCTTTCCTGAAAGACTACAAATGACATGAAACTACTATAGTGTAACGGTCAAATTGAAAATGACAAACGTGAATGTTTTGTCATATTTAGGAGGAGGTCTATGAGCTACAGAGTTTGTGCACGATGCAGCATATTTAGTGTAGGCCTGTCACTCAAACATAAAGCCCCACAGAGCCCCCAGCCTGTCTGCACACCTCCCACAATCCCCTGCAATACCACTATAGCTGCTGCCATAATAATAGCTTGACCTGACCCGATGCGTGCACAGATACACACACCAAGACACACCAAGAAACACACACACACACACACACACACACACACACACACACACACACACACACACACACACACACACACACACACACAGGTAATGATCCTGACATTCACAAACAGGTTCAAACATGCAAGCACGCTCCCAAAAAAAGCAGAGGGAGTCAGACACACTCACAAACACACAAACAAACAGGGCGCACTACCCAAAAAAAGACACAAACACATACACAAGTCTGTCACTACTGCAGGGCAATTTGCACCCAGGTGAGAGGGAGAACCGAGAGAACAGAGGGAAAGAAAAGGAGAAAAAAGCAGAGAAAAGAAGGTGAGAGAATGAGATTACAAAGAGGGAGAGAGAGAGAGCCCACCATTTGGCCCAGTGTTTTGTGCTGATGTTCAATTTCAGTACACAGCTCATTTGATGGTTACTTCTTTTCTCTGAGCACATTTTATGAGAATAGGCTTTAGCCTGGATAGAGCTTTATTCATATGGTGAGAGTACATTCTGTATGTGTGTGTGTGTGTTTGTGTATGTGTGTGTGTGAAAGAGCAAGATGAAGCGTGAGAAAGAGGGAGACGGAGTGTGTTTGCCATTTTCAAAATGACTCCTCAAAATGAGTTGCACTCTTGCACAAACCAGCGGAGTCAATGCTCCACACACAAACACACACACACACACACACACACACACACACACACACACACACACACACACACACACACACACACACACACAGACACCAAAGCAATCTATTTTGTGAGCTGTATGAATATGGTAATGCATGTGTGGGTTATGGCCTTCATTCAGTGCAATGGAGTTACAACAGCATCTATCAGCATACAAGGCTTGTAGCGCCACACACACACATGCACACACACACACACACACACACACACTCACACACACACAGGACAACATGCACGCAAACGCGCAAATAACCCACACACATTACTTCTTACTTCATTACTTCATCTTACACACACACACACACACACACACACACACACACACACACACACACACACACACACACACACACGTCAGTGCTGAATAAATGGAGTTGACCACAATCTGCCCTCTGTCTGATGCTACCATACTGACTGAAATGTATTCACCCTCACATGAGAAAACACACACACACACACACACACACACACACACACACACACTAGTTACCAGCCTTTCATACAGCCCATACTGCTGAACAAAAGAAATCAAGTGACATTTATTAAAACAGAAACTTCTGCAGCAAAACCATAATTTAACTCAATCTGTGTACTGTAGCAATGGTGAGTGTCTGTGTGTTTGTACAGAGTGCTAGTTTTGCTGGACGATGACAAAGCGACGGCACTAACAAAATAATGTGCTGTTGCTCGCCCAGCGGAATAAGGCCCTGGGCAGCTAGACAAAGTCAAAACATTTCCCTGTCTCAAATCACCTTGTTTACGTGCTGGATGAAACGTAGCTCATTTACAAAACACATAGTATAAAGAATAGTTTGTTTTGATTGGTAAAGGGCAGGTTAACCATAACTTCTATGAATCATCAGGGGCAAACAAATCTAGCAAACAACTCATATTTCTGAAACCATGTTTGGATTTGACCAATTTTGAAAGACACACAATTATCCTAAAAGTAGTTTTGGAGCAAAAGTAATAGCCCAAGTGGAAGAGTGTACTTGCCAGGGGGCTCTGTGTTTTGTGCTATTTATATTTTGGTGGTAGAGGCCAACCTTCAAACACTCACCATTTGTATCGGTTCCATTTTTTTAATGAGTTTCTTTCCAGCAAAACATTAAAGGCAGATTATGGTTATCTTTTTCTCACCAAAATAATTGGTTTACTATATATACGAGGCCTTTCAATTCTAGTATAATACTTTTAAATGAACTGAACTGCTGTCATCTGTTTCCTCTGAGAGGAAGCTTTTGTGGCAGAGCTACTTTGGACTATCTGTCAGAAAATGTTCAGAGTTCCCTGGAACAGAGAGGGCTATCTTAAAAAGAAGGGGGAAAAAATGGATTTGATTGGTCAGGCTGGAGGCCAGGCTCACCACAGTTAGAGGAGCATTTCCAACTGGGTTGTAGTTGTTCTGCCATGAGCCTCTCGAGTCATTCACTGAGCCTGTGCCACTAGAAGTTGATTCATGGAAATGAGCCTCAGCATATCGCCCACACTGACATTTGTGAAATATGCTTAAAAAGCAGTTGCTTGCTTTTGTATATGAGGTCTCGAAACAGAATAACAAACAGAAGTGGGAAGGCCTGTGAGTGACAAGACAAAAGAAGAAAGGGAAGGAATGTGAAAACAAAGGAAATGTAGAGGATGAGGGAGTGGTTTTCGACGAGAAGTACTTGATGAGAAGTAATAAGTCCCATTTTCCTGGGAAGCAGAACATATTGGCCTTCTTATTAACCATAATATCTCCAGGCGAGGTATGCTATATATGTGGATGGATGAATCGGCAGACAGAGGGAGGGACAGAAGGAAGATGGAGAGGAGAAACAAAGGAGGCTTATGTGGATGAGTAAAAAAAGCTATATTTAGAAAGATAATAGTCCGTAATGACTTTCCATATCAAGTTAGCTCTCGCTGAATAATGATGGAGTAAACAAAGGTAAAGAGGAGGAAGATGAGAAGACGAAGATGGCGGAAAAAGAAAAGACGTTTGTGGCATTACAAACATAAATACATCAGTGTCAAGTTAAACGTGGTACCTATGGTATAATTACACTAATGGATGAGATCAAGGAGGAGATGACTGATGATCTATCTCCCACCAAAGGAAATGTTAGTGTTTCTGAAAATTAAGCTCATGTTTCCCATTAAATCAAATGCCTCCCAGTGTAATCCTCTCCTATTTCCCTCCACCATCTGCTCCTTACTCAAACTCTACACTTTGTAGCTCAATCCTCATGTAAATGCGCTGCTTCCTCAGCTATGCATTGCATTTAAAAAGACAGAAACATATAAGAAATGGAGAGAAAAATGGAAAATGCCCAGACTACATGAAATGCAAAGAGAAACCGATTTCACAGGGTAAGCTGGGCAGGCAAAATAAAGACAAACTGGAGATGACACAGGAATGTGAAAGGGTCGGAAATAGATAGAGCCAATTAAACAACACGTGGGAGGTCACACACAGCTAGATCAATAGGAAGAAATAATGGAACGATGGAAATGGCAAACTGGTGACGAGATGAAAGGAAAGGCAGTTGTGTAAGAAAAACATGTTGGAACTTGTAGAGAGTGCTGTATCAATTACCTACAGTCATGCTGTAATGTAAAATGTCCGTTTCTTTGTATTTCTTTCTATCCTATATGTCTTTGTTCTATTAGTTTGGTATTTGTTTGTACAGTTACTCACTTTCCTCTTGCTGATCATTAAACTTGAATTTCGAGCTTAGATCGGGCCCAAAATAATCAAGCCCGACCCGACCCGAGACCGGGCACGCTGTGTCCGAGCCCGATTTAAACCTGACATTTTTTTTAATACGTGGGCTGTTACAATTGAAATTCTCAACTACAATTCCGAGTTGTTTGAACTACATAAACCTGTTTAGAATTATCTTTGTGAATAATGCAACGAGTGCTGCACTTAATGCACTCAACAAAGCCGGAGGACAACAATGCAGGGAGGAGAGAGATGCGTGTTTTCAAGCTGGAAATACAGTCATTATTTTCAGTTATAAAAAAAAAACAAAAGAAACACACACAAATGCTTGATCAAGGGCCCAGCCTGGCCCGACCCGGTCAGGCTCGGGTCAGGCTTGGGCAGAGAATCTAAACTCTACTTGAATTTACTTTCTGTTTACTGAACAGGTTTATATGCAAAAAAGACACATATAGTATTGTATGTTTACTCATATACTGATTGTTTTTATTACTAAATAAATCTGACTGCTTTATTTTAGGGTTAATGAAACGACCCCTGTGTGCTTATCAGGAGTGTGTGTATATGTCTGTGTGTGTTTGTACACGTTTTTATTCCCTATTGGGGACCATTACTGTCATAAATACTGACCATGTCAGGACCAATAGTCCTTTTGGCGTCCTAATGCAGCAAAGCTTGATTTCTGAGATCCTGTTTAAGTTTAGGGGTAAAGTAGAGTCACGGTTTGGTTAAGATTAGAGTTAGGCACGAATTGGTTGGGGTTAGGGTTGTACAAGTGAATGGAATTCAAAAACCTGTGTGTATGTGTATGTGTGTTACATGTATGAGGCAGAGCTTCACAGGAAACAAATAATTTCACCACAATGAAAGACTCTCTCACCTGTTTGAAGAAAACAAGATTTTCAGATTCAATACTTGATTAAGTTGTTTGCCGGGGTGGTTTCCGATTCTACATCAAAACAACGGGGATGAGAAAATTCAACTTTCGAATGAATTTCAGAAACTTCTAAGCAGAACCAAACAACTTTCAAGCTCTGAGAACATTGTCCTCTTTCTTTGTGTTGCTGTGTGTGTGTGTGTGTGTGTGTATTTATATATACGCTTCTGCTGCCCTCTCCATTTGTCACTGTGTCGATGGAGCGTGCGGCACAGTCACTCTAGTGTCTTACACACACACGCAAGCACACACAAACGCATGCGTGCACACACACACGCACACACTGAGACACGTCCCCTTCGCCTTCTTCCTGCCCGTCATTAATAAAGAGAAGTAGCTGCACACCTGTTTACTGACAGCACCCACAGAGAGAGAGCAAGAGAGCGAGAGAGCGAGAGAGAGAGAGAGAGAGAGAGAGCTGGGTAAAAGTGCAGGTGAGTGTGACAAAGGTACATTTTGTCAAAGGTAAATCAATGGAGTCATTGTGACTGGAGAAAAGAATGAATAAGTGTGAAGGAAACCTCATTCAGACACGTAGTTCTTAAGATATTGTTTCTTTCTTGAAAATGCCAATTTGAGTTCAATTTACCATCGGTATCCAAATTTTGATTGGTTAGTTTTCACCGTGCTCTAGAAAAAATAAACTTAAGGGCAATCTGAGATTCCTTGCAGGAATTTTTTTTCGCCTCCCGGGTTACATAGAAGCAGCTCTAACCACCTGATGGTGATTTGTCTCCTAACACTTCAGGAATGTCAGGAATGCCACAAACACATGAAGTACTCTGCATGTATCTTCAAATTCAAATTACAATTCATATTCTCTTAAAATTATGCTAGAATCGATATAAGATAGCATTATGTGTTCTCTTTAGTGACAATGCAGTCGCAACATTAAGCACGAAGAGTGCATTGATAATATAGAAATTTATGTCAGATTTGGAATAAGGAATGTTAAATGTTTTATGACCAAGAGAATTATCAACTGACTGTTTTTTTGGTGTCTTTTGACATTGTTTTGGTTTTGCAGCATGTAACTGTTCTGTTTTGGAAAAGCACATTTTGTGCATATCATATTTTAGTTTTATTTAAACTGTAGAATAGCAAAATGTATTACTACACTTTTATGTGCTAAAATGAAACAACTTCAAGTTTACTTTGTTCATATTCAGTAGGATATATTGCTGTGAATGTACTAATATAAATGGTTGATTAGTTTACTTGAAGTCTACCTTATTTGCATTACAACACTACACTAACCACAGTTCAAATCATGCTTTTCTACAATTTAATAACAACTCAAATACACTTAGTACACAATTAGTTCTGAATAAGCAACAATTAAATTATCTAATAATTACCATACTTTACGTGTGATTAGTCTGACTACAAGTACACTCAAGCATGCTAAGATTTAATACTCAGTTCTTGTTAAAAATGTAAAAATCGTGCATTTAACAGCTAAAGAGCTACATGTCTCCCTGGAATAAGCTATAATGAAAGTGAATATTGGAATTTGTTGGTAGACCAGAAAGAAGACTACTGATGGTAATGTTTTCCCCACTGTGTCCAAGTGGCCAAAAATAAGCCATGATAATAGAGTCATTCAACTGCACACTAAGTTCAAAAGTCCATGACTTGATTTCACTACTTTCCAACTCAGTTGTTCTCCAGCAGTGCTAGGTGCCAAAAAAACACATGAGCATTGCAGCTCTGTCCGACATAGTCCTGCCATGTCTAATGAAACCCTTTTTAGGTTATGGTTACCTATGCACGAATAACAAAAAATTGCTGTTACCCTAACAAAGAGATGAAGCCTGTAGATGCCATGACTGAAAAAGAGACAGACGTGTTGCCCGAGAGACTTTAAATCTGATAACAGTGAAGGTTTTGTGTCTTGATATGTAAGAGATAGCACACAATAGGAACAACAGAGGGAATGAAGAGCTTTTGTGACAAAACTTTTCAAACACACTCTGCACATTTATGACAGCAGAGAAAAGAGAGAGAGAGAGGAGTGAATAGAAGACACTGTATGTAAAGCCAGAAGAATAACGAACTCCTCCACCTGTCACATGCCACAGACAGACTCCTGACTTCTTAACTTTCCTCCTCTCTCTCTATCTCTCTGCTCCTCTTTCCATCTCCACATCTGTTCTCTGTATCTTCCTCTCACCCCACCCACTTTACCACTTGTTCTCCATCAGCACTTTGTTCTTCTTTTCTCTCTTTCTCTCTCCCTCTCCACCTGTCTATTCTATTGAATATTTTAAATCAACCACAGCGGAATTGCTGAACAGCAGCAGAAACAGCCCTAGAACACGTCTTAATCTGACATAAAACTGCAGCACATGTCAGTGTTTTGCTGTCTGTGTATGTGAGCCATCAATGCCTTTAAAGAATTCAGAAATGCAAAACTGGTAGATTGTTGCTCAGAATACAGCTTTCTAACTGTTTGTTGTCTATATTTGGCCCTATTTTGGCTTCCTACAACCTAAAAATCGACATGGTTGGAATCAAGCCTTGGTCTTATCCTTTAACAGCGCAATAACAGACTGAGAAGCCCCCTCTGAGGACATTGCTGTGTCTTGTACTCTACCCACACAGCTCAGAGGAAAGGCCACAGTTTTTATTTTCAGTACATAACACGGTGAAGAGTGAATGAGCAAGAAAAAGACAGGAATATAGAACGAAAGAGGAAGACAGGTCAGTTGAGGAAGGCCAGTACACATCAAGGTCGTTCGGGCATGGAAGTCGAAAATGGTAATTTGTGCCCGTGTGCGTCCATTGCTGTGCTTCTTACCAAGTCTCCTCACAAGATGTGGAAGTGCTCCAGTATAAATCTGGACGGTAAATACTTGAAAGAGTTGCTACTTAAAAGTTTGGATTTGGGTTACTTAAAGGTTAGGCTTAAGGTTTGAAAGAAGAGGTAGCGCAGAAGTATATTTGTACATAAAATATATATATATATATAAGATATATATGTATGTATATATATATATATATATATATATATATATATATATATATATATTTTTTTTTTTTTTTTCAGGACTTAAGAAGAAAATGTGTGTTCGGCACTTGGTGTACCTGAAAGACAGACTTTGGCAGGCATAAGGTGACTGTGGGATTCCTGTGTGAGTGTGTTTATGCCAGTCCTTCTGAAGTCTGACATACAGGAGAGGAATACTGTGCCACCAAACCTGGCAACCTCACTCTAGTCCGGTCACCTTGATCACCTGCTGTTGCCCCCACGGTCACTTCGAACACACACACACACACACACACACACACACACACACACACACACATACACACAAACACGCACACACACACACACACACTGCTGACATGGTGGTTGTTGTGTGGTTCCTCATCCATACTTAAGTACCTTGAAGATATTTAATTTATATTCATTTCGACTGAAATACATTTCAGAGGCATCCATTAAATCTATGTGACAGCTCTACTCATTTGCAGATTAACATGTTTTACTAAAAAAATCATAAAATAAGTTTCAGCAATGCAAACCCATGTATGCTGAAAATAGAGACAGCTACCCAAAGTCAGAAAATTAATGCAGCAGCCTAATATAATATAAGCATGTGAAGAAGGCCTGTGATAAATGCTTAAATAAGTAAGACATTATATTAAACAACTCAGATTAATAAAAGTCAGCGATTGTATCATTAGGATTTTATCTTTGCCTCTTATCAGCCCTGTTATTTTTCAATTTCCTACAGGTTTCTTTTTCATTACAAAATAATTGTATTTTTATATAGAGACCAGAAGGAGATTATATTATCCAAGTAACAAAAGAAAGGTAAAACAATAAAAAATAATAAAATGCAAAAATGTCATCATTATATAAACACAAACAAAATAGCTGTGAGCTGCTACTCACTCATTCTTTGTTTTAGGTGCTGTGTGCTTTGTGCTACTTAGCTAGCTGTGTACAGCAACTGTAGGCTAAGCATAACAGTAACCATGTTTCTAACCCAAATGTAAGAAAACAACTAACATTATCATGACAAACACTCACCGCAGTCAAGCCAGTATGCTAATATTGGAGAATTTTGGCTGCCATATTTTCTTTAATTTGCCAGAGCATTTGATTTATTTATTTCTGTCAGGACAAATATTGCAAAAAATGCCTGGAATAATTTACCACCCCTAGCTTCAAAATTCTGCTTTTGAATCAAAGAATCAGTTACAGTAACAGTCTAACAGTCTACTAGTGTCATATTACTCACAGGGGCAGTTTTTGTATACTTGAAGCACATTTTTTTAATTATGCTTCACTTGTTAAGAATTTTCATATCAATAGATGGGTAATTTACCCAAGTGAAGGGTCTGAATGCCTCAGGATCATGTCTGTTGTCACCAGATGGAAAGCTAACTCCAGGTAGCTAATTATCCTGGATAACTTCAATAAAGTCATTGCACTGTTCCATGAATAGCACGTCTGCTGCCACAAACATTTCTTTAGTGGAGTGCCGCACAAATTACCATTGTTATTTAATGAGATGCATGTAATTGACAGCACACATGTTTAATAACTCATGTTCTCATTATGGGCCGTGTTTGTTTGTCTGCATGCATACCTCCTTGATGAGATTAATATGACAAGTGATGCAATTAAAGAGCCTGGGCGAGGAAGAGGAGTGCTCAGCAAACTGTTCACCAGCTGATGAAAGGCAGATATGGGTTGGCAAGAGTTCAGCAACAGGAGTTCAGCAACAGGGGCGCCAAAAGACATCTCAATGAGAATAATTGATTACTTGGAGGCTAAAAGAACTACTAATTGATAATAAAGTGGGAGCAATTAAAGTGTTAGACATGCAAGTGTAGTCAACCTGATTCATTTACTTGGCTCTGCTTTCTGACCTCTTTCTCCTGTCTGAGTTTGCGCGAGACAAACTTAAAATTCTCCTTGACAACATGACCTCAGCTTGCAAGGAGACATACCCCCTCACTTGTTTGTTTACTCACGAAGAAAACTTTGCTTTTGGAACATCCAGTATATTTTTTTCTTGAGGGCACAGTCTCAGTCAGGTTGTTGGCTTGTATCATTTCTCCTGAAAATCTAAATGCTTCAGGCTCCGAAAATATAAAATGTTTAGCTGATATCATCTACTTTATGTTAGAATGCAGATTTATTGTGACTATTAATGATTTGGTGCTGATCCTGAAAAATTCTACTAGTATAGACACGCATTAAAAACACTGAATAGTACAGTATTAAGTGGCATAGGATGTAAATTGTTTGTTAATTGTGTTTTAGTGCCTTTCAGCTCATGTTTTGGTTTTGTGGTGCTGAACTTTAATGTCTTGGATTAGTATCATCGCTCACATCACTGATATTTTCAGCTTTGGTTGAGTGAAAGGGCTCTTAAACCACTTCAGACACAGTAGAGCATTTAGCAGCTAAAGAGCCAGATATTCCCCTCAGGCGTTGGTGGAGACCAAAACAGAGCTGAAAGGAGAGTACATTTGGGATTCAGATGTATCATGTCTATACAACAATGACTCAACCATGAATCAAATGTACTGATGTTGCTCAGTATCCAACTGATTTTCCGGGAGGCAATGGTATGATAACATGTTTACCAACTTAAAAGGAGATATGTCAGTGTTGTATAAGAAGCTTGCCCCCAGGTGTCCAAAAAATAAATTACAATACTATTATTGAGCATTAAGAAGCAATTTAAGACTAAATCTTGGGTTGTTCACACAAAGTCACAGAGGACTTAGTCTGACTCTCTGAATGTCAACTGTTGGAAGCCTTCCATTGGACAGTATCTCAGACAGGGGTTCCCCTCCTCCTCTTTCACTATCATTGTCAAAATCCTTGCCATAGTGAAACACAGCAACCCCTGAACTGGTGAACAGCATATGGAAAAAGAAGCAAACCACATCCTGGAGCAAATATAAACAAGCTAGCAGCTGCTAACTTTTCTAGCCTCTTTAGCCATTTTAATACCAGGAGCTGCCTCCCAACGTGAAACTGTTCTGTCAAAACAAGCTTCCTCTCAACACTATTTCTCACGGGCAGTAATACTGCATTCTAGGCTTTGTGCTGCCCAGGACAACTATAATTGTTTTAAAGAAATACAAATAGGCTGTAGCAGAATGAGAATGGGTGCAGCCAGATCTTTGTCCAGTGGTTACACAGTGTTAAGGCTATGCAAGGCTACTTGGAGGTGCAGGCAGGTGTTCTGCACATGTTACCACAACTGTCTAAGGTTACAAAATAGTGTATAAAGTACAGTACTGGACAGGTTTGTTTAATATTACAATACTTGGATTACATTACTGACATTTTTAAAGTAATGCATCTGATTACTTTCCCTTACATTTGGATTACCTCAATGCCAAACACATGCAAATAAAGACGAGAGAAAAAGTGATCTTATATCAATTAGATGACTTTTATTCAATATAAGTTATGTATTTGATTTCAGACCAGAGTGATGTTGTGCGAGACTCATGAAGTGTTGTCATGTCACAGACTTGTATATCATTCTTTAAAAAGAAAAAAAAATGTAATTCTGTTAGTAATCAGTTTTTACGCAATTAGTTTTTTGCGAAATGTATCTGTAATCTAAATACATCTTTTTCCTGAAACTGCAATGGAATACAGTTACCCTTTTTTGGTGTCCTACTTACATGTATTCTGCTACTGCACAAAATGGGATGCGTTTGCAGCAACCACTAGATGTCAGAGTGAGCAGGATTATAAGCAGAAGTGAAGGTAATCATACTTTTTTATTAATTTCATATATTTTTATTTGACAAAAAATGGAATTCACCTACTTACATTTTTTATTGCCTTGTTTCAAGAACCGTCTTTAGTCAAGTTTTATCATCCAAACTGGTATTGATTGAATTGATATGCAACTGTTGTTGAGTTCTGTTGAATTTCATTTCAAATGTAATTCGCATTTCCTCTTGCAATAATGTTTTTAAAAAAGAATTCTGAGTTACATTCAACCATTCATCCTTGTTTAATGTGTACGTGTATGTTGTGCCTGCCTGTGCTCGTGAGCACCTGTTTCCCTGCGCTGCAAAGAGGAAGTGCAGCCCTAATTACTCAAAACTCCCAGTGGATGCTTAGACCAGTTTACACTCATCACAATGAATTACACTCACCTCCGTCTCTACTGCCACAACAAGCCCTTCTCTCTGTCTGTCTCATAGAGCATTCACACTCCTAACAACAGTGGAGCTTTTATTTATAACATTTCATTTTGCATCAGAGGGAGACAGCCAACTGTTTACTACCAACCAACACACAGACTAACACATGGTGTACACAAGCACACATCCGTATATATTGTGAATGCTTCTAGAGCCTTGTCAAGATTTGAGTTATAAGTTACACTCCTGATCAGAAAATGACTTCTAAATGTTAATTTATTATTTCAACCATTTAAAATGGGTTAAGCGGTTCTGACTTCAAAAAACACCTTCCCCATTAAGGATTTGTTTTGGACCAAACCGCAAACCTCAAAATGTTACAGATTTGTGTAGGAGGGCATTTACACGCACATTAATATTTCATTAAATCCCACCTACTAAATTATTCCAACTGTGTGATTACTGATGTAAACATCACATTGATTTGATATCATCTTTCCACATCAGCAGTGAATCATTGTTCATGTCCTGCACGATGGTTCAATCTCGATACTTCATTCCTAATATACTGTACCTGTACAAACACTCTGTTATATTCTGACAGCTGTTATTTATTTTAACATTCAATTCTGTGAGCTGGCTTGTTGTACTCGAATATAGTTCAGTTCTTTAGAAAAACAGATGTCAAAATGTCATTTTGGAGTGGAAAGATGTTTTTATTCACTTCACAATAAAATCAAATATGCCGTCACTTCTTGCTTTTTAAAAAGTAACTAAGTAAGAGACAGGTGGTAAACAGACATGGTGAAGTCCACTGGCTTTTATGTATTTCAACATGATGTTACTAAACCACTGCCTGCAGAACTGTACTGTGGGTAAAAAATTAGCAACACAAAGCTGACTTTGTAGACTGAACTAATCGGGTCAAAAGCGTCATCTTCATTCTTTTAATGCACCATATGGAGCAGAGTAATGATTAGGGTGAGAGGGCTTTTACACGTCAATGAGTACAGTTGAGATTACTGAGTGCTAACGTGGTTACACGTGTAATCAAACGCAGGTTTTAACGACACAGTTGGAGCTTCAAGGTCTTGTTTTAGCAAATACCTTCACTGCTGAGGTGTCAGTGAGAAAGACACCCAATCCCTGCTGGCTTTGAGCTTAGAAAAAGAAGAAGAAATGGATTCTGGAGTAGGTTTTGCTTGCGTTCTCATGTTTATGGTTGCAGCCAGAGTGGTTTGTTTTGAAAAGAACCACTAAAGGTTTCAGGTGATCAGCAGTATGCATTATTTGAGTGGCAAGGAGCAGTACAATCCCACATCTCAGTGCACCGAGCTGCTCTTTTAGCTACAGGGCAGACGTAGTACAGACTGCTCACATCAAGGGGCTTCAGAACCAAAATGATACATGGAAAAGAAGTAGTCAGCATTTACATTGATGGCTGAATAGATACAGAAAAGTGAATGAAAATGAAATGAAAACATGTCCACAGTAGACACACTGTTGAACTGAAAACTGATCTGCTGAGAGCCTAAAAACAGCATATAGTAAAACATCACAATAATCCTAGCCAGATTTGGCAGAAAGAAACAAACAGAATAAATAAAACACCAATTAGTATTGGAATTTTTGACTGAACATATTCAACATTTCCTCTCACTTTTTAGCACCTTCAGCCCCTCAGAGAGTCCAGCTCTCCTGAGGCTGTCGCAGTGTCCGTCAATCCGAATAACGCAAAGTGGGAGGCAAGAGTAGCCAGACAGCTGAGGGGGTTTGTAATACAGAGTGCCACATTGCTCAGAAATAGACCATTATAAGGGCTGAGTGAATCATGAACGGGTGTCCAAGACACTCCTGATTACCAGACAGAAAGTGCCGAAATATGTCCTAAATGGGGGAAGAGTGAGGAGAGAAGGGAAAAGAAGGCACTGAGATAGGGAGAAATTAAGCAAAGGGGGTTAAATGGAGGTTGAGAGGTATTTGACTCAGGAGAGAAAGGGGAGAGCAGGGAGTGACGGCGGCAAATGAGAGATGACGGTGAGAGGTGTTTTCTAAGGAAGACAGATGAGAAGACGGAGAGGAGTGGCAGGAGGAAAGACAGAGCGAACAGGAGGAGGAGGGAGTGATAAGGAGCCGGACACAGAGGGAGAGACAGCCTGTCTCAACGGCGAGCTGCAGAAAGAAATAAGTTGTCCAAGAGGATTTATTCTGCAGACGGGGGGAGTTTCATCGGAGGAGAAGTTTAAAAATCAATATGTATCCTCGGAAATAGATATTCCCATTTAAAATCAAATTAAAGAAATATATGTTTTTAAAACTACAATGCACTTACCCCTGTGCCAATCCCTCCCGTGACTGGATGTGCAGAAAATTTTAAAACTCCATCTGGGCTGCAATTAAGGAGTTATTTGTGGGTCTACAAGGAGCTATAATTCAATGTGTTAACAGCTCTTTTCTAAGTCATGATTCATCAGCAATATTGTCCTCATTCTTTTGAATTTGACTCAAACTCTAAATTACAGTGAACTTAATAGAGAAATGCATAACCCTAGCAGCTGGCACAGTTTTATCCTGAAAATGTGGCTCAGATAGATAAAAAAATATTGCTTGTCGGAAGAAAAAACACATCATAGATCATAGTTTCACCCTGCTGCGGTGCTTTCAGACACCAGTGGCCTTAGTGGAACTCTAAAAAGGCATCTTGAAGCTCTTAGTGCTTGGCTTTCTGTTAAAGCGAGACAGCACGGACTGCAATCAGACATTTTTTGGTGCAGCCTGGTTGTTGAAAACATGTTATTGTGCAAAACTATATGTGTTGGAAACTCATCTTTTCAGGAGGTAGCCCGCTTTGAACAACACTTTCATCTGTGAATCTTATCTCTCACAGCATGCTGTGAGGTGATGAAGGCCGTGGCGGTTCTCACAATAGCTAGTGTCTTTAAACATAACAACATGAATATCTCAGTGTGGCCTATGTGGCTCTGCTTTGTGCTACAGTTGTTCCCAACGACTGTGTAGTTTCTCTACTGGTGCATTTAACAAGCTCCTAGAAATCTACAGTTTGTTGTCAGTAAAGCTAGATTTTTATGAAGACATACTGACACTATCTCTTCACTGCTTGCAAGCTCGACCACTTCACATTCTTCAGCCTAGTTAGCTCACTTGCTTGCTAGTTGGCTAACTAACTTTAATTTTCTTTTTCTTTAGACATGTTTCCAATTGTTAGGTGGCCTACTTCTACCACAGACCCACATTTGTCAGGATCTGCATGATGGCTGCAAAGGGATTACCAATGCAACCAAATTCTCCCTCAGTTTTGCTTTTGGAAAACAAATAAATCTAGGTTATGTTACCTGATAGTACGTCTATATATGTAATGTAAATGTCTTTAGGTGTTTGTTATTTTTAGTCTGTACAGTTAATCTGCATTGACATTATATGTTAATTCTTGGGTTTGTGCAATATCATCTTGCCCTGTGACTCTGAGCTTTAACCTCCTGGATTTAGGAAGTTTATTCTGCTGTTGCATGCAAAAAAGTGTACTTTTCCACACACATCATTAGGCTGCAGCGCGATGCATCGGGGGAAGAAACTCTTTCAAATGACAGTTTCCTCACAAGCAACTAACTCCTGTATTAAAGAGACAAGCATGACAGTTTTGAATGTTACTCCGTTACTTTATCTTTGCCAGACACAAGTGTTTTAAAAATAAGAAAAAAAGTCCATGTCAGTGGAGGAAAATGTGGTGGAAATACGAGGAATGAAAGAGCTGAAGAGATATATCAAGACAGAGGAGCAGAGAGATTTTCTTTCTGCCTCTGAAGGACAGAGAAGTTGCAGACACTGCACTTCCAATCAGATAGGAAAAGACCCAGTCATCAAGGTTTAGACTGAATATATACCTGTATGTGTGTGTGTGTGTGTGTGTGGTGTGTGTGTGTGTGTGTGTGTACTGTATATGGAGAGAAAAGTGTGCACTCCTGGGTGTGTGAGCACAGTACTTGTATGCGTGCGGCTACGCTGTGCCTGCCTGTGTAAGACATGTCACTCTGCTTCTATATGGACCATTTACTGTGCGTGTTTGAGACAGAAGCTGTCAAATCAGTGCTGACACATGGCAAGTATATTTTGAATAATGTATGAATATGTTAGATCAGATCTGGTTGATTCTGCAGTTAAATTAGAGAAGACACCGAGAGAGTCTTGGTTGGTGAACTCTGAGACGCTGTCAATGTCATTAGAGGCCTGCTTCGGTTATTTTACACAGCTGTTCATGATCGCTCGCATGCTGAAAATACATTCAGACGGTTAAGCAGCAGATGAACTAATAGGACCAGAGCTAGATCATGTCAGATATTAGTACCTGTCATTACTAGAGATCATCAGAACCATGAAAACAGGACACGGTATATTAATTCAGAGAGACTAGCCTGTTATTTCTCATAGGTTTTCTTCATCTTCCTGCATTTCTGTCTTGAGGGGTGTTTTCGAAGTTCCAGGTATTTTTATTTTTTTTATCATATTACAACACAGGGTTGCAAATTTAAATTGTATTAAATGCTGAGATGAAGTCAACAAACAGCATTCTGATGTAGCTGTTGTTATTTCCGAGGTGTGTGATGACGGAGATGATGGATGGTGTAGGGCAGTGGATATAGCATCCCCCGTGGATCTGCTGGTTCGGAATGTTCCGCAAATGAATATGTGTGACCCTCTTCTCCATTCCCAATAATCGCACAGTAAGATATAGCTCTAGCGTGTTATCTGAGCAAATGAGAAAAGTACACAAAGCTCAGGCAGCCATGGTTAAACTTAGCACAGTCATCCTAATCAAAATGGTATTACGCCCAGTGTTCTTGAATAATGATGTTTTTTTTCCTCTCCTCCAAATAAACATCCTCAATCACTATTCTGAGCGGTGCATTTGCAAATATTCTCCACAGTATTTGAAAAAAGTTTCTGAGCTGTTGAGCAGAGATGTTTGGCTGAGACTCTGTTTGTGTGTGTGTGTGTGTGTGTGTGTGTGTGTGTGTGTGTGTGTGTGTGTGTGAGCATATTTTAACCATCTCTATAGCAGACTGGATGTAGCAGAGCTGAACGGTGCCAAATTCTATGGCACAGCCCGTGGGACGGGCTCTCCACACACACACACACACCACACACACTTGTATAAAGGACACGTTGCCATATGGGATGTTGATCCAACTTAAACATCCATCTTGAGTGACACCTCCTCCCCTGAGTGTGTGTGTGTATATATATATATATGTGTGTGTGTGTGTGTGTGTGTGCTGGTTGAGAGCAGTAGGAAGGAAACTAAAGGAAATCTGATTGAATTGGTGGGCTGAGGATGGAGACACAGTTGGGTATGGGGGGTCTGAGGTCAAAATATGAGAAGTTTAGTTCCTCCAAACTCTCTGACTTTGGGAGCGCCTCATTTACTCCCCCTGCACACACCAGGTGGGTGGGAAGACATCTGGGAACAAACTCACTGGCTCCAGGTGGTAGGAGGGAGAATACAATCAAGTGCATCGTCTCTACTTTGGTATATTTAAAATGCATGTTTCTGCATATTTAAAAGAAAGTCTTGGGAAATATACATTTAATGCTGGGAATATTTGCTGGCACAGAGTTTTCCCTTGTGTCACTGTGGTCTACTGTGGTTTTATAACAGATGACTGACAGAGCTCTTTGAGTCAAATGTCAAAAGAAACCTGTTCTACATTATATCAAACTGACTGAACATGACTCCATGAGTTGAATTCAAGAAAGGTTGCGGCTGCTCTGAACAAGCTGTAAAAATGTGTCCCGAATCATCTGCCCGAATCAGCTGCTGCATTAGCAGGGCCCCCGGACCACCTTCAGTCTAACGAAATCATCGGCTCAACTGTGACGTAATGGAACTGAATAAAATGCAACATTCTGGTGGGATCAAAAATGATTGTGGAGCACCTACATGCTCTGTGTTGTACAAATCTCATAACACTTACTGCTACTCAATTTCATTAGAAAATGAAACCTGAAAAGTGTCAGGTAGTGCTGGGCGGTATGACGAAAAATGTATATCACGGTATTTTTCAAAATTCCTACGGTTTCACGGTATATGACGGTATTTTTTTTCATGCATAATCAGGTGTTCACAGCATTTTCTACTGGTTGAGAGAGGAATTACTAGCCCCTTTTAGATAGAAAAGGCAGCACATTTGCTGCAAGGTAAAGGCAGCACTCTGTCTATCTTTAAGGGAGGTGTAATTTTCCTCTCTCAACCAGTTTCTCATTCCTTCTTTCCCAAAAAGCTGCCACTGGGGTCGGCGTAAACATATGACGTGACGTGACGTGAAGCACGAAGTTCGGTGTGAACAGTGACGTACAACATATCGGTAGAAATGTGGCGACACTTGATATATTTATTTAATTATAGATCCGTGGCCCATATTCTCACCTCCTCAGTCAAACACACGCCGATGTTAAACCCCTGCTAGTAATGGAAGCGTGCGGCCTAGCGCACCACCCCCTCCGTTAGCTGCCTCAAGCAACAGACAGCTAACAGGAAGCAGGTGGAATTTGACTTCAAAATAAGAGCTTTACATTGCACCCCATTGGAGTTTAGAACTGGGTTCTTAGTGGGGGGCTTTTCATTTGAAAGTAGCAACCGTTCCTAGCTTGCCGCTATACAAGTAGCGGACACAACCAAACAGTTACAGAGACGAGGAGATGCTAGCATCTCCCGGATCTCAGCGGCTTTCCAGTCGCTCATCTTGACGTCCGCGGGTGAAGTCATGATCTGCAATGTCTATCCTATCCATCTTCACCGTAACACAACACCAGAGCACTACTGTTTATCCTTGCAGTCGCACCATACCTGTTTAGCAGCGCAACATTGAAAAGTGTCCGGTCTGAAACAGTGTTGCGCGGCGCAGCATAGCGTTCCGAACGTTGTGTATTCAAATACAACGGTATGGCGGTATATTAAAAATTCATAACGAAAATATACACCGGTATTCGGTGTGAACCTGTATACCGCCCAGCACTAGTGTCAGGCGTGATAATTCATAACACAGCAGCAAAGACACTAACTACCGTACCCCTCTAGCATCAGCTTTGCACGTGGATGGCTTGAGGCCAAGTTAGCGACAAACCTCCGGCCACACTTTCAAAATAAAGCTTGATGGCAAACACAGTACATATCATGACATATTTTGACTGTTGTCAAGCAGTGGTGGTTTGGTTAGGTTTAGGAAAAGATCATAATTTGGGTTAAAGTAACTATATTTGCTCACCTTTGTTACATACATTATGCTATTTAAGTCAGTTATTTACATTGACATATCAAGTCCAGTGTATGACCCGTCCAACCACCTTGACCCACAACTGATGCTTTTCTTCTTGCTTTATACTACTGCACTAGAGACACTACAGGGGTTCCTACAGCATCAAACTTAGAAGCACACAGTATATGGCCACTGACCAGGCTGCTGTATTTAACACGATCGAGAGCAAGAACGAGCTGGATTGGCTTTAAGTATCCGGGTCAGGCCAAATCAGGTTCTCTTGGAGAGAAATGCTTCTTAAAAACAGGATAAACTATATGAAAAGTTGAAACGGGAATGGCTCTACTCTGTGTGCAGAGCAATATCTGGTTTACTTTCTGAATGTTTTTGCAGTGTGACACTCCCTCCAAAACCTTCAGTCTTTTTTAAACATCCAATTTATTCTGGTGTATTTAGATGTCTGACTCTTGGATTAACTTGATTGCACTACAAAATAAAAAATGACATCTTTTATCGCTCCAAACTGACTGCATCCCGAGAGTCTTGGTATGCCATCCACAAATATTTCGGAAAAATGATATGGCACTTGTAGTTTAAGTGTTTGGATTCCTTCTCGTTTTTTTTTTCGTTTTTTTTCAACAAAGAGCCCTGAAGCATGTTTTAGTTGAAAGGAGCTGTTAATCCCCAAGTTGCCTAGTTAGATCAGGGATAAAATCAAGCCGCACTCGACTTCAGAAAATATTTTACCCTTACAAAATATCAATAAACCATCTCATAGTTCAGCAACAGAGCAACAAGATATAATCGGACAGCTGAGATTACTATCACACACACTCTTCCCTACGGCTACAACATAATGCAGAGATGATAAAACTAATCGGAAGCACTGAGGAGAGGAGAGGAGAGGAGAGGAGAGGAGAGGAGAGGAGAGGAGGCAAGGTTTTGGAGGAGAGAAGTGGAGGGAGTAATGGAAAATAGTTAGTAAGAAATCGGGGAAGAGGAGCAAAAGGAAGCAAACAAACGGAGATGAGAAGGTAAAGAGAGGAGAAGAAAATAAACAAAAAATGAACCAGAGGGTTGAGAAGAGTTCCCCCTTTACACTCTTAACTGATTTATGACAAGCCGGAAATCTGCTCAGTCCCATGAAATGCTCGGGGCTGATGACAACCTTGTACATCCAAAAAGTCACCTTTTCAATCTGTAATGTACTGTAGCTTAAATCACTCTCGCTGACTGGGAGCAAATGCGACAATAAACCAATATAACACCTGCAAAAAACATGCACATGTACAAAGCAGGAAATCACATGCGCTCACACTCACACACACGTAGTATGGGAGCTGCATGCATACACTTGTGCAAGTAAATGCAGTCCTCCTGCCTCCTCTGCGCCAATGAAATATACATGTGCGAGCCGTCAGCGGAGAAGGAACACTGCTTACTTAGCATCCCACTCAATGTAAACACACACACACACACACACACACACACACACACACACACACACACACACACACACACAATCCTCAGGTCCACTGAAATCCTCCCTCGTCAGCAGGCTCTGCTTTGATCGGGTAAATAGGTCAGCTGAGGATATGTCATGAATGAGTGCGTGCTCCGTGTGTTTTGTTTGTATACAGGCCAAAATCGAGTTAAAGGATTGTAGTCCCTGGGAACTCCAGATACCTGACTGCATAAAAAAATAATCAACGATCAGCATTGAAGTGGAAGTGTCAGTACACTCTTTTTAGTTAGTTAGTGCGTGTGTGTGTGTGTGTGTGTGTGTGTGTGTGTGTATACTGGCTAGTATCAGTCAATCATTAAGAACTGCATTATCATTTTTTACAAGAAACCAAAACATATTGCTGATATTATCGACAGATTACAGCGCTGCGGTAAAAACCCCAACAGTTTAATTTAAATAAATGTCTGTTAAGTCAGAATCTGTTGGCCAATAAATGAACACGACTATGGCCCACTGATGAAGGTTTTGAAATATTGCTATATTTGCAGTAGGGACAGCTGAGGAATGGGAATGCCACTGGTTAAATCTAAATTTGTATAAAGGTAGCAATAGTAGTGGTAGTAGCAGGAGGAGGAGGAGTAATACTACTACGATCAAGGAAAAATAATCAGGCAGGATTAAGATTAAACATTTTTCAACCTACAGTAGAAGATAAGTATGAAGGATTAGTTTTTTGTAATGAATGTCACTCAGATCATCGCTGGTTGATTCAATATATTAACCCCCCTCTTTTTTGCCCGTTGCTGTATTTCTCCTTTACCATGAAAGAATGTCGAGGGAGGAACACTACCAAATCATTAAATCCTTTCTTTCTTTCTTTCTTTAGTTACTCTCTCCATCTCGTATTGTTTTGCTCTCATTTTCTCTTACTGGCATTGGCTCTGTGTTGACATTATTGCCATCATTAATTGTAGCCTTCTCTGTGACTGTGTGTGCAGCTGCATGCACGCTTATGCATCACAATCCCCGCAGTCAGCTCGAATCACTGCAGGAAACCCAGTTACAGTAGCCAATTAGAGACCACACACACACACACACACACACACACACACACACACACGCGCACACACACACACACACACACACACACACACACACAGACACACACACACACACATCACGCACTATTTGTCTAGCAGGGTTTGTGGCTAATGCCTTCCCAATATGTGACCATCAAAACAACATTTTTCATTCAACAATCTCTTGCAGCATTTAGAAAATAAAGTAACAGTTCCATTCGTTATCCGGTGTGTCTGTGTCTGTATCTGTCTCTCTGTCTCTCTCAGACAGTGAGGAGCCAATTACTGTCCAGGGGTCTCCAAGCTTCTTCCTTCCCGTCTCCTGCTGGTTGGATGAGAGCTGACCAATCAGAGGTCCTAAGGGGCAATGAGCTGACCTGAGCAAATGTCATCTCCCTGAGTGAAGATGTCTCTGCCGTTTAATTCAACGGACATATCATCGACACGCTACAGTCCAGCCGGCCCTGAGCATACATTTTCTCGTTCAGAGCACTTGGCTTATGTGTGATAATATGGACTGTTGCAAAGACACAGAGAAGTAAACAGAAAGAAAACTGAGGAAACTTAGTTGAATGTTTAGTGTATCTGGATGATATACCATTTCTGTGCCAGAAACTAAGGAGATGGATGTTTTTTGTCTCTCGCTTACAAAGTGGTGTTTTGAAATGACATATTTCACTCAGGACAAAGTGACATGAAACTGCTACCAATCCTTTCGCAACACGGTGCCAATCTGATCAGAAATGTTATTTGCCAAAAAGCTAATGCGTTTCCTTTGAGGTGTGATGCATCGCCAATCCATTATAGTCTTTTTGGAGGCAAACACTCTTTCAGGGATTAGTAGAAGAGGGAAACAGTTCCACTAAAGCTGCACTAGGCTTTGCTCCACACTCACGATGTAGAGAAGGTCTGTTTGTTTAAATCAGACTCAAATCTTAAATACATTTAAGATTCCTTTCTTACACAGTAAAGGATGGAAAAATAATCATGCACGGTAGAATAAGCGATTGACTCCTTTCCCATTGCCAGTAGATGAGTTTACTGTCGCTGTTTGGTTAGGTCAAGGGTACTGAAATACCAAGTTAGGTTTAGGAAATGTAGCTTGGATTACATTGGATCCTGTCCAAACTTTATACACACATTTGAAAGGATTATGTTAATCCATATGCAAAATTTGCGGAACTTTATCCTCGAGTCACCAGGCTCTGACGGCACAACAACTTGATCGGCCAGTTACAATGATGGTTCTAAAGCAACTGTAATTATGATGTTCCAGGAAAATCACCAACATGGCAATATCAGTTACTCCATAACATCAGTAGGTCAGTCATTAGATTTTTTTGGATAATCCTCATAGTCAATCTACATTGAAGCATCAACGACTGATTAAATGTTCACCAGAGAAGAGGTTTTACAAGAGAGGGAGTTGTCAGCTTGCTTTGCAGTCCTCCTTAGTACGCAGTGTTTTAGTGTCTTTCAGCTAAAGATTTGGGATTTTGGACCGTACATTCACAGCTTTGATCAACCTATTTTACAATCAGAGAACGCAGCTGTTTTCAGTGAAAAAGCTCACACAAACCAAATGTACACTGCCCGCCCAAGGCAGCAAGTGAATTTATCAGCTAAAGAACCTGATACATCCCTCAGGAGTTGGTATGGACCTAAAACATAGCAACACATTTTTAAGGAGACCCTCCAGGAGGCATCTTCAGATATGTTTGTCGAGACCAACTTTTTTTCAGCCAAGACGAGATCTTTTCCAAACCCTAACCAAGTAGACATTATGCCTGAACTTTGTGACAAGAGAGAAATAAAGAACCAAAAGAACAGAAGAGAAAGTGGCAACATAAAAAAGTAAAGGTTTAGCAGAAACTTACTTTGCCGAAAGACGGCCCGAAATGACTCTGAATCTTGCCCTGCATTTGCTGACTGTACCGCTTGCTAGCACATTCGCAATTCCTGCTGCACCCAAGGGACTAACAATTCATTCTTTACTAGTTTTTATCAGTGTTAAGTGAAATGTTTTATCGTCTCCTAGGGACAGCACGGACCAAATTCTTTGTCCTGGATTCCCTGTTTGTAAATCCTTTACCAACCCCCACCCCTACCAGACACTCATGGCATACACGTTTCTTTTCCGATTTTCCTACATTGGCTAACAGGATGTCTGTCAAATAAAATCCCCCCAAACAGTCTCCTCTCTCTAACATTGAGAGCTACGTTCTTGTGAAATCACCGTGTACAGATCTGGGTTTGGTTTATGTGTGCAACAAGGAGAATTTCTGATAGCTGCATTCATATGTCACTGTACTAATATCACCACAGAAGCCTTTCTGTGCTTTTCCGTTGCTAAAAGCCTTTCTGTGTCCATGCACTGTTTTTTTATATGCAAGCAGGAAGCATAACTAACGGCGGGAACGCTCTCATCCAAGTTCATTTTAGAGCCCTGCTGCTGTATAAAGATGCATTTCAACTGTAGCTCCATTTATATGTTAAGGTACCTGCCGTGTAGTCACAAAAGCGCCTCTCTCCGAGTGTCTGTGGCCTAAACCCTCTCTGTGTATCCGTACATTTTCATGCTACACCACAACAAAGCATGACTAACCAAGTGAGAAGTTCAAATTAGGCTGGATCCAGAGCCGGTTCAATGCAAAGACTGCCCTCTCCGCACGGCAGCCTCATGTTCATGGGCGTCTCACAGGTACTGTAACCACACAGAGGTATTTGTACCCAGTGTCTCCCTGCAGTGCTCTGTAGCACAGGGAGTGATCTGACTGGGTTTGAACACAGTGATGTTCATACAGATACCGAGCCTTGAGGCCAAACTGAGTTGGCGGCATCAAGAGTTGCTTCCTCCTAACTGCACACAAAGGGCAACTTTGAAAATCCAAAACATGTCCTACATCTTGCTGACTTTTTTCTGCATCTAGCTTTTTCTGAGACGTATCTCTTCCTGTCTCGCTTACTTAATCTATACATCTGTATCTTCCTTATGTGCGTTGGTGCTCTCTGTCTTTAAATACTCCTCTCCAACCTGCTAAAGATGCTTCCTCCCCGCAGCCTGAGCAAGACGGAGACGAGGGGTTTTTGAAAAGAAGAAAATGTTTCTCTGATACCACCAGTGATTCTCTCTCCAGCTCGTCTCCCTTTCCAATTCATGGGCAGCCAGCACTCACACGTACACACATGCAGACGCACATCGCATTTTGTAATAGTACCCAGGACCTCTCTCTATGCAGGCATTCTAAGTGGTAGAATTTGTTCATACGGTGAAGCATTCTGGCGAGGTAGATGATGGTGCTTCTTACATAATCTTCATCACCGGGGTTTCACATCTACAGACATATTCTTTTTCCTCCCGTATACAACTTACTCCTTGAAATGGGCTCCCTTTTTAACTTACATTGAAATGCCTCTCTAATCGAGATCATGCCTTTACATTATTTAGAGGTAATAAATTAAATACTGTACGCTGGACATTCAAATACGCCTAAAGCCCTCATCATTTGAGTTCACATAAAGTTTACAGCGAAAGCTTAAATTAAATCCACAAATTGTGATCAAATGCAGCTTTTATACTAAAGGTTCTTAGAGGGACTGAGGTCTCTGACCCGCTGACTAAATCTTCATCCCAACTTGAACTGATTTTACAATGGATTTTAGCGTTTTCTGGATTATATGCCCGATCTTGCAGGAACGAAGGCTTTACATCCTCCGGGGAAATTAGTTTTATTTTCATTTACTCACTCAAATCTCTCAAAAGTGTCCTCCAACTGTTCAGTTGCCAAAATCCAAATGAGAGAACAGAGGGGCGGATAACAAACTGCTGATGAGCACATCTGAGGCTGTGACCTCGTACAGTATACTGATATTTTGCATAACTAACAGTGTAGCCTGCATTTTGCCATCTCATGCCTTTTGTTCACTGAAAGAGATATTTAATAACACCTAAGGTGTAGAATTTTCAATCTCATTCTCTCAACAGATTCTCTCAACCCGTGACTTGTAAACCAGTACGTTTGGGAGAGGTTGATATCGCTGTCTAAATCGTGCATGCCTCTTGTTCTTTTGTGTAAGGAACAAGCGCTTAAACAAACTGGCCTACTGTTTTGTTTATGTCTGGTTAGCACTGGTGGTTATTTTAGGGTTATATACCATCATGTTGCATTATGGGATTCAATGTTTTTTAATGAGTACTAATGTTAAAAAGTTCGGATTGGTAGGTTGGTGTTTTACCATTTACTAGCAAGTTGGAAATCCTGCAAATTCAACAGAATGGAGAAGAAGAATGAGGTCAAAGCTGCACCTGATATGAGCCATCAGATAGAATCAGGACCACCTCATTCCTCTGATCTAACTTCCTCTCGTGAGGACGACCCACCTTTTATTTCAGTCGGACTTTGAAATTCATTAAAATTTCCTTCTCAGGTCTTTACTCCAGTCAATCCCTCATCATTCCCCCGACAGAAAGACAAATCGAGGGCCAAGAAAGAGTGGCAGCAAGGGAGATAAATTGATAGTGATAGAGAGAGATTAACACTGAGAGAAATGGTAAGGATCCCAATGGAGGCAGGTGATGCTGCTACGATTGCATGGAATGATGGGGGTGTTATAGCATGTGTATGGGTGTGTGTGCATGCGTGCAGAGGTTACACTTGGGCTATGGGCAGTATTGTGAAAAGGACGATTGGTGTTAAATTGGGGTGAAAAGAGGCTTAGGTAGAGATAGAGAGACTGAGCGAGGGAGAGAGAAAGCAAGGGAGAGATGGTCACCCTTCACTCCACACATGGATTAGAGGCTATAGAGACATTGACAGGCTCAAAACCTGGCTTACACTGCTAAAGCCCTGCAGACAGACACGCGCCACCACGACTCACTGTGTGTCAGTCCTAACAACTACATTATATTTAGCAGTGGAAGAGAATACTTGACTGTTTGCCTGTCAAAAATTCAGAGTTTTGCTGAGATTTATCAGCTGGATTTTTAGGTCTCGACAGGCCGGGAGACATTGTGGGACTATTCAGATGGGCACAATTCTCAGAAGCTATGACAGCAACATTTTTCCCAGCGATTTTACTATCCAGCAGCTCTGAGTACACATACACATACACATACACATAGAATCATAAGTCCTTCTGAATGAGGATCCCACAGCAGCAGTCTAACCAGCAAACAAGTCATTTGAATAAGTATTCCACAACATTATATCCTGTTGTAGAAGTTTGTAGACTTCCTCAGTTGAATGTCAGCATGTTGACATGGTCTTTATAACTCCTGTTATAATGATAGTTGATGTTTGAGTCTCATTTGCTTTGTGTTGGTACATTGGGTCTGTCACAAGCCCGTAGCATCAGTGTTTGATGGGTTGAGAATGAGATGAAAAAAAATCAAATATCTTACAAAGAGTAAATTGTAAAACATATTTCTCCTACACTATGACTAAATTCCATTTCCAATTTTTAGCACTACCCCTTGTTTTCAAGTGCTGACACTAGTTGTTGATGGCTTTTATGTTAATAGATGCAATCAGACATTTCCAACATGCCGTCTTCAACTGTGGTCATATTTGCAATTTATCTAATGGAGATATGGTGATGAAAAGACATTATAAATCATTCAAATATAACAGAACAATGCTTCAATACCTGGCCACTCGCAGTACTTTATAGGCCAACATTCCCAGCCAGTGCTCCTACCCTGCCAGTCTGCGTTGATGTTAGTCAGGTGGTGCTACAACTTTGCCGTTGGTCTTCGGTTAAAGTTTGGGTGTCATATGCCATCAGGGGTGCCACCAGGGGAGGAAAGGTTAGGACGATTCCAAGGGCCCGGCACTGACGGGGCCCTTTGAGACATGGGCAACCTATACAAGGGCCCAACTAGATCTTTTTTCATGGGGCCCAAAATCCCTGGTGGCACCCCTATATGCCATTGAAGGTAAGCATGCAACATGTGTCTTATGCAAAACATAAGAATAACAATATCATGTTTGCCAGCTAGCCAGTAAGTTACAGAGACATCAGCAAAGTGGTAGAGACTGTTTATGCGTGTTAAAAAGGCAAGGACCGTAATGCACTGAAACAGAGTTCAGACCTCGGTTTGAAGTCTGCCTCTGAAAAACCTCAATTTGGGGGGCCATGTGGCCCTAACATCTAATCCTACCATCCAACCCCAACAAGAACCGGGACAACCTACCCCAAGGTGTGAAGATGCAAGATGGAGGATTAGGGGCAATAGCTTTACTGGGATTTGGCTGATGTCTGATTTAATCTTGAATGTTGGAAAGTGCACATCATTTTAAGAAGATGATCTAAAACCTTCAACAAAAAAAAAAAAAAAAAAATGACATGCTGTATTGTTGCCTTGGTAAAGAGCCACTATCCAGTTTGACGGTTGTTGCAATATAAGCCTATATAATATCTATACATAAAATCACTTCATGGGCCTGACAGTTTCTTGCCACGATGAAGGAAATATTCCTTTGCTTTTATCCTAACTGGGTAAAATATTCAATGTATCCTTACCGCAACCTTGACGGAGAATGGTTCGACAGTTTCTCTCAAAGTGCACGGGTTAGAAGTTAGTTAATCTTGCCATTGATTTGTTTTGCTGAGAGCTTATTTGAGTCAATTTATTCCTTTTTAAATAGAGGGAGAGAGCCGAGAGAGGCAAACAGAGTAAGAGGGGAGAAATAGCTCTTTTTCCAAATGAGTTTAGTTTAATTAACACTGTCATTGTTTGAATGGAGAAGACAATCTCTGGAGAATTACAAGATAATATGCTGCTGATGTTTATCGCTAAAGCTAACCCCAGGCCATCTATAATGAAATTTTTACTGATGTTGATTCATTGAGACAGCCATTTTATTGATTTTAGTAGTGGCTCACTACATAGATTTCATTACTGTGTGAGTACTGATGTCAAGCGCTTGATATGTTATTGCACTCCTAATCACTAAATTACTTTATTTGGAATAATTGTTGTCAGTGAATACAGAATTAAGAAATAATGGTATTATTGTCTTTAGGCATAATTATTATTTGTTTATTTATTTATTCTTAAAACATGCAACTCATTTAAATTCAAAGAGAGAAAAAATAACATTCAGTTTCCTTTTCTCAGTTTCATTCTCATCTTTTATAATTGTTGAACATGTGATTCCCAACATTTCCTCAGCATTTGCCAGGGGATCCATCACAATAGTCCACTGACCAAACAGTCAATGTCTACAGACGACTGGCCACTCCGCAGTTACAGGTGGAGGATCAATTAATTAAATATGTTGCATCCATCCACCCATTTTCTTCTGTTCATCCTGGGTCAGGTCACGATGGCAGCCAGCTGAGCAGGGTACTCTACATGTTTCTCCCCCAGCAACACTATCCACCTCCTCCTAGGGGATCCTAAGGCATTCCCCAGGCCAGATGAGATATGTAATCCTTCCAGCAAGTTCTGGGTCTTCCGTGGGGTCTCCTCTAGGTTGGTCGCGCCCGTTAAACCTCCAAAGGGAGGCACCAAGGAGTCATCCTAATCAGCATCCGGACCACCTAAGTTGGCTCCTTTTGACGTGGAGGGAGCAGCTAAACGCGTCTATACAATAAGAGATCATCATCACAGTGAGACCAAACTCATCAACTCAACTCAACTCAATTTAGCTGAGTATTAACCCGGTTTATCAAATAAATTATGCATATCATGATAGGATTGCTCTCTGGCAACCCCAACCCAATATCAAATTAAAAAAATGTTTTATCTTTTATTTAGATCTACATCAAATTTTACTAGCTCATAGATATCAGCTACCCCAAAAGCCATTTTTTAAATCAAGATCCATGCATTATTCACTTAATAATTTATGAAAATGTTGAAAAAGCTATTATCTTGCCATCTAAAAGAAAGTGAGCAAAAAAGTCCTGGATCTGTCCCTTTACTGAATCTGCACCACAACTTAATGGGGTCAATTCTGGGCCAAGACCTATCCTCCATCCAAGGGCAAAAACAAAACCTCCTTGACGGCGCATATCAGAATGTATGCATTTCTATATACTGTATAGTCAGCTTTCACACACTCCCCCATTCTCCACCTGCATTTAGCAAAACAGCTTTATGGGTAACATGCTTATATGCTTTCTTGCCAAGGGTTATTTAAAAAATGTCTGTACTGTCAATAAGAAGTTACAGCAATGATCTTGTTAGTTTAGCTTAGCAATGAGACTGGAGACAGGGTGAAATGGCTACCTTGGCTCTTGCTCCCTCACAGCAATATATGATTATAATGTGAACAAAGCATAAGGGCTAACATGTCCCAATTTGGGGTCTACAGCTCGTTTTCAGCACATAAATATGTAGTACAAGTCTGTTCCATCGCAGAAATTTCCAATAAACGTTTCTATGGGTGAAAGGAAAACTGCACAACCCCACAACAGTGGCTTCTCAAGGCTCATCAGCCAGCTGAGCCCCCTGCTGTGTGAGTTTGATTGGGTTATACCAATCTGGGCCCACTGATGGGCCTGTAAACATACTGCAGTCAACTGTGACATTGAAGCGGTAACCAACACTGTTTACAAAGGCGTTTCATCTGTCGTTGAGACATTTTTGTGTCTGGCGTGTAAGGTTGCTAGCTCTTCTAGCCGTGGTTATTTCCATTACGTAACTCCAAAGTAAATCTTACTCATGGCATTCATGGCTATTTGTATTTCTCTGATATTTTCTTCTTCTATCTTGTGTTTCATCCTCATTTCTATAGACACTAAGATATAGCTCTTAATCTGTGTTTTTCATCCGATCTCTGTGTTTCCTTTGTGAGCACATGCCTCGATTTCTTAAGCTTAGACCCACACACTAGCCATTCCTCTCCTTCATTTTTTATAATCCCATACTCTCATTACTACATCTTATTCTGAAACACAAATTGGTTCTTCAAAAACGCAATCTCCTCCCTGTGAAATATTTAGGTCACTCTTCAGAAGTGGTGCTGCTACCGCAGCTGCCATGGAAAGGCTTTCTTCCACATCACTTCAACACAAGCTGTGCTGGTCTTCAGCGACTTTATGTGTAGCATACGGTTTCTGTTATTCTGTCTGCCAAGATACTGCCTGCTCGCACCAGAAAGTACTGATATTCATCCATGTGTCCTTTTGGAATATGTAGTTGTAGAAGCTTGATGATGCAGGGCTAACTGGTGAACTATTGTAACTGGCTAGCCAACCAGTAACACATTAGCCAGCTGGGACCATACAAGCATGAATACGTAACAATAGCTCCCTGAGCTTCTTTTATGCACTCTCTACTGTTCATCATGTTTTTCTCGAGATTCAAAATCATTTCTGTCAACTTCAGAAGGGAAAACAAACAAGCTTTATAACTGTTTGCCAACACCCAGTCAGAAAGTTTGTTTTCCCAATCATTATTGGAACAATAAGCCCACACAGTTTATTCAAAAGACGTATGTGTATCACTAACCCCTGTCTCATAACAGGCCGGACACACAGGATACGTGTGCTGCCTGGTGTTACCTCTCGTTTTTCATTGTGGCGTCCATGTTAACAGGTCGGCCCCTTCACAGTGGACACATGAATCATACCTCTCGCGCGTGTGTCAAGCGTGGCTGATGCATCACATCACCTAGAGATTTGGAGCTGTTTGTTTTCTGTGCCCTTTCTTTCACTTTCACTTTCTCTCCCACGTTCCCTCTTGTTCCCCCTCTGGCCTTCTCAGACTCCATGTGAACAGACGAGGCTCAAAGCTAGACACTGTCAGTCAGTTTGCTGTTGTTCAGTAGTCTGTATTTGCAGGTCAGCACTCACTGAACTTGAATATGAGGTGGAAGATTTGGTCAGATTTGCTAAATGTCTTCTCAGGTAAAAAAAAAAAAAAAAAAATAAGTGCTTCAATTAAATTGGGATGAATGGATTTTGCCATTAAATTTTGCCATTTTAGTAGCTTGTTTGACCAGACCTTTAATCATCTTGGTTAGCAATTATTAGAAAGAAAAGTCAAACAACCAAGCTTTTATAAGATATTCTATTGTTCTCCATTCTCACTGACATATTTTGGAAAATAATTTCTTCAAAAAACTTCCCCCAGCGAGAACAAAGTATGATGAGCCAACAATTTTCTGAAACTAGCTGTTATTACCAGCAATCAAACATTCCTGTCACCGGCACAATCTACTTTTCCATTTGATCCTGATTGTTCGAACAGTCAAAATGTATTTCCAACCCCAACAATAAAAGAATAGATCTGCACGCCACACCCTGTGTCCTCTGAGTTAAAAGAAATCTTAAAAGCTGCAAGTGGATGGTGTCATGGTCTTCCTCTCCATCCTAAAGACTATAATGATAACATGCATTTAATTAGCTCTATAATGCGTAAATCTACAGATTTCTGTATGGTGGTGTGGGAGAATTTGGTTTGTGGTGTACATGAGTCCAGTAAGGTATTGATGATGTATCTGTTGTACACATTCACAATAAGCTCTCTTTGTTTTTTTAGTCAGCAGTTGGAAACACCACATCATGTCCATATTGCAATTAATTGAGGGTAATTAAATTTAGTCCAGCAAAGTCTGCAAACTCTCTGGAAGCCTGCAGAAAGTCTGCTTGAGGCCGCTTGTTGGCTGAACGCATTGTGGGTTTGGACAGCACTCAGCACTCAAGTCCGGACATTTGGATACCAGATGACCCCAAAATGTTCTTTTTTGCTTGTCAACCTCAAAGTTCGGAGCCTATAACTTAACCTGCCCGTCTGCACCCCTATGTACACTTCTATGTTTTGAAATTAAACACCCGCTCTTTTACCTTCACCTGCTTCGGGGTCCTGTCTTTTTTCCCTTCACTCCACCACACATTGACAAATACGTCAAGCTCAAGGAAGTGAAACAGAAAATAAGATCATTTGCATGCAGTTGTGAGAAAATTAGGGGACAGTCGTGAAATGTCACTCGGCTAAACCACAGCGGGGACATATTAACATTCAGACCTATGACATTTTAATGGAGTGGACGGGGAGAGATAATTTGGGACGGACCATATTGTTGTTCATTACCGTGCCTCCCTCTGTGAGACACATGCACACAGAAACACTAGCACTGGCTGTCAGGTGTGCGTGCACGTGCGTGTGTGTGTGCACACGTGTGTGTGTTTAATCATCCCTTGCCGCGGCGCGTATTGGAGAGAAATGATGGATAGATGTCAACGGCAGGTCTCCCTCCCGTTCTCCTCCCCTGTTTGCTGTGTGTGCGTACGGCTCTGTGTGTGATAGATAGGTGTGAGTGCAGAGGTCTCGGTGTGTGTGTCCAGACTCTATTAAACACCTGTTCACTGGCCTAATGCGTGTGATCCTGCAGTGGTACAGCAGCTGCAGACGTCCTGCGCAAAATAAAACCATCGCAGTGGTGACATTTTTTGTTGGACGTTATTTTTCAGTAGGAAAAGCTTTCATATAAAAAAAAGAACCTTAATGAAAACTGGTCTCTAACACATTTGCGGTGGGACCGAACAGATTCATTTATGACTGGTAATGAAACAGACTGAAATCACGGTGATATCGCATCATCATATCGCAGTGCGTCTCATTGCGCAACTGCGATGCACTCCTTGAAATAAATGAGGAGGCCTCTTTCTTTTAACCATGTGCCAGAGTTGGTTTATCTGGGTTAAAACACACAAACACAAAAATATTTGCATTTGAGGAGAGTAGTTGTCAAAGATGTCAGGTTGGTTATAGAGTGAAGGAATCACCAGAAAGAATGTTAGGTAAGAACGTTTCTGTAAAACCACAGATAAGTTAAAACTGAATGTTGCTTTATGTTGGACATTTGGACTTCCCTAGGTAGATTTTTTTTATTTCTCTCTTCTCCCAGTGCTGTGCTTATGCTCTGGTTAAGTTTCCCCATTAAAAAAACACTTGGTCAGGGTTGGGGAAAAAGTCATAGTTTGGCTTAAAATGGCGGTTTTGGTTGCCCGATCACTGATCAAAATGTCAGCAGGTCACGGCATATATGGATGGAGCAATACCCAGGTCCCCGTTTGACAGCATTCTTTGCTTTTAAAACAATCTTAAGAGATTTTCACATTTTGTTCTACCACACAGAGAACGTCAGTAAATGTCCCACATGCAAAGAAGTGAGTCTTTAAGGGTCTTTTAAAAGGCGGTGGCTGAATGAGACTACAGAAGTTGACAGGACATTAAACGTGGGCATGACTAGTCAGCTGTTAACATAGAATTAGAATTGAGAATCAATTATGAAGCTGCTGATGCCAAACAGCTAATGCAGGTGCAACCTAAGTGTCTTGCTTATCTTGAACTCATGCCATGCCCATGTTTTACAGGTTTGTAGAACAAGACGATGAATATAGAATAAATATATCCACCATGCAGACACAATGTTTCAGTGGATATTCAAATTAAATTTTTAGGCACCACAGATAGGATCCATGTCCAGTCGGGGTTGGTAGCAGAAATCGCAATGAAAAGTCTCTTGTAACTTTTCCAAACAATACCCTTCAGAGAGTATTCCGTCTTTCCGGCTCATTCCCATCTAGGCGATTCATTTTCATAATTATGAATAAATGATACCTGGCAACTCTTCCGCTAGGACCCAATACACTGACGGACCATAGTGCCATCAGGCAGCACGGCTACACTTGCCAGCACTGATCTTAATAAGCTGCCCGGTGTCCCTCCTAATTCTGTAAGGCCCTTTGCTAATGGCCTCAACATCAGGTCAGCGCAATAACCTGAGTGTAACCACTTAGCGCTAACATTAATGCTGGCAGTGGCTGTCCATGCTAACGACAGCAGGTATAACATTGATTCCCACCGCCTTATTTAAAGTGTGTGACAGCCATGTTGGGGCGCAGTGGTGAATATCAACCCAGCGTTCCCTGTCTATCACTGTTAATTGTCTGGAGGGTACTTTAATAAGCCCATAGGGTGTCAGCTGAGTCAGTTATCATATGGATAATGTCCTCGGCATTCCACGACTCTGTCATGGCTGTCAGTGCAATCGAATTAGCATGACTGAAGCACTTAGCATTAACATCAGTATGGGTGATGGCACACTACTCTAACTGCAGTACTTTACATTTATGGAAGTGGTAATGATCGCTCAGCATCCATTATCTCTCCCTCGCTCCGTTCCGGATGTGTCCTCGTGCCTCGTCTTCTCTCTCCATCTTCCCGTCTCTCCACTCCTCCTCCTCCCCCCCCTCCACCTCTCTCTGTTCAGTTTACCTGTCCTCACCCGTCCCCTGTCCCTTTTAATTATGTCTAATGATTGATTCTGTCTAGCACTGCCATTACATTGTGATTACAGAAACTGCAGTTGTCAGTCACACACACACACACACACACACACACACACACACACACACATACAGATAGCAATGGCTTCGTAATGAAGTGTCAGCAGTCTTGCGGCAAGCGACAATGGAACCCAAACAAATGAAACACACACACAGGCGCGCACAAACACGTAGCCACATGTCAACAGGCTCTCCTCCTCCAGCTAATAACATGTCACTAGTGCTGACACGGCACTATCTGCTTAACCAACACTGCTTGAGTGTGTGTGCAAGAAAAAAACTAAAGGAGAGTGACACAGTTATAGCTTGTGTGTGTGTGTGTGTGTGTGTGTGTGTGTGTGTGCGTGTGTAGCTTGTGTGTGTGTGTTTTCGTGTGATTTGACAGGAGTGGGCAGAGGGAATTAAGGCGGACATTGTGAACACACACACACACACACACACACACACACACACACACACACACACACACACACACACACACACACGCACACACACCAGAGTGGCTTTTATTTGAATCAAAGGGTGTTAATGTTGGAGCTGTTAGGGAGAAAGCTCTGTAATTCCTTCACTCCTTTTTGCCAGTGTGTCCTTCTCTCAGACACTTATTTGAATGAGTCTCTTTGGAGTCAGTGTGTTAAGTGACTCAGATAATGGCAAATGGTAGCCTGAAAGCGTGAATGAGCTTAAGGCTTACTCTCGTCGTGGTTATTGATACATAATTTAGCAAAATTTTTTGAAGGGGGCAGGTGATTTTGAATGGCGGGCGGCAAAGACGAGATAACTGAGAAGAACAGAGCCCAGAGCCTGGAAATCTGATAAGGTGATGGGAGTAAATGGCAGAAAGCACACTCACTCTGCCAGTCTAACCACACTGAGAAATACCAAAAGGATGAAAAAGTCAAAACCTCTGCGTGGAGCAGTCAGCCAAGTTTGATCACACTTGTAAAGGTGCAGTATTTGTAGCACTATGAAGTGAAAGTTTAAAAACCCAATCGCCAAAATAAATGTTGGCACAGTGATTTCTTTATCTTTATGTTGCAATTTTACATTTCTTTAGGTTCAGTTTTAGATTTTTCATGTCACAGTCCACAGTGCTGTGATCTGGTTAGGTGAAGGCACAAAATCCACTTGGTTAGGGTTAGGAAAACTACCAACAAAATACCACGGCTGGTCTCTTTAAATATATCCATTGGGTTCCCATATTCACATTCATCAGCACCGAAATGTGCCAACAAATGCACCGAAGAAGAAGATGTAAGATGTATCTCTTACACAGCAGTTTGAGATAGGAAAAACATCTTTGTATTTGTATTATATTTTATTTTCCATCCTCATGAAACATCTGCAAACATGTTTTCCTGACTCTGACATGGTGGTTACAAAATCCTTTTTATTTTCTCACTTCCTATTTGCAGAGAAGATTTACAAACGTGAAACCAAGATTTCTGTCGCACAAACACCTGTCTCTTAATCCTTTGGGATTCAGGATAAATTGTATTTTTAATGCACGAGCGCACACATTTTTGATTAAAAAATACTGTTTGTCTTAACGCAGATTACGAAATCATAATTAATACCTGTAAAAAAGATACAAAGAAGAGAGGAAAACAAAAAACCCAAATATCTAAATGAACACGTTCTGAGAAAACATGCCTGGTGACAAAGACCAACCTGTGTTTAAACCCATAATCAATGTATTTGTGTCATCTGCATTTCCACTGTTGCAATCACATACCAACCTGACATTTAAATTTTTCAGATTCATTATTACATTGTTCCTCCTGGCACAAGGTGACAGTTAAGATTATGCAGAAGTATACTTTCATGAGAATTTTGTGCCTTTCCCTAAGTAAGATTTTGAATTCATGACATAATTCTATTGCCACTTCACTGACCCACTGACGCCCCACAGCGTCCGTTCTATGCTTCACTATAGCGCCCAGGAGTGCCCGATATTTTTAAAGCATTCTCAGTATATCAAAACTCTCAACATTATCCTGAATGCTAGATTTAAGACACATCCAGTTATCAGCAATAACTGTAACCGAAAATAGACATGGTAACATTGACAACCCTCCCTCCGGTATTAATCTTATGCATGCCATTAGATTCGGTTATGAGAACGAGGTTGTGCTCTTGTTAAATGGTCTTCACAACCAGGGACAGTATATTCAGGCCCAGACAATCCTTTTCTACAAGCACAACTTAGTGACTCAAAAATATTCTCATCTTAAAAGATGCTTCAGAATCAATGAGACACTGAACTGCAGAGACATTCGTTAACAGGTTTATTTCAAAAAGCACCAACTCCCAGCTGACTTGGTGACTTGGCTAAGATATTTTTTGACATGTATTTGCAGTTCAAAGTCTTTCTTGTTTCATGAGTCACCGAGAATTCTCCTCTCAACAAAAGGCTGCAACAACACAAAAATACCTGCGAAGCAAAAAAATGTTTAATGTTTGGAAGTAAGCTGAGCCGAGTTGATTCTCTGTGCTTGTTGAAGCCGACGATCCCTGTGTGAGAGGGTGCAGCCAAATGAAAACGGCCCCCACAAACCAAATACAACATCCCTTTATAGTCAGGGTCGCTGCCATTGAGTTGATATTATGGTCAAATGTGTGTTGGTTGGTGTGTGTGTCCACACCATATCAAAGTCATCATTAGCAGATAATATTGAGTCACACAGGTGTGAATGTGAAGACAAAATAATGCAAATTTCTAAAAACAACCCACTGCTGTCATCATTAGCTTGGTCAGGACACACACACACACACACACACACACACACACACACACACACACACACACACACACACACACACACACACACACACACACAGAGTGTCTTACTTATGTCTGTTGTCCGTGGCAGATGGACTGAAGTCTAAATTAGATATTTACGGGAAAGTTTCACATTTTGCACATTTTGTGTTGCAATATATTTTTTGTTGTTTCTTCTTTTCCTTCATTACATTCCAAATCAAAGCCACAATGTGTCGACTATCCAGGTTGTTACGTAATATTTTTTACCAATTCAGGTGAGAAAAACGAGACATTGGTGGTGACTATTTGTTTTATCTGCTGTGTTTTGAGGCCATTCTGTGTTTGGCGGTCAGATATCTTCAGGGTTAAAGTTGTGAATTGTTGTTTCACACATTAATTGTTGAATCTACAGCATGGGGCCACCAAGTTTGTACATGTATTAACTGTTTAAGCTGTCTGTGAAACTGCTTTAATATTTTTTATTTAAATAATATATATAGTTAAATAATTTAAATCCAGCCCAGTCAACTGAATACAATTGCTGGACGTTTCTGTACACCAGAAACACATCCACATTTGTTCATATCATAAGTTACACACAATATGGACATTTCTACAAATTGGGATGGTTGACCAGGGCTACAGGCAACAGGTGATAACATTTTGATTGGGAATTTTCTAGATTTTTAAGGAGATCTTTGGAGAATTCCCAGACAAATTTGTGTGTTTTTAACAAGACCCTGGGACACCTCCAGCCATGTTTGTGCTGACCAAAATGTTTTTTTTTTGTGCGAAAAGTCTGAGCAGACCATGAGCAGAACTTTGTCACAACATAAAGTTGAAAATGGAATCAAGAAAAGCAAAGCTGTAACACACAGAAATGTTTCAACATAGCTGTCGGAATGCAGAAACATACAATGCCAACATTTATTCTGATGATGTGGCTGATAAATCAAAAAAGTTTGAATGCATCTTTGTTGGATTTCAGTCAGATGTAACACAAACTCATGAAACTGCAGCTAGTAAGAGTTCAGCGACACAGTACAAGCAGTCACTTGTTTTGAATTGCACTCAGAATGCAAAAGGGGTTTAATTAGATTAATTATTAAACACTAATAATTATTCATTAATGGTTTGTTGACTTGAGCCTGAACCAAGATTTGTTAACAGGGGCCGTGTCTCGAAGAGGGGCTCCATGTCACAATCTAGTTTGATCGCCTTTAATATTTCAGATCATGCTTACACAGCATATATTCTTAAACACATCTATGTAAATGACAGACAGCTAATCTGGGGCACGGTCCTGCACCAGTGTAGGAACACTGGCAGGATTCTGGGCCTGTGGGTAAAATGAATTGTGGTAATATATGTAAGGGGGACTCCCTTGGTAGGTTATCTTGTCCCAGTCTTTAACCAACATGTGTTGTAATAGTACATCAGTAAGGTTGTTATGGTATGGAATAATAGATCTGTGAACATTTTTAATATCAGTAATTTACCCTCATTTTGGCATTTAATTTCCACAAGAACAAGGATGTCACAGCTGGTGAGTGTGAGGCTCAGATGTTATTCTATCATTCTTCCATTACTTCCATTATCTTTTCTCCCCTCTGTTGGTTCTGAAATTAAATATACTGAGCTGACATCACATCAGCACAACATAATATTTGTTGGGTTCGATGGACTTATGATACGTGTAGTGTCCTGTATTTGTTCTGCTGCTCTCTTCTTTCCCTCTCTGATTCACTCTAATTATATGAAATTCAAATAGCGCGTGTTGATGTTTTGTCAACATTGTAGCTGAAGCAATTCCAAAAATGTGAGATATACAGTCTAAAACAACAAGGCTGACTGTTGTCGGATCATATCTACCTCACTCATTTTTCCGCAGTCTCTTTCTTCAGTGTTCTAAATGCCAAATTCAGCACCTTTCTTAAAAAAAATGTTTCAAACAACTCTATTTCTCACTGAAATTAGCTATTGGCATTTCTGTCAGTGCAAATGGGCGTGTAAAAAATAAGAAATTTGCTGCTGAGAAGAAAAAGAAGTCCCTCTGTGATTAGTAAAACAAATACAATGAATGTGATACGTCCCAATCTGATCTATTTTCTACTGAGAGAGCGAGCAAAACCCCTCGCAGCACGGTGAAGAGAATCAATCCTGTGATAAACTAACTTTGGATGAAAACATTCATGCTTTTGTCTGATCTTTTTGGTATGCATTTAGAGGACGTGTGTAACCCCACGCACTTCTAGCTGCTTTGCTAGCTCAGGATTGCAATCTACAATGTCTTGGATTGTAATCTGTGGAAATACATCATCTGATTCAAATGAAAAACAACTACAACTTTGGATAGAAAAATAAAGTTCAGAAGCACAGTGGTTGGTCCCTTGTCAGCATGCTGCCGAGGCAGTAGTGGTCACGGGTTTTTAGTGGCTTCAGCTTTGATGCGAGCTCGGGAGGACAAGTCAACTTTTGCCCCTTCTCAGGCGTAGTGCTAGACATGCGCAGAACTTAAGGGTGCTGGCTAATTGATACTGTTACATCCGTCTCTCGTCCTCCATCTTTCATCAGTAGTACTTGTGTAATCCTGATGAAAACCAACCAACCAACATAAGGACACAGGTGAAAACGTAAGCTCCTGGGCGGATGCAACAATAATTTGTTGAATTATGACAGTTACAGAAGTAAAGGAGAATAATCAAACAGCCAGTTAAAGTGACTCTGGAATATCAACTGCACAGGAATATCTATCTAAAAATTTCCTATCATTAGCTCACATCAGCTGCCATAAGCTACCGGCCGCACCAAACCATCTAAGCAGCAAAAGCCCCCGAGTGCAAGGGTGCGTCATATTGAATTCATCTTCTTTATCTGTAAGACTAGGAAGACTAGGTTTTCTAATTTTAAAAAGTTACACATCTCGCTTTAAAAAGTAAATGGATTTCCCGGGAAAGAAGCGCTTGGTTTGTCCACTCTTGGACTTTGTTGTTGGAGCAGCTGATAACGACTCAGAGGAATCGGTGTACTTTCAGTAATTTGAACATGGCAGAGGTCTTAACAGTGTGAGGCGTGAGTGTGAGGCACAGGTTTGAAAGTAAAATGCCATCAGTAATCAGCATGACTTTACCTTGGATTTGTCTTCATTAAATATATACTGTAAACATTTAGCAAACACCAGGACCATTTATCCAGGGATTGTTCATTGTTTCCTACTTTTAGTTTTTCATATCTCTGCTATGTCCTGTGTTCCATCCCTGTCTGTATTTCTTCTTTTGTTATGTGTTATCGCTGCCTGTTTTCTCCCCTCGATTGACTTCCTGTCTCTCTTTGTCTCTTCACTTCATCGTCCCTTTCTATTTTTCCATGCTACCTGTGCAAATTATTTGCAGCAAAGTGGCTCTTCACATGCATAAGGACGCACGCAAACACAGGTGAGTAATCCTCTCTGCAGACAAAGGCACGCTCACACACAGATAAACAGCAGATATGACTTATGTGAGATTTAAAAAACACAGACATTCCACAACCACACACACACACACACACACGCACACACATCGGCACAATACTTTTGGACAGCGCCCTGTACGGATGCACATAATTACAAGAAATGGAAACGCTAAAATTCATGAAGCGGGGGAAACCGAGCAATGGGATTCACCGGTCAGGGAGGTCAGGTGACCACCCGCGGGCAGGAAGCAACAGACAGTCAGTCCCCTGACTTATATGAACAGATGATCTGGCTTCCTCTTGTTTCCACTCTTCACCTTTTCAACTTCAATGCCGCACATTTCTCTGGTTACTGAGCTGAAGTAATTAATTCTGCGCTCCTCAAGGCTTTTGAATGCATAAACCAGTGTGATCAACAGCTTGGAAACGCTGAGGTCCTGAATACCTGAGCCCTCGTTGCTGTGATGTTTTTTTTTTTGTTTTGTTTTTTTTTCCCAGAGAAAAGTCGTACAGATTTTTAGCTCCTGAGGTGTTGCTCTTTTCTTTGTTCAGACACGATGGCTCCAGGCTACTGCATCACAAAGAAATCGCAGTTACAATTTGTGGGGGAAAAAAAAAAAAAACTTGGTAAGACGTGCATCTCTCTTTCTCGTCATTTAGCAGGTTTTATTTTTTACTTTCTCATGTTTCTTTAGATCATTAAGCTGCTGTGATCATAGTAATCCATCAGGTCACATATGACTCATTCAATATTTCTGGTGTTCCTTGTCTTAATAGCAACTCATCACAGGACATCATGTTGAAGTGCAAACAATTTGAAGAAAATACATTTCAAACCCATACGTGTCAGTAGAATAAGATGCTATTAATGAATCTCACTCAGTTATTTGATGATTCTTTGGACTTTGGACACAGTTGTGAGTTTTTTTCATGGAGTAGCGAGGTGATGAAAACCCAACTCTGACAAAATTACCTTGAGATAATTGTACCTCCTGTCCTTTTGGCCGTGGAACTGTGTTTGTGTGGATAATGGGTACGCTGGGAACAGGAAGTAACCAAATTAATGATTTTTTGGCTGGCGGGCCACACACACAGAAGCTAACACAGTCTTGTGAACACAAAATCTGTTCACCTAAACCTTTAATTAGGTTTCAACCTTTTCTGGGTGAAAGACGGGATGGGAAATTGAGCAGAGAGTGGGGAGGAAATGAAAAACTTTCCCCTGGCAGCAAGGGGAGACATTTTTCCTGCTAATGTTTAATGGAAAGGACGATCACGTCAAAATACCAGGAAGAAATCACACGGTTAAAGTGGTTAAAGTCAGTATTAGACAAGTAGACGTTGAATCCTGTTTTTCCTCCTTTAACTTAACAGGGCAGGTTGGAAACTTTTAGTTCCTGAGTGAGTTAGACAACACCATCATGTGGTCCAGGAAGAGAGAAAATATTCTGCCCATTTCCTCTCTTTTTTTCACTCGCTGCCTTTCTTCTTTCTCTTTGCATCATTATCTCTTTACGTCCATCTCGCTCCCTCGCCTTCTCATCTCTGTTCAGTAATTAATTTGAAAATGTATGAGTGTTCACAGCAACGTCTACATTCTTCACGTGTAAACAAGATATAAGATAGAAATATGTTTATTATTTTGCTCTGTTTTTTCTGTTTCTCTCACTTCACAGTTGGTTTGTCCAAATAAATCACACATGAAGGAAACTCGTTTAATACTTAAATCATTAAATACTTAAAAAAAAATCCCTGGGCACAGAAGTGTGACACAGTTATACTATAGTGCTGCTGAAACACTCGAACAATCTGGCAACTAAACATTGTGGTGGTAACGTAGCCTGCTTGTTACATTTCTTTTCCCATTTTAATTGACTAACTGTGCCACTGAAAATTAACATCCATCTGAATTGTTTTCGCTCAAAGGTGACCATTTTTGTTAAGCTGTTTTCAGAACGGGACATTTTAAATAGCTGGCTGAAAGGTATCAGAGATTACCACTAGGTTATAAAATCTGACACCAGCACTGCATGATTTTAGACCTTGTAAGTTTAATTTCACAAAAATTAAAAGAGCTGTTCAAATCAAATTCTTTCTTGGCAGAGGGCTCGCTGATGATGCACGTTCTATTTTGTACAGAGCACCTCTAGAGGTCTTTGGTATTTTTTAGTCTGAGATTTGACTTCTGTTTTTAAGTGAACAGACCATTCGGCTGAATTACATGCTTGTTAACAGTTGCCTCATTGTCTGGATCAAAGACATTCTGTTCAATTTAGAACGGAGGGTTTGTTTCAGTGGATCGAGAGAATGTCAGAACAGAGCCTTGTTAACACAGAGTGGCTCCACAGGGATGTCTGTTATCCCCAGTTTTATTTTTCCCTGTAGCTTAATGAACTCTGGTTCCACAGCCTTAGCACAGACTTTTTAAATATGCTGATGGCATGACTTCAGTGGGCCTTTCACAAGAGGATAATGCATTGTGTAATCGAAATTGGTTATACGAAACATGCAGCTGCCCTCATGGTAATGTACAAAGGAGACGACAAAATTAACATAGAGAAGACTGAATGATGTTCTCTGCAATGCTTAAGTGTTGATTACATTGGCACCTGCTGTTTGAAAACTATTAGTTACACCCAGAACTGCTGATAATTACTCATGAAATTACATTTATTCAGATTATTTACAGTCATTATAGCATTCATATATATCCGCAAGTATATTAGTACAAAATCAGCTGGACCTACACTTGAAGATATTCTCTTGACTTTACCAGTTTTGATACATCAGAGTGATTATGACCACATAGTGCTGACTTGCCCTTGTTGTTTTAATGGTTTGGAAAATGCCAGGCTTGTTCTTAGATTTTAAGTTGTACATTTTGGCCGATCTTCTGCACATGATGTCAACTTGTTGAATACAACTTTGGACTCGATTTAGGAAAGTTACGTCCATCCAACATGTCTGCTTAAGACACATGTTGAACTGTTGGCTTGGTGGGGGAGCGGTTGTAGATTTTGCACTTGGCTCCAACACACTAAATGTAATATGTATCAAACGGTGACGCTAGCTAGGGAAGTGGCTGAATGCTGCCTTCAGCCATTGTCCTGAAAAAAGCTAGTGGGTCGTGCTTCTAGCTGCTGATCAATCAGGAAGCTGTGGATTGATAAACTTAAGGCTTAATTTAACTTTGAAATATTAGCTCCCATCTTGGAAAACCACTGGATGTCGTCAAACAGCAGTATCATCTAGGATGTGGTTGAATGCTAACGTTAGTTAATAGGTTATCAAACATTTTACCTTGATGTATGGCCCGATGCCACTCCAGATTTTCACTATCCATGATTTCTTTTCAGATGCTGATTAATAGGGAAGCAGTGAATTGTTTTTTCTGATTTTTTTACATTCATAAGACTTGCAACCTGGAACTCATCAGTACAAGATTTGAGCCTCCCATGTCATTTGATAATGGACGTGGTGTGAATACAGTCCATTCCTTGGAACATAATGCCATACAGGTATAGTATTAGTATTAAACGCAACTGGAAGAAGGTGCAGGGACACTATATTACAGTCATCTTGCTGTAATAATGGTACCTTGATGGCAGACGAAAGCTACGACAATTCCCTGGTAATGGTAATTAAGGTTTGAATATTTCTGTCAGTTTACCATAGGATTATCGTCATTACAGAGGAACAAAGGGAACATTCCCTTTTGGTTACTGCTTGTTTCTTGCCCACATAACATGAACTTCACTCAAAAGCAGTTACTTCAAACACTTCAACAGTTTGTCACCCAAACTATCCCCTGTATCACACAGCGCGATATGTAAAAACTTGCTAGGTGCAGTCGACTATTAGGAAAGTAGCTCCTGGAATACCACAGATGTGATACAATGTGACTGTGATAGACAGTCATAGAGACGCTATGAAGGAATATAAATGCTCAAACTGGTCTCTATTACCTTAATATTTCGTGTCTTCTTTTACACCTGAGCAAACAGCACAATCACACTGAAAATGTCGTCTACCTTACTAAAAGTATTCCATCATTATTTTGTCCTCCTTGTCCTTGTTTATCAAAATCACCTTTGGGGCGAATGTAACGCAGTTTGCTGCTGCCTTTGAATGACATCCCACCAGTGCCGACCAGTCTGGCATGTTGTTTTCTCTTTAGTACTATTTCATTATCCAGCCACAATATGACGGCTGCGTCAGTCACCCGGAGTTCAGCAGTCCGTGAGCCCTGCTGCCACATGAGGATGAACCAAAGTGTTTATTCCCCTGATGAGAAGCTGATACACTTATGCCTGTCTGTCCGGATGAACTCTCTGACCCCGGGCGTCTGACACGGTAATAAAGCAGGCTGAGAAGATGTCCGGAGAGACAGAGGGAGACGGTGAGAGAGAAAGAGGACAGGGGATGGAGGAAGGAATCCAGTGAAAGCATGCTCAGTGCCTTGTCAAATATCTTTCTCTCTGTTTGTCTTATATCTCCCAGAGTTTGTCTCTTCTCTCCACGGTGAAGGGCAGAGAGGGGGCAGGGCTGCTGTTCTCGCCCAGGTCAGGAGTTCCATGCTTGGGACAGCATCCCACTCTTCTCCCCACTCGTCCAGCCAGGGACACATACTGGCAGAGAACAAGCTTCCATCCAACTGTCAGGCACACTGACAAGTGACCTCTGTCATGTTCTTGTACACCCAGGAATTAGTGTATGACACACAGCAATGACAGAGATGTACAGCAATCATTCTGAGAGGCTGCGCTGGCCAGACTTGACAGCATATCGCCAAAAAGTTTCCACCTTAAAGAAAACTGTTTCTTGCAGTATCAACTGCCATTTCATTACAGTGTGATTTACAAAAATGGACTCGGATGAAAGCCCAAGCAGATTTCACAGAGTTGTATCATTCTCCTCCTGAGAAATACAGTGTAGATTGAGTCACTACAACACCTGTGTAAACCATCAGAGGGGCTAGGCTGGAGGGAATGTATTTACTTTGGAACAAACTTTAAATAAGACGAAACAGCAGCAAATAGCAAGGGAAGCAAGGCACTTCTTATGTGGCGTCTCCTTTTACTTCTCAATATACTTTGCTTGATTTTTATACACCCGATGGCTGTTTCACTCTTGTGCTTTTTTATCTTTTCCTTTTTCCTTGTCTGAATGAACTCTGATTTCTCTTGATCCAGGCGTGTTTCCTAGAGGGTGCGTAACACAGATGAACACTGAGAAACTGATGAATTTATATTGGATTATTCCGCAGGTCTCACTCAACGCCTGATACCAATGTTCAGGACCTACTGTATGCCGGAAGAAGTGTGCTCTTTATGTTGAGACTAAGAAAGTGCATGTGGAGATTGAGCAGCACACATATGGATAAATTCCACAAAAAAAAAAAAAATCACACATCTAAACCATCACATTGTGGCTGATTGTATATCCAAACTCACTTTTTCTGTGCATAAACCTGCAACCTCAATTGTCCTACAGGTCTTTTTAATTGTGTTTCAAATATGTCTGCAGTGTGGAGTTTAGACACTTCTGAGACAAGGTGTGACTCCGATTTCCCTTCTCCCTTTTTTCCAGCTGACCCTGCTCTAATCCCAGTAGCTGTTTACCAATCTATACAAAGCAGCAAACCTAAAAATAAAACTGTCCATCTGTCCCTTCATTGGTGTTGAGGCTTGTATAGATGAAGCTGTAAAAAATTAATGAGAGAAGTTAGTAGAACTATTGAACTTGAATGGACTGCGATGTTGGCTAAATCTGTTCAGACACCGGCAGCAAACACTGGCGGATAAGCATTAGCAGCAACTTGAAAACAAGTACAACAAATCTGATTAGATACTAGATACCATTACACACAAGACCGACTCAATCTATTGGTCTATTTATCACTGCAATTGTCTATGCCGTCACCTCTTCACCATTCGTTAATCCATGCATTCCTACACATCCATCAATCTATTATCCATCATCAATGTCCATCCACCCAGAATAAAGTCATACAGATGCCAGATCAGTCATCCATCCATCAGTTAGCCAGGCAATTAACCACCCATCCATCCAGTGAGCGAGCGCAGAGTCCATCTGAAGCAACCAGTTGGGTCAGGTCATGTGAGTAATGAAGAGGATGAGACAGATTCACAGAAAACCATGGAGTCATGACCGACTTTATGGCTCTTCTCATCTCTCTGTCTCCACTCACCTGTCTCCAGGGTTCGAATTACACAGTGGCTATCGGGGGAGCCCTATTTTCCATTTTTTAAACATGTCACATGCACATACATGGAAATGCGCGGCAACACAATCAATTGCAGGGTAACTGCGAAAACATTCTACTGTTAGTACTACAGACAGTTTATACTGTTAATAAAGTTTCAGAGAGGCTAAATAACAACATTATAAGGCTACTGTTTCAAAATCAAAGACTACATTTATTAATCAGAGCAAAAAAATAAATTAAATAAATAACCAATCACAAAATCAGCAGGGGGACACAGTCAAAGTTGTTCTGCAACATTATCATCTGATCTTTGTGAATGTAAACTAATGAGAAGAGTTGAATCAAAATGATCTCACTCAGACATTTGTTTTTACATGGGAGGACTTTGCATAAAGTAGGGAGGCACGTAGAAACAGCTGTTTGCCCCCCACTCTCTCTGTCATAGACTGTCCCTTCACTTCCCTGCCATTTCCTTTCAGCCTGTGGATTGGTACAATGGGTGTGGAAATGGAATTGGGGCCGAAAGTTCTATTTACAACCACGAAAAGAAAGCAGGCTCAAACACACTGAAAGTGATAACAGACGCGAGTCAATTATCGCTTTCAGTGCAGGCAAATCTGATGCCTGCACTGATCAGATTGGACATGCCAACACCACAGAACAAGCAGTATTTTAGAAAAAGGTCGCTATTTATGCAACATTTTTGGATATTACAGATAGCCCCATTAATTTGCTCGGCCTATACATTTCTTTTTGAGTAGCCTATAAAGTTACAGAAGGCAGGAGGGCAACTGTTGGGTGCGTGCTGCTACTTTCCTCAGTAGAACACCGGTGAAGCCACAGCGGACCAGCCATCTCATTTCATCTTTTTTTTTTTCTTCCAGCTGGGTGAAAGTCACATAAAGCACAGATAATCATAACTCTAAACTATGTTAATTAATCGCAGTTGCTCAGTTTATATAGCAGGCTCCATGAGTTGGACACCGACTCACGGAGCGGCTCCCGGTCGGTCGGAGCACAGCCGAGCCCAACCATGGCGGTGGTGATGGCAGCAACAGTCACACCGAGGATCAACCCGGTGATAGTAAACGTAAATTCCCAGGCTATTAACAACTACACAACGATACATAAAACACATTAATAAATCATCAGAGCCAGCCGCTCCATAATAAAAACGTGTCTTACCGTCACACAGTCATCCATATCTATCTATATGCTCTCTGAGATTTCTCTCTTTTTCTCCGCTCTCCCCTTGTGTCGCTTGATGCCTCGATTCAATTTTTTGCTAGCTTAAACTCAGTCAACTTCCAACCTCCAACTTCCAACAACCACACTCAGATGGCCTACTCGATTCAGTCTTGAAATTCCCAGAAGTCATTGCTTCATTTTAACTTTTGCAAACAACTATTCAAATAAAAAAATGCAGGTAGATTTGTTTTATTTCAAACCATGCACGTTTTTGAATATCTGAATAAGACATTTCGCTAGGAAAGAATGCAGAGTGATATAAAGTTTGCAACTGTAGAAGGTAACCATGACTGTGATATAGAGACACGTATGTGGCCTATAAATACAGCTTAGCTTAGAAAGTATTGTAGTGAAAAGAAATAGGAGAAATTTAAATTGCCATTAGCCTCTCTGCACCCGCCCGCTGGCTTGAAACGGTAGAAATGAGGTTGGAGCCACTCTGTGATTGGTCAGTCGGCCTGCAAGCGGCCACATCACCAGGCGACTGCAGTGGTATTTCCCCACATTGCCCAATGGCCAGTCCGTCCCTGTCAACAGCCGAGTAGCGGCTGAGCTGGGGCGGAGGCTCCGATCCTCCCCGCTGGACTTTAATGTTTTTTAACCCGCTTTAATCTCCGCTTCATAACATACAGAAAATCAAAATCTATATGTGACATAAAAATGAACAGTGTTTTAGAGCTCCCCCTAAATGTCTCAAAGTAGGCTTTAGGGGGAGCTCAGGTCCTTTTCAGGGGAGCCGAGCTCCCCTTCGCTCCCCCGTAATTTGAACCATGCCCATCTCTCTCTTTCCTCTCTCCGTTTACACTAGTGTCTCACACAAAGTACTGCAGATGAACGTTGGTTATTTTCTTCTTCTTTGTCTTGAGTTCATTCACAGGTTTCTGGACAGGAGTCATGAGAGTTCACAGGGGTAAAACACCACAGCTACTGCTTACAGTAGCACTTAGGTAATGGTTTCAATCAAATTGATTTTGATTTTGCCTTTCCGTGGCAGTTTAAAAGTAGAAAGAGTCCAAGACTTAAATCCAAAACATATTACTTCAATGCAACTTCAACTTTTCATTAAATCAGCCCAATCCTGCTGCTAGGCCTGACAGAGCAGGCTGGTTGGAACTACACTTATAGTTGTAGGGGATCAAAACTGGCCAGATAGCCCTTTGTTCGGAAAAGTAGCCTCTGCTGCAAAGCTGAATTTATCCCATTTGATGACATTATACTAAAGATTTGTGGGGAGCAGGGTCTGCCCAAAGAAAGACTTTTCAGGCATGATGTGCATCACTTCCTTTGCTAACACCAAAGTATAAAAGCAAATAGCTTTACTTATCTTATACTTTTTGGGCTGATAAAGTGAGAAGCTAAATGTACCATAACGTTTGTATGTATGCTAAAATCCCATCTGAGGGGAACCCACATAGAAAATGAAAACGTCAAGTTTTACTATGGAAACATCACTTAATTTTAGCATTTTAACACCAAGTTCTTCTTTCAGTAAAACACTGAAACTGTAAACATTTAGTTATGTATGAGTGTTATTTTTTGCATGAATTGGTTGACCTTGGGTCTATTATGCAACTTAACCCGTTTAATCCCAAATTTTTCCCTGCAAAATAAGTGCATGCATTTTACTCCTTAGACCTCCCTAACATATAATATGTATGAATTTTTTCAAATCATGTTGGTTATGTTAGTGAAAATGTAGGTTTTATACTCGGCAACAATTGTTGCCGGTGGGAAACCGCATAGTCTAAATTTACACAAATCCTTCAATTTGACCTATTTACACATGTAAAGAATAAAAATAACATGAACATGAGTAACATATTATGACTAGGCATGGTTACAACAACATCCTTGAAGAGCAGTCAACTATTCACCACTGCACTGTGAAGGGACCAGGTAGGATTGGCCACCACCACTTCTTTGACCTTATTGCAGATCTATATCTTGACACATGAAGATCATGCAGATCCAAGCCACCCATGTTTTGGTTATATGTAAGGAAACACAGAGGTTGTGGCACTTTGACAACTGCTTTTTTCTCTTTGCTCCACCTGGATGTTTGACCCTCTGACTATCTTTCTACAGCATTGGTTGCCATGGCTACAACACTGTTACCCTTCCATCGCACCAGTAACTTGTCCCCCGATGTAAGGACCTTTGTGGGCTGCTGTAGCTAAGTGGGTAGTGTCGTCTAGTGATCAGAAGGTCACCAGTTCGAATCCTGGCTCCCCCTAGTTGCATGTCGAAGTGTCCTTGAGCAAGATACTGGACCCCAAATTGCTCCTGATGAGCAGTTGGCGCCTTGCATGGCAGCCTCCGTCATCAGTGTATGAATGTGTGTGTGAATAGGTGAATGTGGCATGTATTGTACGGTGCTTTGAGCTGTCGTTAGACTGGAAAAGCGCTATAAAAATGCAGACCATTTACCATTCGTGCTTCCACAAGACATTTTTTCAAAATCCATCACACCTGTGAAAGGGATGTTATGCAGACGGCACTGTCTCAGTGTGCCAAGGGACCCATAACCTCGTTTGGACATTTCATCAATGAGGCTAAGTGAGGTGAAAAGGTTATCATGCACAAATGTGCATCCTGGAGGGCTGCTTGTTCAGCCAGACCAAGGACTGCACTTGGGCCCTGTCCTAAGCCAGTGAGTGGGAGTTGGGGGGGCAGGGAGGGTCTGGGGGTAGTTCTGGACCTATCAGGATAAAATCTTTCTCATCCTCCTTTTCTCACCTCTGCTTCACCATTCAGCAGTCTAGCAGGCAAATGGCCTGTATCGCCTTGGTACTCTCTATCTGAGCAGCCACTGTCACTTTCAACTGCATCATTTTCAACTGTAGGAATGACTGTTATGTAGCACACATCACTTTGTGGTTCTTTTAAGTCTAGAAGATCCAAAACCTCTGATAGTTTCAAGTTGTGTAGAGAAAAACACAAGAAAAACAGAATAAACAGCTAAAACGTTTGACACTGCTATGACCATGTGTTATGCTAGCGGCAACAAATGTTGCCGTGGTTACATTTACTCTTTTTATGATCATAAGATTTATGAAGGCATATAATTCTCATTATATATCAGTAGTAGACCCTTTAAATAATATATGTACAAAATATTTCACTTATATCCGTTGATTAAGGTATTTTACTTGGTTCCTCTTGTACAAGTTTGAGGCAGACATTTCCTGCCAGCGGTGCAAGCAGGAAGTAAAGAGGCCTGGTCATGTGACCATTCACACTAGTTACATGACATTGATACAAATTATAGGAGACAACATATTCTTTGATTTAAAAACTTAAATTAGCTGCCAAAACCAAAACAGCACTTTTAGAGGTTCCAGAAGTAAAAAAAAGAAGAGCGGCAACAATTGTTGCCGGTGGGATTAAACGGGTTAAGCCACGTATTACTTGTCTGGTAAGTAACACACCACAAGAAACAATATTTAGCAAGCTTTTGGGATGCCCATTGGCTCTTACCTGACCAACAACATCATGTTAACACTGCACTACATAAACAAATCTGTTAATGTTATTACATCTCATGAAATATTTGAGAGGTGACCTTACTCTGTTCCCATTGGCTCAAAGACTTGGACAAGCTGAGCTGTTGGACACTCTCGGGTGTTCTCCCCGTCTCTCCTCAATTGTTCATAAGCAACCAGGGGCACTACAGAGCCTGAAAGTGTTGTGTGACAGAAATGTATGGAGGTTTGAATCTATAGCGCAGCATTAAATAAGAAAAGAAAGATAATCCTGTATCTAAAAATCAAGGGTGGGCCCTTGTGTTTTCAGTAAGGGTCCTCATGGTCCGTTTTGTTCAGTAATGCAGGCCAGTGAGATGGAGGAGTGTGGAGAGCAGCGGCAGTGCTGGCAGATGAAGAAGGCCCTTGACTGGGTTAGGTACCTTCCCAGGGTAGAGTCAAGTGTGTATGTATATTGGCACTGCACTAAGAGGATTGAACAGGCCCAGCCATGGTTATACAACTACAACACTCTTGCAGTGAACAGCAGTCAAACTGAGGGCTAAATTTGGCGACTGCTGCTTGTGTAACTGTTATAAAAAAGAAAGCTGTCACTGTCCCGAAGAAACCCCTTGCTTTCAGTTTCCATTCCTCCAACCGTCCATCATGAACAGACCAGCAGATATTAGGGTACTTCATTTTATACTGTAAGTGTTCAGACTTTCATACATTTTTAAGGTCTTCTTGCGGAATTCTTTATCCATGAGATGCTGAAATCCAGTTACTGCCATAGTTTTGATTTCATTTAATGCAGGCATTCCACTATGATTGTGGTGAGTATTTAAGCTCTTAATCTACAAACTGACCTACGTTTCAGCTCTCACAGAGAACCCCATCTCACTTGTGAGTTCTGCTTGAGAAGCAAGTAAACGTCTTTACTGCATGTTATATGGCTCACACAAGTATTGAAATGAGAATTGGCACTTTCAGGTGCAATACGTAATAATTGGCCACCTTGAATTCAGAATATCACCAGAATAACTGCTAACTGCTGCTAACTCCATTCTTTTTATACATCCATGACTGTAGCTACTGTTAGCTTGTCTACCAGCAAAGTGGTGATGTTTGCATCGCTAGCTCAGGAGCTTTGAAACCCTGGGTAAAAGAGGTTTTCAGGCCAGACTAGCTGTTTAGCATGCAAACTTCAGTAGATAACTCTTCAACACAAAACAAAGACATCTTTGACACAACATCAAAACTGTTATTTTTTTACGTTCTGTTTGAGTGTTTCGAACTAACTGCACTGCATACTGCACCTTTTAAAAATATAAACAATCTAAGTATCACCATTTCTCATAAACCTTACACTAGTGTTTCCACTAAAATACATGTAAAATACTTTATTAATCAGATCCGAAACACGCATCCAGATGATGGTAACAGGCACAGTGTGTATTTTCTCTAAGTAAAGTCATACACATTTTAAAACCTTGTACTTCTTGCTTTTATTTCTCATTGCTATGCAGGCATGTGGTTTAATGCTTTTTGGTGTCTAAATATTTTGGCATATGATTACTGTAAGCCCCCACAAGCGAGTGGGCGTGTATGCTGTGAGATGGTGAAAAGTGTATGAGTCATTAGGGGGTGTGTGTGGTGGTGGAGCAGGGGAGATTGATTGATTGATGGACAGAACAGGTCACTTAGTTTGGTTCTAAACCTGCTTCCTTTTTGGGTTGTAAAAAGATCTTTCGGCCTCATTCAGTTTCACAGAGAGAAGGGGAGCAGCAGCTGAGACAGCAAAGCAGACAGACAGACTGAGACAGCTGTTTCTACACATCTCTCCCTGCTGAATTTGAGAGACTAGTGTGAATGCTCGGATTAACAAAATGTGAAAAAGTAATGCTTTGTTTGTGATGACAGTTGTGCTTAGTTTTAACAGATAGCTGGTAGACACTGTTCAATGTGCTGCAGGCGCTGTTGATCTCGGATGCATTCTATGATGTTTTCCTCTCCCCCTGACCCTCTGGAGCAGACCCATCTGTGTTACCGGACCTCCTGATTTACAAAACAAGAACTGGATAAATCAATTAGCCCTCCTCATGTGGCTCAAAGGTGCACCTCAGATACAAACCCTAATAAAAGGACTATGGAAGAAATTCTGCACATTTATAGCAACCTAAATAAAATCTTGTGTAACCCATGTGTGGGTCTAAGGGAGCTTCAGTTTCTTGCATGCTCACAAAGTAATCATTTCACTCTGTTAAAATCACAAAGGTTTCAAATGCTAACAGTAAGTGCTGTAGTGGATGCAAATTTGTCTTGGAATATGGAGATTACATTTCAGATTGACATGAAAGAAAGGCTTATGTATTGAGTTACAGAATTGAGTTAAACAGAGGCTCTCAGTGGTTGGGAGCTTTGGGGAATGACCCGTAAGACTAGGATTGGGGAAATACAATTTATCTAAAGTTGTTTCCTTCATAGATTCCTGGGCTTACCATCAGTGAAGAGGAGGAGTTGTGGAGCTCAGAGATGGAGCAGCAGGTAGACATGCCTCTTGTCGGATGACTAAAAGGAATACCATGGATGTCTGGTTTACCTTGCTAAGTCTGCTGCCAGAACCCTGGAGACTGTCTTCCCAAGAAGAAACAGCATCAAGTGAGGTTGTCTCAAAGTGACAATGTCCTTGTAGGAAGACGGTCACTGTCGAAATGCAGGGTAAAAAAAACACTGGACTTCAACCTGAGTTGTAATTATAAAAGCATGACCACAATCGTTCCCAAACCTTAAAGATGCTAGTAGTAGTGTAACCGTTTAACAACATAACCACAAAGGTCCCCTAAGTTTAGTGATTTTGTGCCTAAACTTAACCAAACCTTAAACATAGCATGGTTTTGATTTTGTCATCTTGCTGATACAGCTCTCATACCACAAAAAATGCATCCATCTGTTATTCTAAGGGATACAGATCAAAAAGGTATTTTGTTCTTGCAAAAATGCCCTCCCTTTCATCTTGTTCTCAGGCTGACATTTTCCCGCATGAGTATTTTACTGCTAGAGTAAAATACAACAAAGTGGAAGTGGAACAAAGTGCAACCACTGATAATGTTTTACACAAGCCTGAACCTTCAATGTTTATCTTTCAACCACCTTCATTTCTTGATTTTTTTTTTAATGTGACCCCGCGTTCGACAAACATTTAATTAATTGCGAGAAATAAAAAATGAAAATGTCTCCCACCTCCACATTAAGTAGTACTTAATGATCCTTCAGGCGAGGGGGCAACAAGTGAGAGATAATGTATCCTAAAATGCTTTATGTAAACAAGAAACAGTAAATTAAAGGCTTTCCTCCTCATTTCAGAGAGGGCTGGTGCTTTACCCAGATTTCTGCAAGATGGGATGCAGGAATATTCATATAACACAAACACAAACAGATTTCAGAGGATTGGACGGGTAAACAAATGCAAATAGTTGCACGAAATGAACACGCAGACGTATTCGAAAACAAACTGTTTGCACATGCACATAATCCCCCAGGAAGTGTACATATGTGCTGCTGAGAAGTCTTAGTTAGAAGCTTTTGACTGAGAAATGATATAGACTTTAAGATAAATCTCACCCGCAAAAAGTGTGGGCTTATTTTTACTAAAGAGAGCATCTGTGTCTGCATGTATTTGTACACTTGAATAGTTGAGAGTGGGTGAATGTAAGCTGTCTTTATGTATCCTGATGCGTGTATGATCTGCTGTGCAGTTGAATCGACCAATAACGATGCTTGATCTTTGTATTATGTCCCCGAATTTCGGCGACTTTGTTCAGTTGACAGGATGCTGCGATGACACGCTAAGAGATAAAACACAAGCGCGTCATAAACGATGACTCATAGCTGAGAAGATGACGCAAGACGTACATCCAAACACACGGCACATCTGAATCACCTATAAAATTAAATACAAGGAAAGACAAAAAAACACACGCAGTCATAGCTGGATGAATGACCTGCTGACAGATGTGATGCCGAGTTGATCAAGAAGGCTGTTTTTCTCAAGGAGACAGATGACTGTGACATCACCGAAATAGTCGCTTTTCACAAATCATAAAGAAAGCCAGCCTGGATTTTGAGTCAATGATAAATGGCTTTCATAAGCTTCAAACGCCTGTGTGATATTTGCCATCCCTTGGAGGGCCGCGTGATGCGTTAGCTGAAGTTAAAACATAAAAACCTTCAACATTTGAGTGGAGTGTCTTCTCATAAGAGCAGCAATTTGAGGATCTCTGGAGACTGTTGGCACACACACAGAACATTCAAACAATATTTTAGCCTCATTCTCAGCAACAAGACTGCTGTCATCTTCGAAAGCATCTTGTACTATCATTCAACGATCAGAGATCCTATTTCCATTTTAGCACGTGACAGCAGCTGCTTGGCACTCTTCCAGTAGCCCACTACTACATTCTGTATGCTTTAATACTCACTTTAATTAGATACCACTCTATTTTCTCGAGACGTATGTTATGTGTTGTGTTGTCTGCAGTGCTTTTACATCAGGCATATTGCAGGTCATGGAAGGGATCAATATAAAACAGCAATTTCCGCTTGCTTGTCAGCTGAGTTCAGCAGTAACCATCCATCACCTACACCTACTTAAGAAGTCAAAACACTTCAAACGAAGTCCGTGTTTGCTCATTACAGACTCTCTGAAACCTTCTCCCCCCAACACCTGTTCGAGGACGAGCTGAATCCAGGAATGTTTGTAAGTTTTGGAAACGAGAATCCGACAGACTCCCACTGCACACAGTGATCGGTTGGGTGTGTTGAGATGTGTAGGAGACAATACCTTGATAATAGGATAATTTTAGACGGGGCACCACCTCCGATATTTATTTTCTAGACTAACTCGGAGGGAATTAGTCAAAATATCAACTGTCCAAGTTTGGCAGACAGGAAAGTGTATCAGTCTCAAATGGATCTGTTGAATTTCAGATTCTTCATTTAATCTCCTATTCTGAAGCAGTGAATTCTTTCCACGATCCCATCGATTTCCCACATCAAATTAAACGTGCACCGACAATGACATAAGATTATATATATTTATTAACTAAATAAAGCAGGGGAAATAATATGGGATAATAATGCAAGCGGGTAACAACAAACAACAGAAAATGTGAAGATTGTGGGAGTGAATTATTGAACAGCTGATTTCTAACCGATGGTGGATTTCAGTGTAACGATCCGTTACTTCATAAAATCACGGGAGTAATCTATCTATTCTAACGGGATGCTATGCGAAATTTCATTGAGTTTATAAGGTGGAAGTCGAAGCTTTATAGACACCAACTCTGATTTTTGTGACTCCAGCTGTGTGCAGATATTTCAGCCTACTGGTTTGTAGCAGAAGGTCCACGGAGCGTCCCTCTGGTCCTGTGTCTGCACTGCGGCAGCTGTATGGTCGCAGGCTGGTGACGCAGCGGCTTCCCCGATGACGTAGTTCACCGGCCCAACGGGATTTCCGTTTGAGTGCGCAGCGGGCGTCCGGGCTTGGCTGGATGTCGACTTCTTTGGTCAGCTGGAGAGGCTGTCCCGGTTTCTTGAACAGTTCAGTTTCTGTACCGGATTTTGATGTATGCACAGCGTCTTAAATCAGAGTCTCTTTGGAGTGGTGATGATTCAACTTCGACTCCTTAACGGATTTAACTTCTCGTCAAAAATAACTGGAGGATGCAACGCTGGCCGGGCGTGACGTCCTTAGTTACTAGTTACGAAAATAAATAAAAATGGCTTCTTCTGAGTTTAACACGATACTTTAACAATATAAAAAGAAAAACTGAATTAATTTCGTCCTTGCTTATTCTCAAAATAACGGCACGTCAGTTGAAGGAAAGCCGTATAAGTAGTTTAAATCTCCGGAGATTACAAAGTCTCGGAGCCTCAAAAATAAGCAAAGTACAAAACTCAATGTTGAAAAATAAAAAGTTACGCGGCGTTAAAACAAAGTAAAGACGCCTAAAACACGCGAGGGCGAAAAAGCAATAACGTGTATGAGTAAAATATAAGAAAAAGTGCGGAGGAAAGTAAAAATGCAAAAACAAAAGCGAGTAAAAGAAAGTAAGAAAATAAGAGCAAGAGCGAACATAAGAGCACAAGAAGAAGAGACTGATGGGACACGATGTGTCTCTTTTTAAGGCTTAGGAGAGGGCGGCTCTGAGGAGGCTCGGTCACGCTGTTCCCTCCAGGCCATGCTCACTGATCAAATCACAGACTTATTACTTATTGCTGAATAAAACTATCCTTCTGTAAGTTTTAAGATCGGGATTGACTGTTCACCTAAATCCACCATGAGTTTTCACATAAAACATTTGGTTACATGATCAAAATGAAATAAACGAAATTGCTTAATAGGCAAAAGGAATTATCAGTTATAATACATGCAACACACAGATATATAACCTCCGCCAGCATTGATGGCTCGAACTTGTTTCAAATTGTGCTGACTTATACTTCAAAACATATGTTGGAGGTAAAAGAAAGTTTAGATAAACATAAATTGTGGATTACATTACTTAAGAAAGTCCTCTGGGATCTATACCAAAACTTACCAGGAGATCGCACTGTGGCTACATCAGACACTCAGATGGTAAAATCAAAATTAGTAACTTGGGTTAGGATTACATCAGGAGGATAAGTTACATATCAAAATGTAGATCTGGTCCTGCTGTGGAAGAATATATTGTTAGAGGGAGGATAAAACTACGTCTTGGCATCTTTCCTGGATTAGGAAAAATTCAGGACTCTCTCCACTTCTCTGGATAGTATGGAGATGTTTATGGTTCTTTTTATGACTATTGATTTCACGGGACATGGGACAGTCCGAGGCTGGAGGGTATCCTAACACACGGCTCTTGTTCTCGGACAGGAAGTTGGGTGAAGGAATATTAAGTCCACAGATGTGCTTTTGTTTGCAAAACATAGTTATACTTAAAATAAGTGATTGAAGGGAGTCTGTTGGTTCCCCTCGTGAGTTGTGAAAGCAGTCTCTTCCCGCAGGCAACGTTTATGGCATGTCACATGGTGTTCTTCTAACTAGTGAAGTGCAGGGAGAAGGGGAAAAAGGAGCCAGGTCATGAATAGGTGGCAGGGAATTAGGTGATAGGTGAATTGGACACAGACATGCAGATCGCATCTCCTTGTTGTGGCATAAACGACGAGGGCAAGTTCCTACAGATGAAAAATATAGAGAATTTGAATATCTCACTCAAGCACTTTTTAAATGGAACTACTTTTGTTTGGTGTGTAAAAATGAGTGGAACATTTTAAAATCCTTTTGACGGACTAACAAAATGAGTGTGCCTCTATTCCCATTTGTACAATTTACAAGCTTCAAGAAAAGTTATAAGAGCTTCAGTTCACATCCTACTTTCACAAATCCTTTAGTCTGTTAATTCTACTGACAACATTTGACACTTGTTGGTAAAAAAGAAAAGTTATGAGGAAAGGAAAAGAGAGGGAGGATAGAAAGCAATGGATATGTTACACATAGACAGTGATGAACAGATTGATACGAAACAAAAAGAAGTGAAAACAGAAAGAAGACAAGCCCTTCTGAAAAGCGACAACTTTAAATTGCAAATTATCAGCTTTTACTGGGCATGCATGTTCTTGGACCCTAAAACAGCATTTGTAGCTGTGAGGACCGATAAAATGTCCCCACTTTGCATCAAGGTCCTCACTTTGTTGGTTAAAAACACATACATACGTACACTAACACACAAACTCCTCTCTCTCTCTCTCTCTCTCTCTCTCTCTCTCTCTCTCTCTCTCTCTCTCTCTCTCTCTCTCTCTCTCTCTCACGCACACGCATGTGCACACGCACACAGACACATTAACGTACTGTAACATTTATCATAGAAGTTAGAGTTCATCCCTCCCGGAGGACTAAATCATGACCTCTCCCACTCATCCACTCTATTTCTTTTTTATTTCTCTCCCTCCCATCCTCTCCATGCTTTATTGATCACTGCTATGATTCTTTAATCACTCAAGACCTTTCCTCTTCTCCCAGAGGTATAAGGCACATTAACCATTTAAAGCAGTTAAGAACCATCAAATACGTCTCATACAGCTGAGACAGAGAGTCTGTTTTTCCTATTATTTATACACAATGTTGGCCTCTCGACCCTGCACAGAGGAATAACTTATGCAACTTTTTCATAACATTGCTTAAAGGGCTTAAAGGACGATTCAAGTGTAATACCATGTAGAATATATTGTTGACCTGGACTTTCAGTATTTGGAGCATAGTGGTACATTGAAGGCACAGTATGCTAATCGATGAATACAGATAACCACAACAGTCCCCTAATTAATAATTTGATTTGAACAGATTGTCTCTACGTCTATCTTCTTCTGCTCATCTGGGTTCTGGTCACAGTGGCAGCAGGCTCAGTAGGGTATTCCCGACTCCCCTCTCTCCAGCAACGCTTTCCAGCTAGTCCTGGAGGTCAGATAAAATATGTAATCCCTCCAGCGAATTCAGGGTCTGCCCCAGGGTCTCTTCCCAGTTGGCCCAGAAAATCTCCAAAAGGCATCCTAATCAGATGCCCCAACTACATCCACTGGCTCTTTGGTTGCAAATTTCTCATCATATCTCTAAGGTTGAGCCCAGCCACCCTTTGGGGAAGCTCATTTTGGCATCTTGTGTCCATGATCTCATTCTTTTAGTCAATACCTAAAGCTTGTGACCATAGGTGAGGGTTGGAACGTAGATCGACTGGTAAATCAAAAGCTTTGTCCACTCAATCAGCTCCCTCTTGACCAAGATAGAGAAGTCACAGGCTGATACCACACCAAACTGCCTGCCCATCTCACACTCCATATTCTGCTCCAATGTTTGGGGCAAGACTGCCCACCTAACTGGGAGGGGGCAATCCACGCCATTTTCAGCTTATAAACATGCTGGAATGTTTTTACCTTCTTAGCCAACAAAAGACGTTCAGGCATAAATAGGGAGAAAATATAACAAGGAGGGTAACTCGGGAACAGACGGAGAGGTACCATGAAAGAGAGACAAACAGCGGAGAGATGAAGAGGAGGGAAATATCTTGGTCAACGTGCTTTGCTCTTTAATCTCATTAAGTTGTAGTTCCTTTACCCTTTAGTCTATTAGGACTCCATGAGGATTTTGAAAAGATTAAGATTTGGTATGTTGATTTGATACTGGATTTGAATATCATAAAATACCATTGAATACATTTCTTAGATTACTTGTCTTTTTCAATTGAGAAACCTGAGCAACCATGTTTTGTCACCATCAGCCCCTTTAATATATGGTGTTCCACAAGGATCAATTCTTGGTCCAGTTCAGCTCACAGAGCACTTCATAACTTTTCATAACTCTTTTATAACGAACTACTAAATAAAGTTTACACGTTTGCAGGGAGTTAGTCAGTAAGGACTACTCAGGCTTCCTGCCTGGTCCAATTTCTTTTTAGAGATGCAGCATTAATACTATCAACTACAGCTATTATATCATCAGTTCACTTGGCGGGTGTAGTGTTATTATCAGGTGACAAATTTCAGAAATACAGTCAATGAACTTGGAATCACCCTTTATATGATTATCTGTCATGTTCACTCTTTCTCTTTCCTTTTTTTCCCTCCTGTAAGCTTCATTTTCTATGTCATAGCATTGAAGTAGAGAGTAGAAAGAGAGACAGCGAGTATGAGCAGTGTATGCGTATCATATATACCCTTAGCTGGAAGTAAAAAAATAACAAAATGTGTAAAGCCGACTTACAGCCAAGAGTGGGGAAGAGGGATAGAAAGGAGGAGAAAGACAGATAACACACATCCCCTCTGTCTTTCTTCACAAACATAAGCTGTTCTGCATATCTCATGTGTACGTATGTGTGCGTATGTGTATGCATGTTCCTTTATACTACTGGCACCCAACTCAATCCCACATTAATTACAATCAGATTGGTTATTGATCACGCACACTGTCAGTATTGATCCTGCATGTGCAGTCTTGTAGAGGGTCATGAAACACTTTTTCTTTGGAGTCTGAAGGAACAGAGAGGTAAAAGCCAATTCAGTCAAAGTTGTGTACATGTTGGACAAATTACTATATTCACAACGAGCAAAAAGTTACAACTTTTTGTGGAGGGAACTGATTCCTTTGTGGCTATAAAATCTAGAGGTGGTACATTTAAATCTTTCCAGTGAAATATGGCACGTGCACATGAGGTATTCTCAATTAAGTACATCTGAGGTGCCTAAAAGTGACATGTTTGCTGCTTTGTATCTTTAACAAGTGTATCATTTCATCAAGTCACACAATGTATGAGACTCAGTTAGAGGTGCTTGAAACCACAACAACATAAGAGCGAGCTATACAGAGATTATAAGAAAAGGAAGGATAAGTGAGCAAGAAAACACTTCATAATTTTTTGTATATACTTATTCTGAGAGCAACAGAACATTGCAACTCCAATAAAATACTTTGAAAACACGTAGAAACATTTCACAGATGTGAAATGTGTGTGGTTCAATCCTCTTGTCATTGTCTATGTATGTGTTTGTGTCTTGTGTCTCTTGTGTCAACTCATGTTATTTTTCAAGCTGGATGCATAAAACTGATCGTCATTGCTTCTCTGACTCACTGTGACAGCCAGTAGTTTTGCTTCGTACATACGTAGCCACATTGAGAAAAGAGCTGAATTTGTACTGTGTCATTGACATGGGAGAGCTGTAAGCCCTGTCAAAGTAGACTGGTTTAAACTGATTAATGTAGTATTATGTAGGCTATTTGAAGAAATCAAATTGGGGCATTGACAGTATAAGGCATTGCTAGGTATGGCAGACACTAGGTTGTGCCGGTTTTAAAAAACGAATCAATGATAGCTGTCCAAAAACACACATTTTCAACTTTATTAGCTGATTTCAGTGAAGATGGATCATATTTTATAGAGACGGTGTTTTCTGTTTTTCCCTCTAATGTCCTCCTGCTGCTCTGCCTGAAACCTTACTGATGAACAGATGGCTTTACTTGTCTCTAATCTAACAGCTAACATCAGCTAATTGTACTGGGTTCTTAATGATCATGTCTGGTGTCACAAACTCTGAAGACCAACAGAGAATGGTTTGACAACAGTGCATTTAGTTCCAAGGGGGGTTAGAATTAGGGTTGCTTGCTTGTTTAGTCATGCAGCTAACACAAGCAGTCCTGTTAACTAACTAAGGTTGGTCGGACTGACAAACCAACCAATCCACCAATGGACACAGGTCAAAATGTAACCTACTTGGCAGAGGAAATAATTTTTTTTAAAGCTAAGAAAGAAATAAAAACAAATATATAATAATACAACTGGTTCAAAACTATGGTATGGCCATTCAGAATTTTGGCATTCTGTATGAAGTTCAATCCTTTTTAAAAGACCTAATATATAATATCCCACATTCATCACTCGCACTAAAAGAATTCTTTACATTTTGTGCAGTACTGAGGTATTGACTCTTATAAAGCAGGGCAGTCCAAAGCCGCCCCCCCTGGGGAAAAGTCGGGCTGGCGTGAGCTTTAATCCGGCCAATCAGATGTGTCTACTTCTTTTTGTGAGTTGAAAATGTTCATTTAATATGTATGTACTTGGTATCAATTCAATTTTATCAGTCTGAGCATTGCAGGAAGTTAAGTAACACTTTGTGTCAGTCATTAACGGGAACTTAGGATCCTAGTGCCATTTGCATCTTAACAACACAATAATATGCAATAGAAGGTGATACCACCAATTACACGCTTCAAGCTCACAGCATACGTCATAATAAATCTGGATGAGTCGATACAAAACAGAGGAGGATCTGGTTTTTCCTGTGAACATCATGCATAAATCATTGCCTCTGAAAGTGTGTTTGTTAATTGTTGCATATGATGCCTTAAGAGGATCACCAGCGATGGAGCTCATAATCCATCCACCTTCTAAGCACCATTACATCAATGTTAAAGTGTGTCCCGAGACTGTGGAAGTTTTCCTCAGCCCTGCAGTATCTATAAACACTGTTATTAAACTGACAGTTGCAGTCACAATGGACATGAAAGTTTCCAAAGCTAATTTTCTGTGTCTGCGCCACACACATCAGAAATACAAGGGGGAAATACTTTAATCCGAACACGCTCCAGATTGTGCCTTTAAAGGCTAACAGCCATTCCACTGACAATGCAGCCTGTGTATATGTGAGTGGAATGAGATGGCAATAAACAGAATAGCTTGGTGGCCTTCTAGTCTTGGCAAGGCCTCTGTTCATTTACATCTTGTTTCATAAATTCACAGCTTGACTCTGATTTCTGCCTCATCACACCGTGAATAGGCCAGCCTGTGTGTGTGTTTGTGTGTGTGTGTCGTAAGATTACTGTCTCTGTCTCCAAGGAGCGATTCACCCCAGCAATTGAAGCAGACACACACACATTCAGATGTGCATAGACCCACACAGTAAAAAGCATGCACACACACACACACACACACACACACACACACACACACACACACACACACACACACACACAGCAACACTACACTTACACATACACTTAAAGATGCATGACTAAAAATCACAGAAGGGGTCAACATCAGTTCAGCATTTACATAAAAGAAACAGAGCTGTTTTTTTTTTTTTTTTTAAAGCTGGCTGCTGCTCTTTAACACAACTGGACAACAGGAGGGCCAGGGGAGGGAGGACAGAAGAGAAGAGAAGAGAAGAGAAGAGAAGAGAAGAGAAGAGAAGAGAAGAGAAGAGAAGAGAAGAGAAGACAAGAGAAGACAAGAGAGGGCCATGAGTTCAAGATAATGAGGAGAGAGAAGAGAAAAAGGGAGAAAATATAACAAGGAGGGTAACTCGGGAACAGACGGAGAGGTACCATGAAAGAGAGACAAACAGCGGAGAGATGAAGAGGAGGGGAAATATCTTGGTCAATGTGCTTTGCTCTTTAATCTCATTAAGCTTCAAAGGAATCTGACAATTAGCTTGTCCCTGTTAAATAAATATATTAGCCTGGGTGGACTAGATATCCACACACACACACACACACACACACACACACACACACACACACACACACACACACGTTTTTATCCCTGCTCAACCCGTCTCTACTATCACAGCTCATCTTGTTCTCCCGTCCACTGAGGCTCCATATGATTATTTTCCCATTGTTTAGGTAATCTGTCCCATATTACTGATTACCACAATTGGCCGGATTATTTTACCCAACATCTCTCTCATAACAGGATTTAACTAAAGATCCAGTCCATCCAAAGGGCTGTGTGAGACTTTTAACAAAAACAGCGGTGTGCTACTTGTGTGTTAAGGGTGCACTATGTAGTTTTTTGGGGGGAATAAGAGATAGATCTTCATTGACTGATTGTTTATGTCTAAACATTAAAAAAAGAAAAAGAAAACTCTCTTTGTTTTCATGACTGAATAAACAAACTGAACTTAAAGGACAGCACAATTTGTCAAATAATTTTGTTTTACTTTGTTTATATGTTGCAGACCCTGCCACCTTTCTAGCTTCAAACAGTGTTCTGGGAACCTTATTTTCCTCTGAGAACAGCTTGTTTATTCACTAATGGTGCAGCACATTTTTTTCTAAATTTGTATTAGTACGTTATTATTTTTTAGTTATAGTTTTAATTTCTTCTTCAGAACTACGTAATGCCCCTTTAAACAACGCTCTCATTTACCCATTTTTGAACAGGCAAATGAGTAACTCTTTGGAAAGCTACGAAAAGAATTCTTAACAATTCATCTGCACTCATTTGGTATTAATAAAGTGTTAGCGTTAACACAACACATGCACTATTTCTAGTGTTTTTCTAGTTACTCCCTCCCTCCCCTGCATCTGCCGGCTGCCTGGGATCAGCTGTGCCATGCTTTTTGAACATGTGAGGAGGAAACACCAACAGCACGCTGAGACTTGTAGAATTCTCTTAGCCGCAGGACACGTATTAATGAACTGAATAACGTCTCAGTGCCTTAATATCATCAGTTTCAGCATGGTGTAAAAAAATAAGAAAATACAATAACTACTAAAAACAGATGAGCTGAAATAAAACAGATGCATCCTGTTGAGCTCCTGTGGGATTTCAGGTCATTTAGGTGGGCATTTCACTTGTTGTGCCCAATAATGTTCAAAGAACAGCGAGGCAGTACTCATTACGGCTATAAGTCTCTTGGCTGGGATACAAAATGCTAATAAACAAGAGGAATGCTTTTTTGTCTTGTCGTATTGTTTATTGCAGCTCAGTGTTGATGTGTCAGGTTGGGAGCTGTACTTGCCCCCAGCAAGGTCCAGCTGACGAAAGACGCAAACTTTTACAATCCATTTCACGGAGCTTTGTCACATGTTTTGTTTCTTAAAACGAAGAGATAATTTTCTGGCAAGCAAATTCTGCTGAAAAGGGGGAATACACAAAGACGGCACAATCCCTTGAACAATCCTGAAATGCCTTGATCTGTTGTCAGGTCGCCAGGTCAAAAACCTGCCTATAATAGCCTTCATAGTGTTTAATGCTAAATTTAGGCTGGGTGATGAGTCATAGAGGGGTGTGTTGTTATCAACCTATGCACCACTGGCTGAACTTCCCCCCGACAACAAGCGCAGGGGTAACCAGTGTGGTGACATCTAGCCAGTTTGTTGTGAGGAGTGAGGGTGTGAAGAGCACCAGCAGGTTGCTGCAGCCACAAAAAGTGCTGTTATGGGTAATTATTTACTTTAGTCAACCGCAACTTGTCTGTATAAACTCCGGTTTGCAGCATAATAGCTACTGAAAGGCTCTGTATTGTGTTTAGTTAGATAGTGTTAGATAGTTTTGGCGATGTTGGGTGCTCTGAAATATAATGCAACTAGATGTCTCAATACATTTGAACAGCAATGTTTCTCTTTCCAGAAATCATGACTGGGTTACTCAAGATAATCTACCTTGTTGTGTCTAGTTTCATGGAGACTAAAACAGAGCTAAAAGTAAATTCACCGTGTAAGTACATCAGAAACACACCTTCAGATGAACGTGAGTGTTAGTATGTGTCCGTTGGTTGTGTAAATAAGCAACTGCAGTGTGATAAAATAGAGGATTGCTGCTCTAGAGGCAGATCTACAATGATGAAAAAATGCTTCTCTTCCCCTTTGGTAAAAAAAAGTTTTAAATATGTTGCACCTCTGGATGAGGGCAGAACTGTGCTTGGTTGCGCCACACAACAGTGATAGCGAGTACGCTTCAACAAAACTGAGGCATAATGGGAAGCTACTCCACCGGAATTCAACAAAAACAAGATAATGAACTGGTTTTATAATGCTATTTGAGGACAAGTAACATCCACTTGGAACAGGTGTGCGTTTGTGGAAGGAAACCACAGATCTAGCCTTTCTTTCGCCTTTTTTTGCAGTTCCTTTTTTCCTGCCATCTTCCTCTCTGTGACCCAGATACATGTCTTTGGCCAAAGGGCAAGAGATAAAGAGAGATTAGAATTGATAACCAGAGGCTTTGTTGTGAGATTATAGTTAAATATGGATCAATGCTCGAATGAGTCCCATATACACATCATCTGAATGAACTAAAAAGGATAAATGTCTTTTCATCCTTAATCTTTCTTTCGTGTCCCCTCCGTCCATCTTTATAAGCTCTGTGAGGTGCTGACCATGTGTTGGACTCCCAGCCATGCACAAGGTTATCTGGGTCGTCTGCTCACCTCAGGGTGCAGCACGTGAAGTGTATCTCTCAGAAGCAACAGCCTCATTTGCAAATGTTAAAATAACCCAGAACGTACACTAACGAGAGCACATTGTACTGAAATGTCAGTCGTACCTGTGAGGCCTTCCACCTCTGTAGCTAGCAGTGCTCTTACAGCAGCTGTTGAGTTTCAGGGCTGTTTTTTATCCACTTAGCCTTTCATTCTACAGCGAACTGTTTCAGTTAAAAAACATCAAGAGTAAAAGTCTGTCTCTACCTGACCGTGGAGAGCAGTATGTAACGTCTGGTTTCTTGCTGTGTTTCAAATGGTTCTGACAAATTGGCTGCATCAAAGCCCATCCTCCTCAAACTGTTGTTCCCAGTTATTTCAGATTTACTTTCATCATGATCTAGTGGTAGAATATTTTTTTTACCTTATATTTTGACGTTGTCAAAAAAATAAAATATGTTGCGAGGTTGTGAGAAAACTTGCGAGTAAAAGCCGATGAAACCACATTTACACCAGAGGTTCAAGGTGAGTGCAATTAACTTCACAGGTAGGATGGAAAACCAACAGCCTCTGCCTCCAGAAGTCAGATAAAGGAGTACTGGTACAGCGTCTGTCTGCTCAGTATGTAAGAGAATTGTTTGACTTTGATTAAGATTTGCACTCTGTGGGCATTTTTTGAGCCAAACTCCAAATTAACCTGTTGAATATGATCCAATATACAGTAACCTTTTTAATGTTAACAACACTGTCAGTCTACAGTGTTGCATTTAATTAAAAAAGTTGCATTTCTCTAAATCTGATATCAATCTTTGGCCAAAAGATCGATATCAGATGTATACTTCCTATACTAAAGGTCGCTTCTGTATTTGTAGGTTTATTTTTGTCTTTTCTTTGATTTCAGGGTTTTATCAAAGTTCTAGACTTGCAAACTTGAATAAAACAAGTCAATGCTTATTTTTTTCCTCTTGAATATGTCTTCTAGTGGACCTATTCAACTGGAGGCCTGTGGGCTGAGTGCAGTCCTTTCAAAAACATAATTCCAGCCCTTTTATCATTTTATTAGCAAATTCATTAGTTATGCAGTCATGTTGTTAAGCACATAAATACTCATAAGGCATCAAAAAGTTTTAACCAAGCCTCTACAAATAGAGGGTATTTATTAATATCAAACTGATTTCATACTTCTGAGATTAAAAATGTGCTGTTCGTTTTCTTTACTTTTGCACGTATAATTTTTCTAATTTGGCCCTTCTAAAACTGTATTTAAAAGGCTTGTCAATCCAATATCAAACATCGGCAACCACATTGGTTTTCAAATAATGTGAAAATGCAACAGATTAACAGATGAAGTTGTGGTTGCTTATTAAAGGAAAATAGTACAGTTGATTATTAGACTTTACTGCTGAACACCACATTTCTAAATAACTTGCACTCTTTTAGTTTGGCTGCACTTGTTCAGAACCGGTGGTACCATGCAGATCATCTGATACTGTAGAACAGGTGATCTGTTGTAACGGCCCCTGATCTACACTTCTTGAACTACTGAACTACTGTTTCATCAAACCGTATCTCAGAATTGACTACTTGTTGATAGTCCATGAAAACACACTGAATGTTGGAAGACTACTGATCAATACTTGGCACTATAAAAACTTCATAAATTGCTAAATATTGAGCATCTCTCTGGCTTATATATAATTTGAGACCTATTTTTATCATATTGTTGGCTGCTATGCTGTTTGTTTGACTTTGCTTTTATGTGACTGGCTATGTGTTTTATTGTGTGTCCTTGCTCCATTCGTACAAGCTAAAATCTGACAAAGTGGCTTTACTTTAAAAAATCGTGGAAACCGATTACCCAAAAATTACCAAGTAACATGGACTAATCATTTCAAGTTGTTAAATAGTCTACTTAACTTGGTAATTCTGAGGTAGATGGTTTCCTGACTAATTTAAACTTAAGTCAACTTTTAAATCTACAGTCTATTCTGTCTGCCGTGCTCAGGTTTCTCTTTCAGCGGTGACCCTGATTGCAATGACATTACCAGATTAAATAAAGTTACAATGACATAAATATCCAATCTTACCTCACGCATGGTGTCATGAGAGTTTTGTTCATAATCCCAATGTTTTGCATTATGCATGGAAACAAATCCGATAACTACTTCAGAATGTGCGCTAAACAAATGGAACCAATCTACTCGGCTGAGATTCCCAGGGCATCGGGAACACACAGCAAGTGCTTTTATCATGACTTCGATTGAAAAGGAGCGTGCAAAGACACAAACATCGCATCATTTAGAATCCCTCACGCTCCACTGAAACTGGAGTTGTATCATTATGGATATGCGCTGTGACACACAGATGTATCGAGTGTGACATGGTATGAAGGGAGTATATCACAGGAAAGAGAAATTATTTCAAGTGGCCCTGCTGCCTGTTGAGATTCAAGTGGAGAAACAAGGCTGTGTCAGAGCGTTCCCTCTTAATATTTAACCACTTAAACGTCACTCTGAGGGCTTCGGTGCATATATGTGGGTGAGCATGCGGGGTTCAACATGATCCAGTCAGTACTGATGCAAACATGTTTTATAGTTCCTGACACATTCAATATTGAACAGGGTCACACACACCCACACAGAAGAATTATATATTTATATCTGCACATATTGTCCATGCGTTTTGTCCACAGCGGCACAAGACATGCAAATCGAGGTTTGAAAACACACACAGAGCACTCACTGCAGGCATGTGACATTCTCACACTCAGCACATTCAGTGCCCATACATTAAAGGCATGAACGACATTTCAGGAGACATTAGAGGGCACACTGCAGCACTTAGGAGCACATTATCCAAAACACCACATGCATGACCTCTTACACTTTTAACAGCACTTAGAAGCACTTGTGTGAAGAAAGTACACCGAATTAATCACCCAGGACTGACAGCTGACATGCTTATCTTTTAGTGCTGCTGATGAATACACCCCTCCATCTTTTTTCAGTTCAAAGTAGCGGCAAAGAGATACCGGACACACTTTGAACCCTTACTGAAGGTAGGGATCACACTTTAAGTGCTGACCCTCCACTTGTTTGCTTTTGCCTTAGTGACTTCTTTGGTGTTATGCATCAGTCTTCGTTGTGTTTCTGCGTGCGCAACATTGTACAGAGATCACCAGACAATTCAACCCCGCTCACTATTGTCAAGTTTCAGTGGTCCTGCTAAAGCATTCAGTACTTTTTTCAAATAAACCAAAAAGCAAAAAAAAACATAATCTATTTACTCAGAATTTCAATATCTTAGTTTTCTCTGAACACATCTTAAGGTCCACAACCCCTTTTACAACCTGGCTTTCTGGGTGTCATAAAGCCCAGACTGGGGATCACCATGTGAGGAGAAGTATTACATAGAGTGAAAAGTCTGTAGAGAAGACGTCACGAACGGACAGTCAGGTTAAACAAGCACAGGACTTCTCTTTCAGGAGACTGCTTTTCATGTCCAGTGTGAAACCATAATCAGCGTTGAGTTCTGTTAACTTACTAATGTCATGAAGTAACGTGATGTACATTACCTATTAAAAGTTACTCAGGTAATGTAGATACATTTGTAACAGAAGTTATAGAAGTGACATAGTGATGTTAACCAAAAACACAATGTTTCCATAACCTAACCAAGTTGATTTCTTGTCTAAACCTAACCAAACTGTAACCTTGTGAAGAAGCTCTGCCACTGTTTTGCTGTAACAGTCATTTTTGATTTTGAAATGGTGCTTTATGTTGTTTTGGGAGATGCTGACAAATGACCTATTCAGTTGTTTGTGAGTATGAGGATGTATACAGATGGGAACTTAAGGTGGGGGCAACTACGAGCGGCTTACCTTCTCCTTGTAATTGATTCTTCAAGTCTGGTGGGCAGACTTGAATTCTTCCAAAAAATACTTCCTCACTTTGTGTTTTGATAATGATGGTGGAAAACGCTGCCTAACACATCATCATAAAATCTCCTGTAGGTGTTCAGTAGGGAGGATATTCCTTGACTGTGAAGGCCATAGCATTTGATTTACATACTTTCCATACTCCTCAAATGACCCCACTGTGTCCTGTATCAATGCATCCGCTTCTATACGGTTAATCTATCTTCTCCCGGTTTTGCCTTTAATATGTAATCTGCCTGTAAATCACCATCTTATGTAGAGAAGGGCACAGGTATCCATGTGATTCTTAATAGCATTTAAATTGACCAAACCCACATCAATAAGACTTTCAAGAAGCGCTCAATTACCAGACACAAGACATAGAAGATACAGCAATGCCAAGGAGTCAGACCACAGACCCCTGACAGGAGCATGGTTGAAGTTTCGACTAAGAAAGCTAGTGTTGATGTAGCCACTTTAAATTAGGTAAAGTGCATGTTATGTGATGTTTGTTTTTTCTTGCCCTTTGGTCCATATGTTTTCATGGTCAATGAAATCAAAGATGCAACCTTACATTATATGGCTGCACAGTTTATAATAACACAAGGTCCTTGTGTGGCTCTCACAGCAACAACCCAAATACATTATGGATTAGTAGGTGATCTCGATCTAAAGAACAGCTTCAGTATTATGTAGCATAATGAAAATGAACTCCTGCAGCCTTTTTATACTTAAGGATCTGATACTTCACTTCATTCATTCATTCATTCACAACATCAGGGGTGTGAGCAGTTACTCTCGTTACCTACAGGTGATACAGCCAGATTTAGATATGCGGAACATAATCAGGTGTATGAAAATACAAAGATCTAGGTGCTCGCAAATGGAGCCACACTTATAGCCACAAAAAAAAAGCTTGAGCACACAAACACACACACAAACACACACACACACACACACACACACACACACACACACACACACACACACACACACACACACACACACACACACACACACACACACACATCCCAGAGTGTTCAATATTAAAAGAGGTTACATTCTGTACTGGCAGGATGACTTTAAGTTCTCACATTAATTATAGAAGTCACACTCAGACTCTAGAAGTGTTTTTCTTTTCATTTAGATTAGAACATCTAAGCATTTCAGGCTAAAACAAAGGATTTCAGATATCACATATTCTCACATGCCACTACAGCACAACACTGCACCAGTGACTGAACAATAATGCATTTGTTGTTTGTTGTTTTTCTGTCAGTGTTGACATTTAGCTCCTGTTATCCAGTCAAGCATACGGTTGTCACTGTTACGTTCATTCTTCTCTTTAAATGCTTTTTCATGTCGATTAAGATTTATTCAGCTCTGATGCACATTTAAAATCCTCTCTTTCATGGACGGATTGTTTAAAATTCCAAATACATAAACCAATCGTGAGTCTGAAGCAAAACTGTCACATCATGTGATTACTGGGTACTTGAAAAACACAATCGACGCACCTGATCCAAGCTGACTGATTGGCAGCTTGAACTGCACTGTCTAAATTTATTAGAGGTCTTACACAATGGGTCCCACACTCTCCTAATCCCTCCCTCTCTCCGTCAACAGAAACAATAATGTGGCCATCAAGTCGGTGAGTAAGCCGTGGACATCAAGTCACCTTTTTTTTGAGCCGATATGTTTTGTCAAATTGACATCATAGAGTCTCCAGGGCGCCCTTCTGCGATAAACAACCACATACAGTAGGTTGAAAAAGGTCCAACCAGTTCAAAACAACCCATAGTTATGTATTTTTGTCATGTTGCGCCCTCTAGTAGCTGTATTACATGTTACAGCTGCCATATAAAGAGCCGTATCTGTCGTATAAAGGGCTGCAAATCCATATACGGAGGTGGTGGGGGATGGTTTGAACAAGGGGAGGGCTTTCAAGTTAAAGCGTTGTGAAGTAATGTACTTTATATAATGTAGCATAAGGAACATAGGGAACGTAGTGAATGGAACCCAAACCAGGATGTTTGTTTCCAAACCAAACCAAGTATCTGTCTTCCTGATAACCCTAACCTAGAAATTTTCTTGGCAAAATGAAACCTACAGTAATGTAATTGCTGTAGTACCATGAAGGTCCGAAGGTTGCTGTGTGTGCTGCTGCGGATCTAAACACACAATATGTATCATGCCTGTGTGTTCAGATAGGCGACATTGCTGAATTGTGACCCTGAAACAGTTTGGCATTTCTGATGCACAAAGCGGGCCGAACTGATATGGCTGACTTGCTGCTGCACTGGGAGCATGTCAGGCACACCTCGCTACGGAAGCTTTTGAGCTAACAGCAAACACATCACAAAACAAATCACTTTTTGTTTTCCAGACACTACATCATTTAATTTGGTAAAATGTTATTGAAATTAAAAAAAAAAAAAAAAGCTCTCCAAGTGAGCTAGCATTTTGCTGTCTGTAATTAGCAAGCCCTCAGTTAATGAAGTAATGATAAGTTGAGTTTATGCAAAGCAAGTTTTTTGTAGCATCAACATTTGCCTCTTATTCACTGTGTGTGAATCATTATTCTTTTGTCTTGCAGGTTTTGATTAAATATATGTATAATCAAATATGGCACAAAGTGGGTCCAATGAAAATTGCTTTCCAATAGCCCATAGATTTCGACAGATTTTTAAATAGCTCAAGATAACGTGGACACATTTAAAACCTCCATCAAAAATTCATAATACGACTAGTCAATTTTGCAGTTTGGGATGTCCTGTCAATAGTTTTGAACATGTTCCTGTAATAATGGTGCTCTATGGGGAAAAGGTTGGGGCATCCTCTCAGCAATACCAAAAGTGGCCACTGGGCATTATCGGAAGCAAGGCTGAGTGGTGCTGTTGTATCCAGATCAGATTATGTATTCTTCAAAGCTTTACTTTCATAGTTTTCTCTGTTTCTCTGACTTTCTAACTCCTGGCTCCCTCAGAGGTCAGCACTGATTGATCGACAGAGTCAGTTGAGTGTCAGAGTTCACCAAGAGCACAAGAAACATGAGTGGAGTTTCTTAGAAACATGACTAAATCCAATTACCAAAGTGACTCCTTGGAAAGAATGCTCTCGCTTAAATTAAAAAATTTTAGAATACTTTTTTGTCTACAACAAATTTGACGGTGCATCAACTCCTCATACAAATATCGGTGTTTTGACTGACTGTTCTCTTAGCTAATTAGACCTCCTTGGCATCACACTTGATTCAAGATTACTTGGAGGGAAATGTAATTCAAATAGAGGGAAACATTCCTTGAAATGATTTCTTGAAATAAATGATGTCATAGTTTCCCCTCGCCTCCCTCTACAGAGAGCTCAGGGTCAGGTACAGAACAGAATCTTGGAGTAAGAAGAGATTCAATACATTGCTGAAGGACACTTCAGCGGGGGGGTGCTTGCCAATATGGGTGTGTGTGTGTGTGTGTGTGTGTGTGTGGGGGGGGGTGTGCTTGGACCCAAGTCCTTAATTACATTCTACCCTCAAACCCTTTTGTGTGCACCATCTCCCTGACTTCCCCCGTCCTTCTCTACAGTCGTTCAGCTGGCACTGCCATGTAGATACACATCCAACAAATGAGAGAGCCGAGTACTTTGCAGCTCCCCGATCAGCATTTTTTACAGGAAGCTAAAAGCCAGGTCTGAGGTGACAGATCATGTAAGAGCAGAATATCGGAAGAAGACATGAAACTCTGTTCTAGACTGTTCTAACTCTCCCACCACCTCTCCCCTCCTCTCCTCATTAATATTAGCATCTCATTTACGTCTTCTGGGTCTGAGCCTTTGCGCCACTCTCTTTTCCTGTTGATTCTATCTTCCCTTGATTCTTGTGCACTTGTCTCTCTTCGGTCCCTTCCCTCCTCCCATTCTCTTCTTCCTCCCTTTCTCCCTCTATCTTCATCTCTTCCTCCCCGGCGTTCCACTTTTGTTTTGAAGTGAAATGAGTGTTTGATGGGAGGCTGAATAGAAAAAAGGTGGAGGAGGGGGAGGAGGTGGAGAGGGGGATTGTGGGAAGACGGCAGGTCCTATATATAGCGGTGAGCGTGGGTAGGTACCGTATTGACAGGAAAGACACACGATTTCTATCCAAAGCAAAGCAGAGGGAGAGAGAGAAGGATAATGAGCCTGAGAGGTGTGTGTGTGTGTGTGTGTGTGTGTGTGTGTGTGTGTGTGTGCGAGAGAGAGAGAGAGAGAGAGAGAGCAAGACTATTAAGACTATTATGTTAAGATAATATATTATCTTTATGTAAGCCGATTTAAGAAAAGGCTCAACATTGGTAAAGTCATTGTCCTACTTTAATTCACAGCGCCCCCTGTAGAACGGTCACTGAACTTTCTCTGCCACAGACTGTTAAGGCATGACTGAACATATTCAAACTGACAAGTATCTTATCTTCAGACCGATGATGGACATTTGAGGCTGATACTCTTACTGATATCTATGATGATCTGTTTTTTTCTTAAACATAAACACATCATGTAAACCAAAAAATGCTGACATTAATTATTCAATTTCTTTCTTTTCTTTCTTTGTACTTTGTATTATTATTATTTTTTACCAATCAAAATGAAACTGTCAGTGTTCGGTGGACAGACTACATGAAGGTCACACTTTTTTCGAAATGACCTCATTGCAAAATTTGCATTTCTGTTATGCAGTCTCTTCTTCTCTCTGGACTTTCTCACAAGCAGAACCTTGAAAAGAAGGAAACTCAGGAAAGTTACATTCTAGAGCCAAGTTCTCGTCAGCTTTTTCAGAGGAGCAATAGAAAGCATTATGACTGGAAAAATCCCAAACTGACATGGTTCATCACGGCCCAAGACAGGAAGGCTCTACAGCAGGTGATTAAAACTGCCCAGAAGATCACTGGTACCATCTAGAGCATCAGAGACAAGACAGATGTCTGTACAGAGCCCAAAGGACACTGTTGCCACTGTTTCCCATGCTCCCATCTGGCATTTCTTATGTAGCATAAAGGAATTTAGTTCAGTTTCGTTCTCCAGCCCTGGTGTGAAATGACTAATGAATTAACCTTTAACCTACACACAGAAGTCAAAGGGATGTGACTCAAAGAAAAAATTGAAGTTTATATTGTTTCTAGAACAAAGAAACCAGACCTGATTGGCCTTCTGCTACTCATGAATATTAGAACAACTTTCAGATATTCGAATAGGTAAAAATTTAACTATAACTTCAACTCAGCGGTAAACACATGAGCCCACAGGATTGTGGCAGGATGTACATGATGACATCATATGATGTTTGGATCCACAGTTACAAAGCATCTGCTAGAAACACAGAGTAAAAGAAGACAATATAAACAATATGCTCATCAACTGAATACAATTTAAAATTGGCTCTCCACTGGACTTGACTGCTATCTAGCTATGCTACATGGAGTTTAAAAACAATGTAAGCAGTCAGCACTCACTGGATTGTTTCTTTATCAGCAGATTCATCAGTCTGTTGGCATTTGGGGTGAATCAAAATATGGAATCATGGCTAACGTTTGAAACACCAAAGCAGTACAGAGTCATTTCTCTTTTGATAACTACACTGGGTGGCTTGAACACTTACAAACAGCCAACACTTTCATTTTGAAGTTTGTCTAACCATGACATAAATATTGATGCATGTTATAAGTGAGAAGCCTGCTGACAGCACCGGTCCTGTCCTTGACTTTATGGGGGACAAGTGGGCGGAGGAAGGTTGGAGCGACAAAACATTGTTGCGATGTTTTGATGCAGCATTTGAAAAAAGAAATGCACAACTTCAATATTGGGACAAAGCTGTGTGCACCAGATCACATTTTACTCTGAAACTGATCAAGAGTAGGGAGGAATATGGGAGTTAAAGGGTAGTGTATGAAAATGAAACATCCTGCCAAGTTTTTAAACAGTGGACTTCATCGAAGTGATCGAAGCAAAAAAATCTATGCTCTTTTCAAATGTCAGAAGCTGTTTATGATGATCGACTGGGTTTGATTTTCAGGACCCCTGTTGCATCCAATAAAAAAAGAAAATCTCCTTCAATAGTTTTATAATACATGTTTTGATCTGATTTGAGAAATGGATTGTACAACATCCAACATTGACAGTGTAGAACAAAATGTGATGCTTGTGCCCGCATTTATTCAGGCATTCAGTCATTTGTTCTGATTTGGTCTACAGAAAGAACACTGAAAGTAAGTATCCAGCCCAGTCATCAGGATGAAATGTTAGCAGGAAACATTTCTGCAAACCACAGATTTGTACAAGTGTCAAAGGGCTGACTGCCAAATTGACATGTCTACAAAATGTGTCCTATCACGCTCACTTTACATGTTTCTTACCTGACTTTCACTTTAGGAGGTGGAGGGGACGGTGGTGGAGAGGCAACAAGGTTACCAAGTCAGTGACCAGAGTTCAAGTCTGTGTATCTGCCTCTGTAAGTGTGAACTTGGATAGTGTCAATGAGGGGCCGTAGTGTTCTAAATTTGTAAATGTGACAGCACTGGAAATTGTTAAGTAGACCTCAGAACCCCGAAACATTATGTTTTTCTAACCCTAACCAAGTGGTTTTTATGCCTTAACCTCACCAGAGCATAAGCGCAACGTGTTACAAGAGAAAAAAATCATCCAAACAAATGTAAAGTTGCAATTTAAGCCATGTGTTTTTGCAAAATGTACTTCAGAGTGAAGGGATGAAACCTGTGTGTAAAAAAAATTGTACTGAGTGAGAGCAGCCCAAACATATAAAAGACAGAACATGAGGTGATCATTTTTCTCATCTCAGCTGCAGTACTGCTGTCTATATCCCGATCCCAGTTTTTTGGCTTTTGCATCTCACAGTGTGAAACCAGAGGATGGAGGCTGCGTGTCTGTTGGGATCCACAAATTCTGCTCAACAGCAGTCAGAGCTGGGGCTGTGTTTTTGTGCGAGAAATGCTAGGACAGATATTTCCGCTCTGCTTAATGGGAGCCATGGCCACTAAAAAAGATTTAGCCATATTGTCTTTTTGCAGGAGCTTATGCTGCCTCATTAACAGGGAAAGTGCAGGCGGACTTCCCCCCTTGCCTCATCTCCTCATATACCTTCCTCTTACCTCTTTAATTTCTCTTCTCCCTGCCTACCCTGCTGGACAGATTCACTGCAATGCTTTAAAATCCTCTTTGCTCTCCTTTTGTGCTCCATCTCCTCTTCCTCCTTTCACCTCTCCCTTCACCCCTCCCTTTGTTGCCGTACCTCATATCTCGCTCTTATTATTCCTCGCTCCCTCCTGCTTTTCATGCCCTTTTACTCTCTTTGTCCCCACATTAATTCTGTCTTTTTATCTTATTTTATTTCTGTTTGTCTTTCAGTCCGGCTTCCGTTTGATGAGACTTTATCTACGCAGCAGTAATAAATGTAGCTGTTGCGTGAATGTGGGGAAACAGCAGAAATATCGTCGGCCAGAATCAACATTCGCTCTGAGCGAGGTAAGAGAAGAATGCTATAAAGGTAAAGTGAACAAAGTGAAGAGATAAATGTCTAAGTAACAATAAAACAAAGAGCAATAACAGTTTTATAGGACTCTACGTGTGTTTGTGTGTGTGTGTGTGCGTGTGTGTATGTGTGTCTCCCGCCGCCAGTTCCCTAGTTATTGTTGTTCTGTTCTCAGAGGAGGGAGGAAAAAAGGAGAATGGCGCTTAACTTCCTTGACTTTAATTGCATTCACAAAGTCCAGCTTCTCACTTGAAAGGAGCTCTGAAACGAAGCCAGCAAGTCCGGCATTAATTCACAGGAAAAATATTAGACTCTTTAAAACCACCCCAGCCTCCACTGTAAGGTGTTTTTATTTCTCACCCCGGGGCCCCTAAAGTTGGGTTCACTATGGTTTCCATCATCTGCAGCAATACAGGGGTCAGAGGTCAACCAGTGACGTGTTTTCCTCGGCTGCCGTCCGTGTAATTGGTGGCACTATGAAGACCTAACACCAAAAGCGTAGTAACCAAAATGCTGATATCCCTTTCCAGGATGAAACCTAACCCAGTTATATTTCTCCCTCCTGGTCACCGACCTGCTGTGCTGCGTTTCTTCCAATGTATGCACAATCGATGCTCTCCTCCCGTGGGGACTGTCACAGTCGTTGGCTAATCAATAACACTATTCCCATTAAAGTTATTTCACAATCGATACCGCATTCAGATTAGAGCTATAAACTAATCTATACCATTAATATTCCAATCAGCCTGTGTATGATCACTGGAGATGAGAATCGTCTCGGAGCAGCGCTGCATTAACCGCGCCATCGATAGATACACCAAAGGTGTGTGTTGTGTGGTCCGCCTACGTCACTGCGGACAGAGCGGCGAGGGTAAGGTTCAGACCGCAGGAGCCACACGGGGGCTGGCTGTTCTCTTTAGACGAGCTGCTTCAATTAGCTCTGAAATGAAGCGCTCATTTTAGCAGTTGAGTAGTTCAGATGCCAGGTCAAGGTATATTATACAGGAATTTATTTAAAAATGTATACTGTATATGGAGGACTGAAACTGCAAGAAAAAAAATCTTATTTTGTTCATGTTTACATTTACCTTTTTGCTTCTTCATTCTTTTCTCTTCCCATTTCCCCCCAATTTATTTCCAAAACCAAAATGTATTCTTTCCATAAAATACCAAAATGGACGTAAATAAATAAAAAATATCTTAATAAAATAGAAAATGAAATGGAAAAGTAAAGAAAATTGTTGAATTAATACAAATGTTTATCAATATAGAGGCAAAAAAAGGCATAAATATCCATGTATGTCACATTGTATATGTTAAGTGATGGCATCATGTGTTTCTTATATTGTTTTTGTGAGCACTTAAAAACTTATTAACAAATTAACTGGTCAATTTGTTTTATTTATTTGTTTATGATTCTGGCTGTATCAGTCCTTCATATGTACAGCCTCACAATCATTACTTATGAGCCATAAGTGTGTGGTGCCCTGTGTCTGCATCTTTACCAGCTGCGACAGTGTCAGACTTGTGGGCAGATTTTTGTCGGAAATGGCGTCACAGCTGTGCAGGGAACAGTCGCAGAACTTTACAGGTGTGAAGCTGAGATCAAAATGAAGAGATAAGGATGGTTGTGGTCTGACCCATGAGTCCTGATTGCTCATGGGTTAATGTTGTGGGTTGGACAGGAACATATTGAAGGTTGTGTGATTGAAAAATGTTCTCTAGTTTTATTCCCTTGTTAATTGTCTGTGTTTGGGAAGTTTCTGACCCGCAGCAGTTCTGGAGAAAGATCATTGATTGTTCAGTCTCATATCCAGGATGTCAATTGCAGCCATATCATTAGCAACACTGGTGGACAAGCTCTGCCCTGGCTCCCAAAGGTTGAGGGTTATTGCGACAAGGACACTGGTCACCCTTTTTCTCAACCCTTGGGCACAGTTACAAAGTGCCAGAGAGTGTTGGGCGTCTCGTTGGAAAAACTGTTTGTTGTGGTTTATATTTCATGGCTTTTAGGGCCTTTTTTCATGGTGCCGGTATTGTCCACCTTAGCAGCAGCGCGTCATGCTGAGTTGTGATCACATGCATTTTGTCCGTGCCCTCGCAGCAGGGGATGCGTGTGCTGACCTACAACATTCTGAGTTTTATGGTTGGGAAAACATACGCAGGTCCCCTCGCTCCACCCAGCCAGGGCTGGTATTCATCAAAGTTATGAGAATCACATGTGAGAATGCTCTAACGAGCCGAAAGTTCTGTTCTCAAAGTGAAGGATAAGACACATTTATCAAGCAGCTCACTTCTACTTACAGTAAAGTAGTAACCTTTAAGTGTAACTCTCGAGTGAACACATGATTAATGCACGTATGTTCAGAGCAGCAATAGCCAATAAGACACCAGGATCACAACCACTGACAATTCCTTAAAGGGTCCATATATATTTATCTGAGATTTTTTTGTTTTGATAAGCAAGAGCACCATGTTTTCATTCCTTTCTTAAAACTTTTTTTTCAGTGTAGGATATTTTGATATTGCCTGTTTGATTTTTTTTTTCAAAACAAAACACATATGGATTGAAATGTTGAATAAATTGGATGAAATGGAAATAAAAGTAAAGGCAAATTTGTCCAAATGTGTTTTCCTTCAAACAACATCACAATAAAAAAAACAAATAAATAAATGAACTTATCCCCGCCGTGCTGTCCAATGCAAAACTAAAACGCAAAACTAACCTGTTCTCACTCTCATCTCGTCAAGCACAGTAGCTAGGTCACTGGTGATTCAAACTATGATGCTCTACCTACGTTTCAAGTGTCAGTTTTCCATGTGGATAATTCGTAATATGCAATGTCTGCTACATCATCTGTCACAATAATGCTTACTGACAGTCTATATAATATCACATATTATGATTTTTGGACTGCTATCAACATTGAGAAATTAACACGGTTATGAGACAATCGCGCTCTGGTGAGGTTTAGGCAGAAACCTACTGGGTAAGGTTTTGACACCCAAACAACTTGGTTATGTTTAGGAAAAAAAAATAACAACAAAAAATAGACAAACTAAAAACTACTTGGTGAGGTTTAGGCAATAAAATCCTACTTGGTTAGACTCAAACTACTTGATTAAGTTAAACCACAAACACTACTTGGTTAGGTTTAGAAAGAGATCATACTTTGGGTTAAAATAGTTACATTCAGTCTTGCAATGTAGGTTATGTCGCTAACCTCATGTAACATACGTGATGTCACAAATGTAATGTAATTGTTGTAAGTGACATGAGTTACATCATTTTCCTACATTACCATTACTGTAGAACGTATAGCTGGAAATGGAAAGTCCATTGAACGACCCACCCAATCAATCACCCCATGGCTTGGACTTCCCTCGCACTTTACACGCACAAGAAGTGACGCCAGTGGGGTACCTATGGCATCAAACTTAGATTGCATATTGCCACTGACCAGGATGCTGCATTTGAGAACAGGTATTCAAAAGATCAGATATTCTACTTTACATCCAGCCTACAGGCCAAAGGCACTAAAAAGCTCACTGAGACACTAAACATCTAAATAATAAAGCTAAAGCAGGCAATACTTTGTTCACACAAGTGCATGTAAACACTTTATCACCCAGCGTCCTGCTCAAAATGTCTCCATGCTGTTGTAATAAAACATAATAGCTGCTGGTTAAAAACTCTGCTGATAACTGCAGTCAGGCTGACCGTGTTCACACAGCGGCAGGAAGGATGAGAAGACTAAAAAAAAAAAAATAAAAACCTGTCGACCTTTGGCAAGGGCTAATCAAACTTATAGACATCCTTTAATCAGCAGGAGTGTTGGTGTTCTCATCCCGGTTTAATAAGAACATGTTCTTCTCTTTGTCAACTGCCGCAGTCTGTTTAGAGGATTGTGTCCTCCGTCACAGAGAGAGGTTTAACAGAGGTTAAGAAAAGCTTCACCCTGGAGCAAACGTCTCAGCTCGAAGAGTCACGTCGCCACGGGCAACACACACACACGCACAATGATGCTTACCCTTCAGGTACAGTGTGTTCTTTATCAGAACAGACAGTAATCCAACCTGGAGAGGTAGTAAAACACACTTCTTCAGCTCTGTGCATGTGCAGGAAGCAACAGTGCCTAAAACCTTCAGATATTCCCCACTTGGAAAGCAGAACAAAACACACTACCGCATACACCCATGCACAAAAAACAACAAAGTAGGTCTAGGCCAAGCCAGGTCAGTGCAGCAAAGCAAAGCTAATGGATGCAGACAATAGGTGTGTGTATGTGTGTGAGACAAAGAGACTGTCTGTGTATTTCTGTGTATGTGTATGCCATATGGAGACAGACCGAGGGTGTGTGTTCGGACGCTTTGGGCCATGTGTGACCCTGACCTCAACCACTTGCATGACCTCAGCATGCGCGCAGCTACTGTGACCTGATGGTGCGATCACGTGTGTGTGTGTGCGTGTGTGTGTGTGCAGAAATGCAGCAGACTTAAGTTTAAAGCTAGTGAGATGTTAAGTAATGCAAATCTTAGGCCCATCACACATCCTCTGTCTGAGCAGCCCTGGACAGCATTCAGAGCTAATTACTGTCTCACAGATTGGACATAATTACAGATTTTATTATACTTGGCAGTCTGAGCTACAATCACAGATTTATGGGATTTACATACAGGCAAGGCACTGGTCTTTCCTGTACTTGTTACTGTTAGATGTGTATATATATATATATATATATATATATATATATATATATATATATATATATATATATATATATATATATATATATATATAAATCCATTCAGAAAATGTTTTTTTTTTTTTTTACTCTTAAAAGCATTTTTAAATGAGCACAAATGGATTAGTGAAGTAAATTGTTTTTTCCCATTGGTGAAAAGTACCATACCAGATGAGAAGTCCTACGATGTAGACATGTGAGGCTGAATTGTGTTTTTCACTGCAATCACCCATTGACTTTAATACAGCTTTCAGTACAGCCTGGCCACAAATCGAGAAACATTAGAAACTGGACAGTGCTGTGTTAGTGTGACTAAGACATGTTGAATGGCCACGTTCAGACATCTGTTCTATCACATTGTGATAAACACATTATGAAAAAACAAATAACCCACACATTCAAAACTGTCGACAGTTATAAACAAACATAACTTCCGGATCCCAGCGCTGTGCGTCAGAATTTATCTAATCATTGCCACCATGTAAACAGCAGTAGAAAAGGTGTCCCATTTTCTTTATGTTTGGCCGGTGCTTCACTCTGTGCATGGCATGAAACTGCACAGATATTTGCAGTGATAAATGCAGTGAAGCAACACAAAACATTCTAACTTGTAACATAAGGTGTTCAGGTAGGTTCCTTGTTAATATAAAGCACATGATCGGTAGCTTCCACTCTTTCCTGTACAGATCAGGAACTACAGTGTGTCACAGCCGCTGTCCAAGGTGCTGAAAAAACACAGGAGCTTTTCCAGGGTTCTTACATGAACCCAGTGCACATGTGGATTCTCGCTGTTGACAATGTTTGAGACACAATCACAAGCAGAATTAACAACATTAATCATTTCATGCAGTGATTTTCAATTCAATGAAATTAATACTATCTAATTGTTTTAATAATCATTGTTCATGCTGTTGTTATCTGTGTGCTGATATCAGGCTGTGACTTTGGAAAATACTGCTCCAGCACTAGCTTGGTTTGTAGATCTGGCACTTTTTAGCTATAACAGAGTGTGCCAGTGAGTTTTTATGTCACTTACCTAAAGTTGTAGGATGCAGACGTCACACACTGAGACAAGAATGCTCAGAACTGATGCAGCAGAGGCAGAGTTATCCTCAGAATGTATACCTGTTTTGGGTCAAGTTGGAAAATCCTACTCTTCGAGTAATGCAGTTGTCTTTTCATAAGATTCCTCGTACTTGGTCCCTGACCACATCTTTTCAACTACATTTGCTCAGTTTATAATTTTTCGATCCTCCATCCAATTTTCATAGCAATCCGTTCAGTATTTTTTTGTGTAATCCTGTTGATAATCCAACCAGCCATCAAACAAAGAGGTGGACACAGGGGGAAACATATGCTTTTGAAATAATACAGTGTCTTTTTGCACCTGTGTGACAATAGCCAAATATCAGCTATTTAGCTATTTACCACTAGCCACCCCTTTTCCCGACTCCACAACTCAAGGTGTTGTACATCAGGGATATTCCCGCAGTTCTGTGCTGTGATTGGTCACTTCTTGTTGCCTCTACACGTCCCGGCGTTTGGATGCTAGCTTGTGGTTCAATACAGGATTTTCACACAGTAGACCTCGGTTCCTGCCCTACCTACAGCCAGGGATGTTGATTTAATATTTCCAGACTTAGCTGGCTTATTATAGTTATTGCTGTTTTTAATTCACTGTTTTCAGCTTCAGTTCAGTTAGGTTTAGGCAATACAATAACTTGATTAGGTTTAGAAAAAGATCATGGTTTGGACTCAAATAAAACTTCAACATTTTTGTTTAAGCAACAAAACTACTTAGTTATAGCTAACCTTCACCCCAGTATAAACTTCCTTGTGGGCTATTCCAACCCATTTGCAACTAACATTGTTGGCTATGGATACCTGGTTGCGAATAGTATCTGTCCTTCACCAGTTTGTTTTGTTATATTCACACAATAGTAGTATAACTCCTGACTGGGGATTTCAGTAGGAAATGTTATATGGAGTCTTTCTTTCCTGCATACGGTGTAATCCTAACCTGGAGTAGCATTTTTCTACTGCCCCCAGATGCTGCAAAAACACATCTGACATCTTAAAGGAGACATCGGAGATGAGTGCTACGTATGTAATGTGCGTAAGTAGACGCTATCGAGGCTAAACAGACTGTCGCGAAGATGATGGTTGTTCAACGTGACAGAAAGAAAGAGAGAGAGAGAGAGGGCGAAAACAGAGGAAGAGAAAAACAGATACAAAGCTGTGAGTCATGAAAGAGAAACAGAGGAAACATCCAGAGACAAAAAAGAAAGAAAGAGTCTCCGAAGGCTGTTAAAATAAAACCAGCTAAATGAGTTGATTATATAAATAAGCTCAGAAAATTGGGAGCAAAACACTGAGAGGGAGGTAGGGAGGAAATGAAAGCCCAAAGGGAAGGAAGAGAAACGGATAAAAAGGAAAGGAAGAGAGAGGAGTGGGTGAATTCATTTTGGGGTTTGAAATTAAAACAGCTAAATGATCCGATTATCCGAACAAAACAAATGGACACCAGCGAAGTCAGGGAAAGATGTGGAATTAAAGGAGGGGGGCGGAGGGGAGACAGAGGAGGAAGGACGACTCATAAATTAAAAACAGCAAAAATGAGCTGATGTCTCTGAACAAGCTCTATGATTTGCGTTGCTAATTGCGGCGAACAAGGTCGGCATGCCACCGCAGTCATCTGAGAATAAACAGGTCGGCCGACGTGCTGGGATCTCGCACGCGCCACACACTTGCACAATTTAACACATGAATAAAGAGACCTGACATGCTATATCCTCTGTTTCACACTGGTGCACCAGCATGCCTTTGAGCAAGACTGGAGGCTGCCAATCCAAGCAAAGCCCAGAAACTAAAAACTCCCATAATGCTCTGCAAATTCAAACACAGCACGAGGGTTGAAGACTTTAAGCAACCATGAATCAATTCCCCCCCAAAAATCAGGGTAATAAACTTGAGGAGTGTGACCCCTGTGGGGGTGTGAGTGTGAACCCCCAGCTCTGGTTTGCACACACACATATTCTACAAAGACACACCCCCTCTCTTTCTCTGGCTTAGAGCTCATGTGAATTTCTTCTTTTTTTTTTCTAACGTCACGCCACACAACACCAGACCTCAAACCCAAAGCCTGCGTATCTGGATACATGCCTTAGATTGCATTGGTCCAGAGGCTCCTATGCTGCAGAAACACACAAACGCACATGATCCGTTAGCTCGAGGACAAGAATAACACTAACACTAATACCTTACATACTGTTTAATAATTTAATCTTAAGATGCCGTTCCTATGACCATCATTTTGTGGCTCTTATATACTTTTGATCAGTTAGATCTGCTGTCCTGCTCCTTCCTAAATACAGACACAGGAATTGACACAAATTGTTTGCTGGTATTGAGAAGACATCTTGTTTTGCACTTGACCTTAAAGTCATTTCCAGGTTGCTGCTGTTTTCACCTAGTGTATGTTTTTCATTCCTTCAACCTCCTTTGAGTGTCTTCAACTTTTCAACTAGCTCCATTCAGAGGGGCGTCCACTCTCCGCTTGCATTTTAAATCGTTTTAAAAGTGAAAGAGCAGCTTGTACTCTGTCTGTGTGGGCACTAATAATTTGATAAAGGTAAGAACATCTTGTCTACCTTTGTGGTTTAAAGTGTAGGCACGCAGACCGACCTCCTCTCTGGCTGTTATTCCCTGACAGCCGAAAACACCTTTCGTGAATAAAACATCAGGTATAAAGGCTCAGGACATAATCCAATCTGACTGCACCAACAGCCAGTAACGTTTGGGCTTCAGAGGGCTGATGATTCAAGGGGAGGGACCAGGGACAGATTTGATTACTTTATGCACTGATAGCTAAATGAGAGGGTATAAAGAGTATATATACTCTTTATTCGTGTTGCAAGATGTTTCGTGAGAGTATCTATACTCTTCATACACTTTCTATATAAAGAGTATAAGCTCAGATTTTACACTTGTTAATTGCCCGTTGTTTAACCCTTTCCTGAACAGCAATTGCCCAATCATAGTTTAGCAACGATAACTAGCCACAAGCCTGCTCAGCAAACCTTAGATTTGGAAACAGAACCAGTCAAAATGCTTGTTTACAATAACTTACACATATAGGCTACCCTACATGCAAAGTGTCTATCTATCTATCTATCTATCTATCTATCTATCTATCTATCTATCTATCTATCTATCTATCTATCTATCTATCTATCTATCCATACTAGCAGTTAGGATATGTCACTGCAAAGCAACATAAGCCCATCCGAAATCACTTTGTTCACTTCATATCTTAAAACTTTAAAGAGAGTTATCCAAATTACCCGGAACCTAACGTCACAGTGATTTCAGTCTGTAGATGCTCAACAGTTAAAGATCTTAGTTGATGGTACCTTTAACACTGTGTTTATCTGGTCTACCATTAGCTGCAGCTGTTAGCATGCCACGATAACTAGCTTTAGGGTGACCATACGTCCTCTTTTACCCGGACATGTCCTCTTTTGGGGGGCTGTCCGGCCTGTCCGGGGGGAGTTTATAAAATCCTTCAAATGTCCGGGTTTTTGAGTTTGTGTATCGTGCACTTTATCTTCGCATCACAGACCATTGTATTTACCATACACGTTCAATGGTTCACTTGGAAACACACTCTGAGAGGCAAAGTTCCACGCTGAACCCCGGAACGTGTATTCATTCATTATAAAACAGTGCAGCGCATCAGAGCTCTCTGCTGCTCTGCCCCTCCGCTCAGTTCGAAGCAAAGCCACTGACGCGACGCAAATATGCGCTGTCTGCCGGTGAGCGAAAGAAAAGGGAGAAATGCCGAAACGCAAATGCACTTTTACAGACGAAATGTGGAAAAAGTACCCGTGTTTTCGCCAGGGTCGTGAAAAATGGGAAGCAGAGTGTACTGTCTGATAGATAGAATTACTTTAATGATCCCAGACTGGGAAATTATTTTGTTACAGCAGTAGTGGGTCCGCAAATAAAACACTTTGTACATAACATAAATAGAAGGCAATATATACATAGTGTATATATACAATGTACAGTGTGCAATAAACAATAAACAATAATAATATATACAACAAAACAAAATATGCAAAATATACCTTAAACAGTCATAATATATACAACAAAACAGTCCAGAGTTTGTATGACCAAAGTATGTGTCCGAGTTTTTATGACCAAAGGCTCTAACGACCTAGATAAATGAATATATTGTTTATAAACGCGATTGTGTGAGTATTTTTCAGTATCTCCAAGAGGCCTGGTTAAGTGTCTTTTTGGGAATTCAGAATATGCGTTTAACTGAGTTAGAAGCACGTAAAAAACACTCGACCTGACCTGAAAAACCCTCAACATTTTGCCACGTAGTAGTGTCCTCTTTTTGGGGATTCAGAATATGGTCACCCTAAGCTAACTGTTTTTAGTCACGTTTCAGCCTCATTAGCTAGCTTCAATTTTGAGGGATTTTTTGAGATTTGGGTAAATTTACACTGAAGCCATCCTTACCATCCTTTTCTGAGGTAGGGTAACATGCACCTAAAACATAGGTTGGTCGTCATCTCAAATGTTGACAGTGAAATTTACTATCACACTGAGGGTGATGCCTTTGTCAGGTAGGCTATTTTAGCTAGGCAGCAAAGGGTTAGGCTAGCATGAAACAACACTGAACTCTCCACTGTAATACAAGTACAATGTTCACTTTATCTACATGTCTTCTGTGAAAATCGTTGACTTTCTGCCTGGGACAGTTTTAATCTTGAGAAAATAGCATCGTGTTAGTGTCAAATTCATATTGAAGACCTTTTATACAAGGCTTAAGCCGAGTTAGCTGAGGACATTCGAATTGCAGACTGTGTTTTGAACTACTCATTTAGGGAACGTTAGCTTAATAAGCTTGCTAGATAAAATTTGGTTACAGTAGTCATCTTAGTCTGCAAATCGGCATTAGCTTGAAATGAGAACTGCCTCTGTCGAACAACGACTCACTGGTTTAAACAGTTGGATGAATTTAGAACAGTAAATCCACCCCTGTTATCACTGTGAGCTGTATATGAGCTGTATATTAATCTGGGCATTGAAAACAACACAACTGGGGAGGATGTGTGAAGGGTGTGTGTAAGTTTGAAAAAGCTGCTAGCACGCAACCTCGAGTCTCTTGTTTGCCATCACAGACTCTGTTTTGTTTGCATATAATGAACTTTATATTAGTGACAGAGTCGTCAATAACATTAGTGTTGCAAGTGTGTTTACATAAACTCTGTTTTCCGCATAAAACCTCATATTGCATGAAAGTCTTGCACAAGCTAATCTGTTTACATGTGAATTTTCATATCCCAGTTACACCAAATATTATTACCATGCAAACAAGGCTTAAGCAAAGGGGTGAAAATAAACAGTAAATTGGATGAGGTGTAAACATGCCTTGGTATTAAAAAAAAACAATTTCCCATCCATCGTATTTAGGTTTGTCATAATTGGGATATGGATGTTATTATGGGATGGGCGGAGGTGTGTTAAAAAAATGTTGCTTTTACTCTGTGGAAATAATCTATCCTGACTTCGGGAGTTGGTGTGGAGTCATTGAGGTCGATCAGTGCACTTAAACTTTGCACAGGTTATTTAAATAGGGCAGGTCATCTCTGCATGTGCGGTTCATCCTTGACAGCTAAAAACACCTTTAATGAATAAAACATCATTTGTGAAGCTTCGTGACATAATCTCATCTGAAGGTCCAGACCACGAGTAACACTGCTATTCTCTGGTGATGGACTTTGGTTTTGTTAATTGCAGTGTGGACCGTGTGTGTCGGTTTGAGACTCTTGAAGACTGTTCTGAGCCACTCCAAAAGCTCTAAATCGTGTGTTGGTGTTCATCATACTCCATCAAGAGAAGGTTTAACGGCCACGTTAGTTGCATCAGTTGAGTTGTTGATAATTGAACCCCAGACTTGAAGACAGTGTGTGTTTCGGAGCTTAGCTTATGTGATTTTCAGGTGAAATCGTGTCAAGCTGACTGAAAGCCCTCTCAGAAGACCCATTACAGCCCCATAATTGACTGTGCATGTGTATGTGCTAAAAATACATGAACTCAGCAAGACACTTTTGTCTTGTGTCACTCTCCTGGAAATAGCTCAAAGCGCGGGGTGAGAGTTTTGGCGGGTTGATGCACCAGGCGGATGGACGAAAAAGGGAGAGGGCAGACAGAGCGAGCATGTAAGACACAGAAGACAATAGAGAGAGAGAGAGAGAGAGAGAGAGAGAGAGAGAGAGAGAGAGAGAGAGAGAGAGAGAGCAGAAGATAGAAACAGAGAGAGAGAGAGCCTCTGGCCTGTTCTAGTTCTTCTTGTTTTGGAGTGGTTTAATGGCTACCAAACACACACACACACACACACACACACACACACACACACACACACACACACACAGATGGCCAGTCTGGACTAGAAACCTCACAGATCATACATCTTATGCTGCATTTAGGCGCTGTTGGAAATATTGCAATTTCTCTGGACACATATGAAGGTGGCTTAATGTGATGGGAAACAAATTTTGTGCCCTAACATGATTTTAAATGCTGCTACATCGTAGCAGATAATGTTATGGGGTCAGCCGACCCAAATTACAAAATAAAAGTGACTATATTGAGCAGCAGTGCCTGCATGTGCCTCTGTCGGCAGAGCTGGGAAGAAATGTTATATTAACTGGTGAAATATGAACAATTCAGCTTCGAAGTCAGTTTGCTCAGCACCTCGATTGTGTTGTGGTCACGTAAGTTCTCCGCAGCTAAATACAAACAAAACTCAAGAAATTATCTTTGATTTCAGAGCGGGAAAAGGGACATTAGTATTTATAATAAGTGAACATTTATCAAGGGTGACTGTAATTATGTTGTAAATAAATCTAAATATCTAGTAGGTACAGTAATTGCTGAAAAACCCCAGTATAAAAACAGGTTTCATCTGAAGGAAAGGATTACAATGATGCACTTTGTTGTCAAGTGTTTGTCTTTGATTTTTGTGTAATTGCAGTAATGTTGTGGTATCCTGTGGCTGTGGAAAAGATGTTTCTCTGTGTCAGAAGGGTCAAATTATTGGCCTGCATCAACCAAAGAAAACAACTGAACTACTGCTGGAACTACTAAAATTGGATTAAGAACTGTCCAACGCATTATTTAAACCTGGAAGGATAGTGGTGAACCAGTATTCTCGAGGAAGAAATGTGGTTGCAAACAAATCTTTAATGGTCATGATCTGAGATCCCTCAAACATTTGGTGAGATCAAATCATAGAAAAATCAACAGTAGAACTAACGGCTATGAAAGGAGGAGCATCACAATGTGAAGAGAACTCAAGGGATTAGGACTAAACAGTTGTGTAGCCTTCAGAAAACCACTTCACAGTGAGGCTAATTGGAAAAAAAGGCTTCTATTTGCTAGGGAGAAGATCATGTGGTCTGATGAGTCAAGATTTACCCTCTTCCAGAGTGATGGGCGCATCAGGGTAAGAAGAGAAGCAGATGAAGTGATGAACCCATCTTGCTTAGTGCCTACTGTACAAGCCTGTGGGGTCAGTGTTATGATCTGGGGTTGATTCAGTTGGTCAGCTCTATGTTCAGCGATTACAGTGCCCAGAAAAGTAGGTCAGCTGACTACCTGAATATACTGAATGATCAGGTTTTTCCATCAATGTAATTTTTTTTGCCCGATGGCACGGGCATATTCCAAGATGACAATGCCACGGTTCATTCAAGAGTGGTTCAGGGAGCACAAGACATCATTTTCACACATGGATCAGCCACCACAGAGTTATTAATTAATTAATGCAACTCAATGTTGTGACATTGCATAAGCATGCCAAAATGATGCCACAGCAAATGCATGCCATAATGAAAGCTTAGAGCAGTCCAACAAAATATGTGTGTGAGATTTTCCTTTTGGCCATGCAGTGTATACAGCCAAGTTAAAGAAAACGAACAACAACCTTGTATTAGAAGGTTTATCACTCACGTACAGTGAGTACTGACCCCCACTGGGTAAATTTTTACCTTTTCTTTGTGATGAAATGAACATAGAGTTGGAATAAAAACTCCTCTGAAAGTTTGTTTAAGATAACAGTTTGGTTGTGATGCACACTTTGCTTTAAAAAGCTGACAAACGATGTGAAGTCTGGAGCTTGAAACAATATTCAGTATTTTGGACTATTCAGTGTTACCTAAATACTTTAAATCAATCAGTAGATACCTCAGATGCTAAAGTAACTGACTGATGCTGGAATACTGTTATTCTTTCCAAACATCTCTGACAACGGCACCACACACTGATAGAGCTGGAAGTGGAGTGTGTGTGTGTGTGTGTGTGTGTGTGTGTGTGTGTGTGTGTGTGTGTGTCATTATTGGCAATTTTTATTTATTCGTTTATTCCCCCCCCAAAAGAAAGAAATGTTATCCGTGCTTGTATTGCTGATGGTTTGCCTCGGTGTGAAGGTCACGCACACACACAAAACTTTTATTCATCTCTACATTGAAAGATTTAAGATGTGCAAAGCCAGCACTTTCTGTGATATGATAAATGGTAGATGTGACATTTAGATGGCAGCAAATACAGAAGCTGTATCAACAACTGGCAGTAAATGTCACTTTTTTCAGCCGTCAACACACGCAGTGACTTTGAGTCGCCCTGTGAAAATATAAAATGTAAGATTTCTGCGCACTGTGGTGCTCCTCTGCTACAGACATAAAACAATAGCAGGCCCACACGTCCACCGCTAGGAGTAATGCTTGTTGAGCTAGAGAGTGGTAACAACACAGCAGTTTGACTGACCTCTCTCACACCTCCACCCACTGAAAGTTAACTTCCCCTCCAATTCCTCACGGAGAGGAGTGGCAGAGAGTTTTCGGTGCTGGACAGAGCGATAGATAGCTCCATAAAGACAAAGAGATTTGTAGACCTGAGTGTGTTTGTGTGCGCATGTGGGTTTGATGTGGTGGGACAGAGTTTATGAACCCATAAAGTCTTCAGGGATAAAAGTCCTGGTACGAGGTTAAGCGGCAAATAGAAAGAGAGACAGAGGGAAGAGCTACGAGGTTCATTTAAAAGATGGGGACGTCAGAGCAGGATGGAGTGTCTCTCTTTCCCTCTCTGCAGATGTTGCTGCTGCTGTTTCTACTTTGGTTAAAAGCCTGCTCCTCCATCCCCGCCCTAAAAATCCTTATGTAAGCTCCATCTACTGTGAGTGTGTGTGTGTGTGTGTGTGTGCGCACACACTTATGTATTTTCATGCATGTCTTCTTCCTCACTGAAATCTATTTTTCAGTGCAGGCAATATTTTCCCAGTAGTATCTCTACGTGTGTGTAGAGTACATTTGATTGTAGGCGTATGTGTATATGCATCTTTTGTTGGGTAACGCTACTTTCAAAGTAACTTGTGACATTACAAGATTACTGCCGTTAAAAAGGAACTTCTTACGTTACAGTGTTACCTACTGAGGAAAGTAGTAAATGAAAACCCATTTGCAATTTGTTCATTGTGGCTGCTCATATTGTCCAGGGGATGCACATCACCCTTTAAAGAGGTGCAATATGTAAGAATTGGCCACCTGTATACTCCAACCAACTCCAAACATAGCTGCTAACTGCTGCTAACTGTAGCTGCGTATAGCTGGAAAGCTAAGCTAACCTTGGAGCTAGCTAGCAATCCTATTAGCTCACTCTGGCTGGACTGGGGCACCGGAGGAGTGTTGAAGTTGATTACTATCAAAAAATCGTCTCTTGAGGTACAAAGTGGCTTAGGGCTAGCTGGTTAGCATGCTAACTTCAATAGATATCTCTGCATCCCAATAAATTAGCAAAATGTCAAAAATATTAAAACTGATATTTCTTTTAATTGACAATTTTCAACTGCAATGACTAGAATCACCACCTCAGGGGCAAAACATCTTTTGCAGAACATAGTGATGTCATGATAAACTTGACCTTTGAGGTAAGTATACAAATGTCATAGAAAGAGAAACTGAGAGTGCCTGACAGGAAGCAGCTGAACAGAGCACTAACAGCCAGCTATGGCTAACCTACACTCTGCTACAGATATGCTAGCGGCTGCTAACATCCTAGCATTCTCGCATCCAAACAGTCATCAATCATCTGATACTTATCTCTCAGTTTGGATCCTGGTTGATGGCTGACAAACATTGCATATGTAATCAGAACAATGTAATCAATGTAATCAGAACAATGATTAATTTCAAACAATCTTCCGTAGTGATGTCATCCATCATAATTACCAGCAGCTGTGATTGGCTGAGAATGACACCAGCAATACTGTCTTAACAAGTATGTCTGGCAACGAAAAGAAAATCATCCCAGAGAAAAATACTTTTTGATACCATAACACACGTTTTGGGAAGTGCAGACTCCTCTCCTTGGATTCAGAGTCACTCAATAATGAAGCTTGACTCAATCCCAGCAGTGCCTCATGGCCCAATTATGAACCACAAGCCCCAAACAACAGAGATCATTTCAAAATGCCCAAAATGCTCCATATCAGCAACATTTTGATGGCAGCAAAAACATCCTGGGTTCTTTATTATGATTTTCTACTTTTATTAAAATTTTAGAAGAATCAAAGGCTCCTTTGAGACATTATAGCTCATTAAAATCTACCCAAACTAAAGAACACTTGAAGAATCCTAGCCTTTTTTTCTGTTTGATCATCCTTTACAAAGTAGCTCGAATTACATTTTTAAAGTATGTTTTGTTAACGATACTCTCCCTCCCGCAGGACTCCTTGCTTTTCAACTACAGCCAATGTGGAAGAGCCTCGAGCTCCTAAAACTAAACTCTCAGTGTCCCGAACTGTGAATGCGGCTCTGTCCAAAGCACAGGGAGAAAGACATTAAACCAAAGAGAAAGAGATTAAACACAACTGGATTACAGCAATAGCGCCCTGGTCATTTAATTCAGCACAACTGCCAATTTCAATAGCCTGCGCGGTTGTTATAATTGATATGTTGGAATTGACTATGGAGTCGCCGGCTCCTGATTCAGTTCATGTTTGTTGCTAAAACACAAAGACCAGCAAACAACATCGTTAGTGTCGACAGGAACAACAAAAACCCCAGACAGAGCCAGCATTCAGCCTTCCATTAATATTCAGGACGCAGGTCGAGGACAGCAGCCTGACACTGTGGGGGTGTAACACACACACACACACACACACACACACACACACACACACACACACACACACACAGATAAGGACGTGCCAGTTCACATGCACACACACACATAACCACACACCCTCTCTCTCCTTGAACCCTTGTTCTAAGTCCTGCCTTCATCAGAACACCACAGTAGCTACTCACTGTGTTTCACTCTGCTTAAAACTACGCTGGTCCGCTACTCATGTTCTATGTGTGTGTATGTGTGTGTGTGTGTGTGTGTGTTTGTGTGTTTAAAAGTTGAATGCAACCAGCGGTGTTGATTATCACTACAGAGGAGACACACAAGCTGTGACACTGGGTGATGAAATGTGAAAAATTCAGGGGGTTTCCTTCCAAACTGCAGTGCATTTTTTTTCCCCCTAATCGTTATGCAAATGCTCCATCACTACTGGTCATGCATAGAAATTCAGATACAATCTGAGTCATCTAACCAGTGTTCATAACGTGTTTAGAAGCGTTGACTTGTATTGATCTCCCGTATGTCGTAGTTTAACACTGTAGAGTTTTTTTGTCAATAGGTTCCTTATTTTGGAGTGTTTCTGTGTCTGTTGTTATTTTTTAATTATATTGGGTCATATATGCTTTAATTCAAATCCTTTAATCTAGTATGCATGTTTCAATGTATCCTTTTGTGAACAATGAAACAAACATCATAGCCACGCTGTTCATTTTCATTCATATGACTGTATGACACCGGTCGGCTGGTAGCCAAGCAATGAATGAACAACGAGCCACTGATTGTGAAGCTCGAATGATGCAGCACAACTTCTGAGGCTCCATTCAATCTTCACTGAACACACCTTTAAGGTTAAACACAGGACAAACAATGCATCAGATCACAGAGAGGGACTACCGATCCACCGACATGCACGCCCAGCTGTCCTGGCCAGACGAAGAATGATCACAGCACACAAAGCGGGAGCCTTACATCACTGTTCAGGATGCCATTACTCCACTATATCTTTACATATCAGATAGTTGTTGCTGCTAAATAGTGTTCACAATACCTTATTTCTAACCATTGATCATTAATACTTACTGTTTGTCGCCCTTTTCAACACCCCTTGTGCCATCAGTGTTCCCATGATGGAGCACTCAGATGGTACAACACTGTGATTTCTGTCTGATATTTGTAGTTCAAGCGACAGCAGTTCCTTATCAGAGCTCACTAAACTGTAAACCGCAAGGTGACGGACAACCTTTCCAGTTGTGTGATCTCACAAATACTGTACTTCCATTTCTGTGTTCTCACATGTCTCGGCGTCTTTGGTTCTGCCTCAGTAAGATTTTGTAGCGCAGTGGTCGTATTTTTCAAGATTAATTGCTTTTAAGTCGTCACTACACCACCCCTGATCTCTGACAGGATGTTAAGTCTAAATAGCAGTTTTTCTCTTCCAGTGTCTGTTAGATATCACACGTGGTTTTCACTGTTGCCTCACAGCAGGAGTAAATCCACCACCCAGCTGGGGTCTTACTGGGACTTTTCAATGTAGTGTTAGGCTTTACTCCATGGATTTTTTTGTTTTTTCAGCTTTTCTTCTACAGTCTCATAAAATGTATCTCAGGTGAACTGTAGACTCATAATTACCCATAGGTGGAAGAGCCTCCCTATACCTCATTTTGACAATGGAATAAAAACAAACAGTCAAACAATCGTGTCCACTTATATTAGTGATTGGCCAGCTGCACTGGCATGTGGAGGGATTTCAACATCTCCCCAAGCATCCCTTTGAAATTATTCACACAATCATTTCTGTCACTTCTTCTGTGTATAACTGCGAGCAACATCATAAATTATTTGCATCAAGGCTACAAAGACCTGCTAAAGACAAGCGATCGGGATGTTTTTTGTCCCACTATTAGGTCCAGTGTTTAGGATTTTGTGTCATCTAGCAGTAAGGATGCAGATTGCAACCAACTGAACATCCCTCACCTCAAACCTCTCTTATGGTGGCCAGTTTGAATGACAAATGCACCCTCTCTAAAGCCAGTGTTTGGTTTGTCCATTCTGCCCATTGGATCAGATGCAAACACTCGTCACAAGATGACACGTCATGTAAAACTCGAGCTGCACTGCTACACACACGACATGCCCCGAGATGTTTTGCTCATCACTCCTCGATATCTCTGTAAAAACATCCGTGTGAATGAAACTCTGAAACTCATGATAAAGGGTTGAGTTTAATCCCTCATTTAGTCCAAAGGCAGACAAAAATTAAATGTGAATGCAATCTAAAAACTGATCGTGTCATTATTCCATCGCCATTACATTGTGCTACACATTTACATCAGACTTGACTATCGCCAGTTTAAATAGCAGTTCCGTCCTCCACAAATACACATAAGTGACAAACTGACATTTGTTCAAAAACCCACATAAGGGTGGGGTAAGGGATTTTTTTATTATTCTTTTTATTGTATTGCATTTTGAGACCTTGAACAACAGCACAGTCGCTTCTTTTTAACTTCTTTTATGTGATTTAAATATATATTTTTTAACTATTTCACTTTTCGTTAAGGATGCCTCAGAGCCCACCCACAAGGATGCCTGAATATTCTGCAGTTCAGACAGTTTGCTCCTCAGTGACTGGGATCTTTCCCAGCTGAAAAACGTTCAGAACACTTGTCAACAAATTCAGTTTACTGAGGGGAAATAGAAGTATGACAAGAGAAGGCAGGCAGCAGTTTAGAGGCTGTTCTGGAAAGACAGCACAATGAATATTGTAACAAATGTCAGACTCCGCATAAAAAGCTATAATTTTTGACAATGAAAAGTGAGGGTAATATAGAATAACTGCTTCCTAGATGGCTCCTAGTCCCTGTTTTATCTGTATGTAATATAACCTTCATCCCCTCACTTCCTGCTCCTCTGCCATTTCCTCCCCCTTCCTCCTCCCCCTCTTTACCTCTCCCTCCCCCTGGACAGGAAAAGCTCTTCTGTCTCCCTGAAGGTCTACTGACAAATACCCGCTTACCTCTGCACTCTGGGCTGATATGTGCATGTGTCTGTGTGTGTGTGTGTTTTTGTGTGTGTGTGTGTGTGTGTGTGTGTGTGTGTGTGTGTGTGTGTGTGTGTGTGTGTGTGTGTGTCTGCAGCTCCACACCAACCAGCCCAGCACAGCACTGCGTCTCTGGGATTTGACAGTTTTACTCAACTGTCTTTTGGGAAACACACATGAGAGGGCATGCACAGGGCTTGGGGAATGTCTCTATGTATGTGTGTGTGTGTGTGTGTGTGTGTGTGTGTGTGTGTGTGCGTGTGTGTGCTTGTGTGTGGTGGTGTGTAAGCATGGATAACCCCAGAGAGCTCACGGCTCAATCGAACACAGCAGGAGTTTAAAAAGTTTTTTTAAGAAGTACAATCCCTGGTGCTGCAAAGAAAGGTCATGGAAGTGTACAAGTACCATTTAAGTGTGGATAATATCATGATTAATGGATGTATAGAATGGTGTAAATGAGAATGACTATGTCAGCGCTGTTAAATCAAGACGTCTTCGATCTGAGATGGAAAATATCATGGAGAGACAAGGGAGAAATTGGAAAAGTAGTTTCTCTTTACAGCTGTCCATATGAGACAGTCAAAACACACTAAAATACCTATAAATGTATTATATTTCTATTTTTAATTGAATTTAGTTATTGATACTTAATTCACTTTAATCATGACAAGAAACACACTCTCACTGAAAGCTTTTTAACTTTTGTACCTTACTGCCACAGCGTGTCTTGTCTCTTTGGGGGGGGATTCATTTCCTTCCTCTCGACATTGATGGATAATGTGTCTGAAAAAAGCTTGTATCTTTGATCAACATGAGAACTATGTGTAATGTCTTAAAATTTCACAAACTCACGAAACTGCAAGAAATAATTATATATAAAAGTGTCTGTACTAGAAAAAAAAAAAAAAAAACCTGCCATCACAGTTTTTCAACATGTTTGATCTGATGGATAATAACAGACCTAAATCAGCTTACAGATGTGATGCATGCGGTAGTTCCCACAGCCCCAGCTATGACGGGGTGTGTGTGTGTGTATTGGGTGTGTGTGTTCTGAACAAGGCCAGCTTCTGTACTGTAACTCTGGGATTATAATGGTGGGAAAATACCCTATCTAGATTTACTCAAAATCCTTGATCCTCATTACGTGTAGCACCAAACACATCAATCACCTTAATTACATTTAGTGGATATTAAGATGAATGGTGGGAAAGCATGTTAAGATATTTATTGATGGCGATATTATAGTAGAAATGAGATTACTTACTTAAACAATCTTACGGCTAATCATACAATGAGTGTCTGGTCACAACGCTGCAGTATCTCCTGTGCTTTGTGCTCCAAGTCAGACTGTATCTATCAGGCCAGACCGCCTCCAGTGTATAAGGCCACACGGGGCAGGAAATTAGCCTTGGGCCCCTACTGAACCCTCAAATCTACAGACTCTGTGCATTGTATGCATGTACCCGTTCACCTTCCAGTACACAATAAGTTGAGTGCACGCTGTAAACTACACCAGCCCATTCTCACACCCAACACAAAAACTTGGTCATTCGATCTATGTTTGACGGTGTAGGTGCCTCTCTAGCAGGCGGATAGTTGTGGTGGTTGGATGGGTCATATACTGGACTTGCCCTCTGGGGACAAGGGTTCATGTCCTATTAGTGGCCAATAGAGCAAGAGTGATATGTTTTTTAAGTTGTGTTATGTAATTACATCACTTACATTATGCGAGTGACAAACTTTCATCACTTACACTTCAAGTTGTGAGTGTGAATTAATGTAGTCATTTTAGACCAAAGTGTCATCTTTCCGGAAACCTAACATCTTAGGTTTGGAGCCTCAACCTAAACAAATATGTTTGATGCCTAACCACACTGCAACTGTTTGACAAATATCCAAGAGTTTGAACTGTTTGTTGGTAAGCTTTATTTTAAAAGTCTGACCAGACATACATACGTATCATTGCTAAATTGACCATGGAGCCATTCACATGTAAAATTGACACTAGAGGGTACAGTATGAGTGCAGCATCAGTGTCTCCTCCCAACAATAATGCAGCTAAAGATCTGGGGCTCTTGAGCACCAGCACATTTGTTTTAATTTGTCTAGTTGATACCCTTCATTGCCAATATCCAAAAGCTCTTAATACATGTCAGCCACAAGAAACCCAAACTTGTCACTGATGATCCCAATATTCACCACTTAGTTTTTAAAATGTATTGGAATTCACATTATTATACTAAATGGGATATCAACCCAAACAATAATGAGATGAAAGACCAGACTATTCCATCTAAGTCGGTCCAGTTCACATCTCTTGAACCAAATTCTCACATTTACCATAACGGTCTGGTATTTCATCGTACAAGAATAAATCAATGAGTAAATTAAAAAGTGATAATAAACAGAACACCATCAACAAGTCATTCAAGATTATTGGCAACCAAGGCAAGCAAGATCATACCCACCCAGCACACCACCTCTGCCAGATTTTGCCTTACGTGTTCTATGTATGCAGCTGTGTGTTCAGCTGTAGTTCACAGTTGTACTTACTTTATCTCTCACCCTGCTGAAGGAAACCATATGCACTGTAAAGTCAGCATCCCGCCTCACATTTCAAATGCACTTATTCATCCACGGGGGCCACAGAATATCTAGCTAGCTCTAGTCTTCAGTGTTGGCTAATCATCCAAGTCTAGCACAGTCACACTACTGTGTTGTTGGTTTGCTGAGTAGTTTCGAGGCCTTCAGGGCCATGATGCTTTTAGAAACTAGGTTGAGAGAGTTACTCATGATTTAGCCTTGGGAGCATTAAATTATGAAATAAGGTAGCTATTTTAACCTGTCTAAAGGCTGCAATGAAAGAGGCTATGTGAGCTCACCCCAGATGATGGATTGTTTTCACTTGTTTTTTAGCATAATGTCAGTCTCAATAAGAAATTGGCATCCTGGTTCAGAGCAATACTATCACAGTTTCTGCTGCAAAGATGTTTGAAGGGGAAAAAAAATAAAGTGCTCACACTGATTCATAGTCTTGCCTGGGGGGCACAGCAAAACACCAGTGTTGTGTGTCTGTTTCCTGCTAGCGTTAAAGACACACAGCTTGCCTCCTTCCACACAAACAAAAATAGATAGCATGCTAGCACGCTAACATTAAACGACCAGCCACCTAGAGGCATGAGAGGAACATGGATTTTTGCATCAGCTATTCATATCTCAGAACATTGTATGATGCTAAGAATAGTTCCGACGGTGGTTGAAACACTGCTCTGTGGCCTTAGGTGGTTCAGAGCAAACAAAGATGAGAGGACTTTGTGATCTAGCATGGTGGTACCTTGTATTTTAATAGGTGAAGTAAGTCCAGAGTCGTGTGGAAAAGAATAAAGTTGACGGATGGTGGCCCCTGAAGACACAACAGGATTTAGGATGCATGTCGGTAGGAAAAACAAGAGAATTCATCAAAGCCATTCTATAATAGATGTCAGGCAGAAAAAAACAACAAGGTAACGATCTTATCTTAAAAAACTAAACGTTAAAAAAAATATTATGTAACTGAACAGAGCTGAACAACTTAAGGAAAAGGCAAGACATTTCCCCTCCTTGAATTATCATTGTAAATGTAAGGAGTGAGTTAGCCGTTGTCGTGGCTCTGTTCCTGGACCATTTTTAAGGTCACTCTGAGCCTGGGACCAGCTATCCAACATGGCTAGACACAGTATTTGCATATTTAAAAGAGTTGTATGCCAAGGGATCAGTTCCAGCTAGCTAAAAAATGCACAAAAACGTAGGTGCCTCTAGATTAAGTTTGGCCCTCAGGACCAAAGCCTTACTATTATATGAGTCACCATTGCCCTTATCCTGACCCCGGTGCTGTATACAGTATGTGGCCTGATAGCAATCCATGCCTCCAATACTTGACATCTACAGTAGCAGATGATGTAAACTGTTTTCTTCAGAAAAACAAATGAAAATAGCTTAACAGAACCTGCATATATGTATATAGCAGCTAGAATAGTTATTACAGCTTCGAAGGAGGAAGTTAGGAGACTTCCACTTAGTATAAAGAATGAGGGGGTAGGGGATGGGTGGTCGGGTTAAACAAAGCACAGGACTTTCATTCAGGAAACCGCTGTTTCTGTTAACCAGAAGTCAACAGTGTGTTTATTTAAGTTACAACTTGGAGAAGGTACGTGAGGTACATAATGCAATAATATGTTACTAAGGTAATACAGTTATTTTAACCCAAAATACAATGTTTTCTGAAACTTAACTTGTAGTTATGGACGTGTTGAACGGACGACACTGAAGAATTGACTGATTTGATTGAAATGTGGCAGCCAGTACTCCTTTACTTATTAAAAAAAACAGATAAAAAACAAATCGATGTTTCTCAGGGGGTTTGACACTGATTATATTTGGACAATTTCAATGTGACAGTGGTGGTAAATGTGGGTCTTACTTGAAATTAATACTTACACTACACAAGTCTACAAAACTTATAGAGGGACAAAATGAAAACAGCCATTAGCACCCTAGTCCTAATGAATGATCATTTATTTAAAGTTAAAATCACTGTCATCAGAGATGTACAAAAACTACTATCATTATCATTTATTGAATGTTTTCCTCCTGCACTGCAATAGAGAAAAAGCAGACCTATATGTTTATCTGCCCTCATGCTTCATGCACTCACACACACACACATTTATGCAATCGCCCCTCGCAAAAAAACACACACAAGGTCCACGCCTCACTGAAGCTGCCATCTCAGCACAGTTCTCTGACAGCCTTTGGTTGTCACGACGATGATGAGGTCAGAGGTTTGGGGGCGGAGTTTGATCCTGATTGACAAAGACAGCGCTGACATAATCTCTACCAGTCAACCAGCCTCCTACTAGACTCTCTCTGTTTGAGTGAGTGTGTGTGTGTGTGTGTGTGTGTGTGTGTGTCTCAGAAATGAAGACAGACTGTGTTTCACTGTGAATGCGAGTGATTTTCTGTGGCTTTGTTGCTGCATATGCCCGTGTATGTATGTGTGGGTGTGTGTCCAGGGCATATCATAGCAAGAAGGGAGAGAAACTGCCAAAACTTGGAGAGATTTTTTGACATTTGCCTCTCTGCCTACATGACTGCGTGCACATTTGTGTGCATGGCCATGTATGCGTGTATTTGGGAGATAAAACTGACATAGAGGAGAGACAGATATATTTTGACATGAGGCTGTGTCAATCTTTTTGCAGGGCCCCTGTCTTCCCTCAGGATTTGCACTGCCTCTCCCTGTCAGAAGAGAAAACACAGTCACCAGATATTAGCCCTGTCCAAACACTTCCACTAAGTAACACGCAGTATCTCGTTTCTCATAGGACAGATAGTGAGGTGGTTTACTCTGCGATATGTTTGACCCTTCAATTAAATGTGCCCCATTTTTTCACTTCATAATCAAATCTGTATTCATTTCGACAGGTGATGATGATGATTACAGTGAAGAATTAAGATCAACCACTGAAACGTCACTTCTAGCATGTTAAAGGCAAACATTATAGGAGAGGGGGGTGGGGAGAGCGGAGCCAGGTAGGATTATTGGATATGCAACCACCAATCATCTCCACTGTGGTTGTATTAGTTTAGAGTAATTATACCAATGCCTAACGCTTAATCACGCAAAACATTAATTCAGGGTTTTGTGAGACGAGCCGTTTTGTTTTTTCGAGTTGATTTGTAGATTTGGAAGATATACAAATAAGCAATTAAAATTCCTTCAAGAGAAAAACAAATGGCACTCAGTAGACTGCATACCGAGGGTCCCCTTAAATTCAATAAAGCCTAATCGCCTATAAAACTCCATAGCTCTTTATCACTCTAAATGATAAACCTCCTGAACCGCTTTAGCTTTAAACTCATTTACACTTAAACTCAGCAAAACAATGCAGAAATTGAGGGATTACTGAAGTTATTTCATTTCATCCTGCGAGGAACATGAATGTGTGCACCAAACTTTATGGCAACATGTTTTTGAGACACAGAAGGAGAAATGGTAGCACTGTTACAAATGAATTTATCACAAGAATTATATTCTAGAAGCAGTGATGGTCAACAAAAAATGTTGCGCCAATCCAATCTCATAGACGTCAAGCTGCTTTTTCTGTAAAAATGAAAAGTTTGACCTGCCGACTTTGGGTGCTCAGTGCAAAGTCAGTAAATTACCAACGTTCCCTATTAGGGGTTTCCAACGGGGGACGATGAATTTCTGTATCAAAAAGTGCCAATGTTATCATTACATATTTTAGTCTGCTCCAAAGTGGTGGCCATTGCTATCACTAAAGCCATGTTTCTAGTTTGGCAAATGAAAAAAAAATATTTCTGTTGTACTGAGAGATGGAATTTAAATGCAGAACACAAACATTGAGGTGGAAAACAACGTGGAAAAACAGTGATGTAACTATGGAAACAAGCTATCTCCATGATAAGTCATCAAACTCCATCTGCTGGGGAAGATTGTTGGATGGTTGAAAGCTCTGGAAAATTGACACTTTTAGACACAACAACATTGACATTGATTCATCACACACTGGTATTGTCTAACACATTGGACATCTTTAAGTACATCTCTGCTGTGCTGTGCTGTGCTGTGCTGTGCGTGTGTGTGTGTGTGTGTGTGTGTGTGTGTGTGTGTGTGTGTGTTGTGTGTGTGTGTGTGTGTGTGTGTGTGTGTGTGTGTGTGTGAGGTGTATAACTGCTGACACAGGACTGTATTTTTCACTAGATGGAGATCAGTTTGACCTTCAGGTCCACCTGAATTTTCAGATCTAACACATCCTCTAGGGTTGGACACACACACACACACACACACACACACACACACACACATTACATCATTGGTTAAACAGACACACCACTCTGATAACATGTCTGCTGTGCTGTGTAAAAGTTTGTGTGTGTTGTGTTAAGGTTGGTTCATAGAAAGCTAATACACGAGCTGTGTGCTCTGAGCAGATCGATAAAGTTATTCAAACAGGTTGAAGGAGACCAAAAAAAACACTTGCTCTCTTTTTATTTCTCTCCACCTTTCACTCCCTCGTCTTCTCCCATCATTCTTCAATCCACCTCTCTTTCTTTATCTTTTATTTCCTCTTTCCCTCTCTCCTGCATCCAGTCACCCCTTCTATCCCTCCCTTCTCCTTTAATCCTCCATCTCTTTTCCAATTTATCAACCTTTACATCCATACCCCTCTCTTCCTCCCTTCTCTTAATCTATGTCATGTCCATCACTCCATCCACCTAGCTCCCTCCCATCCTTTCCTCCATCCAATCTATACATTGCCCTCCCTCCATCCCCTCCCTCCTTTTGAAGCCTTCTGCTTCTTTTTCCTTCTCAGTCGTTCCTGCTGACGGCAGATATGTGGCAGGCAGAGAACGGGCCTGCATCTTAAACTGCAGTTGACATTGTCCTCTGGAGAAAAGTTCAGAGCAGTGACGGCAAAGTTACCTGAACTCTGTAATTGCTTTATCATTAAGTATTTGTGAGTATTTAACACAGGTAAAGAGTTGCTTTACTTGCTACAGTACTTAAGCTATTCGTTGGAGCTTCATGATAGGTAAGAAGGATTTTAAAGTCTGCATAGCCGTGTGTTGCCTCTGTTTAAAACTGGGTGTTAGTAAGATTGAAGAAACCAGCAAGAGCAAGCTAGATCTTTTGAAATATCCAACGAAAAAAGTCCCATCCTCACACTTCAGAGATGCTCCTCTGCTCTCGCTGGCCAGCTGGGAGATGTGTTAGCAGTGAGTTTGCCACATTAAACAAGCTTTTTCAGTCTAATAAATGCATAAATAAGCAACAATCATATAAACACAAGCAAAATGGCCACTGTGAACGTACCTCAGTCCATTAAAAAGCTGCCCGGCGTGACATTTGCTCTTCCCCGCTTAGCTAGCTGTGTGCTTCGTGCTAACTGGGTTAGCTCGGGGGATGCTCCCTTGTTGAACTCTCCACTGCCCATGTTACCCTGTAAGTCAGTCCGAAAATGTTTTCCAAAACTTTTTTACCTCATATCCAGCAGCAGGTCGTGTCAAAATTTCTCTCACAGATGTCGACTTTCTGCCCAGAATTATAAAACGTCACCTAGGGGCACACCTAATGTTTAAATCTGCCAGTCAATGCCGCGGCCTGCACAGCGGGCTCAACACACTTTTCAGCGGAGTAGAAGAAAGAGAACGTTGAGGATTACGGAAAAAATACCTTTGAAGACGCAACCGCTCCTGGATAAAAGGTTTAGACCACTGATTCCACACTGCTCGCAATGCTTTGTATTGTACTGTGTATTGGGAACACTGTAATCACAGAGTGAAGTATGCAGTGCCGAGGTTACAACTGGGGCAAACCAATAACTAATACTGGCAAGACACTTGTAGGTATGTAGATAAGCTTTAGAGTTACCCTGCCCCTCTATTGGTCAAATATGATGTTCATAATTTCCTGATTGAAGCTGTGGAGGGAGCTGCAAAGAGAGCCGCTTGTGATGGCAAGGCCATTCAGGCATTAACACTCAAAGATAAAATTAAAATTGCTGAAACGTTCATCCTCAAATTCCCTTGAAATCTTACTGCCGAAGAAAAGGTCTGGAGTTCATCAAGCTGTTGCTATTTATTTGCCATAGTTAGAATAGTTGGAATGCCAAACCGAAAGATGAGCAGTGAAATGTGCTTTTGGATGAGATTCAGTTTGATTGGCCTTTCACGTTTAAACTCGTCACTATATACTGCTCTGATTTGGTTTGCTGCTATTTATGGAATAGAATACCGATCATGACTTACATGCTTTAAAAATAATATAATATTTGGCTAGGTCTTTTTCTATATTGTTGAGTTGTGTGCTAACAGCATCCCAGATGTTTCCAACAAAGTTAAGAAGGCAGATAAATCCACAGGTTTGCTCAAAGTCATGGTGCTGTTTGCTGCTTCTCTACTCAACACTCACTAGATGCTGAGATTCTCTCTGTTCTTTTCCCCTCTCATCTCTGTAATGTCCCCTTTAAACAAAGGACTTTTTCCCATCCAGCTCAAGTTGGTAGTGAACACTACCAACGTCAGTGACATATACACTGACGTGACATGAACACCAACAACGGAGGTCTCCTCAGCAGATTAATGCTGCAGCAGGCGATGAACAGGAGTAGTGAATAGATAAATCCCCTTTTTAATCCCCAACAATTAAAAAGCAACCTCTGAGCTCTCCTCCCGTCGGTAAACGGCTCCAGATCAGTAAGTAATCCGATGTGACTGTCAACACTCAGCAAACATCTCATGTTTTAAGAGCTCCCCTAGTGGCAGAAATTAAATATTATACTTTAAACAGTGCCACACTTTCTTAAAAAATTTAGTGTGTAGTTGTGTAAACATGCAAATGACATGTTCTGTGTAGAACTCATCCAACTCAACATTGTTGACTATAAACTAGATATATTTGGCTTTTAGTGCCCGATGATGACCTGCATTCGGTTTCAGAGGGTTTTATTGTGGCTTGAATTTTGTATTTTGGCTGAAAGCACTGGTATCAAAGGCATCGGTGTTTACTCGTATTCCTATGAAATAGGATTCGATTACAGAATCAAAACACTGCAGCAAAGCTTTTTCTCACTCGTAAAGGGCGTCTGAAAAGGTTAAATAATCCTGAATTCTTGCCTTCCTGCATTCCTTCTATTGGTCAAAACTTCAGACTACAGCAAGGAGTCGGAAAACTTTCAACCTTAGTAAGAAAATAAGGAAAAAATTACCGCAGTCTGATGAAGTTTTCACAGTCTGGCAGTGAACTCAATTACATCCTCTCAGGAAGAAAGCATATAGGATTTTATCTCATTACCAAGGCTGCATTTTCTTCGCTGCAAAGCATCGAAAGATGCAAAGAAATGAGATGAGTGTGAATGACAAAATGAAACACACTACAGTGAAAATGACTGCTCCGCCTTTTGTGGATGTTTTATAATTCAAGAAAAAAAAGTAATGATCCACTTCAGGTGATTGTTAAGTCTAAATGATATCCATATCACAAGTGAACTTCCTATGGAATGAAATGGAAAGAAAGTAAGAAAGTGCCGCTTTTATGTGTTTCGCGCCTGTTCTTATTACTCACTGTGCCTGTTCCAGGAACAATTCTTACATGCTTATATGAAACTTCGGAAAAATCGCAAGCTGCTGTCAATCTTGTGAGAGTAAAAACCCAGTGTTACACAGCATGAAACATAAATAAGTGAAACCTGCCAGCTTACTGTGTTATGGGGGACCAAGTTGCAAAAGGATGATGATGCTTATGCAATACTTAGAGATAACATTTATTAGAAAGTTCTTGTTGTTGGAGAGCTTTCCTCCTCATGTGTTACAACAAATGGGCACACAAAATCTTCTTGAAGGCAGCAGAAAGATGTTTTTAACCATTTCAAGGCCCATGCTGTTGTACAAATGGATGGCTTATATTGTATATTGGTCTCCAGGGCTGTCTCCTGTGTGGGTGTCTGTTGAGAAAGGACTTGAGAAAGCTTTATTCTGCCAAACAATTCAACAGGTGTTGAAATTCCCTTGAAATCAAATCAAATTCTGTAGGGTACTCACAGGACTAAATAAAGCTCATTCATAGGCCACTCTGAGTATATAGGCAGAAGTAGGCTGAGATTCATCACCTACAAGACATTTTTGACATTTTCCACAACTAGAAAAAGACAACAACAATGCATCCAATGACACCAACAAAAAAGGAGAGGAAAGAAAGTAAATGACCAAACACTGGAAAATCACTAGGATGTCACTGTGATGACTAAGAGTGAGGTGATGCTGCAAAAAGTGGGAGCTCAAAAAGGCAAAACATCACAGTTTAGTTGTCTGATGAAATAATCACAACCACCTGCTTTTAATAGTGTTGGGAGTAGAATGTGAAAGAATTTATAGAATGGTTGGCACAAGGTTAAGAGAAAATCAACATATTGTCATAGTAATTGACTGAAAATAGATCATTGCCAGAGATTCCAAAAACGACATACATCATCGTTTCCAACACAACATGATAATAGCAGAGCAGCAGTGACAGGCGGATTGTCTCAGTCAGTTGGGTTTCAGGCAAACATTGTGTTTTGGGGTTAAAATCATTAAGTAGTTTCCCTAACTTCACTTACAAATGTACCTACATGCTTACATCACAGAAAATGCCACTTTACTACGTTAGAAAGTGACAAGAACATTCTTGGTTTGGATTAAAATAACTATGCTTCTTCTGTGACCTCAGTTACTAACATGTCAATGTATAAACCTGATTTAAGTTAACTCAGTGTTGACCTTTGATGATTCACACAATGGCGTGTGGTCAGCGGTCTCCTGGGTGGAAGCACTGAGCTTTTTATACCATCCACATCAACCTCCTCCTCTTACAGACTGTTTCACCCTTTACACTAGACTACCTGCCTTCTGGTTTGCAGCTGTAATAGTTATTAGTGCCGCTAGAGGCTAAGCTGCTTTCACCCTCAACACTTGGGGTCAATTTAAGCTTTCACTACAAACATAAAGACTTGTCATCAAAAGCTCATACTGACACATGATACAAAGGCCATTCCAGAGCTGTAGATGGGAAATAGTTGGGGACCTTCCTGCACCGTTGTTCTCAGACAAGTCATTCACTGATTACTATAAACAGAGTAGTAGCTCACAGTCTTTGTTTTGGCCTGATCATTAAAATGGATCATTTTCAGTTCAGGATCATTATTTGAGATGAGATTATTTTCTGTTGCATAACAGCGATGGCAGAGAGACGAAACACTGGATGCTGACTTGCGCCAGAACTGTGTTGTCATATGATCAGCGCCAATAAGGATCGATTAGTGAGGTATGAGGTCTGGAACGACAGGCGCCCACAGACACACTGCAGTCATCGTCATACATGACAACACAAACAACACAAGCAGGACTTTGTCAACAATCCAGTCATAAAAAAACTGAAGAAAGAGGATAACAACACTGCAAGGGTGACACAGCAAGGTACTAGCAGTGCCAGGGTGAAGGATTTGATTCCCACAGACACAACGTGAAAGGTACTTTTAATACACGTTTCCTGCCAACAGCAGAAAACCAGGAGGGAAGGAGTTTTATTTTGAAGCTATGACAATTTATTAGATTGACGGAAACCCGTCTCGAACAACTCAGTGTTGTCCACGGTTCAGGAGAAGACTAGATAAAAAGTTTTTTGCTACATGATAATAGAAAGTGAAAAATATATTTCAGTCACAGGAAGGCTGTTATAAAAGGAGTCTTGGGATGAAGAGAGACATGAAACAAAAGGAGGAAAAACAGAGGAGAGATCAGAGTATGCAACTGCTCTGTGATAGCAACTATACAGCTTCTTTCTGTCTTAACTCTTATCTCTTTGTGGGCGAATAGGTTTGTATCTCTCTGAAAGGACAATTTATATAAGTAAACTGTACTTGCATGTGTATAGAGAAACTTGTGTGTATTTGAGAGACTGCCGGTGTTGTGACCTCCGTGTCCTTCTTTGACCAGGAGTGACTCAGGAAAAACACGTGGGACTGTGAAAGCTAAAAGTGTCACTCTCCATTCCAAAGTTGTGTCTCTACGGGCAAAGCAGGAGACCTCTTTGTCTTGTATTGAGGCTGTGAAGAACAGAAAAATACCTTCACTATACTTTTCTTTCATATAAACAGAAAGATGGATTTTCTCTTGAGACTATGTTCAAAGGTGACACTGGATTACACTGGAGACCCTTTGAAATGTAAAACTGGAACATTTGGAAATTGTAGATTTTCTATAAGTTATACATTTTTGATGCAACACTGAAATGCACAATTCATTACCTCTTCTGCTAGTGTCTGTCTTCATTATTTAAACCACACTGCAGCCGGTGTTTCTTCCTTGTTTAGGTTTGGGGTTTGGGTTAGATTTAGGTAAACATAAAAAAACTATGCAATTGAGTTTTGGCACTTAAAAATCTAATCACTCTTGGGCTCTTGGTCACGAGAGAGACGCAGTCCTTGGTCTTTGGGGTGAAAGACCGAGTTGGGGTGGTTGGATGGGTCCAACCACCCCAATTCGGTCTTTCTTGCTCTTTATAATACTGAACTGAGGGTTTCATCAAGAAGTGAGTCATGTCGTGACGCTGCTGTATGAGGAATTGTAGTGAGAATTAGCTGCCTGTACACATTCACACATCAATGCTACATCTATATTGTTCACACTGTGTACACCCACTCAGCCAATGGCCTAAAAAAAACTATTAATACTACTTTAGATGCTTGTTTAAATCTGTGTATGTATGTATGCACTGTATATTCCCCTCTGTAGTCTTCCTATCTATAGATCAACTGATTTATTCTATTTAAGTTATTCACACAAAAAAAAGCTTTTTGACAGATTTTGAAAACATCACTTTTTGGTATTTCTGCCTGAGGCTTAGAAATGCAGCGAGGGCACCATGAGGAGACAGGAAGGCAACAAGGGCTCAAAACTCACACGGACTGTTAAAACACTCAGCCCACAGATCACCTCTGATGACTTCTTTTCATGTCTGTTTATCGGAAAAACAACACAGCAAAAGCTGAATGCAAAATGTCACTTTTGCAAAAGCCAACAATGAGCAGATTATACATTCACATCAAACTGAGATGATTACTTTGCTGGCATGAAAACGTGCGGCGGCAAACTTCTCCCTTGCGGTATTTTTTTTTACCCACACAGGCAAAGAACACAGTGTTTCAACAAAGTGGACCTTCACAGGCGCACAAGTACAGTCAACTAACACTCCACAACAATTAATTGGACCATTACACATGCCGCTGTGAGGGTGATCTGAAAGGGAAAAGAAGGGTTTTTTTGTGCAATGCTGTGATATGAAAGTCTTGTCTGTGTGTGTGTGTGAGAGAGAGAGAGAGAGAGAGAGCATTTGCAGGGTGACTCACCATACAACAGGTGCTGATTACACCTTAGAGTGACATGAAAGATGCCTCTCCTCTCTTTGAAACACCAGAACTTCTTGTCTCCAGTCATGAATATTAAATAATACATCGGTGGCAGAGGGGAGCAATTCTCAACATGCCCTCTGCAACTGTCACACAATGCTTGAAAAATTACATGGTTCAACAGAGCGTTTGTGACCCTAATTATAGAGGAGCCTTGATGTACGTGTTGTTCGGGAAGTCTTTCAAACTTTTGTGAAAAGCACCACTAACTGCCGTCAAAGTCATTAGAGAGAGCCTGACATTGCCAGAGGTGCCAAATCCACAGAATGACCTCCGCTCAGTGATCATTAGAAAACACGAGCGCCACCATCGACCAAATCTATGACTTTTTCTCAGTGATTTGAATCATGCTTATGGAAAAACTGTCAACCATCACAGCCCCATGGAAGATCCTTTACAGTTGCTGAACAACAAATTTAAGACACTATTAGTGGTGTGTGTTTCCACCTCTTACAGAACTGATCATTAGATAGATGATTCAAAGACTTCGTCACAACATCGAATTTCCAATTCATTTGTGACAATGCTATGCTAAGGGTCTGACGGCCTGCTTTCACTCCCAGCGTGTCTGCGTCAATGGCGCTACACTTTTAAGTTTGACGCTGTCAAACTTCTTGAAGTGTCCCCCTAGTGCAGGAGATAAAGAGAGTGAAGAAAAGTCTGAGTCAAAGTTGGGTGGACTTCTTAGGTGGAGACCAGCTTTTGTGTCCTATTTTATGACGAAAGTTAAGATTGATTTTCATTTCTTGTATGCAACATAATGTACAAAAATTATGTTATTGGAGTGACGTCACATAAGTTACGTGACATGAGATAAGTAAGCTGCGTAACCTGTGTTATGAGACTGAATGTTATTATTTAAAACCCAAAGTATGACCTTTTCCTAAACCTAACCAAATAGCAACCATTTGGTAAACATAACTAATCTAATCAGACGTTGTATTTTATGTATTATTGCTAGCTTGACCATGGCTCACTCACATACAAAACTGAAGCTAGAGGGATAGACGGAGCGTCAAGATTGACCAGGTGACCAAGCTCCCATATTTTGTCAATTTGGGAGTGAGATTGTGTTGCGCTCTGGCTGAAAATACCTGGTTTTGTGGCCACAAACACACCTGGAAATTCGATTAAAAAAATTCGGTTGGTGATTTCATGCTTACAAATATGAGACACTGTCCTGAACAGTGGTTTCTGGCTGGGCAGCAGTCTCGACCCCCATTACTCTCTCCTGCTCTCGACATGAAAGTTCACTCTAAACAGTATTAAGGTGGTCTTCTCAAACCTTTGGTGATTTGAGGTATATTTCATTAGACAATTAAGCATTTTGAAGACTGCACATGAAATGTAAAGATTTAAGGGAGCACTGTAGATATGTCATGGAGCAGGTGGCAAAGAGAGAGTTACTCACAGCCATTGTTGATCATGTTTTCTTCAAAATTAAATAGAGATGGTCCAAGTTCAAAAGGCAACTAGAACTGCAAGCAGTTATGTACGGGGGCCAAGCCCCCCCGCGTGACTCGGACCCCACGCACCGCAGAGCCCATGGAAGTTGGACCCAAAGGATGACGGGCTCGGGGCAAAAGTGAGGACACAGGCCAACGTCTGAGCTGTGGTATTCGCCGCAATGGGAAGTGCAGTGGAAGTGCAAAAGGCTGAATGTGTGCCGATTTGGATTTGTTGTACTAAGCCACGCCCACATTGACCAGTAATGACCACCTTCAAGATACGGCCTCAGGATTGGCCCTGCATACCGACCAAATTCGTAAAAAATTGGTGCAGCCGTCCAGGAGATATAAACTTCCAATATTTTTAGCGCCCCCTAGTGGTCAAAATTCGCCAAATTCGGCTCATCCCTTCCCAGTGTCATGGCAACCAAGGAATTCAAATTTGGTGTTAATAGCATTTAGTTTGACCGAGATATCAAACAGTTTCCATTTTTATAGCTACCTACAGAAATCTGTTTGTTAATAATTTGCGCATTTTTTGACCGAGCAAAATTCTTACGATAACTTTAGACCAGGTCCAGCTGAAGAGTGTACGTGCCAAGTTTCACGCAGAACGGACAAAATCCCACAGAGGAGTTCGAAAAAGTAGGTTTTGCATATGTGGCGCTTTAGCGAACGAAATGTGCAGCAGAAGTGGGCGTGTTTTATGTCAGAAAACCCAGCTCTATTTAGGGAACATATGGATATAAGGTTTGCGAATATGTTATTTAAAATGTGGAAGTTACAGGCAAAAACGCAATTGCATCCATTATAGCGCCACCTAGTGGAGTACATGTGTAGTTTTTGTTATGGAAGAACTTTGTCCTATTCTTTATGTACCATATCCATTTCAAAGCTCTGAGCATAATAGTTTGGCTGAAATTAATGTTTGTTGTTTATTTTGTGACAAGCCACGCCCACATTGTGTGTTAGATATTCGCAGGAGTCTGGACCAACCCTCCAAATTGCACTGTCCTCCCTTGCACGGTTTAGCCTGCAGCACCACTTTTAGCCGGAGAAAAATTAAAATTAAAATCTTTACAATTACAATAGGGTTCCTAGCACCGCTGGTCCTAGGAAACGCATATGCTTGCATACGTGTTCCCTCGGCCCCTCGGGCTTGGCCCCCTAACTAGAACTGCAAGCAGTTATGAACGGGGGCCAAGCCCCGCCGCACACCGCAGAGCCCACGGAAGTTGGCCCCAAAGGATGACGGGCTCGGGGCAAAAGTGAGGACACAGGCCAACGTCTGAGCCGTGGTATTCGCTGTAATCGGAAGTGCACTGGGAGTGCAAAAGGCTGAATGTGTGCCGATTTGGATTTGTTGTACTAAGCCACGCCCACATTGACCAGTACCGAGATAGCAAACAGTTTACATTTTTATAGCTAGCTACAGAAATGTGTTCGTTAATAATTTGCGCATTTTTGACCGAGCAAAAAGTAGGTTTTCCAGTTTTTGCGATTTTGCAAAAAGGATTTTCAAAAAAGGAACCGGGGCCGAGGGAACGCGTATGCTTGCATACGCGTTTCCTCGGCCCCTCGGGCTTGGCCCCCTAATAAAGCCAAATCTCTGACTCTTCTATCAATTTACCAATATTTAATGGGTGATCCTAACACCCTAGTCACAAGCATAAACTTGTGTCTTTTGTGACCACAGTCAATTTGTAAAGATTTGTTTGCCTGCTTTGTGTTTCTTTCCCTCAGCTGGACTCAGGTCTCTCTTGCAAAATGGGTCCTGATTGAGACTGAGATTACCCGATTATATAAATGTTATAAAGATTATACTAATAGAGGTTTTGACTCTAAAAATCTTATCTTAAGGACTACTTATTAGCTTTTGGCAGAGCCTCCAACAGCATCTCACTCATTAATGGATGGAGTTTACTCACTTTTTATCGTGATCAGATGGGTGCTTTTCTTTGGGAAAGCTGACATGTTACACTAGAGTAATGGACCAATTCAGCATGTTATGCTGCAGACTCTATCACCCCCAGTCTGCATGCAGCTGAAATATGGAGGTACGTTTTGTTTTTTTTTTAACAAACTGGCCTAAAGTCTCCTGAGACAGTCTCCTTGAATCACACACAAACAAAGCAGTGTGTGTATTTTGGCTGTACTGACAGATTCACCTTAAGAGGTCACTCCGAAATACGGATATCATCCGCTCTCTGCTCCGATTTAAAGTCCAACAACTTTAGGTCAATATAGGTCTTCCTCCCTTCCTGTTCCTTCCCCCTCAGATTCTCTCAGACACTCTTACTGTTTTGACTCATGTTGACAAAATGTACGTAGATACGAACAAGGCAGAAGAGGACATGTCGTTCCCCTTGTCTTAATTAACTATATTTGATTCAAACAGTCTATTTATATATATATATATATATATATATATATATATGTATATATATATATATATATATATATATATATATATATATATATATATATATATATATATATATATATATATATATATATATATGTACATATATATGTACATATATATATGTACATATATATATATATATATATATATATATATATATATATATATATATATATATTAACTAGTGGAAAAATAAATAAAGCAGAGCCCTAGTTGGAATGAAATTGTAAAGATGCTGCATTATTGGGCCGCTTTGAGCTCTGGGGTGCTGGGATTTTCATGGCACGTCAACAACATAAGCAGCTTTCACACAACACACAACAGTTGCTCCCGTAATGCCTTCTCTTAGCCCGATGCTCTCTAAATTGAGAAGCTCAAGATATCGATAGCTGTTCTGATAACCTACATATCTTCTAAAGCAGCTTAAAAAATGTTAAACCAATGTTGAATGGTTAACGTTTAATGTTCCTCAGTGGCTTTTCTTAGACCCACAGAGAAAGTGCTCCTTACAGCACCATGTTAAAGTCTTTTCCCAAATAAATCTGACTTTAATAGGTTTACCTTGAACCACAACATTGGGTAAACTATGCTAAACCTCCTATTACAACAGCTGCCCTCCCTTGATAGCATGTCTTGACATACCGGTTCCCATGGAAACAAACTCTGAGCCACCATGTGCTTGACTCATGGGGAGGTGAAATGGCTTGCCGTCAATTTGTGGCTGGTTGGCCTTTTCTGAGAACACCACCGGCCCTCCCTGTGGAGATGTGTTTCTTCCCTGCCATTGGCTTAAGATAGCAGGCGATTGGATATCCGGGGTCTCCAAACTTTGAAAGACCCCATGGAGCACTGGATACTGATACTTTGCCCTCGGAAGATGTTTGTTTCTTTGCAGGATTACATCGATGTGAGGATAACTTTAGGGTGGTAAATAGAACAAAGAAAGAAACAGTCACAGAAATGTCTCTGTGCGTCCTCGGATAATCAACTACATGATCAAAACCATGAAGACAGCCACATGCACGTATGCAATCTTTTATCCCAAAACCCATGAACATAAATCTGCTTCTCTAACAGTCTGCAATATTCTGGGACAACTTTCCACAAGAATTTGGAGGCTGGCTGCAGGGATTTGCTACCATTCAGCCAAAAGAGCATTAGTGAGGTCAGCCACTGATGTTGGGTGATGAGGTCTGGCTCACAGTGAGCGTTCCAGTTTATCCAGAAGGTGTTGGACGGTGTGGAGGTCAGGGTTCTGTGCAGCCCTGCCAAATTTCCCTACTCAAAGACAAGTTTCTCGAGTGAACGTGCTTAAGAATTTTTTCGTCTCAGTGAACTCGTGCCAAGTTAAAGAAATATCATCTCACACGATCACGACTCGGACTTTTTACTTGCGTTCATTCAACATGAATTTGATCAACTGTCATGTACTGCTAACACTCACAATTACCCCTGTGATTTAAAGGCCTCAAACAATAAGATTGCTGGAAGTTTTCATGGTCATCTACACTGTACATGTCTGTAATCAGGGTAAACAGAGTAGCTGTAACCATGGTCATGTTGGACTGGGTAACATAAATTCAATGCTTCAATGCTGACACAGCGCTCCTATAGCCAGAGCCACATTCTAACACACACACAAACTCACAAGATATAGACATTAGCAGCTGATGCCATAACCCTGGGTAATTTAAGGTGAACTATGTATTTTTGGGGAAGACATTTTTATCATAAGGAAATTTCATAATAGGGTTTTTTGTGACTAAACAAACTAAATAAATAAACTCTCTTTGTTTAAAGACTGAATAAACCAACTGACTTGAAAGGACAACACAGTTTCTGTGTTTTACCTTGTTTCCATGTGGCAGACCCTGCTACTTTTCTGGCTTCAGACAGTGGCCTAAGGTTCTTATTTTCCCCTGACAACAGCTTGTTTATTCATTTATGGAAAACATATTTTTGTCCAAGTTGTGTGTATTATTACCTCATTAATATTGTCAATATTAAAATCCCTTATCCCATAGATCACTGTTGATGAAATGAGAACAATTTCACTTTTTACTTTAAATGCTGATATTTAAGCTTTTAAGGCCTCACAACTTGTAATTGTTTTTCCAGTGCACGTTGAGTATTGAGTATTCCCAAGACTGTCTTCAAAACATCTATTACCTAAGTTTTACCTTAGCCCAAACTGTTAAAAATACAGTTCCAGACTGAAATCTCACTGTGTCAATGGTAACGTGACAATGTTTCAGAGCCTATAGAAAGGTGAGACTGAATCCCAGCACACCTGCAGCTTCAGTGCTCTATAATTTGTGTCTGTGAACCCAATGTGGGTTTGTGTTCTGTCCACTTTACACATCTTTCTGCTGTCAAAATGGGAGGACATGACAACATAACCATTGTAAATATGTAAGTGTAGACTATAATTTTCCAAAGTCACATTTTCCAGAATCAAGACAATTTCATGTTTTTCCTCTTTTCTGCTGTCTAGGCACACAGCACACACACACCCTCTATCAACCATACTGTTTATCAAACAGGTGTGTAGATCTGTTCTGACAGCTGACATTAACACAACCACTGACCCTGTGAGTCTTAAACCTCGCATGCATTCCTTTTTTCTGATCTTTTTCTTTTTTTCTTCCTCTGCTCCTACAGCCGTCAGTCATACTGGCTGATAAAATCTGACTAATGTGGAAAACAGAATTATGAGAAGATTTTGTCGATGCTTCCTTTTTTGATCTGAGATTCAGATGAGTTGAAACTCATCTGCCCCCCTGGAAAGAAGAAATAAGTTACTTTCAGACATAAGCTGCATAACAAATTACTCCACCAATAAATACAAGCTATTGCTAAGCATCACACTGGACACAAAATGGATGAAGTATAAAATAAAAAAATAAAAATGTGGATCTCAAAAAGCAATTCACACCCAGCCGCCACAGATCAAAGCAGAACTTACTCGTTCTACTGTTATACTGGTGTGATTTTTTTCTATTAGTCAAATAGTCAAATGTTGATAAATTGAAGTCATGCTCTGCAGAGTGTTGTGCTGCTGCTTTCAGTAAAGATTGTTTTGCAAGATGCCAATCGCCCATAAAGCACGCAATGCATGGTGCCGCCATCAATATTTCATCTGCTGTAAACTGAATGAGAGGCTCTTTCATGACAAACAACAAAGCAGAAGTTAAACCTGCTAGAATTTACGCTGTTAAAGCTGTGATTTGTACTGAAGGTATCTAGAAGAAAATTGCAATCTGCTGTCTGTGTGTGTTTTCAAATCCAGACCAGTGGCTATTGAATTAGGTGCCAAAGGGTTAAAAAAAACTCCCTCAAGCCTTCTGGCTACAGAGGCTGATGGTATATGCACTGGGCCTATTCAATGAAACTCTGCGGCAAAAATCCCGCGAGCATTTTTTGACACCATGAAACTCAGCACAAAGCGACGCAAGACTGATATGTGTGAAAAGAGCCAGTCGCCAGGTCATGCTGCAAATAGAACACTTAGCACCAGCAGGAAATTGATGGAACACATCCATGTGCTTTTTTTTGGGGGGGGAACACACGCCCCTGTTAGTTTTCATCATCATGGTAGTGTCATATGAACATCACATTATTGTTATGCTGGATTGAGAACGTGGGTTTTAATTTAGGGAAATCAGTGTGACAAAGCCTCTCCAGCTTCATTAGTGCGAGAAAATGTTTTTTCTGTTTTTTTCCCCCCTTTTTTTAATGGCAAAACATGCCTCACAGCAGCTACATTTCCCTTTTGCACAGCAGACAAACTGAGCAAGAAATCACTCTTCCACATTTATGTTTTAGACTTATTATGTTAAGTCATTCATTTTGAAAAATATGTTTTTTTCCCCGCAGCATCTTGGTTTAGAAGAGAAACATGAATGTTGCACAAATATCACCATAAGGACAACATTACTGTGAAAGAATCTAATTTGAAATGCAGGAGTGTAGTGCCAGATCAGCAGGACGCCTCAACAGATCAAGGTTTAACTGGTGACAATGCCGAACAAAGCCAAAGCTCTTCTCAAACTTCTGCTATCTCAAATTAGTAGGTTCACTCTACACTCGACAGCAAACACCAGTTTGCCTCCATCAATGTGTCAATATGAAATCAAAGACAATCTGAATTTTGTGTATCACATTGTTGTGGTGGTTGCATGCCAATAACCTCGCATGTTGTATTTAACAGGCCATGCATGAGCGAATGGCTTTTAGAGGCAGCCTTTAGCAGAAGGTGCTTTAAGCTTAGGTTGGCCTGAATAATTTCACCGTGCAGAACATGAAGTAACCCTCCCCCTCCGTCTGAGGCTGAATTTATATCCAGGTATGTTTTTTTGTCAAGTGGCTCATAGTGCTAAATGTACAATTAAATGACGACAAAACATCATTTGTATGTGAAATATTGGTCACTGTCACCTACATCAGACGCAGTTTTTGTTTTTCATGTTAACATTTTTAGACACCGGAGTAAAACAGCATAGTGCCATCCGAACCAGGCAAAAGACTTTCTATCTGCAACATCAGATTTATCTCATGAAGCTCCGATCTCCCTATTTCTTAAAAAAGAATGTTCAGCTCAGGTGATGCAAAGACATCCAATTCACACTTTCAGTACGTTTCAATGTCTGTCCAACTGTGCTGAAGAATTTGACAAAAACAGATGGCAGGAGTATGAGCATATCACTCAAACGCTGCAGAGTGTTTTGAAGTGGCGTTGCACACCTTGTCAGCCATACTGGAGACTCATCAGCTCTGTGTTGCTTTGACTTTACTGTCATAACAGAATCTCTTCAATATGCTGTAATGATTTGTCTTTGAATTCTATGCTTATATACATTTTTTTAACCTTATTTGGGTGGTGATGTGTTACTGGACACACTAACTGTAATAAATAATGGGCCAACAGCAAATCCATTAGGGAGGTGTTATATTACACATGTTACTTTTGTAGCAGGTCACCCCCAACCCAGCCAACCATTGATGAGAACAATAGCAATCAGTCACATGGTTAGAAACCAGTTCACTTCAGCCTCACTTTGCTAGCTTATTATTAGCTTGCCAGTTAAGCAGAGAATAGCCCACCAAAAACAAAACAGAGACATACAATTGTTGACTACTTTTTCTTTTTTTTCTGTTTTCTTTTCAAACCAGAAACTTTTTAGCTCATTCGCTCATTGTCTTAGGGTGTCAAGCTGTTAGCCACTGAGCAGAAGCTAGGACTGTCTTTCTTGCAACAACCCAGGTTAAATAATGGAGAACTAACCAGTAATTCATTCAGTTTAATCTGAATATAAAGACTAAACCTGCACTATGTTGAATTGATGTGACTTCATTTGCGGTGTCTCTACACCCCTCCAGTAAACAACAAGCTAGCAGGTTGGCTCAGATGTTCCTTATTGTAAAAAACAACAACAAAAAAGCAACTAAAGCCTCACCTTGATTCATGACTTGTGTAGAATCTGAACTGCTTTTTTCAAAGAAAAAAAAAACACTTTGGTGTCATGGTTTTCCATTGCCACTTGCTAATTTCCTCAACTTTGCATTAGTAACCTAGCTTATTGTCTCCTTTCTGGAGACAAGACATTTTAGAAATGTCTGTAGCAATTTAATACTTTTTCCACAACAGTAGTGGCGCTTTTTGAATTAAAAACCAGCAGCCGTACAGTACGAGTGCTAAAGACAACACTTTATTGTGAAGCTCCAACCTGCTACATTAACCTATTGACCAACATGTTAAACCAGTTGTAAGTATTGTCGGTGGCTAACTTAACGCTTAACTGTTGACATCCCTAGTCTGAGTGACCTCAAACAAACACTTATCGTGCTACACGTGCACAACGACGCACACTCTCAGACCCTCATATCTCCTCTCGTGGAAAACGTCATGTCTGCGCTCTGTTGCTGTGTGTGGCAGTCGCCCCATTGATATCCGACTGAGATCAATGACATCAATGTTAGCCTGACTCAAGAGACCTTGATATGATGCATGGGCCTCTCGGTGTGTGCACGCACGCTTGTGAACGTGTTTGCGTCGGTGTGTGCGTGCGGGTCCATGCAGAGGCTAATTCATAATGATGACAGGAAATATTCCATCATATCTTCACACTCAGTCATCTTTACCAAACAGCAGGGAGGAGAGACAGGGGCCGGGGGAAAGAGATGGGAGCGAGGTGGAGTGGCAGTAGATTGAAAGAGATGGAGGTGGAGCGAGACAAAGACAGACAGGGATAGAGTGAGGAAGATGAAGCACAGACAGAGGGAAGAGATGAGCATGCTAATTCAACTCTATCACAACTGTGTCCTGAGGAATAATGGGGACATTTATAATGTGCCAGTCATCTTACACCAACAATTACAGTACATTTATTATTTGTCATTTCTCCCAGACACTGCCAGCCTATAGTCATCATTTATTAAAATTAGGTGTTTGCCTGAAAGTAAGCATATACTGCATATACTGTATTGTTGATAAGTGTTGTAGTTCGTCTGACTGTAAATTACTATAGAAGTTTTGTGTTGTACTTTTCGATTATTCTAATGTGATGAAATTTCGTTGAACATTTTTGTAACACAAAATAAAGAATGGCAATTTATAAAACCTTAACTTATGCACAAGAATATGCACACATATCTGATCATCCTTTGAGATATTGTTGGCAAAAGCCAACAGAAAGTCATGTCGATATCAAGTAAGCATTACATTTAGAACAACATTAAAGAATTTCTGAGGGTTTTGTAGAACCATGTTATTAAAAGCTGAACTCATCAACTGACATCATCATATAACAGTCCATCACAATCGTAACAATCCCCAGAATGAATGCTGGAAATATAGGTTTCTGCCAACCACGGATAGGTTGGAACTTTTAATCTCCTTACGTTGCAACTTTACATCTCATTAGGTGCAATTCTTAAGCAATTCTTAAAACATCTGATTGTGTCACCACAAACATCCAGACATACCCGCAGAAATATCCAGTATAGTTGTCACAAACTGGATATGCAAATGTCCTAACATCATGTTAAAAATCTCAAGTTTTTTCACTTGAAACAAAGCTGGAAATATCCTCATGTCTTGTTGAATAACATCCATTGTTTTCACGTGTACAAATGTTGAAACACATTCTCAAACAGTGGTCACTGGCTTGGCAGCGCTCTCAGCTTGCTTTAATACCTTCCACCACCGCATTGCCTTACGACATTAAAGTCAACATTAAAGCCACATGTAATGTGAATGTAATATGACATATATTGTAGAATATAGTATATTTATTGTAGAAATGTCAATATGGGACATATGACACATATTAACCTGAATAGGAAAATAGGGCTCACTCTCCATCTCTGACCCTCACCTCCAGGGTCTAGCACCACATGTCATGTAAAAACATTAGTGACAGTATTCTTCTCATCTGACCATTCACTGGAAAGTAAACAAGTGTATTTTCTAAAAGTTGAACAATTCCTGACGTACAACTGAAGATGGTGGCTGAAAGCATTACATAACACATGACTCGGGGCATTATTGTTGTTTGTTCCACTAATAAATGCCACACAGCTCCAGTCTTTCCACTGGAAGGGACTGGCCTCCTTTCTCTGTTATCAGTGCGAATGTAATAACTGGGTTTTGGGCTGTTGCTCAGATGAAGGGAAATTGTGAACAAGTAACCAAATGATTAATTAATTAATCAAAACTATAATTGACAGATAAATCAAGTGCAGAACGTTATTGGTGCTGGCAGCCTCATAATATTTTAGTGAATATGGAAATCATTGCAGTCCCCTTTGCTTTGCAGCTGATGAGTCCACAGGGTAATAATGAAAGTTCTCAATTTAGCTACCAATCTCAGCCCCAACCCTAATCTATGAGCACGGGCTCTGGGTAATTCACGGACAAATGGGATGGCGGAAACAAGCCGAGGAGATGAGATTACTCTACAGGGCGGCTGGTCTCGGCTCCGTCTGAGAGACTCAAGAGCTCCTCAATTCAGGAGGGTTTCCGTATTGAGCTGCTGCTCCTTCGCACAGAGATGGTAGTTATGACGGTTGTTCTGGGGTTCAAGCACAACTGACCAAGAGGAGACCCAGGGGCTGACCCAAGACATGCTAGAAGGGATTCCTCTCTCAGATACATCTGGATACCTCCAGGACACTGTGGGTATCCAGGTGGTGGCCTACATGTTGGACACTGATATACGTTTGTGATACTACACTCTCAGCTGTGACACGGACAGGGGACTTAAAGATGGTCGTATGAAATTTTACATTCAGGAAAGCTTCAACAAACAATTTGCCAAAAAAGTTAATGTGAACTAAAAACTATAAGCACAGAAACACTATAAAAAAAGTCACAGATAAAAAGTCATCATGATGTAGAACAAGATGATCCCTTAAAAGTTAACTTACTTGCTAACTTCCTTCCTCACTGTTTGATGTATCATTTAGGGGTTCTCACTTGAAGTTATAGAAACAAGAGGTGGACAATAGGATGTGACAGGTGACCCAATGACATGCACATCCCAGTCTCCAGGATATAATGTCTGCAGTTATTTTTTCTGCAAGCCACAGAAACATCCAAGGTTGACATTTGTACTAAATGTGGCATATGACGTTCACATGTCATGTTTATTACTCACCTTTCATCAGGTGGTGGAGGGGATGGTGGTGGAGTTATTACAAGGCAACAAAGCTGCCACATGGCGGACCGCAGTTCGAGTCGCACCACTCGATATATTCAAGGACACATAGAGATATTTCCCATTGTATTTGTGGTGCCCAAATCCGAATAGGTATTTTACAGGTATTTTAAGCCAAAACAGGATATTTTCCTCAACCTAACCAACTGATTTTGATCGTAAACCTCACTAGACTGCAAACACAGCATTGTGACAAGAGAGAAGCAGAAAATTGTACCTAAAAACAAATGAAAAAGTTGCAATGGAAAGAAATAAAGTTTGATCTTATCTTTGTTTTTGCAGAAACATCCTCTGTGGTAGTGTGAAGAAGTTCTAGAATTGGAAATCGGTGTGAGAAAGGAAGTGCGATTTTTATTCTTTGTGTAATTGACAAGTTTTGTTTACTCACCAATTATCTACATCTCACATGGTCATTGCATGTGTTAATCATGTGTGTTAACTGTGAAGCATACTAATATTGGCAGTCTTGCTGTTTGTGAGTAAGAAATTAACATAGAGTTGAACGTGTGATGTCAGATTTATGTACATCAGAGTTGTGTGTGTGTGTGTGTGTGTGTGTGTGTGTGTGTATTATCATTATTGTTTGAGGTGCATTAAATCGGTGTCATAACGTCTCAATTAGTTGCTGCTAAAATGAGAACTAACTGTGTTTGTTCTGAGGTTTAGTTAGCTTCCATTTCCCCGAAACACCTTATCTAGCAAGCAGAAGGTTTAATTCCAGGGTGTGGATCATTAGTATTTCCAATTATGTTTAATTGTATTTTTTTAGGCTTTGATACATTAAGTGTCAAATTAATTCAGAAGTGGAGGGTTATAGCTCTCCATTTACTGCATCAAACATTACGTTGTAACCATTTTTTTTACAGTGAAGATGAATACATCTTCTCTTTGAAGTAAGCCAAAGAGAAAAAAAAAGGTTTTGTAAAGAGTTTTATACTTTATTCCTCAACAGATAAATCTGGAAATGTTTATTCAAAGTTGAAGGTGTTAATATTTTCACTGGCGTCCCTTCAGCAGCTCCACCTGCTCAGCTTAGCATTCTCACAAATGAAAGTGTATTTTCAGGTCTGATTATATGTGATTTGGCAAGTAAGCCGAGACGGCCTCAGTTAAGTTCTGAAACAGTTTAGCTTGCCAATAAATCAAAAGTTGGAGCTCGTACTCATTTAACTTACATGAGAAATGTAATACTTACTATCAATATATCCTAACAAGTGACATTTTAGACAAACCTGATGAGTTAACTCCTCAAAAGATGTGTAAACTGAATTAATTTTCCTTACACCCCTCTATCCGCTTATGTTTGATCTAAGCTGCATCGTGAGCTGAGCTCTGAAAAGATATCGCATGTGGTCAAAGAATGCCTTAGCATTCGTCGGCCTACATGTAAATGAGTCCTGTGTCCTGTGGAGCAGGAACATTCTCATGTGGGTCAGAAGCAGCAACAAAGTTTTTTGTAACCTTGTTATGGTCAATCATGCATTAATTCAGATTCAATCTTCTATATTGATATGATTTGTTTCAATTACGTGGTGTATTGATTGGATAACATGACAGGGGATTTGTCAGTATGTCACACACACACACACACACACACACACATACACAGAAAGAGAGAGACAGAGAGAGAGAGAATACTACCCTACAGATGGGTAAGCTCTCAGGAAGGTGTGATATCACCTCCATCTCTCCTCCTGTTGCTTCAGTCCCTCTTTACCCCTGCTCTCGGGCTGTTCGCACAGACATTAGCACTGCATCACAAAAGGCGGCCCTCTGATTCATTTCAACAACACCTCTGAGGTGCCAACACAGAGGGGCCTTAGCAAAAGAACACAGGCACATCCAACGACAAATCTTGGCTCAAGTTTTTCCACAACATTGCAAGATGCACTGTCTCATCTGGCAACGGACGGCACTGACTAGTCAAAATTCTTTTAAAAAACACAGAGTAGGATAAAGCTATTGTTGGCATAATAGCGTATTATAAATGTCTGCAGAGTGTTTTGCAATCTTCTCACTGGTAGCGGAGCATTACCACAACATTAGGTCCTTGTGCTGCATTTAAAATATGCTACTTTAGTGTGAAAGTGTGCTTCGGTCCTGGTCTGTGAACTCCAGCCAGACAGGCGGTGCTAGAAACTCGATCATATAAGGAATGCTAGAGCGGTACTTGGTAAGCTAGCTGTGAGCTAAGGCTAACACAATAACGAGGGAGGAACACGCTGACGCCAGCCAGGCACAAATACCCTCCTCTGGTATTTGCTGTCAGGCTTGTACAACGTTTAATTCAATGAAGGAGCAGAGGTAACGCTCTCTGAGATCACTAGCTTTCCTCCATGCATCACAAATTCACAATAGAAAGAATCACAATTGACTTTAAAGCTTGATGCGTCCTGTCAGTAATTATACAGACATCTCTTTCAAAATAGTAATGTTTATGAGGTAAACGCTTTCTGGGCAGCAGGAATACAATGACTGACCACTGGGCAAATCTGCCTTAAAGAAAAAGTGACATGGTGGGTAAGCTATGACAGCCTCCTCCATGTTGATCTCTACAAGGTCCCTTATTTCCGCAACGGATATACGAGGATGCAAAGTATTTTTCCCAGGGTTGCCTTAATCGTTGGAATTGGTTAGGTTTGATGTATGAGCTGTCAGATTGGGTAGAGTTAGGGAAAGAATATCAGGGTAAGCCATTGGCGACGTGTATGACTGCAACCAACAAAAGGCAAGCATTTTCCCAATAAAGCACCATCATAGCAGAGAATCTTTAAACTGCTGATAGGCCACCTCCAAGTGCAAACAAGGCTGATGCTTACCCTTTGTATTTCGAAAGGTTTATAATGGTAAAAAACTTCCTCTGAAGCCTTGAAAGGCATTCTGTATGCACGTGCTGTTAGGGTGATGTAAAGTCTATGGGCCCAGCAGGAATGTGTGGGCTGAGCCAGCAGGAGGAACACTAGTGCGACGCACAACGTTGAAAGAAACCCGGAAGCTAGAAAACAGTACTTGCTTAGGCACTCGGCGAGCAACTTTAATTTAAGTGAATTATTCCGGTATTGAGTTTTTTGTGATATGACCATGGTTCACTTAAATGTCAGAAGTGCAAACACGGCTTGATATTGGTCAATAGCGTGAATTTGTTTAACTCCGAGTGAAGGATTTCTCCACTCATCATCCATCATCCTTCTTTAGTTTCCTCTTTTCAGGAAATGATTTGGTCGCTTGAAACGATCCCTCTGTCCTTTCAAAAAAATATATCTGAGTATGTGTGTGTGTGTTTGAGCAGCTCAGGCTGGCAGGGAGGGGTCAGCAGCCCCAGACTCTGCTATCTCCGAAGCTTGTCAAGCATGCTGCTGGAGACATAGGAGACATTTCACAGGTGAATACACACTCAGACACACACAGAGAGAGGTTCCAGGGGGAATGTCAGGGGGCGAGAGAGAGAAACGAAACCGGGTGAAAGAATTTCAGTCCTCATGTTAAAAAGAAAATAAAAAATCAACAAACACTTTCCCCTCTCTCCCCCCTCGGTAATCGACAGCATGTTGAGGGGAGAATCTCCAGGCAGTTACTCACCGGCTCTTCATGGCTGCCTACCAATCGGAATATCATTACACAGAAACAGAAACAGATCTGCAGGTACATGCATACACACAGCATGACCAACATGTCTGCAATGGGGGTAATGAAGGCACACGCACACACACACACACACACACACACACAGGCATGGGTTCAGTGCGTGTGTGTGTGTGCACCTCCAGACAGCGAGCTCATCATTTTAACTTCTCTCCCCTTCTCTCTCTATTTTAGTGTCTACAGTCTTCCTACAGTCGTCTCTCAGTCATTCATTCTCCCTCTCATGTCTTTGTCTCTCTGTCTTTTTAATGTCATCAGTGCCTGCCCCCCCCACACACACACACACACTGTCCTCCACACGGACACGCGGCAGATGAGATGGGGTCGTCGTGATTTGTTCCACCCGCCAGCCTGCCAACAGAGTTGGTTTGATTTGTAATGTGCTCTGACCCTCTTGCCCCGCCATAGAGCGCGTTTGATTTGTGACCCGCTCCGTCTCGCCGCTGTCGCTGCGTTTGATTTGCGGCGCTCTCCGGGCCCTTTCCGGCTCCGCGCCGGAGGGCTGAGAGGGGTCAGACGTAAACATGTGGCCCCGGTGTCCTGCAGTAACTAAGAGTCTCTGTTTTTCTCCCTCTCGGGTCAGAGATGAGTGTTTTTATGCGGGCGGAAAATCAAATCAAACATCCCATCGGAGAATCAAACAAGTGCTCCCCTGCCTTCCGTCTGCCTACCTTCCTGATCCCAGACATTTGCATATTGCATTCCAACAGCTGACATTTGGATGACAAACTAACACTGTTTGCCATCGCACTCCAGTCAATGAATTAGATTTACTCTGCTTATAAAAGACAATGGCTGCTAAATGCCATATCCCTCTGACTGAGGGTGTGTGTGTGCGTGCGTGGTCTGGTTATTGTCCATAAGAGCGTCTTTCTGACTCCCGTATGTCTCCGCGAGAAAATGAAAACGCCAATCTCTCTTCATCTTTTTTTTCTCCTATTTTCTCTCCGCCCTCCTCTGGCAGTAAACATGCAGACGCGCGTGCATTTCTATGCCGTCAGCTTATACCGTGCTTATTTACCAACCACACTTATTCACGATGACCTTTAGAAGGGAAAGGGAGAGATGATCTAATGAGGAGGACAGGGTGGCAGCCCGGAGATGGAGGGAGAAGATGAGAGGAGATGGTATGATGTCAGTCTAGTGATTGTGCATATGTGTGGGTGTGTGTGTGTGTGTGTCAGTGTGTTATTAGCCATATTTTTACTCACTAACATTTAGCTGCCAAACACCAACTGTCCCCTTTTTATTTAACTTGGCCTTCTGAGGCAATAGAGCAATCTTCAGATATCTGCCTGCTGGAGCTGATTTGCCGACAAACTCGACTGACTGACTGACTGACTGAAAGGGTAATTGTTTGGATCTTTTTATATTTTTCCTTATACGAGGAAAAAGAACATTGTGGTTCGTCAGTGACAATCATAATTGCTGCGAAAGAAACTGATGGAGGAGATAAACATGGACACCGATCAGCCAGGACATTGAAACCAGTGATAACTGAAGTGAACGACAATCGTCATCTCGTTAGGCAACCTGAGGTCCACTTGACACGAACCCACCCACTCAAATGCTGTTGCAGATCAAATACACCCCCTGATGACCCCGGCACTCCTGGACAGTTGTGCCCCCCCTCAGCGAGACTGCGCCCTGCCACACTGCAAAAAACTGCTCAGGAATGGCCGGAGGAATGTGACAAAGATCTCAAGGCGTTGACCTGGCCTCCAAATGGCCCAGCTCCCAATACAGCTGTGCATCCATGAGACGTCCCTCATCAAGTCCGATTGGGATCTGAACTAGCAAAGGGGGGTTAACGTTGAAATACTGTAGGGCCCTGAGTGTGTTATATTGTCAGTATCACTCTTTGTCTTGCTTCGATTAGGGTGACAGTCATGGTCTATGTTTTGGAAATACAGTATCCATAATGCTCTGGAGGATGCGAACAAGAAGTACAACGCTGCTATGACATCACTCAGTTGCAATGTGGGCTAAACCTTGTGTCGTATTTTTTGTTTTCAGCCTATGTTTGTGTAAATCAACACAATTAAAAGTGTGCCATATCATCTATTAGCAGCTCTGTTTTCATCAAGAAAACCATCACTCGCTTACTTTGATAATGAAGAAAATTTAAAAACAGAACAATTTTGAGGCAAGTTCTATAAAGTTAATAATGAATGAAAATGTTTTTAATCCCATGATATCAAAATCTTGAGGTAACAAAGATGATTATCCCATGACAATAGATTCATTTATGTTTTTATTTATCTTGTTAAAACAAGCTTTAGTATCTTAGTATCTCCCTGTATCCCAGTATCTCTTTCCTGTTTCCCTCCTCTCTTTCATTCAGGGCTATCATTTAATTTCTCACCCTTCTGTGTGCGCTTCATATTTCAAGTGGCTAAACAGCAGCACTGGTTGACTGTTTTGTTTGTCCATCTGCTCTCTCCATAACAAAATAAACAACATCAGATGGTGTTTTTCCGTCCACTCCAGCAGGACCACTCTGCTAGAGCGGTGGCATCACAAAGAAAATGTAGTTTGTCAACCTGACCTCGGCCTTACACTAGAAAAAAACATTTGATTCTGGATCTTCGCAGCATACGACGAAAAACACGGCAGACATTTCTATTTCTGTTTGACTGTTAATGACGAGTGGCTACATTAAAAAAAGCAAGTTGCGGTAATCTGTAAGTATGAGCTCTGAGCTACCGCTGGTTGAGAAAATAGCTTCTTCCTAATTAGAATCCAGCCTCGATCCTGCAATGACACCACTCCAGTATGTGTGTGTGTGTGTGTGTGTGTATGTGAGACCACAGAGAAAATGCTGCTATTGGACCCAATAAGGTCGCTTCACTCAAGAAGACAAGATGTCACGAATACACACACACACACACACACACACACACACACACACACACACACACACAGGGATAATTAGCTGGTGTGAATAGAGGGCAGCAGGCAGGAAAAGGTAGAGAAAGCGATGGAGAGGTAATTGGTGCACCTGTCTGCAAGGGAAAAGTCAGTTCTATCCACACACACACAGTGAGACGCACAGGTATGCACAGAGACACGTGTAGACAGAGACTCTGACATGTCTGGCACTGAAAAACTCAACACATACTGATGCAAATGTGTGTGTGAGACAGAGAAAGAGAGAGAGAGGGAGAGAGAGAGAGGGAGAGAGAGAGAGAGAGAGAGAGAGAGAGAGAGAGAGAGGGAGAGAGAGAGAGAGAGAGAGAGAATGCCCCCAGCACCTTTATTGAGTAGTTCACAGCCTGGCAGCCAAATGTGACAGCCGCGAGCCAAATTTAGTCATTTCCTGAATGTTTTTTTGTCAGCCAGTGTTGCGTGTATTCAACATGAGGTCAGCTGTGATTCAGTTTGGTCACAGTGTAAGTCAAGAGCGAGTTTACTTCCAAATCAATTGTTTATCTGAGGTATAATCAGACCCTTCTGTGTTGGAGTAAGACCATTCGATGATAACAATGTCGATAGTAGCAGCAGGGTTCACCACATCTCATTTTCCATGCCTTATTTATATAGAATTTGTATAATTTTGTCCAATCAGGCATTGCAAGATCTAAACTGTGATCTTTCTTTGTCAATTTTGAAATGTCCTGCAGACTATAACTAAACTTTAAATATTGATTTGCACAGTCAAAACAAATCATTACATTGAAGATGGTTCAAAATTCATCAGCATTCATGACTTTTGGTCTGTTGTTAAATTATGTTTAGGCTCAAAAGTACTTGTTTAGGTTTAAGAAAAGATCACATAACTACATTCAGACTCTAAGAGACATAATTACGTCACGCAGTATAAATCAAACCCACTCTTCAAATGCATAAAGTAAATTGAACACAGTGATACAGATACGAACAAAACCAAGGGTTTCGTTACCAGAAGCCTCTCTGTTCTCAAATCTTCAGATATTGGATTTCTTTTATAACTGATCCTGAGGCTTGAGATATAGGCAGATAAGTTCCCATTGAAGATTATCACCAGGTCCTCCATGTAGTTCCATGTTAATTATAAAGAAATGCTAATGTGTGCTGGGAAAGAAAGAAAGAAAGAAAGAAAGAAAGAAAGAAAGAAAGAAAGAAAGAAAGAAAGAAAGAAAGAAAGAGTAAAACAAAGACAAAGTTTGCCTTCATCACTGTTACATGCTCATGTGTGCATGTGTGTCATGCATGTGTATTTGTGTGGGTGTTGTGTTCGCAGGATTGTTCTCGCTCTCTGTGTGAGTGCGAGCTGGATCCAGGGCTTCTGCTAAAATCTGCCGGGCTGCAGGCCAAGCATTGTGTTTCACACCAGACACAGTCAGACACACACACACACACACACCTCACAGGGAATCTTACATTGTCTTGTTAGACGTGCTCTGCCCTGACCAACTCTGACCGAGTGTGACCGAGCACACACGGTGCGTGTGCGTTTGTGTCGGCGAGCGAAACACGTCTGCCAGCCCTGATGCCTCGGAGCGCTGCGTGTTGCATCCACACGCTTGTGTTTGTTCATTCACACATTTGTGCATGTGCGTGTGTGTGCACATGTGAGAGGGCCATCAGGTAGAAACTTTAAAATACAACTTGTTTAGAAAGTGAGTGGGCTTCTTCATTTCCATGCCTCTGATTGTTCAACGTCCAAGCATTCGCACACACACACACACACACACACACACACAAACACACAGAAACACACATTTTCTGCACACCCAAGCATTCATATTCATCTCAAATATGCAGAAGGCTTTGAACAGGCATCCAAGAACACGCACACAGAGACACACATGCGCGGTGCACACACACACACACACACACACACAGATTCAAACGTGTCTTTGTGTATGTTTTCAGAAGTTGGCTGCTGAAAATGTATAGAACGTCAGCAGCGCAGTTGGCTGCTATTGTCAGCCACAGTGTTTAATTCTTGGCTTGGAAAACTTGTAAGAGGATCATTTTGTCACTTCTGTAACTTCAAGCTGAAACTTAACTGCGATTTTTGAATCATTTCTTTGAGATATCAGTAACTTTTTGAAAAACATTTTCAAACGATCATACCTCCTTGGCAGTCAGATAATGCTGTCTTCTGTAAGAAAAGCTCTTTTTGACGTCAGTTTACACCTTGAGACTTGCATGTAGAAGACAGGTCACACTGTGCTGCCAGTGTACACTGATCAGCCACAACATTAAAACCATTAACAATACAAAGTGAATAATGTTAATCACCTCGTTATAATGCAATCTTCTGCTGGGAATCCTCTGGTCCTCAACATACAAGTTTTCAAAACATGACATTGTTATGATGTAATGAGTTTCGTTTAAAGTTAGCTTCTAAATTACTACTGACAAATTGTTACAGACCTGGGTACAGTAGGTTGTCAGAATGCTAACATTTGCCAATAAACACCATACCGATACTAAATAAAGTGTCATTAGATTTGCAGATATTTAATCTCAAACAAATGTACTGGACAAGTTAATGTTACTATTAATATGAAAAAGTTACAAACATTCAGGGAAACTTGAATTGGATGATGTCATTGCAATGCATCAAACATTTATCAGAACATTTGTGTGTTTATTTACAAAATAGTAAATTAACCAATGAAGTAACCGAGATTTATCAATCTGAGGACCCTGAGTCTCTGTACAAATATCTTTGGAGCCAACATTCCTAAAGCCATGCTGCTAATACTGCTAATTATATAGCACCTTTGAAATTCAACAGTTCTAGCTGTGTGCTATCCTTCCCCAGCTGCTCTGTGGCGTATTTTTTAATCACCACTGACCCAAAACTAAACATGTATTTCGCATGTTATGCCCGTCATGATGTGTTAGTTTGCACTGACATCAAAAGGAGAAAAAAAAAAAACCAACTAGCCTGTTGGTTTATGCCTCAGAAAAGAGATTAGCGACGTGGCTCCGTTGCAGCACGCCAGGCAGATTATCTTCTTTCTCACTTTTTCCAGCTGCATATCATCTTTCTCCCGATTATGGTTTGTAGAACACATTTCGGACGCTTTCTTTTTATTGATGTATAAACCTTATTACTTCCACATGCTTCCACATTTCCACAAAATTACTATGAAATTGCATCACACCATAGACAATATGACTAATTAACATGGAATTATATCTGACATCCGCTTATTCCTGAGAGGGAAGGAGTGCATGCCTACAAACACAATGTGGCAACACATTTAACTTACATATTTACAAACATGTACGTGTGGCTAGGTTTCAAGGCCAAAGGTCCCATTGCTACACATTCATCAAACAATTTGACTCACTCAAAAATACACGTAGTGTGCACAATGGTATGCATATGCCCCCAACAGCCACACAAACATGCACACACACTCCTCAAACTTTGAAGGATTACGATACCTCATGTTACAAATTAACATGGAGTGTGAATCTGGCAGTAGACAAATCATTCTGTCTGTGTGTGTATGCACGTGTTTATGCAGGCTTTAGTGCCTTCGTGGTGTGTGTGTGTGTGTGTCTGTGTGCCTGTGCGTGCGTGTGTGTGTGTGTGTGATCCGTGCCAGAATGTTGCAAAACAAAGACGTATTGTCTCCCCCGTAAATGTATATGCAGCCAATTTATCATACGTGGGCCTTGTGAGTTGGTACATTTGTGTGTGCGTGTCTGTGTGAGGGACAAGCTGGTAGAATATGTTCAGCTGCAGATGAATTAGGTTATCTCCACATGAACCATTTTGCCTCCCTAAGTGAAATAAAGTAGGGATACAAATTGGCTGCGTGCTCTTTGACCACAAATTTTACTGAGTTCATTGTGGGGCTGCCAAGATTCAACAGGCATTAGCTCGACTAACAATCAAGAGGCCAAAATTGACTCAACGGACAATTAAATCAGCCTTTAAAGCCGAGACATTTGTTTCACGTGTGTGGTGCTCTTTGTCATTGTCTAAGAAAAGTAAAAAACTAGCCGCCTGATCTGTCTGGCTTCATGTCAACTACTGCTCTCAGTATGTTGTCCAAACCAATCCCTCACTGCGAAAACCGTTTGCCAGTTTGAAAAAATGATTTTCTGCAAATAGGTGTTTCGATTCAAAGGGGCATGATGTTGTTTTGGAGGAGAAATTCAAAATCAGACTTTATTAGACACCATTCATGAGATAATAATACAGACTTAAACTAACTGAGTAAACAAGCTGTTCTCACAGGAAAATAAGGTTCCCAGAACACTGCTGGAAAGGTGGCAGGGTCCGCCAAATATAAAGAAGGTAAAACAGTATGAAAATGTGCACCTTTAATGTTGTGCTTTTGATTAAGACTCACAATTATTGTTAACTAGTTTAGCTTACATCAGCTGTAGATAACTGACACACTCAGTTACCCTGTGTGTGTGTGGTGTGTGTCTGTGTGTGTTCAGCCTCTGACTGACCTCAAGACTCACCTTGAACTTCACTTGTTTCTGTGTTTCTCCTTCAGGGTCTCCCATGTTTTCTCTCTCCATACGGTTCTGCTTGTTAACCATACCGCATCAGAGCAGACCAGTAGCGCTCACTTGCAGTTAACCGTGTCAGTGTCTGGCTCTATCATCCACTGCGGACCTATAAGAGTACACACACTCAATGCTGACTATAAACTGCATGCAGGAGAGGTTTAAAATATCCCCCCTGTACTGCTCTAATGGATCTGTAGAGGTGGAAGTGGCTGTAAGAGTACTTCACGCTGATACCAGTGATGGATAAGCACAAACTGTACATACACGCTTACAGACTGCTGAGATCACACCGGTGAAAGCATCGACTCACTGATAAGAATTGTCAAGCAACCTTTTTTTCTGTCGAACACTCACACCTGGACATCATGGCTATATAAAGCTGGGCAATGTGTCAGATACATAGAAATGGAAATGGAAATAGAAATCTTTGAAACCTACAACTAATACTAATACTTAATAATTAAGGGCTCTTAAATACTAGCTTTTTGAATATTAGCTTGTCCTCTCACACCATATCTTCACAACATCCCATTTCTGTGACTGCACTACTGTCACACAAAGTATTATTAGTCACAATAAAAATATCTCTTTAGCTTTGCAACTGCTTAAAATACATTTTCAGATAATATTGAAGACACACCAACCATTTCTGAAGTGCTAATTAATGGTCAGCAATATGCACACTCTGTACTGAAAATATCACTGCCACTTCATTTCGCAAATAAAGATTAACAGCCTCAGAGTCCCTCCAAATCGGTGAGTACCCTCATTTGAAATCCCTATCCAATTTTCAATCTTAAGATCGACACCTGGTGTTAAAATGTATAAGGCAAATAATTTTGCTTCAGCACCCTCATCAATCAAGAGGTCCATTGAGGGAAATTTGGCCTCGTATGACAAGGATGATTAGTTGTGGAGGGCTCCACTGCTAAAGTTATGTATGGCCTCAGTCTGAATTTGAATTCAAGTGGTTATATTTGTTTACCCATAAAGGAGATATTTGAAGATATTCAAATTAGCCAATTAAATAAATGTATGTAATTTCTTGTGTATTAACGAATAAGAACAGTCTTGGATAAATTCTACTGCAATTTACTTACTATTATGCCATACGCTTTAGATAAACTGTTGAAATAAATAATTCTTTTGATTTTCTAAATTCTTGAAACAACTGCAGAGATGCCACATTTAGTAAAAAAAAATATGTATTCTTCATACCAACAGTTTACATAGTATATTCTAGCAAATGAGTGTTCTTATTCAAAAAGATGCTTTTATTGTGAATGTTTTTATACTTTCTTAACCTGCACATATTTGTATTTTCATAGCAATATTTGTTACAGTATTAATGTAGGTGGAGCACCTGTACTGACAAATAACCACCTGACAGAGTTCCTCTCAACTCTACAAGGGATTTTTAGCATCTTTTAGCGGTTTTTAACGGTTTTCCAATCCAAAACTTCCATCAGTGTTGTTTCCAGACGTAGCACGCAGCTCTTTTCAATCAAGATCTCTGATAAACCCACCGGTTACTACCTGCCCAGCACTTACGAGCAATCGTACAAAACTAGCAGCTATTTCTAGTGAGCATAATGAAGCAGCTGAAGAGTCATATTTTCCAGATGAGTTGGTAGAAACAAAAACAGAGCTAAAAGGAGATAAACAGGGTCTAATGATGAAGTCATGTTCTGTACTCATTATAAGTCCCTTGAAGCACATTTATGAGTTGTTACATGGACTATATCAATTAAATTGATTTGTCTGTTTCCAGCAGAAAGTTGTGGGTCATATATCCATGCCATGCCAAGACAAAACAAAACAAGACTCCAAATGAATGCTAATATTGCTCCGAGTCTGCTGGATGTATAAAAACACACATGGCACCACAAGGCAATAACATGTTGATATTTGTTTACAATCAGAGTCATCCATTTCTGTAGTGTAGCATAGGCAACACTGCTTATGATATTACTTGTTCCAAAAAAATGTTGCTGCTTTAAATGTAAAAATGCTGTTATGTTGCTATAAAATATTGCTTTTTCAGCCTTTTGGCTCCGATTTCTCCCCCTTCACTTGCTGCTACGCACCACCTCCCTTATCATCTGTGTCTGCTGGCCTCCTAACACCAACAATATGTGGCCACAATCTGCTTCCAGTTTGACAGTCTCATTTAGCCTCAGGGGTACACACGCTAAACTGATGTAGTGGGCGGTGAGGCTGCCCTTTTGAATGTTTTCCTTAGTAATGACATTTCATATCAAAATAAATCCTGTGTTGAATTATGGGTCCCGGGAGGAGTTGTTGTGGAGATGAATAAGGGATAGCAGTGGGAGCTTTGTTAACTGCTGATTTTTCCCCCCCGTTAGAGCAAATATATGTCACTTGTGTCCCACAGGCACACATCAAATAAATAAAGCTAAAATAAAACCACTTCAGGTGGCTTGTACCTCATCATGAAGTTAACAACTCTCTGTATTAATTAATTGATATACTCTATGTCTGAATAAAGTGTTATCGTGTCATTGACAAGGAGAGGTATGTATTAGCATAATAATCAACTGCTTTGGCTGCTCGTCACTAGTGGTATATCTAAAATCATGAATGAATTACATTAAACAAACAGTAATACTTTAAACTTAAAATGTCACGCTCGATCAACTTACGCCTGTACACAAAAAATAAAAAATAAAAAATCAAGAAGGTCATTATGACCTATATTTACGTTTGTTGTTGGGGGGTGTCCTCTAGTGGCTGGTGTAATTACTACAGCTGCAAAGGAGGAAGTGGTATAAAGAGCTACAACACACACAAAGCGGGTTTCGAAATGGCAGATTAATTAAACAAGAAAAGGACTGCTGTTCATGTCCATTACAAAAAAAGGAGTCAGCACTGAGGTCTTTGAACATCCTAATGTAGTAGATTAACGTCACATATGTAACCTAACGTAGGCGGTTTGTAACAGAACTTAGAGAAGTAACAGAGTGATTTGAAAGCAAACTATGTTTTCCTAAACCTAACCGAGTAGTTTTTCTGCCTAAACCTGAACTAAATCCAACCATGTTTCAAAGGTGTGGCACGTGTGTCGCTGTTGGTCTGCAACAGTCATGATGTTTTCTTACTCCTAACCAAGTTGTTTTCTTGCCTAAAACCTAACCTAATCAAACCAAACTGTGTGTTAAACTATGCCAACGGTCATGTTGTTTTGGGAACAGTGAGAGTCATTTAGAGAGATGCTGACAAACAACCCTTCAGTCCAGTTATATTTAGGTATAAAGATATGTTGGTCAACTCCAGGTCGGTGGGTTAGTTAGCCAACAATGTTGGTTATTTAATATAAAAAGCCCACATTCACACCATGTATCTACAGTGCTTCCTTGAACTGTGTGACCCATTTCTCCTCATTCCAACCTCTTTCTTTTTAGGAGCTACTTCACTGCATTAACATTGCAGCTCAGTGCTAGTAACAGCAAAATGCATCCAGCTAACCTTACGAGGAGATTGTAACTCATTAAATAATCAGTTATGAAGTCACTCATCGAGCCGAGTTTTCATCCAGATTGTTCGAAACGTTCCAGAAATATCATGAAAAGAGATGATTGTTTAACTGCTGTTGAATGAACGTCAGGAGCTGGAGCAAGCAGCTGGAGCCACTTATTCTCCAGCCGTTAAATCATTACAGTAAAAGAGAAATGAGATGTTAATCGTGTTAACCGTGATGCACAGAAACAATAAGAAAACATTACAAAATTTATTTAATGGAAAACTTGTTTAGTACCATATTTTTAGTGCCCTCCCTTCATCTCCATTGTCCAAACACAAGCCTTGCTTCATCTCTCTCGTTGCCTTTATCTCTCTCCCTCTCTCACACCTGAGGGAGGGGCAAATGTGACCTTAATATTTTCATCTCTTTTCTCTGCCCAAGATTTCTATGCCAAAATAACACCTCACCGGGTGTCAAAATGACCTTAGGTTTAGCAGAGAATGTGTCTTTAAGCAGTGTGTGTGTGTGTGTGTGTGTGTGTGTGTGTGTGTGTGTGTGTGTTTTGTTGTGCATGCACAATTTGGCACCAAAGGAACACCTACCACCTGAGGCTCTTTTCCTTTTTTTTCCGTCACTCTCCCCTCTCCTTTTCCATTTGTTTCTCTCAATCAATGCCCTCACACCTTTCACTCTGTCTCTGTTTCTGCCTCTCCGTCTATTCTTACCCTTCCGACTTTTGCCTCCACCCCCCTCCCTCTTTCTCCCTCTCCGTCTCTCTCTGATCTCTCTCAGCGAGTGTTACAGTAGCAGCTTTCTATTTTCTCTCTCTCTCTCTCTCTCTCTCTCTCTGTCTGTCTATTACCAGCGGAGAGCTAAACTCAGTTTGCAGTTTTCTGTGTATGTCTGACTCTTAGTCCCTTCTCGCTGCTGGAGGCACCATTTCAACACACTACTATGACGTAGCACCCACATGTGTGTGTAAGATTATGAATGACCCTTTAAGTCATATGGCGTAGATTTTATTATCATTTTTTTTAATTGTAGGTTGTAAAGCGCTTACTTTTCAACAGAGAGGAGAGGCCTGCAGCACCCACCTGCCATCCACAGCAACACACACACAACGTCGCTGCAGGACGCCTCACACCAAGCACACTGAAGCAGAAACTATATCTGCAGTCACACATATTTTGTTCCAGTGGTGGCTCAGCGTGGGCATGTATTTTCAGGAGCACAGAAACTAGTGAATCATAATAGAAATGTTATAGGAATATAACAGGAATACTGCAGGCTGCAGCTCGTCTCTATGATTGTCTCACTCCTCCATGTTGCTTCTTGTCATCAGTGTTGGACAAAGTGCCCAAAAGTCGTACTTAAGTTGTAAAAGATAGTGTGTGAATGTATTACTCTGTTAAAAGGGAAAGTCACACATATGAGTGATGTATCTGATATTAAATGTACTTAAGCATCACAAGTACATACGTGCATACAGTATATACTGTATACTATGGGTGTTATGATCATCGGCCTGGCCAATTAGGGGATCAGATAATCAGATTTTTTTTTTTCAATTGCTGAAAAGTTAAAATATATAAATGCACTTATTTGGCTCAGGTGCAACAGACAATCTGTCACCTGTAAATTATGTTATCAAATAAATGTAGCGAATAAAAAGTGCAATATTTGCTAAAAATGTACAGTACATTACAGTACAGTACAGTACAGTAGTACAGTATTTGAGTAAATGCATTTCGCCTATGTTCAAACTATCAACCTGAATTTGTGTATCTGCATATCCAAATTGTATCCAGATTGATTTCTGGAAGTCTGGACAGCATAAAAACCACATGAAATGTGATTTTTGCTAATCACCACATTTGGAGCTAGTTTGAAATGCAATTCAAATCAGATTTCTACAGATGCATCTCAGTCAAGATGCTCAGGCTGCTTGCATCAGATATTGAGACACAACAGGAATGACGGGAGTACAACAGACTGAATGAGGAGAATCCACGCTGCCACAGGCGGAGGGGTACGGATGACACCGCAGAGAACAACAGTCTGTGCACTGAAAGAAGCTGTCTGCCCACTGACTTGACTGCCTTGTCACTGAGAGGTTACCATAGCAACCTATGCAGATGTGTTGGTGTTGTCTGGACCCAAAATCTGATCTGATCACGTGCAAAAAAAATGCAAGTGATCAGATCTGACTCGAGAAACAAAGTCTGCTGTCTGAACATTGCCTTGGTTACCTTCCATCTCGCTTGTCATTTCGATCATGTAAGTGGCACTACTTATAGAATATAAATGCTCCGATATGCACTGGAATTGAACATGTGTTGAATATGGTTTAAAGGATTTTATAGATCCAAAGCAAAACTGACAGCTACAAATCCGTCTGCTACTCCAGGACCATGGACAGCGCCATGGATTCAGGTTACTGTTATTTCAGAGCCACGGTCAGGGCGGTAGATTCTAACTAACACAAACCTCCGTCAGCTAAAGCAGCGATGAGTCAGGCAGACTAGACCACCCCTGCACTCTCTCTGGTACTATTGGATAGGTCATTTTGTTAACACGATGACGTCCTCCCTCCTCCCTTCTCAAATCACCTACCGCCTGTGTGTACGCGCATGTGTGAGCCACTTTGTAAAGTGTGTGTAAGTTTGGATGTTTTCATTATTTCACTGTGATGCACGCGTTCTCATGTACCTGTTCTCGTGTTTCTACTTTTCTCTCCGTGTGTGCATTCATCTCTGAGACATGGAACAAGATTGCTCTTTTAATGACTTCTTGTACCTGCGCAGCGACTCTGTCACATAGCTCACTTGAGTTCCCTCAGATTTCTGAACTCTCTCAGACTCGCCGAGATGATTTCAGCGTCCGAAAACCTCTTTTGATGCCACGGTATGACATTTCATTTCATAATAACAAGCAATCTCTCTGCGCTCTGCTACCTCCGCGGCTCGAAAAAAAACAAATCATAACAGTTAAAAAAGTTTTGAAATCCATTAAAGCTCTACCTGTGCAGGGTTGTTCTTCTCCTCTTGTGAAAAAAAAACTGTGCCGTGACGTTACACTGTAGAGCGCCACTGAGGGAAATTGAAAAGTGGTTGTGACAGCAACCCGAAAAGGATGACATTGTGATCAATGGAAGGAAAAGAACACAGAAAAATACCTTTCACTCAATGCACACTCAAACCAAAAACATATACTTCAACTTTATAAAAGATTGAAAAGATTTGCACTTAGATAAAGATCAGTAAAGTCACCATCTTTTTTAACACAAAGTCACTGTGGCTTTGGCCCACTGATGAACACAAGCAGTGCACAGTAATTGACACATTTGTCATCACCTAGCCGTGGTGTGTCTGCCAGAGAGGGCAGGTGGAGCTGACGCAAGAGACTCACTCTTCAGCTCACAAGTGTTACAAACAGCGTAATGTTTCCTTCTGGTCTCTACGAGTGTAATGAGTGCTGCAATACTTGACTGTATCAACTACAGCAGAACTTGATACGGTGCTGAAAGGTGTATTATACATATTGAATAAGTCAAAGGTGACTTTTTCCATTCCATTTCTGGGAGACAGTGAGGTAGCCTCGCTTTACTACTGTAGGTGCAAATAAAAAAAATAAAAAAAGGTGTGGTAAAAAAAGTAAAAAACAATCAATCAATCTGACTAGTTACTAATTAAGCACAACTGCTGCAGCAATGTCAGACCTAGAGTTGTGGCGACTGCACTTGTCCACTCACTAAACATCTGCACGTTCATCAATTGCTGAAAAATCTGTAATGTTAACAGTCGTGTGCCGGGGCCGTGGCTGGAGCTTTGGTTAAGAGGAGTGCCCCCCCCCAAAAGATCAGTGTCCCAGTTTACCCTCTTTTCAGACAGATGTTATCAGGTCCTCTTTATCGATGCATGGCCTCTTAAAAAAATTTGTCCAGAGAGCTTAGTTTTGACATCTTTGGGTTAAAATAAAATCTCGAGGATGGAGCTAGCTAGCTTGCCATAATAATCTTCCACTAAAAGTCTCCCTATTAGTTTTTTCAATGGTGTAATTATATCAAGAATTGTTTCTATTTGCTGCTAACGTGCATGTCTTATGATTTTGTTGTGTGTCCCAGCTTTAGATTTAGATGGCTCGGGCACATCACGTTACACCTGTGGATACAGCACTGTTATATGCAGTATAATGTGTACATATATACCACCCATGTAATTCCTGTGAAAAACAACAACAGGACATTATAATTAGAGAGGGGGCGTGCAGAGAGAAAGCAGATAAATGTGCAGTACAAAGTCGCAGAGCTGTCAGGAGGAGAGCAAGTCAGGAGTGTAACTGAGCTCATAATCCCGTTTCTTTTATTTCCTCCTAGCTTACGTCTGTTTCTGAGACTCTCTCATCTTGATTCTGTCACATAGTCTTCTTTAATGCAGCTGTGTTTGATGTTTCACACGTTCTTTGTACTTTGCTTCTGAGGTGCTCCGTTCAGTTCTTGCATCTTTTCATTGTTCCCTTTTGTTCTTGTGTGCTTAAAACACGCTGTATTACCATCCCGTCCCCGTCTTTATGTAAAGGCTATATGTTGTATATCGTCTGTGGTTTGATTTCTTCACCGGTCCTCTCTTTTCTCTCCTCTACTCATTTAACATAACAAAACCTCAGCAGTGTAAAACAGCCACAGCAGCTGACAGCGGTGTTCCTCACCGCAGTTCACAATCTGATGCTAATTGTTCTTTTCTGGTGTCACTTTGAAAAGAGATGAACAGATTTTGAACAATACTCTGTGGTTTTTCACGTCATTATTATGTTTTTTATTGTGAATGGTGTAATGGTTTTGTTTGTGGTAGCTCGTGGGTGTTGTAAATGTGTGCCTATGGTATCTTATTGATGTGCTGTTATGATTGTTTTCGTTCCAATAGGTGACTGTGTGTTGACGGTATTGTTGCCATCACAGTCTCTGCTGTGAGTCTTTGCTGCTGAGGTTATTTTTGTGCTTGATTGTCGTTTTTGTTGTCTGTTTGTTTTATTTGTAGTTTTCTTTTTTTATATATACTTTGCATACATATTGATTTATTGTATTATGCAGTCTTGTTTTTGTTTTTTTGTTGTTTTTTTTTACCATGGTTACATTTATAATTCATTTACCTGAAAAAAGGTCAAAGATATTGACCGTAAGTTAAGGTCCCATATTGGAGGTACGCTTATCAACTTACTGTGTTTTCTTGGGCTTTCAGTTGCATTTTACAGTCTTCCTCAGCTGACGGAGATTGTGCAGTACTCTAATTACTGAATAAATAAATAAATAAATAAACAATTTGACAACTTAGCAAACTTCTGATGAGGAGGTCTCTGGGGCGCATTTGTAAGCTCAGTAAAATTATATCAGGGCAAGATATTTTATAATACTGAGTGTTAGATTCTGAGGCAGCGTAGTGGTATATACATATTTTGATTGCAGTACTGGAGCATTAGTAAGCTGTGTGCCGGGCTCAGCCTTTACAAAGTCGAGCATTGCAGTTTATTAATTCAGTTAACCTCACTCACCCAAAGTCTTCATCGCAACACACCTCCTTAAATGGGTCAATTTGTTATTGGTGCAGAATCGATGAAACAAATCAGAAGAGCCCTGAGCTAATGACTACCATTTCTTAAAGTCCGAATTAAATAAACCACACGTGCGTGCGTGTGTGTTTGTGCATGTGTGTGATATCTGCAGGCTGAGCAATATCTAAACCAACTCCAGTTATGTGCATGTGTGCGTCTTGAAGCAAAAAACCCTGAACAGCCACAGAGACTTGCTGATCAAGCCTCTGTGTTGCCATGGTGGGCTAATTAATCAGATTAATTGGGTGCTGTTGATCAATAGCCAACGGGGTGTAGACATTAGTTAGTTAATATGTTTCTCATCAGCTGGAGTTAGAGTGAGGACGTGTGTGTGTGTGTGTTTGTGTTTGTGTTTGTGCGTGTGCGTGTGGGTCTGTGCGTAGGAGTGTTTGCTTTGATGTGAGCCAATAGTGTTTGAATTAAGAGGAGATTAGAAAAGATTAGATGATTATTTCATCGACTCACACTGCACTGTAATGAATCACCTTGGAAAATGTCAGCTGCGCCTTCTTCGGCTCCAATATGAAAAGGTGGATGTAAAAACGCGGGGGCAGGAGTTTCTTCATCATTCGACCAGCACTTCTTATCACTCAACATGTTTCAAAGTGGCAAACAACACCACATAGAAGAGAAAAGGGAATGATGTCTTCTGAGACAGTAATCATAACCCGTACTATTCACTGAATAAAAAATGGTTGCTATTAAATTATCGTTATATTCATACCAGGGTTGGGCGATGTCTGCTGAACTGGCATATATGGCGATGTCTACAGTGAAACATTGTGATGGACGAAATGGATAGATAATAAATGGGTCTGTGGTCAAGATGACTGGTGCTGCAGCTCAGAATGAAGACAAAGTTGCTTACTGTCACAAGGAGAATATTGTTACATACTGTTCTTCAGTAATGTTGTGCTTGAGGGTGTGAATTTTCACTTTGGCCTCCATAATAAATTAAGTGAACGTGCAGTTTGTTTCTTTTTCCACCATCTGAACAAGACTCTGTAGCCCCTCAAAGTTTTAACTCCATTTCTGTCCAAATGAGTTTATTCAAGGTGTGTGCCAATGTGTGTGTGAGTGTGTGTGTGTGTGTGTGTGCGCGCGCGTGTGTATGGCGTTAGAATCGTTTCAAAAAGCGTGTGCACATATCAACTGAGCGTGTCACTTGCGCCTGCTTTGACGCCTGTGCAGCAAGCCGCGCCTGACGTGTAATGTAGTTTCCTCATTGACTTATAATGGCCCCCCGTTTACGTGCACGTTCACGCGTGATGACTGCTGCACGCCGGTAATCACACGACGCGTAGTGACTACGCGTAACATTCATGCGTCTTTATGCAAACGCACGTGTTAACGCTCGCATGAAGATGATTGAACATTTTTGTCACGCGCTTACGCGTACGCGGAAATGACGTGCGCAAACTCTGTCACACGTAACAAGAAGCTGCGTACGTATGAAGCAGCGTGTGCACGTCTGTCTGTCACTGTTTGACAAATGTTGTTAGGCGTTCACACGTGCGTGCGGTCGCAGATTCTGATGCTTCGCGGCCGGAAGTTGATCTGCACCGTGCGCAGCAGTCCGCACATGAAGCTGGAAACGAGCTGATCTAAAACAAATAAATATCCGTTGTGATCACTGGTCACAGTCCGCAGATTACCTCCGCTCTCCTCATAGTTAACACACACGGGCTTGTGGCATTTCAAGTGTCCGACGTTACAAAGTATGGCTCACTGCTGCCTCCCCTGGTTGATTAAAATGAAAAGGCCAACTACGTGAGGCGTGCGTGTACGCGGACTGGTGTGCGCGCTGCAGATCAACTTCCGGTTGCGAAGCATCAGAATCAGCGACCGCACGCACGTGTGAACGCCTAACTATGGGAGGCCGTTTAGGGCGAAAACTATGGGAGGCCGTTTAGGGTGAAAACATTGAAATATGTGCACGTACACACTGAAATACATGCACATACACACTGAAATACATGCACGTACCCATTGAAAACGTGCACACACACACACATTGACAATGTGCACACATTGAAATACTTGCACATACATTGACATGATGTGCACACACGCACTGAAATTTCCACACCCTACCACCTTCTCACACAGCGGGATATAGGCTACTTGTGTGTGTGTGTGTGTGTGTGTGTGTGTGTGTGGGTGCGTGTAAAATGTCAGTGCGCCTGGAAGTTGTTTCAATGTAACCGGAAGGCACCGCCATCTTGGACAGAATTGGGGTCGCGAGATGATTTCTGGGGGTCGCCAAATCATTTTGATCAAATATACATTTATTTATTTATCATTTATTTGTTTAATTTTTTATCAAAATTAGTGTAACGTCCTACCGGACGTTATAAGGACGACGAGCGGTTGGGCTCAAACAGGCATTTTATTACTCAAAACCAGTTACTGTCGCTGTCGGCCGCAGTGACGTGCGGTGAGGTTCATGGCTGGTGAGGCACTGACGCCATCAGAATCAGATTAACAAATATATAAACCCAGAAGAGTAGATTATTCACCATTTGACAGCAAGGGCTGGCTCAATTCGTGGCTAAATGTGTATATTAGGAATCGAGGAAAATATCAAGAGAAAATATAACACTTACGAAAAGCGAAGAGATCAAATAGCCAACATTTGGCGGAAAGTAGGTCAATTGGGCCAAAAATTATTAATTTATTAAATTAGTTATTATTAGTGGAGCGAAGGCAAAACCAGAGTATGTAATGTACTACAACAACACCAAGTACGGCGAGGACGTCCCGGTCCAGATGCCGAGGGTGTACTCCGTCACAGGCGGTACGGAAGACGGCCAGTGTCTGCTATAACATCCTGGACCTGGGAGGGATCAATAACCGAATCTTAATGAAGGAGCACCAGCAGCAGGAGAGCCCGGAGGAAAGTCCTGCATCAGCTGCAGAGGAGCTGAGGGCAGAATACATGGAGGGGAAAGCGGCCGCGACAGTCGGCACAAGGTGGGCAGCAGCGGAAGCAACCACCGCAGCAGCAGACACGGAGGCAGTGCCGGTCCAAAGAGCTGCAAACAGAACCAAACGTCGAACACTTGAAATGCCACAAGCCCGTGTGTAACTGTGCGGAGAGTGGAGGAAATCCTGGGAGACTGTGGCCAGTGATCACAACGGCTCTTTTTTTGTTAGATCAGCTCATTTCTAGATTTTTCGATTAATATTATTGTTTTATTATATAAATTATATTTATTATATACTTTTATTATATATTATTTAGTGTTAAAATAAAATGTTTCATAAACAAATAAGTTACTATTAATTGTTAATTTTCTTATTCTGTGTTTTCTCTATTAAAATGTGCAATGATATGAATTTTGATAAACGTCTAATTAAACTCGTTAAAATGTACATTTTGGTGTTAGTTCGTTTTTTTTTTTAAAATATCATGACACAATGAATGCATTCATCACTCAATTGGGTATTTACATGACAGATTATAGAGTTTAAAATCTAGCAGTCAAATTGACCGCTTACGGCCGTTCTAGTAGTGTTGGAATTCTGGGCTGTGCGAGTGAAAGGGGGAAGTGTTGAAATGTTCCCTGAGCTTGATGACTTTATGGAGAGTTACGACATAACCAATTTAAACTATGAAGGGATTTATTGCCTCTCACCTCAGGAGCCTCCTTAAAAAAAAAAAAAGAAGAAGACGTTTATAGAGTTAGGAGTTTTTGTTTACAAAATATCTCTGTTTTGACAAGGAAAGGGGCCGAATGAGCAGTTTGACAGTCTTAAGTTGTTGTTATGACAAAATGTTATGACGTTCTTTTTCATGTTTAAGCTCTCAGCAACATAGATGTTTAAAAAGAAACATGGGCTATTTTTCTCCCGAGTGTTTTTTGTTAAGGCTTCCTAATTAGCACGCGCTGGTTATCATTTTATTTCATTAAAAAGAAAAACAAAGTTTGGGTTATTTGTTTGCATTTTAACCGGCTCAACGACCAGCAGTATGATGGGATGTAACATGTTACTCATGTGAAAAGTTAGCCTCTTGATGCTGCTTTATGTTTTTCAAAAAATCCAAAACTGTTTCAAAATAAGATGATTAAGATAAAGAAACTAATAGCTGAAGTGTTTCATTAAGTGCTTGTCTGATTTGTAAATGCGACGTAACCTACGGTGTATTGATCGGGCGTTGTTTCAGCACCGCGGACAGCACTTTGTCCATCATGCGTTCACACCAGTGTGTGTGTGTGTGTGTGTGTGTGTGTGTGTGTGTGTATCATTATTATTATTATTATTATTATTATTATTATTATTATTCCTAAATCCGTGAGCACGTGATTAATTGTGCATATGGTTGCCTAGATCCACAATCTGTCACTACAAGGCACATCACCTGCTCATAGATCTTATTAATCATTCGCCCTGGTTTTCTGCTGCTGGTGCTCCTTCATTAAGATTCGGTTATTGATCCCTCCCAGGTCCAGGATGTTATAGCAGACACTGGCCGTCTTCCGTACCGCCTGTGACGGAGTACACCCTCGGCATCTGGACCGGGACGTCCTCCCCGTACTTGGTGTTGTTGTAGTACATTACATACTCTGTTTTTGCCTTCGCCCCACTAATAATAACTAATTTAATAAATTAATAATTTTTGGCCCAATTGACCTACTTTCCGCCAAATGTTGGCTATTTGATCTCTTCGCTTTTCGTTAGTGTTATATTTTCTCTTGATATTTTCCTCGATTCCTAATATACACATTTAGCCACGAATTGAGCCAGCCCTTGCTGTCAAATGGTGAATAATCTACTCTTCTGGGTTTATATATTTGTTAATCTGATTCTGATGGCGTCAGTGCCTCACCAGCCATGAACCTCACCGCACGTCACTGCGGCCGACAGCGACAGTAACTGGTTTTGAGTAATAAAATCCCCGTTTGAGCCCAACCGCTTGTCGTCCTTATAACGTCCGGTAGGACGTTACACTAATTTTGATAAAAACTTAAACAAATAAATTATAAATAAATAAATGTATATTTGATCAAAATGATTTGGCGACCCCCAGAAATCATCTCGCGACCCCAATTCTGTCCAAGATGGCGGTGCCTTCCGGTTACATTGAAACAACTTCCGGGCGCACTGACATTTTACACGCACACTCAGATACCCACCCACCCACACACACACACACACACACACACCCACACACCCACACACACAACCACACACACAAGTAGCCTATATCCCGCTGTGTGAGAAGGTGGTAGGGTGTGGAAATTTCAGTGCGTGTGTGCACATCATGTCAATGTATGTGCAAGTATTTCAATGTGTGCACATTGTCAATGTGTGTGTGTGCACGTTTTCAATGGGTATGTGCACATTGTCAATGCGTGTGTGCACGTTTTCAATGGGTACATGCATGTATTTCAGTGTGTATGTGCATGTATTTCAGTGTGCATGTGCACATATTTCAATGTTTTCGCCCTAAACGGCCTCCCATACCTAACAACATTTGTCAAACAGTGACAGACAGACTTGCACACGCTGCTTCATACGTACGCAGCTTTTTGTTACGCGTGAAATACAATCTGCACGTAACAACGCAAATACGCACGTATAACAAAATAATCATGCGTGCGTGCGTTGCTGTGTGCCTCTCTGGTTGTTTTGAAACGATTTTGACGCCATAGTGTGTGTGTGTGTGTGCGTGCGTGTGTGTGTGTGTGTGTGTATGTGCATGCAAGTATGTGCCAGGACAAGGACAAGATTGGGGCACTAGCTATCAGCTGTGGTTGCCACAGGTGGCTCCCTCTGGAAGAAAGCTAGTTACCACATAAAGAGCCAAGATGGCTTTTGTGAAGTGAATGTTTGTTTGTTTTTTAAATACTGAAATAAAACACATAGTGGTACACAAGTAAAGATGTCCAAAACCAAATCAGGACACAAAGCAAATTACACTAATACAGTGAACGCAGTTTGATGAATGGAAAAAGACTTTTAGTGCCGTCGGATCAGTTGTGGTTTTATTTCCAGTCTCCCTGCTCAGCACCAATCAGCAGACGGGCAAAGCTGGTAACTAACGGGTGAAAACAGTGGAACATTTAGCAGCTAAAGAGTCAGAACTGTCTGTCTGGAGTTGGCTGGAACCAAAAAAAAGCTACACAGATAGTGAATATCGGATTTACTTCTGTCAGGTGGACTTAAAACTTGCGATCATTTTCAGAGGTGGTGTTGACAGCTTTGTTGTGCTGCCCCCAAGTAACCTAAAGATAAATAAATTAAAAATGCACCAAATAATGATATACAATACAATCATCAATAAGTTATATAGTTAGAGCGTTACAGCCGGCCCCTGTAATGCAAATGTAGTGCCATCAGAAGTGCTCTTGATGGAACAATATAATGTATAGTAACTTAACAAAATACAACAAGAAATGTGATACAACTGACGCATTTCACCGCTCTCCTCTGAGGGTAGACACTGACGATTTGTTGTTTACGTCTCTCTCTTATATCTGTGTGTTCAGCTGCTCCAGCGGGAGTGAACAGAGTCTCGTTTAGTGTCTGTGACTGTGAAGAGGGACCACAAGCTGCGACTAGAAAATAGTTGGAGGGGTGTTTGGCAGTAAAATAATGGGGGGTGAACGATGACCTTTTAAACACACACACCTTTACACACAGGCAACACAAAATACACTTTGTCTGCAGTGTAGCAGGTGCCTGTGGCCAGGTCACAGGAACAGATCTGCGTTCAAAAACACCGTCCTGAGCACAAACACACACACACACACACACAAAAGTAGCAAACACTTAACACATTAATCGTTTCAAACAACTTCAAATAACAAGCAGGTTACATAAAGATGCTCCATCATTTTAATTGCGTGTGTGTGTGTGTGTGTGTGTGGTTGCGAGATAACTTTTGGATCTCATTGCTCCAGAACCAAATGGCATCCTGGTGAGATAAAAAAAAAAAAAAAAGAAAAGATAAAAAAGGACATAAATGAAGGAAGAGAGATGGTAAGCACTGTTATTAAATAAATGAACAACATTCTGTTTTGGTTTTGTCTGGCCATAATATTTAGGGGAGAATGGAGAGAGGAGGGAAGGAAAAGAGGATAACATGAGAGGTTGACTGACCCCTTTTCATTACATCATCAGTCACTAAAATGCGCAGGACAGTTTTTGTGTTTTTACTTTGCAGAGTTGTATATTATGTTACATTGTGATCATGACAATTTTGTACATTTTTGCAGAATAAGAATACAACATATACACAGAAGTACAACAAATATTGCTTTCCTGGATGTAATTTATCTAGAACTATCTACTGCTAGAATTAATGGCGCTAGTGAGGCTTCCATAAACAACTGGCATGTAAGCAGCTGATTCACTGAAAGAACTCATGAGATAAGCTCTCCCCTTGCTTAATGCTTTTTAACAAGACTTTTGACCTCCTTGTTTCCCCTTGTGTGTGGTGTTTGGGTGGGGGGTTACCCCTTTTCTTCCCCTTCTTTTTTTTTTTTGTGTGTGAGTTTTTTGTTTTTGTCCTTTTGGTTTAGTTTTGCTTAGGTTATCACTATTATTCCTTATTGTTTACCTGTTACAGTCATTTTGTAATGTCCTTATTGTCCATGAATGAGTCATGTTTTTTGGCTACAACTTGTATTCTTGTTTGAATAAAAACATTTGATCACAAAAAGAAGTACAACAAATATGTGCAAAAGAAATACGCACAAATAAACCATGAACACAATTTTAGCACGCGTGCTACCTCCGACCCTTCAGCAAACACACACAAACACATACACACACACACACACACACACACACACACACACACACACACACAGCACTATTCTCTTAAAGGATAAGAGCTCCTTGAAAACTCAATTAGACTGGGGGGCAAAACCTACAAAAACCTACCACTCACACACTGACGTACATGGCGGCCCTCTCTCGCTCAGAAACACACACACACATACACACTCACGTATACACAAGCCCGTGTTTTAGCGTTCTAACCTGCAGCTATTTCCAGCATTAAATGGACTCTGAGGTTCCAGACAAAAAAGCTTGTACTATGGCATGTACCTAATTACGCTGTTTGAGTGTGTCCTGTGTGTGTGCGTGTGTGTGTGTGTGTGTGCTTTTGATGGTACACAACACTGCCCTCTCAACACACCGTTGAGACGAACAGACAGCCATAAGGCAAATCATTCGTTTAGCATGCAGTATTATGCAGTCTGATTTCATCTGGCTTGCTGTAAACTGATCCAATAAACATCTCATGAATTGATGCTGCGCATTGACGGCTCCTGTGCCTGTAGGTGTATATATGCAGTCCTTTCGTATAGAAGTTGCACTTATATATTTGTTTTGCCAATTACAGTACGGTTTGTAGGGAAACAGTGTTGGACTCCAGCACTGGAGGCCAGGGTTCATATTTTTGGGCTAGCTTTAACTTGCTTGTTTTTTACGTTTTAGTTCATTTACAGATAAAACAAATGAGGTTCAACCTGTTTAAATTAATGAGTTTTTGATTGGTTTATTGGAGGATTTTTGGACTTTTGGCTGGCTGATTCCTCCTCCATTCAGTATGTGTGCTAAGCTAAGCTAATTGACCACTGGTTCTAGCCCTGTAGTGTAGATACAGACATACAGCAAGAGTTACCTTAAGTATTTCCCTAAATGTCAAACATTCTTTTTAAGTTTGGATGAAGAATTGAAGCAGACAGAATCTTTTTCTACATCTGAAAAGTTTCTTCGGTCGCAGAGATTCAGCATGGCGGCTTTGCCATATCGAAACCCAAAATGAAGAAAGAATGGAGGAAACTGGAGAAGGTCGAGAATCAATTTCCAGTGTCAACCAGCCCTATGATGTTATCACACAAACACACATACACACACACATACATGCACACACACTCAGGTCGCACAGCTTCCTGTTAATCCTTGATGAGAATAAAACTGTCAAATCAATTCGTACAAGCGGCGACCATTACAATTTAAGGGAAACACGAAATAAAGCGATTAAGTGAGACAGAGTGTGTGTATGGAGAGTGTGCATTGTTAAGTGTGTGTCTGTGTGTGTTTTAAGCCCCCCATCCTGGTCCCTTTTATGGGTCACTAGTTATTAACCCCCAGCCAGTCACCTTGACACACACCATCTCACACACACACACACAGAAATCGTGGCACACACACACTGACAAAGTGAACTGACCCATTCAAACACACACGCGTCTCTATCAGTTCGCCGTGACCCGGCCCTCTAGATGAATTGGCATGAAGTCTTAATCCTAATATTGGATTATCAGTCAGTCAGAGATTATCCCCTCATTTTAAGATTAGGAGCTTAGTTTAAGATTAGTCCATTTAAAGTGCCACTTAAAGGTTATCGCATCACGGCGACGGAAATTATTTTGTTAGTGAGGCTTCCGCGTGATCTGTTTCAATAGAACAAGACACACACGCACAGACACACACTGAGGACTGATTAAGAGCATAATTTAATTTAATTTGAAGAAATCTATCATTCATACGTGTGTAACAACAGGTTGGGTTAAGAGACGCTGAACTTGTGCGTGTTACAAAAAGTTAGTGAAGTGTGAGAATAAGACAAAGAAGCGAAAACGATCATTCCACTCTTGTTGTGTGCGTCTGTTCGACGATTAATTCATGTTTTGTTTGTAGGAGATAATCTGCTGGAAGAGACAATGAGAGCTGACGACGGACTAAACTCCCAACAATGTGTGATGTTGTCTGAGGTCTAATGGGAATCTGTGTGCATCCCTTATTTTTCCCACTCTTCCATTCTTCCCTTATCTCTCATCCCTTTTTTTCCTCTTCTTTCATTGTCATGGATTTCAGTCATGTGTCTGTTTTGTGTTCTCTCTGCTGTCATGTTTTAAACCCTCTCCGTCTGTCTCTATCTCCTTCGGTGGATCGATAAAGGCTAATTGCTGTGAGGTATCAGACAGTTGAGAGTCTTCCTTTTCCCCCCCGAGTGTCTAATTAAAACCATCAAACACACTACCTCTGTGTGTGTGTGTGTGTGTGTGTGTGGTCTATTTGGATGAGAAACACTTGTACTGGTTGGAAGCACCTATGCTTGGAGTCAAAGGAAAGATTCCTCATTTCCTCTCTCTCCACAGTCTCACACGGCCGTGTTGGTAGAACGGGTCGTCCACTAATCAGAAGGTCTGTAGTTCTAACCCTGGTTCGCCCAGCTGCACGTGGCAGTGTCCTTGGGCAAGATACAGAAACCCAAATCGTTCCTGATGGCAGCGTGAATGAGTGAGCATAGAAATATCTCAGATATGAAAGCACATAACCCCATGCCGAACACGATGCCATCAGTGTATGAATGTGTGTTACATAAATGCTAGTTAATTTACCATTAACACACACTTCCTTTTTGTCTCGCATTCCACCTCAGTTGCTGCATGGATAGACAATGACTTACATGGACAGGACTTAAAGAAAGCTCTGCTCTTTACACTCAGCTATTCCTTTATGCTAAAGTTCCCAACACATGCACAAGGTTTGCTAAGCAGAACAAAGGAGCTTCTAAGAAGAAGAACTCTCACAGGCTTCTGTTTTACTTTTTATTTCTGTGTGTGATTGAGAGACAGAGAGAGAGTTTGTTCCTCACAATAATATAACTGCTGTGTAGAAAGATTTGTTGTATTTTAATCCGTGCACCTCTCCAGATGTCTTGTTACAGTATACGATAAAACCAGAGAAACCCATGAGTAGGAGTAGCTGTTAATAATTGAAGGTCCTTGAAGGCACTGACCATGCATTGCCACATCACCAGCACAAACTTGGTTGAGGTTTTTTGTTGCAGGCGAGACACAAGAGATGCAGACAAACCAATAACAAGTGAGGAAAAATACAGGTTTAATATTGCAATACTACATTCATGGAATTTTCAGGAAAACATGTTTCCATTCACATGAACAACCTCCTCGGAAAATCACTGAAAATTTTGGAACATGAGTAGCAGATGTTGTATGATGCTGGCAGATGAAAGTAAACATTGGGTTGATGGTAACATCCATATTGGTGAAATATATTTCTTGGCTTGCATGATCTGTTTCCAGCCGTTAATGTGTTGAGCGATCAAATGCAAAACACTGTCCATGTTCCCACATTCCGACTTTTAAGTACATGAACACACTGAAGTCGGAAGAATGACTTCCAAACTTGGTAAGTGGGACCATGAGAGGAGCACATGAGTGCAACATTAACACACAGAAACTGATTCATGAGTTAAAACTCAGGTGTACACAGGAAAAAGGGCTGAAGAAAGACAAAGACAGGAAGGGGAATGTAAATATAACACACCAGGATAAAATCTATGGTATAAAACAGGAAACAACTAAACTGAAAACCCAAACTGTGACTGTAGGCTATTTATTATCAACTATAACAGTGTAAAATAGAGATAAATGAAACAAGAAAAAGAAAAAACCTATTTTTTTTTTTTTAATCTTTGAATGTCCTTCATGTCAGTATGAATTGTTTATTTATGTAGCAGTTGAGTTTGCCAAGGTTGGTAAATAAACATTTTGCTTTTCGTTATCAATATTCTGAATCAATAAACTGAATTATGTAACTGACAGAGAAATATAACCGAAGTAAACATTCATTTGTTTCTGCTCCACAGTTGATGGATGAATAGCAGATTTTTTGTAATTAAGATCTGCATCAAAAACTTTTTAGTTCCATGCCAAACTTTTGTTTGTTAGTTCCTTAAGACACTGTTTGTTTCATAATTCTACCAAATTCCACAATGGTTTTTCTAGAAATGTCCACAGAAATTAACAGTTACAGGCCAGCTTCTTTGTAAGAAATAATTTGACAAATGATCTTATGCTTCTCTGATTTGTTCTGATTTCACCTTTGAATGTCAGATTCACTGACTCTCATTCATCCGTCCTGAATAATGTGTCTAGTCACTGCTTCGAGAAAGAGATTAAAGCTCATGTCCCTCAGCATAAACTCGTCCTACCCTTCAAGAGTTCCTGACATTGATCATGAAAAAAATGTGACCCGGAGTGAAGACTTAAGAGCGCAGGGATGTTGACAAAGGTAGAGGTGGCTGAGTGGGGGAATGATGCAGAGGGATGGATAAGGAGGAGAGAGGGATGAGTGGAGCTATAAACCACTAGCAGCTGTTTCTAGCCCATTAAAATGTAATTAAGGAGAACCTCATTACAGAGAAAGACAGTGAGAGCGATGAGGAGATGGAGAAATAAACTGCTTTCTGCTGTCTACTTTATCACTCATCCGGACATAAAATCATCAGCTTATTTCAAGTAAACACTTTGGAAGAGAAGAAAAAAAAATCCCAAGTGTTGTCTGGGTCTATGATGCTAATTAGATTTGAGCAGATCGTTTGGCAGAAAAGACATAATGTTCTGAATCTAGTTTGGCACTTGAAAGGACTGAATATAATAATCCTTCTTCTCAGTCAATCCGTCTTTCTGCAAAGTGTGGGATTTGCGTCTGTCTGTCTCGTCTGCCAAAGTGGAAGGAAAACGGCATGGCAGATTGCAGAGTTTCGAAAAAGCAGCTGATGAGTCAAAGCAGTTTTTACTGGACCTGAATGTGTCACTTTTCTCTTTAAAGGATACCTGACTTTCAGCCAATCGCTGTTGTCAGATCGCGGGGAGTTGATGCTTTTCAGGTTTGTGGAAGTTCTGCATCAACTATCCTGCTCAGAGTCTCATTCAGACCAACTGTTGTCATTTGGATGAATGAGCGTGATTTGTTTCCTGATGTCTGCCAAAGCAGCAATACTGGGGGAAAAGGAAAGGAAAAAAAATCTGGCATTTTTTTTGTTCTCTCGAGGATATTTTTAATCTGTTGATTATTTTACACACACTATTTGTGTGTGTTTGTGTGTGTGTTTGCGTGTGTGTGTCTGTCTGTCGGTCATTTGTGCTGGACGGTGTACAGACTGCAGCAGGAGAACAAACAACTCCTGGAAAAAGAAGCTCTGACTTAAATGAAAGTTCAAGGTTCATTTATTTGTCATTCTAAAACACAGGGTCGTATAACAAAAATCAATTGGTAGCCCCTTTATGCTACAAGAGAAAAACATTTTTTATATGGAGAAGTGTTGAGGATGAGTTCACGAGTCTCACCGTCTAGAAGCTGCTCTGTAGTCTGGTGGTGCAACAGCAGATACTTCTGTATCTTTTGCCAGATGGCAGCAGGGTGAACAGACTGTGGCTGGTGTATTTTAGTATCCTCTGGGTTCTGTGCAGACATCTCACTCCAACAACATCACTGATGTTCAGCTGATGGGTACAAGTGCTGTTCTGGGCTGTTTTAATCTGGAATTTAACCTTCTTATGTTACGTAAGATAGAGCCTTTTCTTTTACCAGATAGGTGATGTGTGATGACCATGCTAGGTTGTCTGTGAGGTTGTTGCTCCACCGATGTAGCTCGGGGGGCTTCTGTGTTGAGCACTAGAGGAGGAGGAGGTGTGTCAGGACTGTCTGTGGTCTGTTTGTGATTAAGTCCAATATCCAGTTGCAGAGTGTTGTAGTGTTTAGTTTTCTAATCAGTTTAATTTCCTGTTTGTATGATATGTATGATGTGTATTGTTTTATTCATTTATAATTTATATATGTATTTATTCATGGTGACCTTGAAAAAGAGGTTTGGATGATTGAATATTACACAAGCCAATCTACTATTTAACAACAACAAAAAAAGCCTTTAATGAATTTGTATGCATCACTGTTTTATTCATACATAAATAGTCTGCAATCAGCCCAATTTGGATGTAACAATTTAAACACCCTTCTTAGAATAAAAAGACCTTCGAACTGGAACACACAGATGTCACACACGTATTGATGGAGTCTGTACCGTGCAGAATTAACACAATGTAGGGAAATACTTTAAAAAAAAAAACAAAAAGAAAAAAGTAATAGGCCCATAAGTAAAACCACAAGTAAACAACCGTACTCCAACTTTTGGTATTTGCCACCAGTGGTGGAGGAGCTGCCATGCAAGGTACAGGCCTGGCAATTTGGAGCATTTTGGGGTGTACACAGACACACAAAAGCAGACAGAATAAAGATGGCTGCCACACAGATGACTCTCTCTCAGTAAGTAGCTTCACCTGAGACAAACTGAGAGAGAACATGCCAGAAGACACACACACTCTCTCACTGTCTCCTATAAACACACAGGTGCAAATAAATAAATGAATAAATATGCACACACATTTGTAGGGACAAGGGAAGTTGTGCATTGTTGTAATGAGTGCAAGTACACATGCACGAACACACGCACACACACACACATACACACACACACACACACACTTTTTAGTGTTCTGATTCAATCAAGCAGTGTGTGTACTTAGGCATGAGTGGGAGAAGATGCTGAAGGCAGCACAGTACTCAGATAAACTAAAAACTGTGTGTGTGTGTGTGGGTGTGTGTGTGTGTGCTTGTTTGTTTGTTTGTTTGTTTGTTTGTGTGTGTGTGTGTGTGTGTGTGTGTGTGTACGTGTGTGTAGTTGTCTAATAACTAGGGCAAAGCAGTCTTGGGGATATTAGTGTTTTTTAATTGAAAAATGGTCAGAAGGGAAAAGCAACTCATATTCTCTCACTCACACACACACACACACTGAGGAACAGACACACAGGAACAGCCGACAGTATACACAGGGGATCAACACATAGATTATCCAGATATACACTCACAATTAAGGCGTATGATAAATGCTGTACCAACTGCAACAAAGCAAGCAGGAGGAAAGTCGATGATATTTATCACTGTAATTGCAATAAAAAGTACTTATTTTTATTTCCTTACAAACTGGGTCATATTACGAGAAAAAAAAACTCCATGGATAACAATATATTCACGTCAAGATTATGGATAAATGTTCTTTGTCTGTGAGTTTCTTACAGTTCGAATATGATGCTAACAGAAGTAAAAATTCACTTGGACAGCATCAAACACCATAGGCCTAGGGCTTCCTCCAGCCGAATGTGCGTGTGAGTGTAGAATTAAGTGGCAAGTTGCAGATGCTAACAACTGAACACCCCTCGGCTCAATCTCCCCTTCCCAGCATGCAGGAGAACCTACAATGGCTCCCAAACATGTGAAAAACAGAAAAACAGGAAGGGCCTCTCCATAGTTTGTGTTTGGTTTGTCCGTTCTGGGCTACGGTAAGAACATGACAGACTCCACGCAAGACTCATTTTAAGGTAACAAAAACACAATGATTCTTAGTTTAAGGTACATACATACTAATTATAAATAATTTATATTCCATTTCTGGCAAAAAAAATCCCTTAAATCCACTTTTCTGTTTTACTGATCCTAGAAGATGATCTACTTTGGTCATCCAAGCTTGAGTTTGCGTATGTGTAACATCATGGGGTTTTCTTAGTTGGATACTTCTACTTTGTCAAGACTACAATATTTCCTTAACCCGGTGCCTAAAGCGATTTCAGTTGCCACAAAACAACTGAAAAACATAGCACAAATATATATATATGTATATGTATGTATATATACAGTATATATATACAGTATATATATATATATATATATATATATATATATATATATATATATAGTATATATATACAGTATAATATATATATATATATATATATATATAGATATATAGATATATATATATATATATTAGGGCTGTCAGGCGATTAAAAAAAATAATCTAATTAATTATAGAATTTCTAATTAATTAATCTAATTAATCGCATTTTAATCTCATATCTGCTAAAGGTACCCAAATAAAGAATTCAAATTCTACGACATTACAAAATTGAACTGCATAACTAATAAATTGAATACACTAAGAAGAGAAGAACTTGCCGTTTAAAGGCCCTAAGAATGATGTGCTCGCCTCGCTCCCCTGAGTCGCGTCCATATCTGTTGTCACCCTGCTTTGACTAGCGACTAGGGCTGTAACGATACACCAAAGTCACGATTCGGTTTGTATCACGATTGTTGACCCACGGTTCAATACAAACCTCGATTTTTTTTTCTTTCTAAATTAAACATTTTATTTCTGTAACATTTCAATAACTTATGTATATGATACTTGTCTGATAGTATCAGAGGTGCAGTATTATGGAGGGCGTGTCTATCTGATGGTCTGTTAACTGCACAGATCCTTCACTCAACCTAATACAGAGAAATGTCCCACAAAACAACGTTACAGAACCAAACTAAGGTAACGTAGTAACTGTAACTGTCTTTGGCAACAAGTTAAAAATACCACAGCTGTACGTGGAGAAGCGTCCTTCCTCCCGCCCGTCCTACAGACTCCTCCTCACATTTCTGCCATGCGTCTGTCACCGGCAAAAAAACTTTACCTCACCGAGTGTTTCTGATGAAAAAAACTCTCCGCGACGGTCAGCCCTCCAGACCGAGATTTCAGTGAACTTTACCCCGGAAGACAGTCTCCGTCAGTTTTGACTGACAGGGAGGGGAGACACCGGGGAAACCCCTTGAAAACACACACACATCATCATCATGACGTGTACCGTCACGTCTCTATAGGAGCCGCAGCGCCGCTTTCTGTGGGAATTACGCAGCGGTTCGTCTTTACAGCGATGTTCCGCTCTGTGTGAACGAACAACGGCAGAGAATTGGCGAACGACCGCTGCCGTGTTAATGTAGTGTTACTTACAGCTCATAGGGGCTGATCTGGACTGGAAGTTGTGTCGCGATTCTGCCTTCTCATAGTGCGAGACAGGTTCGTGGATCTGAGTGTCGCCATTTCAGCTTCGATACGTGTATCGTTACAGCCCTACTAGCGACGCAGGTGGGAAGTGACGAACACGTCCGTACAAGTTCCTCGGTGCTAGTGCTACAGTGACGTGCCACTGCCAAGTAGCCTACAGATCATTCAATGGGCCAAATTTAAAATGCTCGCGCATTGAATTGCCACTCAGAATCTCAGAATTAATTGTGTTAATTTTTATAAGGCATTAATTTACAGTGTAATTAATTAATCGAATTAACGCGTTAAACTGACAGCCCTAATATATATATATATATATATATATATATATATATATATATACCTTGCTACACCTTGCTATAAAAACTGAAGAGATCACATGCACAGGAGTGCTTTTCTCCTGGGCACAACTTGTATGACGTAAACCACAGTGGATAATATCTGTATTCCAGTGTAACTCTATTTTATTAAGAATTACATTAAAAACTGCAAGGAGCCAACCACGCATCTCGCATGTTGCTTCAACAGATTTGGTCTCCGTGTGATATTTTTGGTCCACAACTTACTATCAATTAATAAAAGCAAACTGTGAATGATACACTCAAGTGCCAGTGTGTGTACTACAGCCAGTAGGTATCTGTTTTTTCTAGGTTTAACTTAAAATGCCAGGTACCACGCTTTGGAATGGCCTTGCTAAATGTGAGTGTGTTTGTTTCAGTGTGTTTCAGTGTGTGTGTGTGTGTGTGTGTGTGTGTGTGTGTGGCCCCAGGAAGGAAGAAGTAGTTCAAAGAGCATCTGAAGCCTTGATTAAGGAAGTTTGTAATCAGAACTGAAGACCAGCAACCGTCTGATGCCGCCTGGAAGGGCCTGACACACGGGAGGAGAAAATAGCTAGGAAACAGCTTAACACACATACAATTCATAAACTTCTACTCTAGCTAAATAAAGGCAGGTGCATTTAACGGTGCACGTAAGGTCTTCTGTAAGATGAACCATGAGACAAAATGCAGACATCCCTGTGTGTGTGGCAAGATTTTAACCAGCTGATAGGAAAGTTTTGTATTTTAGAACTGGACAAATTAAAACCTCGACCTGATGAAGGCCCCAAATTAAAAGTCAGGGTATCACCAAAGCTCTAATTCATCTTCGGGGGGATGTGAAAGTGTGCACCAAAGTTTGTGGAAATCCCTCAAATAGTCGTCAAGATGTTTTCACCAAAACAACATACAAACATCATGGAGGCGCTGGAGAAAAAGTCAGGGAGACAATTACTAGAGTTGGTATGATGCATCTTCTGAGGACCATGGCTAATGTGCAAAATTCAATAGCAATCCATCCAGTAACTGCTGTGATATTTCAGTGTAGACCACAGCTGACCGGCGTCTGTGTACCGTTTGATTTTTTTTTGGTTGTTTGTGTAAGAAAGTTAACTTACGTAAATGATGAACTTAACATGGAAAACTGCGTAACACGACTGGCCTGGTTAGTTACATTAGATATGTTATGGCTGTGGCTCAATGGTACAAGTGTCTTGTTATCGAAAGGTCGCTGGTTCGATTCCCCTGGTCTGCATGTTGAAGTGTCCTTGGGCAAGATACTGAACCCCAAATTGCCCCTGATGTGCTGGTTGGCACATTGCATGGCAGCCACCACCGTCAGTGTATGAATGTACGATTACTGTAAGTCGCTTTGGACAAAAGCGTCTGCTAAATGTACATGACTTAGGTTACAAGAAGTTATTTCAACCCAAACTTTGATCTTTTCCTGAATTTAAGTGAGAAGGTTTTTGACTAAAAGAAATTAAACAGCAACCATTTGACAATGTCCAAAGGGACACAGGCCGTGGTGCCCAAAATTGACATAGGGGGTTAAGTAGAGTTCCATAGTTGGAAGCTCAAGGCAACTGAACCAGAGGAGTTGGGATTGAGAATTTGTTGTAGAGACGAACCACCACATCTCCTGTGTGACTCCTGCAGGAGTTCTATTTAATTTTCTGTACAGATACATAGCCAGCTGTGACAAAGCCCAGGCTGTGGCCATGCTGCTCTCTATACAGTATGTCCATCAGACAGAAACAAGATAAATATGCTTTGCTTTTCTTCACTACACGCTGGAGGTTTGAGCGCTCCCTGAGGAGGTTCCTCCTGTGACTGTCCGGCCATATTATTGCTGCAGACTGCAGGGACTTTATAGACGTAGAGGAACATCTGCAACTAAACTAAAGACCATATTATTGTGCCTTTAAAATGCTCAAAACAGTATGTATTATTAGAATCATTTAAACAATGCAAATCATAACTGTAATGACTTTAATTAGCAAAAGGCAGAAGTAGAAAAGCGCTGCAATAAAACTTGAACATTTGGGCCTAATAAATGTGTGACTGTGACACCTCCTTTCTCCTGGCTTCAACTCGCATCTTCACACACAGAAATGGAAGTGATTAAAATAACTAGAGATTAAAAATAAATAAATAAAACATGGCATAAACTTCTGATCGCACTCTTAAAATAAGAGGAAATATGGGCATTCAACTATTCCTTTAACAAAGTTTAGTTTCCAAAATTCAACCATAGGAGCCATTTTTAGATCTCCCATATAGCTCCTTGTGAAAAAAACCCTGACGTTGTTTTTCCAGACTTTCATGGTGCAGTTTGCACTCCATTGTAAATTCAAGGCTTTCAGGTCAGTTTTCGTGATATGTGGGGCTGCCTTATGAATTAAAAGCCTCTCAATCCAGACAAGTTTTTGTCGACATTTATTTTTATCTATTACACAATGACAAAGTTTCATAACATCCAAGTATGGAGGAGTGAAGTGTCTCACTTCCAGTTGCTCAAGCTGAATTTAGCTCTTGAGCTTGGCTCTTCTAGCAGCATCAAGAATAGTTCCCTACAGACTGAAGACTCTCATATTTTTTAAGACCCTGCCTGATACTCCTTTGTTATCATTTACTGGGTAAAATGCTTCCAAACTGTGATCTCTCTGAAGTTATTTAGCGTCATCTTCAGAAAACAGGGTTGAACATCAGCTGCAATTGTCAGGCTTTATGTGCTTAGTTGAATCTGTATGAGAATTGTGTATCCCAGCTGATGTCTGGCCCTACATGTGTTCTCTACCTCTCTCACCCTCAGCCTCTCCCCGAGCCCCTCTGCTCCTCAATAACAGCACTGTAATACAGCCGCACAGACAAGAAAATAGATTCTGTTTGTGTACGTGTGAGGACCCGGTGTGTGTCTGTGTGTGCGCGCCTGGATGGAAAGAGAGTGCAAGGGCCGGACTAGAGCTGTAGACAGAGAGAAAGATTGCAATGTCTATGGAGACGCTAAGATCACATTTCAGCTAATAGTTTTCGAATCTTTCTCCCTCAGACACCCGTTCAGTCAGCTGGGTGTGTGTGTGTGTAAGAACGTGTGTGTGTGTGTGTGTGTGTGTGTGTGTGTGTGTGTGTCCACACACATGTCGTGGCCCATGCATCTATGTGGATGTGTATTCCACTACAGTGAACATGATAGCTTCTGCTGATATCTCTATTACTGTTGCAATCTTCAACTGTTGTGAGCTGTTCCTCTACTTCTCCACAGATGAGTGTGTAGGGCCTTGATACACACAAACACACCCTGACACACACACACACGCATGCACGCACACACGCACACACACACACACACACACACACACACACACGGAAACTAGCAACATGAAGGCCTTTACACACTGGCATTACCTCAAACATGACAATTTAAAAACACAAACCATTGATAGAGCTGGTCCAGCGTACACTTGTCTGGGTATTTTTCAGCATGTAAACTTAAAGCGTATCCAGATGCAGCAGCACAAAAAAATAAATCTAGACAGTAAAGTTTTATGATTACAACATTATATATCCTTGATTTAACCTTAGTTGTTAGATATGCCACTGTTTACAAACACTGAAGTGAACAGTAACTCTTTTTACAGGTCTGTCATGACTGTAGATTCTTGTTCCTTGTTTTGTTATTGGTTGTCATGATTTTGTCTTGTGTCTATTTCCATGTCTTTGTATCTTGTCTTGTGTCTTTTGTTTTTCCATGCCCTCGTGTGTCCTTTAAGTTCTCCTGTGTATTTTCCTATGTTCCCTCTGGCTCCCTCTGTCTATTGCTTTGTTCCTTTCATGTTCTCATGTGCTCCTCCCCTTCGTTGTCTCACCTGTTGGTCCACGTCACCTGTTCCTCGTCTTGTCATCAGTGTCTGTATTTAGTCTCTGTGTTCCCTTCACTCCTTGTCTGGTCATTGTCATTGTCGGTGTGTGTTCTTGTCAGCGTCCGTCTCTGTCCATGCTCCATGCTCCATGCTCCATGCTCCATGCTCCTGTTCCTGTTCCTCGGTCCCCTGGTATGGTTTTTGAGTTTTGAGGGTTTTGATGTTTTTGATGTTGAGTTGAACTTTGATTATTTCTTTGTACTTTGTCCTGCCTTTTAGTTGCTACTTTGTATTGCTGTTTTTGTTGCTACTTTACCTCTTGCCCCGTTTTGTCTGCTTTTGGGTTTTGGATTTGGCTTTAAAATGAAGCTCGTCTTTTGTTTTCCCTTGATCTCGCCTCCTGTGTATATCTGCATTTGGGTCCTTCCTCCTTCCATAGTCTCCCCTTTAACCTCAATCCTGACAAGGTCTGCAAATGTCAAGATACGTTGGTGGTAATAACTAAGAAACATATTTGAATATTCTTCAAATATAACAACAAAATGTATTTACTTAAACCACATGATTTGAAGGGGCGCTATGTAGTTTTGGAGATGAAACTCAGAATTTTTATAATTACAATACAATGAGGTAATAATACAAAGTCAGATATATTATGCTTTCCCATAACTGTTCAGAGGAAAATAAAGTTCCCAGGACACTGATGCTAGAAGGGTGGCAGGGTCCGCCACATATAAACAAAGTAAAACAGAATGAAATTGTGTTGTCCTTTAGGGTCAGTTTGTTTAAGTTTAAACAAAATGAAGATTGTTTTCCTCTGATTAAAATGTCTTGCCCAAAACCACAGTGCACCTTTGATAGCAAAATTATGCCATTTCCCAAAAAGCTGTTCCTAAATACGGTAGCTGTAAATTAAAACTCTTTAAAACATTTCCAGGGAACTTCCCACTGGTTTCACCTTAAAAGCTACCCAGACATTTGTTTTTAATCATTTAAGATGAACTACACAGAATGTATTCACCATCTACAAACATAATGTGTTGTAATTGGCAAGTTGGATTCATCTGCTGATGTGAGATTAGAATAAATGGTTAGAAAAAACGTACTTCAGTTTACTGACCTGAAGAAGCTGAGCAGAAGCTAGCTGAAAATGAAAATGGCATGACCAGCAGAAGTTGAAAAGCTGCATACACTGTTTATAAATCTTTACATTTGCCTTATAAAGGGTTTCTAAAGGATTCCATTGTATGTTAACTATTAACTATAGTTTAATTAAACAAACAATAAACTAAAACTATAAAATTACAATTACTATTTATTAATGGCGGTTATTTGAAAGAGTTACCAAATAGATTTTAACAGAATTCCTTCTGGATGAAATAGTTGAATGAATACAAGCCAGTTGTGATATGTTATCTTGTTAGAATAAGCTGAAGCTGAAGAACTTTGCCCTGCTGCTGCATTCAGACCAGAACTGGCAAGGGAGATGCAGACAGCCAACAGGACTGGATATATTGTGGTTGGCAACAAAAAGTGAAAATATTTACTTGAGTTCTTGAATATGAATTATTATTCTTTATTTTTTTGAAAGCTGAATAATGGATTCATCAAGAGCTTTGAAACGGCTTTCAAATTTCATTAAAATGCTGTCTAACCGTGACTCTAGTAGTGGGGCTAATGTACCACAGAACCCCTGATGATTTTGTCTTTAAATATTAAGAATTTTAAAAGCCTTTGTTATTTCTCTAAATGAACTGAAACTGTCAAGATCAAGTTTTTTGGTCCAAAACCCATATCTGCTGCAATAATAAATTCCTCATCTCTAATAAAAAATGATGCTAATTACTAAAAAATAGATAGTTGATAGCTAGGGTCATATAAACTAAGTATATATTCAATCTTTTTATCAAATAAAGAGGCTCAGAATCTCAAGGGACGTTCTCATTGACACATAAACCCGCACAGATCCATTCATTAGCATAACAACTTACCCGACCATTAGCTGACACCAACACACTCGACTATTTGCTGAACACATCCAGCTTCTTTTTCATTACACATTGTGGAGGTAACACAATAACTGTCTGTTTTTTGCCCTAAAAGCCAATCACACCCACCACTCAGACTTAAACTGAACATAATATAGCCTCATTTACATTCAAGGTCTTTAGGCTAAAGAGGCTGTAATAGACAGTGACGGTATATATTACTGGTCTGCTGCTTTTCATTATGCGACTAATGATTCCCTGTCAAGTTCTATTGTAAATGAACGAGGGCCAAAAAAAAAAAAAAAAAAGAGAGAGTGGGAGGGCAAAGATGGGAAGACACAGGAGAGAGAGGAAGAGTGGAAGATACGTGCTGAAAATGTGTTGGGAGGTGTCGCAAAATTAGCCGAAAATGTTACTAATGAATCTAAATGGTCAAAAATTAAAAAAAAAAAAATATATATAACACAAAAAACAGATGGCTGTCATTGGAATATACATTATTTAGTGGCTCCTATTTGCTGAAGTAGAGGGTCACTGCTCCTTGCAGCAGCATGAATAATAAGTGTTCTCAGTTGCAGTATTCTAAAGCACTGCTACATCTTTTCATGTGTTCAGCAGTTCTTATAAATTGAATGAGCCTGATTACCAGTCTAGATGGCAAATAGATGTATTGTCATGGTAATGTTATTGAGAAGCGACCACAGTTCTGATTCACTGTGACCTCAAAAAGGTATGCAGAGGGGAAGCTCATTTAAAAACGCCCCCATGCTGGAGTTAACTGAAAAGTCTGAGCCTGTCCAACCCCAAGAAATCGACCATATCCACCTGTTTCCTCAGAAGCCTATGGGGGCTGCCATGACAGATAACTACTTCCGCCCGCGGTTCTCTGTTTCCGGTTGCCTTGCAACTGCATGACTGACCACTGCTGCCAAGCTCGCCCTAAACAACTAGCGTTATGTCATACAGACTGAATTGTTTTTAAAATCAGTTCAGGTACAACATGTGCCGTTGTTGGTTGCCACAGCAATTCATGAAAATTGAAGTTTTTTTCAGAAACGTCTCGTGTAGTACATTAGCAACTTGGACAAACATGTCCGTGCCCTGCGCCCCACACGTCATACTGAGGAAGGAGGAACGGAGGCTAGCGTGGCTCGAAGCTTCCAGACTGATATAAATATTTATGTTTATAAATATATTCCACAGAAAAGCTGCTGCATGACTGCATAACTTCTCTAACCCGACAATGTCCGAGCAGCCGCCTGTCTCCACGACTCCTCTTTCCTTCAGCATTATCCACGCTGTATGTTTAACGTTAGCTTGATTGACGCTGAGGCTGGGCGCTAACGTTACTGCTGCCTTATAAATATAAACTTGCTGTGTCTTTTCAACAGTACTTTCCCGATTGTGTTACTGTGCAGGTAGTTGTATGCTTCTGTGCTTTTGTAACTGCATAATTCTCCGCCGTCAACACCTTCAGAAAATATAAGATAGTTAACGATCGATGTAACGTTAGCTAACGTCGGGCTAATGCTTCATGTCATCTGCCCACTCCGTGAGAACTGACGGTGAGGCACTGTGAGAACTGTCCTCACGACTTATTAAGACATCCGTACTGTGTGTCCACCTCCGATTTTTATCCATTCTGTCGCTTTCTTTGTGTTAAAAGCCGGTTTTTAGAGCGAGCATGACAGCTACGTTGGCGTAAACACAGAGGTCAGCCAGCTCAACCGGAAGAGCATAACCGACTACCGCTATGAACCATGGGTAAATTCATGAAGTCAGGAATAAGGTGGATAGGTCAAAAATAAAAGCAGCTTGTGATGCCCCTTATTGAAGTCTGTTGTTTGGCAGCGACCTCTAGTGGCTGTGGTAATTAGCTGAAAAGGAGGAAGTGAGAAGAAGTATAAAGAGTGAGAAAGAGTGGGTTACGCCTAACCAGGTACTCTTAGAACCTAAACCTAACCAAATACTTTTAGTGAAACGTAGTCAAACTGTGGCGGACATCTGGTATGTCTGTTGCTGTTATGCTGTAACAGTCTCGTTGTTAGGGGAACAGTGATACATCTCGTTAGGTATGAGGACGTGTTGGAAAGTCTCTAGAAATTTGACTATTAATATTTTTTTCTCACTTCAGGAGCAGGACCTGGAAGTTGCAACTTCACTTCAGGTCAATATTAGGAAGTGGACGTAACCAGAAAAATAAGGAAACATTTTGGTAAAAATGCTTAGAGAGATGAATCTGCAAAGAGATACGTAAGAATATGATAAATTGGAACCTTGCATGGCAGCCTCTGCTCATCAATTTGGAGTTCAGTATCTTGCTCAAGGAAAATTCAACATGCAGCCAGGGGAGTCAGGGGTTCAAACCAGCAACCTTCCAATTACTGAACGACCCCCTCCACCTCCTGAGCCACAGCCGCCGCTCTGTCCAATGTACAAAAATAAAGCTATGCTACTTGTTTTGTACCGTTTCAAATCTTTAAACTAAGGCAAACTAATCACCTCCAGTCTCTAGCTCCATTGCAGCACAGGAATTATACTGTAGTTAACACAGATCAGCCAACTCTTCTACTGCTATAAGAAATGCTCAAAGTGGCCAAAACATATTTGCACAGCAAAATTAGATTGTTTAAGGCCAAATCGCAATATACAATATCTACCTCTCTATTCTGAAATCTTCTCCAAAGCAATTCATACATGCAGGACTGGGAGACAAAATCAAATATCACAATATTTTTGACCAAAGAGACCCTACTTTCTGACGTCTCTGCTCTGTTTGCTACTTAAGGTTTAGCGAAATTGTTGTGATTAATGAGAAATGACAGCAGCAGGCATGCATTAAGATTATTAAATATATACACTTTGAAGTAAGATATCATTAAAAAAGGCTTTTACTTTTTGTTAAAAAAACAACAAGCTTTGTTCTCTGCTCTGAATTGCCTTTCTCTGTCCCTTCTCTTCCTGTCCCCTTCAAGGCTGTTCTGAGGTTCATGGGGAGTTGTTCCTCGTCTTCTTAGAGAGCTTGGGCCGGGCACCTGTTCCTGATCTGGGTCTGCAAGGCCTATGGTCACACCATCACCAACGAATCAAATTAAATGAGATCAAAGTTTTACCTAATCAAACAGTTTCACCTTATTAAAGATTGGATTACAGCACTTGCCTTGTTGGCACAGTAGACAGCGCGTCAGTCTCATAGTCTGAAGGTCATGAGTTTGAACCTCAAACAGGGCAGTGGTTTAGGAAACTCAGGTCCTTTGGAGTGCAGGGGGCACTCCTGATGACTTTCTATGACTCTGTGGTCAGCCATTTTCTATGGAGTAGTCTGCTGGAGCAGCAGCATCTCGGCAGCAGGTAGGAAGAGTCTTGAGAAGGCCAGCTCTATCACAGCAATAGACTGATACACCCCAAGTGTGTGAAGGAGATGTATCGCAGGTCCTTCCTTCCTGCTGCTGTCAGACTCTACAATCAGCACTGCTGCCAGTAGACCTCACTTATGTACTGTGCAATAAAAACTCTATACATAACCCATTTCTCATTTTGGTTTGCATTACCTGGGCAATTTTTATTAACATGTTTTTTTATGCATTAAACATCTCTTAAGTCACCCAACCATTATCAATCAGAATCTAAATTTTTGTGACTCTGCCCGTCCTATCTGCGCATCACTAGTACACCCACATGGACCAGAAGCAGCCCACCTCCTCCTCCTTAACACCTGCTCAGAGGGTTGGGATTCAAATAAGACTCCATTGAATTTACTTGAAAATGTTAACCCTCTAGAGTAGATCCATGCTATTAAAGAAATAGTTTGGCATTCTTGGAAATAAGTTTATTTTCATTAGATCAATAATCAATAATGACCTAGTGTCTGTGCTTTATGTATAAGGATAGAATTGAGGAGTGATTAGCTTAAGCTTAAGCTGTGAGGGTATTGCCTGCTTGTTATCAATCTTCTAATTTGACTCTCAGCAAGAAAGCAATTAAGTGTAATTCCCCAAGAGTTTCTTTAACTGATGTTAACCCTGGTAAAAAAAAAAAAAAAAAAATAAAAAAAATATGTATGCTTATTAGGGCTGTAACGGCACACGTATCAAAACCGAAATCGCGACACTCAGATCCACAAACCTGTCTCGTGGTGTGAGAAGGCAGAATCGCAACACAACTTCCTGTCCAGGTCCAGCCATATGAGAAATAATAAGTAGCCCCTTTCACACAGAGACGCCGCATTAACACCACGGGTGGATCACCAATTCACCACCTATGGTGATTCACACAGAGCGAAGCATCTCCAAAGATGAACCGCCGTAAATTCACACAGAAAGCCAGCGCTGCGGCTCCTAAAGAGGCATGACGGTAAAGTCATGATGATGACGTTGGTGTAATTTCAAGGTGCTTCCCCCAGTGTCTGCCCTGTCAATCTCGCGGGACGGAGGCTGTTTTTCTGGGGGAAAGTTCACTGACGTCTCGGTTGGTAGTACTGACCATCGCGGTGATTTATTTTCATCACAAACAATCGGTGAGTTAAAGTTTTTTGCCGGTGACAGACGCTGTTTTTCGGGCAGAAATGTGACGAAGAGTTGGTAGGACAGGCGGGAGGACGGACCATTCTTCACATATATCTGCAGGATTTTTTTCCTCATGTAAGTTGCCAAAGACAGTTACAGTTACTGCGTTACTTTTGTTTGGTCATGTAAACATGCTTTGTGGGACATTTCTCTGTATGAAGTTGAGTAAAGGACTGTGCTTCATTCACACTGGTTCAGTTTCCCAACACTGCCTCTGATACTATCAGACGAGTATCATATACAGAAGTTATTGAAATGTTACATAAATACAATGTTTAATTTTATTTAAAAAAAAATCGAGGTTTGTATCGAACCGTGGGTCAAAAATCGTGATACAAACCGAATCGTGAGTTTGGTGTATCGTTACAGCCCTAATGCTTAATAATAATAATAATAATAATAATGATATGATAATTTTTTCAAAAAGATCTAGGTATTGCACGAGTAGGCTAATCTGTAGTAAACACATGCACTGCATGAAAAGTGGGATTTTCGTCAGAATGCGGCACTGTAAATTGTCGTGGAATTTCAGGTTTGCAACAATTCACGGCAATTTGCAGGCAACACCGAAAACTGACGTAAATTGTCGGAAATTGACGTGGGCCTTGCTTGGCAGTTGTCCCCCCATGACCCCCTCCCCCTGATTCTAGGGAGGCTTTAACATGTAAATGAAAATGCTGTGAGCTATACAAATGCAAATCAGGGTAGCAGGGGGAGTTTTACCTCAGGTGACATTTTTCTAAAAGGTATTAACTTCATTGTAAGAAAATCTCTGGTATAAATAGATGAGGCCCAGTATAGTCTAATTATAGACTCTTAAATTTTAGCTTGAATTGATTTATTTAATTAAAGTATGCTAGACTAATTACTGTGTATGTCATTAGCAATGGCCAATGTTATGTAAAAAGATTATTTATTCTTTTTTTTCTCTCTCCTGAGACCAAGTTAAAGATAAAACGCCAGTGGTTAAGAAGTTAAAATTTGCATGACATATTTTGAGATAAATAAGATAATGAAATGTATAAATAATTTCTGTTTAAAATGTGTGACATTTAAATCTAATTTCATGGGTTCTGAATGTTTAAAAGAAGTTAAATTAATTCTTATTACATGTGTACGGAAGCGCATTGCATTCACTGGATAAAAAAAAATAGACACCTTATCTCGTAATTACAAGATCCTGATCTCGTAATTACGAGAAAAGATCTCGTAATTACGAGAAAAGATCTCGTAATTACGAGATCAGGATCTCGTTATTACGAGATCAGGATCTCGTTATTACGAGAAAAGATCTCGTAATTACGAGATCAGGATCTCGTTATTACGAGAAAAGATCTCGTAATTACGAGATCTTGATCTCGTAATTACGAGATGAGGAAAGGTGCGTCGTTGATTGTGCTCAAGCCAGCCGTGGTTCGCGTTTGCTTGGTCAAATCAGCCGCACCGTTTTGTTTCTATCTAATAACATTTATGGTAATCGTGCTGAAGCCGCTCTAAAGAGCTGCTGGTGGCGACTGTGTGGGTCAGACTGCAGTCTCACAGTCAGACCCATGAAGCATACGAGGATAAGGATTTTGACAGAGGATTACTTAAATACTACACAGTAGAAGTACTTCATTATAGTTACACAAGTATTCTAGGGAGTACTTAGTTCAGCATTATAAGAATATTGAACTACTTATGGAAAAAAAAAAGTTTTTTGTTGTTGTTGTTGTTTTTTCTCATGTCGTCCTTTACTTTGAAATCTGGATACCTTCGTGATACCTTCAGTTTATTACCGGGAGTATTTACTGTAAAAGTACGATCTCATAATTACGAGATCCTGATCTCGTAATTACGAGATCTTTTCTCGTAATTATGAGATCTTTTCTCATAATTACGAGATAAGGTGTCGAATTTTTTTTTTATCCAGTGAACGCAATGCGCTTCCGTACATGTGAGAGTTCATGACCTGTAAGACTTTTTACACTTACGGGTTCACGGGAGCGTCAGTGACAAGGAAGAAGGAGTAGAGAGTTAATGGCGTCGACCAGCTAACAGTGGGCTGTGTGTGTCCGTCAGTCTCGTGTTTTATCACTAACGGACAGTGAACTGTTGTCGGACGACGTGCTGTGAGTGTGTGAGCTGGACTCTCCATCGCAGTCGAAGTGTTTGTGTTTTATTGGACACGAGGCAAGTTCGGCTACGCTAGCTAGCCGGAGCTAAGCTAGGCTAGCAGGAGCTAGGCAAACGGCCCAGCCACTGTCGAGAGGAGGCCTGCGCTGACGGGAGGAGCTTTGCCGGGTCACCGTGGAGAGTTACGCCAAAGAAGGTCGTTTCGCTGCCGCAGAGGGACACGGAGGTTTATCGCTGCAAGCATTTTGTTCTCACAGACTAACCTCACCTCATGACGAGGCTGTGACCTCCTATTAGCTCGGAGCTATGTCTGCAAGTCCAGATTTACATGATGCCGATAATGACGCCATCGTGTGTAAGTAACGTTTACTGTTTTCTCCTTCCTTGTTTAATTTTACTGTGACTTAAGTTGTCTTTATTCATACCACTCTCATTTAATTGTTTTCCAGCTGCCTGTAAGATAGTACGAGATAGTACGCAGGAGCCTCAGGTACAAACAACCAGATCTTCCATCGCAGGCTGAAGCTGAAGAGTTCAGCTCGTAGTCAATCGAGAACAAAGAGGGTAAGACTTGTTAGATTAGATCCGTTTTTGGTCAATGTGACTGTTATCCGGGTGCATTAATAGATGTGTTGTGTCCATACGCAGTGCATCGCGCAGTACTGATTGACTTTATTGATTGTTTTTACAGCTGCTGGAAGCGAGACAGAGTGCTAGCTGAGGATGAGGTGGACCTTTTGGAAGTGCGCCGCCATGGACCTGATGTCTGAGGAGGAAGACGGCGGGTGTCTGGATGGAGCCGCGAGCTCACCGAGTTCTGTGCTGTGCTACAGTCGATGCTATGACTGCAAACTATGCTTTGTACATAGTTGTGGTGTGTTTGTGTTAATAAAGCTTTCTTTCTTTCTTTGAATAAACAGTACCTTCCTGGACCCAGGGTGACCAATAGTGACAGATCTGCCAACCAATCACGAGTGACTTTGCTTGTTTAAAAGTAGTGGTTTCATCCAATACTGAGTGAGGAAATTCAAGCCAGCCCACACATTCTCTGGCCAGGCGTGGTTTCGCTGCGATTCATATGCAAATTAGAGCCGTTCGCACCTCCGGGAGCTCCACATACGTCATGGTTCGTTTCCGACAATTTGTGGCACAGTGAACGCGGCGTTTGCAGGCTGTAAATTGTCGTTAACTGCCGAAAATTAAGGAGATTTTCGGGCGTTTACGGGGACGAAAATCCCACTTTTCATGCAGTGATGCTTCCTATCAGTTACTTAGCAACAGCCATGGAGCAAGGCAGTGGCGCAGACATGGCGTGGGGTGAACAAAGCGGCTCAGCCCGACTGCCACTATGTGCAGCTCTGGTTCGTCTTAATAGGGGGAGTATATCATTCAGTCTAATTAGATGCCAATAGTGAGTCTCCCCGAATGAATACACTTGATACACACACTCATGCACACAAACACGTGCAATCGTGCACACACATACAGCCCTACATTATTCACTGGTAATTATAATGTCAATACGCAGCCATGCAGCAGTGTGGCCTCACACCGGCCATCGTTTAAATACACAGACACACACATACTATCCTTTAATTGCCCTTCAGCTTTGGCACTTATTTTCACACACACACACACACACACACACACACACACACACACACAGTTCCACTTGTGCATCGGTCCATTCAGACTCCCCACGGAGGGAATCTGCCACACTCGTACCATCCCCTGCTGTGGTTTAAAGGCACGCAAACACACACACACACACACACACACAGACACTCACGCAAGGTCAAAGACTTAGCAGAGGGTTCATCAGTTTCACATCTTGCTCTTTTTTTAAACATCCCTCCCTCTCTTCTTTCTCTCCGTCTGGTCCTTAGAGACATACGCATCGAAAAGCCATTTACTCTGTTACTTAACTACAGTTCCCTTCCTGTCGACCTCTCGGTCCCCTCGCTCTCCCTCTGTTCTCTCTGTTGCTCACCAGCTCACAAAGTTGGCTAATTTCTCAAAAACGCTTTGCATTTCTCCCTGTGTCTCGTCTTCTCGTCTCAAGCATCGTCCATCTCTGTCAATCTCACTTTCCCCCTCCCTCTGAACCGTCTATTCTGGTGATTACCTTTCTATTTTGTAACCCATTACAGCATCAACAAGTCACGACACTGATCTTAATGGAGACAAAGGCAAATGGGAACACTGAAGCATACACATGCAGCACTTTGATTGGTCAGAGTGAAACTGTTAACAGTGAGATGAACTGAGGAACTGAGATCATTTACAATCAGAGTTTTAATCAATCTGTGAATAAGATTTCATCGTGTCTAATTTGATATGTAACATCCGGTTAGACTTTCACAAAAGAGGCTCTGCTGTCACATTAGCAATAATATGTAATATATCTAATTTGACTACTTTGATTAAAGCTTGCGGACAGTTCACATAGTGCGACATATTACATATTATGATTGTTGTCTGTGTCGTAGAAGAACCACAGTTTGGTCAGGTTCAGGCTCCCAAACTACTTTGCTGGGCTTAGGAAAAGATTGTACTGTGGATTAACTTACATTACATAGATAGTGCATTCAGTAGTTACGTCATTTACATATGTCAACATATATTGCATAAATTGGAAACAAATCACCCGACTCTTGGTCACAAGTTAGACCCAACCCACCACCCAAGCCAACCAACTGATTTGGATTTTCTCTCGCTCTTCATACTGCTGTACAAGAGGGGCACTTCGAGAGGTGATGTCAGAGGGGTACCTACAGTGTCAAACTTAGGCGTGCCGTCACCTACCAGGCAGCTGTGTTTGGTGCGGTGGGAGTGAGAACAGGCTGCAGAATCACCCTGCTGGCACTGAGTGTGGACAGTGCGGGACGTGAGACACATGGAACTCATTTGTGTCCTTTTGTGGGGTCAAGTACACAGACGTCTTTGTTGTTGGTCACGGCCACTGTTTTGCCAGTCAGAGTTCCACGGGTGAAGCCGGGGTGGAATGGGAGTGAACGAGAGGCGAGGGTTTCGATTCACTTGTGTGACCACTGTCCTACGGAGCACATTTCTGACTACAAGCACCACACTGTCAAATATCATAGAGTAAACTAGTGGAGTCAACTAATATTTTAACAATAACCTAATGAAAGTATGTTTAATATATTATTAGTAAAACCTTATGACGTGACATCCTCTGAACGTGATGTCTTTAGACTTGGGGTTTGGCAATGATGAAATGAATGAATCTACTGCTGAGTTTGTAAAGAAACATAATGAGCACACTTCCCATCATGCATTTTTTTAAGATTCAAATGTCTCCAGAGACCCAAATCTAGTGATAACACACGAAAGGCTGCAAACTGGCCTGAGGTTGAGTCCTGCTGGGAGTAATGTGATGTTCCCTAAATATAAACCGATCAAGAGCGAGAAAACTAAAAGAAGAGTGAGGGCGATGTCAAGAGAGCACGTTCTGTGCACGCCCGCCGGGTCCTCATCAGACGTCAAATCAGGCAACATAAATGAGAACACCTGTGTGGGTGGAACCGAGGCGTACAGGTGCTTTGATTATTGCTCTCTTCCTCTTAAATGACCCGAGCTGGTAATTTCTAAACACCAACGCGGCCGTAATTGGTAGCCTTGAGACACCCGAAGCTCCGTACAAGCCAGCTGGAAAATGTAGTTTTTTATTCAATTATCTGACATTTTGTACTCCTCTCCTCTTTTCCACATGCCCACTCATCTTTCCGCCAATTTTTCTCTTTTCTTCTCCCATATTTCCGCGTCCTCCTCTTGAATCACCTTCTCCGATACCTTCTCTTAACTTCTCTTCTCTTCTCTCCTCTCCTCTCCTCAAGTCCTCTTCCTCCTCCTCCCTCTCCTGCCCTCCTGTCCCTGCTCTCCCCTCCTCTGATCTGCTCTCTTGGCTCCGGCCCAGTTAAATTACCAGTTCTACAGAGTGATGGTGACAGAGTGCAGAACTTAATTACACACTGGCTGACAGCAAGGACTACGTGTTAGATTCTCTCTTTCTCTCTCTCTCCTCCTCTTCTCTCTGTTCTATTCTTCCCCAGCCCCCACTCCCTCATCTCTGTCTCTCTCTCTCTTTATGTCCTCAGTTTCCTTTTCATTTCCTGGCTGTTCCCCCCCCCCTTTTCTCTTTGTCTCTTTCCTCCTTATTAATGGCTGGTTAAGAAACTGTGCTCCATGCTGTTTTCTATGTGCTTATTACTGCTTGGTGGAGTTTTGGGTGGGCTAGATGGCTGCAGGTGGAATTGATGGTGGTGGTGGTGGTGTGGGGGGGGGTTGTCTATGGCAGCTAAGGTTTCGAAAAGAACCATTGGAATTAACTGAAAGCCTCTTTCTCTTGCTGACAGTACTCCTTCAAAGTAACATTTTGTCACCATATGGGATAACAAAGTTGACACAAGTGCCAAATAAAGCCTAATATTGTGAGCCTTGTAGGCAGATATAAACATGTAGTCTGTAGTGTCTAATAAGTGAGATGTTGTTGTTTCGCGGTTGACTATCAAGTTATTTGAATGTCAGACAATACTTAACAGCACTATTCAGAACGGTTACTGACAGCACGTCTTCAATCACAGCCACAAGATTCCAAAAATATGTCCAAGAAGACTTTTGTCCTCTCAAAAATGTGAAAAATATGCAGCACCGCAGTTCCATCCTTTACATTTTTTTTGCACAAAACATGACACTACCAATTAAAATCTGACCTCTTTCTTTTTATCGCTCACTATTTAACTTTTATTGGATGAACATCTTCTTTAAGGAAGGTCAAAAACTCATCTTGTCTTTGATGAACAACTAACTACACATGTTTTCTGATATTTTCTGTATCCAGTTCTCTTTTGCTTTAACTGATATGGAAGAATGTGAAAACACATCAGGCACATTACAACACAGCTATCTTTATTGGACTTAATAGCATAACTGGTAGATATTTAAGATGCTGTTTTAGATCATAACGTACATATGTAGGAAAAAATGTTTTTCTTATTGCTTAAATCTTCAAAACAGAATTCAGAATAATGGGCCTCATTCATGAACCGTTCTTACTAACAAATGTGTTCTTAAGTCCCACTTACGAAGATTTTACAAAGATTGTGGCATTCATTAATTTTGTCTTATCCAGGATTTATTCTTAGGTAAGAACAAATCCTACGAACACTCAGGAGTACTCTTACGCACATTTCAGTGCCGACATGTTGGCATGGTTGTGTTTTCTTCTCTTGTGCAGTTCAATAAAATACAATATTACAGTCATAATTCTGTCATATTTATTTATTTATTGATTCATTTCATATTTTTGGTAATTTACAGAGAATTTTAAATTTTAAAATAAATTAAATGTGCCAATGATTTAACATTAATCAAGTAAATTGGAAACCATGCCATCAATGAAGGGAGGGAACGAATGTTTCGGGATCATATAGATCTTTTTTCAGAGAGCAATGAGTTCCTCTTTGGACGCTTTAGGCTCCCACGACCGGTTCTTATAGATCTATGCAACCACTTGGAGCCAGCACTTCGGAGCCACACACTTCGGTCCAACCCTGTCCTCTCGCATGTGCAGGTACTGTCGACCCTCGGCTTTTTGGTCACTCACTGGAACATTTCAACGGGAGTTGGGGGACAGGGTGGGCATATCACAGCCATCCATTAGCCGCGCTCTCCCTCAAGTCGTGGATGCAATAAATCAACTGGCCACACAATACATGAAGTTTCCATACACAGCAGAAGATCAAGTCACAGTCAAGAGAGGATTTCACAACATCGTTGGCCTCCCTAACACCATTCTGAGGCTTACGAACACGTTTGATGAATCTGGCTTAGAGTTTTCTCAAGGAACCTCTTAAGAACAACTTAAGAAATAATTTAAGAAGATTTTAAGAAGATTTTAAGAAGATATTGGTGAATGAGGTCCAATGATTTTGTGTCAGTCCAGACTGACTCTCAGACTGATCCCTGGTACTTTGGTAAGGCCTTGTTCCACCTCAGCTGTGTTTGCTCAATATGATAAAGCTGGGTTTCTTAGGAGATCTGAAAATTATTTGATAGTTGTTTTTTTTCGCTGGCCATTGTAAACCTTTAACACTACCATCACGGTTAGGCTATTATTTTCACCGAAAGTTTCTGAACCATTGTTACTCGACAGGCTTTAAATACTCAAAAGCTAACATTACATTGTTATTGATGATTTGCTCATGACAGGCCCACACTTTGACTTGTTTCAATGTTGCATTCCCTCTTTCACGGCACACAATGACCCAAACTGGCAGGGTAGGAGCGTAGGTTGCTAATCTTAGCCTACCGAACCCCAAATTGCTTCTGATGAGCAGCTGGCACCTTGCATGGCAGCCTCCGCAATCAGTGTATGAATGTGTGTGTGAATGGGTGAATGTGACAAGTGTTGTTAAGTGCTTTGAGCGATCAGTAGACTGGAGAAGCACCACTGGTGGAGCAATACTACAGCAGTGTTCTTTTATTTTGATGTCTTAGATTGTGACTTCTTTCTTAATAATTTTTCTTTAATCCATTTCAGTATTCATCCATGTGTTTATACGACAGTGTTTTTGAATGTATGTGCATTAGTATGCAGCATGTGTGTGTATGTGCTGCTCGTTGTTGTTAGATTTCTGTAGGTCAGTGTGTGTTTTCTTTGTATTTTTATTTCATTGCACTCTGTGTGTGTGTTTGCATAGCAAGGCAGGTGTTCCAGCATTTATTTGTTTTCAGGCCTATTTGTCCACTCTCGATGAATGTGCTTATGTTTGTTTGCGTTTGTGCTTTCGGTGTGTGCAGCGCTTTATGTCCATACTTATATGGGCGTATGTGATGCGTGTGGGTCCAGCTGGAGGTTGGGTTTCTATAATTCATCAAGCTATAATAAATTTATGCTTTTCGCTGTAGAAGAGATTAAGATAAAGACAGCGGGAAGAAAGAGGAACTAAGTGTGTGTGTGTGTGAGTGTGTGTGTGTAGACAGAACCAGACAGAGAGGATTACATTCAACAGTGTCATTTAAAGCCAAAAGAGAAAGTTGTGGAGAAAGAACAAAAACATATTGGACGCAAGTTTTACGACAGGAATTAATTAGCCCATATCCTTCTGTGTGTGTGTGTGTGTGTGTGTGTGTGTGTCTGCTGGTCTGGCACAAGTGGAGTGTTTTTGTGCATGTCTGCATCTTTCTGCACGTTCTGGCCATTTGCGTGTGTTAAGGGGGTAATTAATCGAGGGCTGCATATAGTCTCTTTCCCCTGGGTTCACTGTCCAAATTCATTACTGTCAAGCGCACACACACACCAGCACACACACACACACACACACACACACACACACACACACACACACACACACACACACACACACACACACTTCAGCGGACATGCAAGTGGACAAGACTCAAATAGACTTTATTACAGCTTTACAAACTCACAGAGGACAGTGATGTACTGTGATGAAGTCAGGCTATAATATGAACATATAGCACACACACGCACGAGCTGAACAAAAACACTGCAGCTTTGCGCCTGACACCATGGAAGTAGCTTTAAAGTGTGAACACTACAGCAAGTAATTTTCCACAGCTACATTTTTTATGCACATAATTAAATGTTCAGCAAACTTCTAAAAACTGGGAAATATTACAGATTTTTACCCTTTTATTTGGAAAGGTTCCAATTAAATGTTATTTTTGTCTTCCTGCAGCTACTACTCTACTTTTTGCTGAACTGTTAACCAATATTGAAATGGCTTTCATTTCTTTGCTCTCTAAAAGTTGTGAAAATAAATGAATGTGTTTTAGTGAAAGTGTCACACTCTGTGAACATCAAAACTCATCACATCAACAAAACAATCAGCCCTCTCACCAGGGAATGCAAATGACGGATACGTCCAAATGTGTGCATGTCATGGGCTGCGTGCCATATAATCTACAAAATGTGTAATATCGTGTTCACAGCACATTTGCAGTGATGGAGTTCAACTAAGTAAAATTTACTCAAGTAGTGTATTTAAGTACAATTTGAGGTACTTAACTTCAGTATTTAAATCTTCTATTACTTTGTACTTCAACTCAACCGCATTTCTGAGGCAGATATTGCACTCTTTACTCGCCGAATGTATTTGAGAACTTTAGGTAATAATTAATTTTCACATTGCTGCATCAGAGCCAAATTAGTGCATTTTTAAATCAACATGTTTTAGATAATCAGGCATATGCTAATTATCGGATGTGACAACTGGCCAGGCCAACAGTCAGTATTTTGATATAAATATACGTGTAATTCGCTTTTAGTTACTTTTTATCCATATAGTACATTTATTGCCAGAAAATTACTTCTGATTCTTAAATACATGTAATATTAGATGCTTTGTGACTTTTACTCAAGCACTATTTGTATGGGTGACTTATATTTTAACAGGATATCTTTACTTTTACTTAAGTATGACTTTGGGCTACTTTATACAACACTGCACATTTATAACCTGAGATTCACGTGAGGAGGTGGAGGGGACGGTTGTGGAGTTAGGGGCAATGAAGCTGACAAGCCTGGAGCCACGGTTTAAGTCTGCATTTTGACAAGAGACAATAGCCTTTATAAGACGTGTAAGCATTTCACCGCTGAATATTTTTAGGGGGAACAATTTCCAACTGTGGCGACAGTGTTTTGTTCCTAACCCTAACCAAGTGGGGTTCTGTGCCTAAACCTTACCAGAGCATAAGCATTGTGAGGGGAGGGGAGAGGATTTAAAGAATTGTACCTCAAAATGTAAAGTTACAACATGAAGGAACGCTAAGTTTTGACATATCTGTGTTTTTGCAGGAGCATCCTTCGCCTGCTTTCATTCTGGCGATTGGGTTGAAAAAAAACACCATTGTTTTATCACAACAGTCATATTGTTATTTTTGTGCATTCCAGATGTATGGACATTCAAGGTTGTGCATTTGTGTGTGTGTGTGCCTGTGCGTGTGCGTGTGTGTGTGTGTGTGTGTGTGTGTGCAGTAAGAGTGTAATCCAAGGTGTACAGAGTCAAAGTGGTGTCAGCCTTTATCAATATTTGACAGCAGAACTAGGGAATGGATGAATCTTTAATATGACCTTGGAGCACAACAAAGACGAGGAGACGTTGGGGACAAGAGTGAGAGGAGGAGGAGGAGGAGGAGGGGGTGTGTGACAGAACGGGAGTGAAGGGATAACGTGGAGATGTAGAGAGAAGAAGAAGAGCTGAGGAGCGAGGTAGGCAGAGTGGGATGGCGAGACATTTTTCAGATCATCTTGATTCATTCATTTCCAAAGTTTGTTAAGGAATTTAAGGATCGTGAAAAGAATCCTTTTTTAAACAGGTGAACAGTGTGTGAACACCTCGCAGTCAATCTTATCTTATTATTTTACTTGTACTTTCCCCTCTTTCAGATACACAGTCACCCTCATTGACATTATTGCTCGGTAGCTACAGACCAAGAACCCCCTCTAAAGCCGATTAGACGGAGAGAGACAGGGAGACAGAAGGACGGAAGAAGGACACTGCAGAAACAAGAGAGACAATAGGATGGAAGCAGAGGAGGGGAGAAAGGTAGAAGGATACGGGATAAAATGGATGATAAAGCAAAAGTGGTAGAAATTTAGTAGCAGAATAGTCGAAAATCCTTTTTTTCATTGAAGTTATTAATGAAAGATTTGAGATGAGCGCATTCAAGGGTTAAAGTTTTTGATTTCCTTTGAAGTGAGGTATTTAGTGTTTAGGTGAATGACCCTTTTTCTGCAGTTTCCTCCTGCGAGCACCAGAATCAAGAGTTAGCACCTCTATACATTGCTTTTGCATTTCGGCATCAACAAACCGCTGATGAAAACTTTTAAAGAAAAATATTTTACTTTTTGGTAAATACTCTTGGTGTTTCTCTTGCCACAAGACAGACAGGACGATCTGCTATACACAAAGCTAGAGGGAGTGAGCCTCACTTAGAGTGGCTCCGTCTGAAATTACACAAAATACAAACAAGCTCTTTTAAACCCTGTTAACAAACATAGTATAAATTGTTTCTGTAATTCTTACATTTACAGAGATATGAAAATGACAGTTTGTTGTTTAATGGGGATTTATTAACTATAGGAGTGTGGCCAGGCACAGTGACTTCATGAAAAAAAATCATGAATAAGTAAGTAAGTGTTCAGAGGTCCAGACAATTATAAATATATATATATACATATATATATATATATATATATATATATAAATAAATATATATATATATATATGTATATATATATATATATATATATATATATATATATATATAAAAATATATAAATAAATATATATATATATACATATTACATTATTTACAGTGTGGATTGATGTTGTTCAATTGAGACATGTAAGGTGCAATTTAGTCTGTTAATGTAAGTCTGTGAGTGGATGATTATGGAGTCAGGGGGTTACTGACACTGGGTGACTGATCAAGTGTTCATCAGTGTGACGGCCTAAGGGGAAGAAACTCTTCTTATGTCTGGTTGTTTTGGGGTACAGTGTTCTGTAGCGCCTGCCGGAGGGGAGAAGTTCAAACAGATTGTGTCCAGGGTGTGATGGGTCTTGCAGAGATGTTTCCTGTCCGTTTCCTGACTCTTTTATTTAAGGGTTCAAATTCGTCCGCTATGTTGTTCCCTCAAAAACTCCCACAATGGAACAACAATAGTCGTAACAATGCAATATATCCTATGTTAAAGATGTTCAGAGGTCACTGTAGAGATGGTTGCTCAATAGACTCATTACATAGGAACATAAGCCAAGTGACCCTGACCAAGTTTTGTCTGTTTATCTGTCCGTTTATCAATCAGTGTCCATTTCTATGTGCAAAGTAATGTCACTTCCGCAAATACCACAGCACATTCAAGCAGCACAACAAAAAGCTGCTTATAAACCTGACAGGGTGGAGGAAACTCTCCGAAGGAAACAGAATTAAAAAAATGCATCTTCTGAAATAAATACCTTTCAGAAAGCTCTAACGGAGCTCCAGATTTATCAGGAGGATTACTAATTTATGTACCTGGACTGTGTATGTGTGATTTTCTTTTTCTTTTTTTTTTTTTTTATGTGTAAGAGAACATTCATTAACATTAGATCCTGACTGATTCAATAAGCAATGAAGTTAAGCTGATGGGCCTCATGCATAAATGTGCACACACACTTATCATTTCTGCTGCCCGGGGACCGCTGCAGGTGAAGTCATTAATATTTTCCTCATTAAAGATGGATTATTTCACTCACTTGCACACCATCCACTTTTAATCAGATTCTTAATTCTTGCAACCGGGCCACCTGATCTGCGGAATGGTCTGCGGATATAACTGCGATCTGCACACTGTTATGGAAGAATCCTTGACTTTGGTGGTAAATGTAGCCATATTACTCACCGCCTTCCACAGCACCATAGGGAGAAGTGAATGAATGAATGAGATAGTGGTTTTGGACACAGCTCAGGAATTTAACATCCATGAATCAGACAGGTATCAGTCTTCTTATCTAACACTCAACAAGAAATAAATACATTTATTTCCCAACATGTCAAATTGGTAATTTTAGAGCATCACCAGCAAACACTGTAGATATAGTATATGTCCAGTAATTTATGAATCCATGATTACTGTTGCACTAAGCTGGAAATTGGAGAAAACATACCATCAGTTCTAGTGGGGGGTCACATCAGTCTGAACCAACCTAATCTGCTCACCTCCCTTCAGCGTTTGCATAGCGCCATGCCTCGGGGCACACAGACAGACAGACAGACAGAAAGACAGACAGACAGACAAAAGAGTCTGGAGAGACTGCTATAAAAGCTCTTCCTGTGAGAAAACTGATGTCCTTGTTCGGGAGGAGCATAAACACGACGAGGGGTAGACGGCATCTTCAGGTCTGTTAGCTCGGGAGCAGATTACACGTTTGGTTATCATGTTGTTCTGGTCTCAGAAGAGCCAGTGGCCGGTGTAGAGGACAGTACAGTGATTTTGGAAGTATTAGTGAAGAGTCATGAAAAGCACCATCGTTGCAAATAACAGCTCTGACTCTTGCTTAAAGGTGCTATTTGTAAGAAAAAAAAGCTGTCATTCTAGTCAAATAGTCAATAGTCAAATACTTGGGCTTATAGGACGGGTCGGCCGCCATCCCAGAACATCCATTTTTGATGAGCTGAGAGCGAGACTCAAAAATAAATTTTTCGTCCAAACAGAAGAGATGATGAGATTTCAATTCATCAGTGTTCAGGCTACTTAGAGCAGCAACTATCTATGGTGGTTAGCCAGCTGGTCTTTGCTAATGTTGCTATAATGAAAGCGTCATGTAGTTCAATTAGAGAACGCTGAAGCACCCGCGCACACACACACACACACACACACACACACACACACACACACACACACACACAAACACCGACACATTCAGCCACCTCGCAAACAGCCTGTTATCTTTAGTTTAAGAGGGGCAATAAAAGGGCAACGGCAAGTGAGAGAAGGAGGTAGACAGAGCGAGAGCGACAGTGTATTTTAATTGGTGTGCGCAGAAAAACTCGAACACACGTGCACACAGATGCACGCACACACACACACACACACACACACACACACACATACAGCTAATGTAGAGAGGAGAAAAGTCAAGTGGATGTCTTTATATGACAAAGCCACTTGTGCTAATTAGTCACGCTGTAATTAGCTAGGAGTGTCGTAAGCACGGAAAATATTTTCACGCTAAATGTCATGATGGGCCTGCACACACACACACACACACACACACACACACACAACCACACACACACACACACACACACACACACGCACACACACACACGCACACACACGCGCACACACGCACACACATTTGCACACAGTGCAATTATGTCATTCGACATCTCTCCTATGTCACATGTGCTTGCTAAATGTTTCCAATTTAGTCCTTTTAAACATGGTAAAAGGAACCCCGGCTATGATGACTTGTAGGCCCTGATAAGCCACAATTGTTCTCTTGTACTAAAATATGTTGTTAGAAACACATAAAATATTGCCATTGATTAAAAAATCTATAATATTTAGTACATATTTTGACCTACGTAGGACGCCATGTTTTCCTCGCGCAATGCACTCTGGGGGCGATGACGTAAAATGGTTGCACTTGGTAGAATAGCTGTTGACGCTAGCGTTTGTTTACGTGCGCACAGTTAAGTAAAATGCCACATTGTGCTGCTTTTGGATGCAATTTCCAGTCAAAAGGAAATAAGGGGAGTGATGTGAGTTTACACTGCTTTCCTACTGACAAGAAGAGGAGAAAGAAGTGGGAAGATGCCTGTGGATGGACACAACTTCCCAAAGATCCGCGGCTGTGTTCTCGACATTTTTCTCCTGATGCATTTGAGGCTCTTGGTCGACCGCAACTGCTGAAAGAGCTCACCGGAGCGGCTGGGTATAAACGAAGACTAAAACCAAATGCTTTTCCGACAATTTTCCCACATAAGGAGCCCAAACGCCCTCGGGGAACGAGTGAAATGCGCGTTTAAAAGCGCCACAGACAAGAGAAGCTGGATGCTCTCCTGAGCAGACAACCCGCTCCTGCAGCTGCCGCTTCTGTAACGTTAGGCAAACCATCGGACACGCCACTGGTCACAGAGGAAGCTGATAATTCACCTCTTCAGTCAGTTAAGCAAACGTGCGTTTCACTGTATATCCTAATTATCTATAAAGTACATGACACCTTTGAATGCTAATAATCTCCAACATTATTGATATTGGAATAAGTTTGATCACACAATAGCTTACCGTGAACATCTGCTGACAAAAAATTGGAGCTCTTGACAACAAACTCTCTCCCTCTCGGTAAACATGGAGACGCAGTTGCCGCACATACACCACCGGTTTTGTCCCACTCTCGCCTCATCCCATCTTTCTTGCTCTTCATTTTGATGCTCATTTTGTGAAACATTGTCAGTGCTGTCCTCCTCATTAATGTTTCGCTCGGGTTCAAATTGAAAAGGCTGAACAGATGACATGTTTATGTCGCTGAACAGTCACAACAGGGTCCCGAAGCCCACCAGTGCAACCATTTGACGTCACTACCCAGAGTGCATTGTGACGTTAACAACAATGGTGACCTACCAGTTAAACTATTTTTACAAATTTTATAAAAACAAAGACATTAAGAAGGTGTTTTATATCACTTTATTATAACTGATACTACCATTTATCTTTTAAGAACTACAAGTCTTCATAGCCGGGGATCCTTTTAAGCTCAATATTTACAGTGATAAACATCAGTACTGTGATTGTCCATGTGCACCATGTTACACTGCCAAGCTCAGTTATCACCAAGCCTCCATTTATAGCTGTCTTTCCAAGTGTCTCAGGTTAGATGGAATATATTTTTTATAGCATCTTAAATCAGGTTGAATCCCACTTGGTTTACTTGGGCAACACGCATGGGGGAGGTGACGCTGAATAACGTTTGTGCTTTAGCAATGGTTACAATAACAGCTTACCAAGCAGGCTAGCTAACACCTTCTTGTAAACTAACACAGACACATGACTCACATGAATGGACTACAAGTGGGAGAAGAGTGCTGCTTCGCCCTCGTGGCCTCTCACTCACTTTGTTTCCTCTTCAGTCCAGATCACTCAACAATTCCACTGACCAAAGATCAGATAAACCCTTCAGCTCCATGTTCCAACTTCTGAAGATCTTCAGTTGTTTGCTGGAGCCTTGTTACGGAGAGTAAATGGCTGAAATCAATTCAATTTTAGTGTAACTTTCAGCTGTCATTATCACAGGAGACAGACGAGGCAGAGGCCATCCATATATCTTTTCCTGTTCCATAGTGGAAGGCTGGAGTAAAGATTGTGTCGTACTTTTTAAACATCTGGGTGGAGTGAGTCTGAAACTACATACTAAGGGTGATTTCAATCTGCCTTTTGGATGTATTTACACTGTTTTGATATCTGATAGCTAACCAGTTCCCTCAAGAAGCACAAAGTCTGTGAAACATCCAAGGAAAACTGGCAAACCAGGTACATGCTGGACCGATCATCAAATATGTGTACTGTTGATGATTCATTGATGATGATGACTGATGTGGCAAGATGCCTGTCCCTCTTTGCCAGATCATAGTGAAAACGAATGGCTACCATCCATTTGTGCTGCTCTTCAGTCTTTTGGAGTGAGCAGGCAGATGATATGATTCATTTTCATTTAATTTAATTTAAGTTAACTAAACCTTTATCGAAGTGGAATATTTCCGCTGGGATTTCAAAATCTCTTTGAGGGGAGTCCTGCTGGGAAGACAACAGCGTAAAGAAAAGTTTCACATAAAGGAACAGACATCAACTTAAAAAAAACATCATAAACGTCTTCACATGAAAGAAAGAAGCAACAGAATTAAAGGTTTGATTTGTAGAATACGGAAAGAATTTGAAGGCAGCTCCACAAACCCAGAGGGCAGCATATCACCAGATTAACGGACAACTGCTGGGCTAGCAATACTTGACTGTCGCTACTTCCCGTTAGCACATTACCTCGTGGCTCGTTTTGCCATTGAACAGGCTAAGGCTTGGATCGCCTGAGACCTCTATCAGACTGTCACCTCTTGCAGTACAAAGTGGCATTAGGAGACAGGGTGGGCAGGTGCTAGTTGGTAAGCATGCTAACTTTAGCTGATTATGTTAGTTGATAATGTTAGCTCATTTTTTGAATGTTTTAAGCAAAAATTCTGACAATTTCTTACAAATTGCTCAAATAAAAAAAGAAATAAAAATAAAAAAACAGCACATTACACCAAGAGCAGGATGTGTGCATTCACTGGTCAAATACTTCGTAGTAGTTTTACAATCTTCCGTACTACAATACAATACAAAAAATTAAGTTGCAGCAGCTGATTTAAGAGTCAGTAGAGAACACAAATAAGGAGGCAGTTCATGCAGTATGGCCTTGTAAAGAAAAATGTACCGATGTACTCACCAGCCTTCTCAGACAGGGTGTGAAAAACAAAATCGCACTGAATCATGATTCACTGAAATTAGATATTTTCAAAGAGGACGAGTTTGCATGAATATATTAACTATCACTATAATCAGTTACTGGTAAAAAAAAAATAATGTTGCTTGAATTAAGCTTTTCCCTGCACTAAAAAGAAAGCAGCATTCGTTTCTATGATAGAAACTTCACCCTGAGCTTTTTTGTAAGACACTCCCAGGTATTTATAAGTTAAGACTTATTCAATCACCTCATCATTCAAAGTAACGATCTGATATGAGGATCATCACCTTGAGAAGCACATAATCACTCTAAAACGTCTGAAGCTGTGGGGTGGTCTGAAAACACACTCAAATCTAGACTTTATACCTTTATTCTACTGGTCTCACTGCAAAAATACAGACAAGTCACTGACACTGTCAATACTTTGGCTTATTGAGAAAACTGACCTGATAAGATCGCTCCCATGCAGCAAAACTGTTGTGGCCCACACCACATATGTTCGTCCAGCCCACAGATTGTGTGGAATGATCGAATATGGTGATCTAAACCAAAAGCAGGCCACCAGAATAGAAATGTGTTCCACACTTGGGTCAGTTCTGGTTCACTCGGCTGACATGAAGCCATGCAGTGGCCAGATCTCAGACCTGGCAAACAGCAGCAGTATGTGGGCCTCATGAACGTGTCTGGTACAGTTTTTGCCAGCTGGGTTGGACACACCAAACTGAAACTGTTGAAAATGAAAAATACATCACAATTGAACTTATTTTCTGCAACTCTGCCACACATTTACACCACTTACCTGCACCATTCAGCAACAAAACTGTCTCTCTCCAGCAGCTGTACTACAACGAGAGCTTATAAATGTTGAATATCTCTCATCCACTGCTCCACTTCTCCTGTTCTCTGTCACTGTCTGCATTCTCCACAATGGTGAATAAGTAATTTGCCTTTTGCCCTCAGCACTTTGAGCAACACCAGGAGTAATGGCAAAGAAATTCACATCCTTGAACAGCCACTCGAGTCGTTCAGGGTCTCCATTATAGAATACTAGTTTCTAATATTTTATCCTATATACTACTATACTATATACTACTCATGAATACATTTTTGTGATTGATATTAATGTGCATTTTTTAGACAAAGCCATTTTTATGAGAAGTCACTGCTTTACAGGAGCCAATGTCCACATGCGTCGTGCAGCAAAGTTGTTCATACCAGAGACGTTCTACTATTGTAGAGACAGATCACTCTGATCATTTTGAATGGGGAAATCTGCGACGCCAAAGATGGCACATATCCCACCCCTTTCACCAACAGCCAATCACCTGCGTTGTCACAGCCAAACTGGGAAACTTATAGCCCAATCATGTTGTTTCACCAGCGCATGCGCACAAGTAGTTTTTACGACAGAGACCAAAAACATTTACTGCTTTTAAATCTTTATCTAATTTATAGAGTGAATGATAAGAAATGATGTATTAGACATTATCTGGTTCATACATCAATGGTCAGGTAGAGTAGAGCCAGAGCACAGCAGCCGCCACAGATTCAGCCGTACGATGGACGGCGGTGTTGTAAATCCGCGCGCATGCGCAGTGGAGCTCTCCCTGTAGGAAAAGACCGTTTTAAACATCATTTCTATGGTAAAGTCGATGTTTTTTGGTTTGTATTTGTATCTTATTTAACTGGCGAGCATATCTGTATGTTTTTTTCCATCCTGCTATCACGTTAAAGGGTGGATTTGACCATGCCTCCATTCATTTAGATAGGGGTCTGGTCTCTTTGGGCTTTTCGAGGCATCGCCAAGATGGCCGCCAAGTGGCATGACTTGCCTAGAAGGACTTTGATCACACTCAAGTGTAAAAAAACAAGTGTGTTGACGCTTTGCCGTGGAACATGTGTTCGCATGGAGAACAGAAGTGTAAAAATCTGCTCAACTTCTGATGCTTTCTTAATGCAAAATTCAATGTAGTGCTCAGTAAGAGAGAGGGACTGTGTGTGTGTGTGTGTGTGTGTGTGTGATTGAACGGTTTTTAAAATGTAAAAACTGTGTCTGTGTGTGTGCTGAAGAGCTTTCAGACACACACACACGCAGGCACAGTTTTTACTTTTAAAAACCGTGCAATGCAAATATGTCTCACTGCACACTGAAGAATGAGAGACACACACGCAGACACACACTCTGTTATCTCCGCTCCGCTCTGCATGCTTGGAGTTAATTTGCGATTGGATCAAACCGAGATCTAATCGCTCTTTGATCTCAGGTTTTAGCTGTGTCAGAGAAACACGCACGCAGAGACGCTCGCATTCACACGCATGAACACAAGGGCGTCCGCTGGCACTCCATCACCCTGACACACTCACACACATGGCGAACCATCTGCATCAGCAATTCATGTGGAGCTTCTTTAAAAGACTTTAAGTTAAGCAGGTGCAACAGAAATCGGGGGAATTGAAGGAAAAAGCAGTACAAGGGTGTAGCAAGAGGGATATGAACCATAATAATACAATACATCAAGAAACTGTTTTGGGGAGAAAAAAAAAGATACCACAGAACACAGTGTTGTTATGCATTCTGGAACCATCTTTCTTCATTTAATTCCTCCTGAGTTTCTCTTTGCATTTATTAAAACATTGAAATCTTATCACTAAAAGCCAAGGAAGAAAATATTGTACTTCAGACAAACAGATGACCATCCTCTCGCTGATTTGTTTGTCTCGCTCTCCCTCTCTTGCCGGATCAGCCCAGCGGGGATCAAGATAAGAGGCTGCCTTATCTCTCTGCTCGCCATCTCTGCTAATCTATTGGTTCTGTCTGGAGCGCCGAAGCTGTTAAGATCTGGCCTTGACTGAGACGACCAGGAGAAAAGGGAAGGATGGAAGGGGTGGATGGAGGGAGACGACGAAGCAATGGGGATGTAACTGAGTTTGAGTTAATTAAGTAGAGGATGTGTATAATGTGTGTCCGTGTACATGAATGTGTCAGTGTGGTGCTGTGTTGTGGGAGAAACTGTAGCCATGTGTGGCTGCCTGAGTGTTAACGTGTAGGATTCTACATGCAGGAATGTGTGTGTGTGTGTGTGTGTGTGTGTGTGTGTGTGTGTGTGTGTGTGTGTGTGTGTGTGTGTGTTCACAAATGCGCTTGTATGACTTCCAGGCATTATTTTCAGCATTGTCATGCTGGCGTAGCAACTGTCGAGCTCATTAGCACTTTCAGTGAAATAGACTAATCGGAGGAACAGTTCTCTCTTTGTGTAAATGTATTTACTTCAACACCGTTCGCTTCAGTGTAATTTCTGCAAGACAATACATTGTCTCTGCAGAAAACAATACCTCATGTATATAGAGTTTTAATTGGTAAAAATACACTTTTTTGTTACAGACGACTTAAATAAAGTCAAGTAAAGGCTTGAATGAATAAATGAGGGTACGCGGTGAATACAAAACACTTCTTTTCAGGGCACAGTCACCAAAGCTCCAACCGTTTTTTGACAGCTTTTTGACTTTGACAGCTTTTGGAGCATCATCACAACACCAATTGAGAGAGAAGAAGGCTGTTTCTTCCAATTAGGAGAGTCGACAGACTCAGAGAAAATACGACAAGGAGCACTGAGGCTGTTCTGTAGACTTTCCATACATACAGTATGTACGTATAAATAAACTACACCACTGACCTTGTTCTAGATCCACAAACTAGTCCTGGATATAAAATAGTCATGAGTTCCTCATTAGTTTAACCCTGAACATAGTATAATGACCTTGCTGCTATGTTGCATATAGAACATTATTAAGTATTAGATCGATTCAACATTCAAAGGGATTATGTAAAGTGAGATGCATTAACGATACATAGAATAAGAGCAAATGTGGGGCTTCAAAAAATAACCACGAAAGATAACTCAAAGGTGAAAACATTGTATGCAAAAGCTTAAGTGTTAAAAATGCTGAATTAAAATGGGTCATTTAGAGAGGAAGCAGCACAGGCTGCAGTCCTAAAGAACTTTAGACTTTCAGCACCTCTGCTTACACTCAGTTTGATCGCATGTGATTGGTCGCACCTTATACACATAAACACAAGTCAGTGTGAGTGTGAGTGGTCGCCGTGTGGAAAAGTAAAATGTCAAGCTGAGAGGAAGTGTATTGAAAGAAGAAAAGTGTCTCTAAATGCTTTAAAATGACAGATACCTTCAAGGGCAGGGGATATGGTTGGTTTTGGAAGAATTGGAAGAATGAAGACAGAATGTCATATTACAAACGCCGACCTTAACCAAGTTGATTGTGAGTTTTAAACATGCTGTGGAGGAGATGTAAATAAAGACCTGTGTACTTCTTTCTGTCAGGTAGACGTATCACCCTGAACTGAGGACACCTGGCTGTTTTGAATTATTTTGGATATTTGTCTTTTTCTTTTTATTAATTACTGTAACATGTTTATACTGTATGTCACTGGCCTGTCGTGATTGGAGAGAATGCGTAGACTGGCCTGGACCGACGTTAGATTCCAGGCCTGAATTATCATCCCAGTCCACTCCTGACTACAGTACATGGTGTGTAGGGAGACGGTGCCAATGTTTAAGAAAATTTAAAGAAAAAAAAAAAAACACGTACAGTGCGTCATAGCTGTAAAGCAAACCATGCAATGAAGATGATAGATTAATTGTAAATGAACTGAGATTAAATAGTCTTGGATAGACGTAATAGTCCTTTAATAGTGTTGGACATGACCTAAAAATTCTCAGGTAAAAAAAATTTCAGGTAATCAGGTTTGATGCAGAATAAATAAAACACTGCATCTCAAAGAGCCCTCACTCCACAACAGTCTTGTATAGTTTTAATTGGGTCATGGATCAACATAAAAGTGATCTTTATAAGGAGTCACAATCTTAATAATGTATATATCTATGTAAATTAAATATTGTTAACATATACACACAATGATTCTTCGTTTGGTACGACTGTAAGATAAACACATAGCTGTAAGTATCTGTTATTAGAGGCAATATGCACTCTCATCCTTGTTTATCCTCCAACAAAGCTATGTGCAACTTTTCAAATCGCACATAACTCGCAACACAACTTCTGCCACGAGATCGATGGATTTTCACACAGACGTTGTTCTGATATATAAGAATGGATTGAGCTGTGAGATCAGACGGTGACATGATTGAGGAGCTGGAACCATAATGCTGAAATATTTCAACCGAGTGATGTATTGACTACAATGCAGCAGGAATGAGACTCCCTGCAATGAAATCAACACACAGAAATAATAAGAAAAAAACACATATATATATATAAAAACAGATCCTGCACACATAATTACCCTATGACTGCAGTTACTCTGCTCTCCGACTGCAGAACATTACTGGCACATACTATTGCATTGCTTTCCCGTAGATTGCATCTTTCAAGTGCGTCATGCTGTAGCTTGTAGTATGCATTCTTCATGATCAGCCTCCATCTGGAGCTGAGATGGACGGTTGTCAGCATGTCTGCACACTCCTCGCTGACAGAAAGATGTTCATCAAACTGTCATGCGCTTTCCCCTTAAAGGATAAGCTCAACCAAAAATGAAAATGTAATTTTAATCTGCTCACCTCCAACGCTGATGCAAAGTAAGGTGACGTTTTGAAAGCTCACATAACATTTTTGGAGCTTCACAGGCAAAACACTGTTGCAGCGTTGTCCCAAACAACTGAAGTAGAAAGTTGAGAAAAAGCATTGCATTTAAGTTTATTGACAACAACCTTTCGGTACTTAGACCTTTACCACATTATTTACAGAAACATGAAATGGGTCAATACAGCTCATCTGGCGTAATCCAAAATCCACTTATTTGAAAATCTATTATTAACACCATATTTAAAGCCAAAATCTTCACTGTGGCTGCTAAGCTAAAAGCTTTAGCATGTAGTTGGTCAAGCATACAAAACCATTCATTGATGGTATAAATAAAAAAAAAAGTTAATATCACTTTGGGATCTTGAGGCTTCCAAAGTCTTTGAATACACCAGACAAACTGTATGGAGCTATTTTCTGTAGCATCATTAGTTCCCATCTACTCCAGTTGTTAGTTTCAATAGTCTGATCATGCCACTGGATTATTAAACTCCACCTGTCTTTCAAATGGCATGGAGGTGAGGAGATAGTGACAGATTTAACATTTTTGGACTTGTCCTTTAATTGTGTAACAAACCCTGTTGTCTGCAAACATCCACTCTGCTGAAGCAAGGCGCTGAACCCGACCAGCTTCAGGGTCGACGATAGCTGACACCTGAGCTCCGAGTGAAGCGAAGCCAGGTTCTCCATACAAGGATCCTTATCTTTGTTTGTATTATTCATGTGTTGATCTGTATAAAAATCACTTTAAGGTGTCTCCTAACCTACCGCCACCTCTCTCTCTGTTGTGTCCCATCACAATTTGTCCCCTTTTTTGCTGCAGAGGACACTGAATCAAAGCACAGCAGGGGAGACTGACGATCCGAAATGGTAGTTCCTATCCATATGGTGTCCAGTTAGACACACGCAAGCAGCGAGGGAGAGAAAAGATCTAACAGCCTATCTTTGGCTGACTGTAGCGGTCGCCCACATAAATGTCCGCTTGGCTCTACTTTGATCACATAATTGCTCTGTGCACACCTCCCCCCCACACACATACACACAGTATGAGAGTACACATCCAGAGAGCATTCACTGAACACTGAAGCACACTTGGCGGGTTGACACACAAACACACACACGTACAAACTTAAAACCTGGATATATACAGCGCCCACATGCTCAGTGTCTGTTCAGTATGGCATGGAGGGGACTGTTCGCACATGCAGGTATGCCTGCCAGTGTGCACGCACACGGGTATGGCGAATACCAAACAAAAACTCCCACCAGCTCACCCACACAGTCAGCGCAGTGAGAGTGTGAGAGAGACACAGACATGGAGGGAGTAGAAGGTGAGAAAAGAGAGAGTCAGCTTTGGGACTGAGCAAAGAGTGCAGTGAAACCAGCACTCCATGCTGCAGGTTTAACACAAAAAAAAACCCATTAAATAACAAATTCCACAAAATTGTGTTATTTTTAATGATTGGTCCAGTTGTCTGAATGAGTCACTTCTCTATTTTGTATCATAGCCTGGACGTTTTGCCAGCTAATATGTCTGAGGGAGGATTTTATGCGGGTGTCAGGACGGCCTGGGAGACATTTTGGTGAGTATCTGCTTAACTGTTCACATCCATAAATCTGTGGCTGCTGCAGGGCTGTTGTTCTGTAGATGGCTAAGACCTTTGACCCCCTTTAAGAGGATGTCAAATGAGCACAGAATTTCCTTATAAGCTGGACTCTTATTCACATATCTTACTACTGGCGGAAAATTACATCTATAAATTTGTAAATGGGCCCTGGTATGATAATTTTTGCAGTTTTATATCTTCTAATGTGCTATTAGCTTTTGTGCCAAGAATTAGATGAGAAGACTGACTAATACTCATGTCTGAACAGTAAACATGTAGAAAATCTTGGAACTGGATTGGATATCGTCTGATGACAGTAAAGCGTCTGGGGTTTTCAATGCTTCCATTGTAGTCAGCAGGTGTCTGCTAATGGATATCCGGGAAAAGAGTTTGTCTTCCCTGCACTAGCCATTGTTGACGGTCATATTAGCAACGTAAGCGGTGACAATGGAGTTGGAGTTAAGAGACGACTAATCCATCACATGAATGCGGATACATTTAAAGGTGCAGTATATAGGAAATGGTCAGCCTGCAAACAGAAGACGGGCAGCATATCACTACAGAAACTGCTGAATGCTGCTATCTGTAGCTGCTGTTAGCTAGCTAGCTCTGAATGGGAGCTCAGAGTGCAAGGCCTGGCCTAGCTGGTTAACACGCTATTTCAATTTTAAAAAGTTGCTGATGAATTTCATTAATTTCTGAATGTTCTCAACTCAAACTCTTACGTAACGCAGCTGTAATTAATAGCAAATAAAAAGCTCAATCATCGTCAGTTGATAGCCTACTGGTTCCAAGATTGTACCTCAGCCAGTGCATTCACTTTATTTTGCTGTTTGACAGACTGTAAACCTGCACGAAACCAAAGCCTGCTCAAAACCAGAATGCTTCAGATACCAAGAGTGTATCCCTTGCCATTAGATTCTACATTCAAATCTAAATTTCTAGCTTTAGAGACTAATATGTAGATGAGACAGCAGCTAGCTTGGCACAAAGTTCTGGAATGAGGAAGCACCTAACCTGGTTCTGTCCAAAGGCCATGTAATCTGCCTCCCAGCACATCTGCAGCTCACTATTTAACAAGTTGCAGGCTTGACTTATTCTTGCCTGGGAATGGAAACTTTCTGTAGACTCCACTTGTTGCTTGTGAACTCCAGGCTATGAGAACAGAGGCAAGCTAATTGTTTCTTCCATTTCCAATAGTTGTGCAAAGCTACGCTTACCAGCTGCTGGCTGTAGCTTTATTCATGCCATAAACACTTGAGGGTGAAATTGATTCTCTCATCTAGCTCTTCCTAAAAGAAAGGAGTATATCTTTAGGGGCTGAACACTGAGAATCTCAGTGTGTGTGTTGTTTGACCAGATATGATTGACAGAGGCCAATAACCTTACAACTCCCATCAGTTTCTGATTGAAATGTTCTAACTGGTGCACTAAAGTATGCAATATCACCTATTTCCACCTCAAACCAGTGAGAGGAGCACAGAGAAAAAACATAAATAATCAAAACTGTTCTCAGAAGTGCTACACTGGATCCATCACTCATTGTAAGATGCTGAAGCTCAACAGTTGCTTTGCATTTTAGCCCAAAGCTCAACAGGAACTTACTTTCCAGTGTCTCGGTGAGAATCTGTAATGTAATTCTAAGATGCTGTGTATGTAATTACAGAGAATCTCTAAAGGATTGTTATGGCTGCCCTCAAATTCCCCAAATTAAAGTGCCAGGACCTACACTGGCCCTTACAAGCAAGCAAAATTGTCAGACAGGATTACATTACAAGGGGATCAATTCTAACTAGATTGTTATAATTTAATGGCCAGAGTTTGCTAAAAAGTCGTTAGGTGATTTTCTGGGGTTTTATCACTTTCAGGACTTGGCAGGGGTGCATGACAATAAGATTACACATGCTGCTGGTAATACATAAATGATTACAGAACCACTGCCTGACACTGCAGATCAAATGTTGTGTGTATCATGAAGGACACTATTTAAACACAATAGGAAGCTCAAAAATCGAGGCGCCAATGTGTCCATTTGTAAACAAAGCTAAGCGGTGCACTAAACTCACTTTACAGTGTCATACAAAGCATTATTGAGGCCGCGTGCCAAACATCGATAGTCCGATCAAACCCTTCCTCGTCAGGCTGATCAGCGAGACACAACAAATCGATCCCGAATAAAAGACCATCAGCACATCTGTCATCCACTGGCCGCTGATACACAAATGAGCAGAGCTGCAGCCACAATGACAGCAGCAGCAGTCAGACGGGCTGATCATTACACAGCCTCAGCAGGAGAGAACAAGTGGAGAGGTGAAAGAAAGGCAGCTATCTGAGCTCCTAGATAGAGTTTGGAGAGAGGTGTTATAGAGGGGAGCCAGAGGTGGTGATTGTGAAAAACAGAAATGGCTGGAGCAAAGTATTAAGTGTGTAAACATATCCAAAGCACCAAGTTAAGAGATATCACTGCATCAGAAAGGATAAAAGGGGAGAGAATTGTTGAGAAAGAAGAGAGGGGGCATGTATTTGACAGGAGAATAAGAGCGAGGGGGAGTAGATGAGAAAAGACAAGAGGTAGCATTATCTTTTCATTTGAGAGAAGACTGAAGAGTGTTTGCAGTGAATAGGGTGACAGTGAAACAAAAACCAAAGGAATATCAGTGAGAGACAGAAAGCGCAGTAACGACAAAGCCCTGGGAGCCTTCGCTTTCGGCAAAATCAGCCGGCTCAAAGTGTGACTGTAGACAACAAACACCACGACATTTCATCCTACCTGAGTTCCTCTTGGAGATGTACTTGACATCGTCGCAGGCTCCTGAGGCGAGGAGGAGGAGGAGGAGGAAGAGGAGGGATAAAGTCTTCATCTCTCTTTTCTCCACTGGCACCTTCAGACAACAGGACACAGTGGGGACCAAGAGTTAGGGATAACATAGCATGTAAGATTATCATCGTCTCTTAAACCTTTTAATAACAAGGAAACAGTATCCAGAATCTGAACACAATTACACCAACAACATTGAAGCGTGTTGTGATCATACTTTTGATCGTTGACCTTTTGGAGAGGCTCCATTTCCACCTAATTGGAGTGTGCAGTCTGTGCAAACAGATGTCTGGCACTTTGTACCATAGGTGCCAGAGCTCCCGGGCGCCCATTGTGAACTATGATTAACCATGTCGTCATGTCATGTAAGTCATATGGTGAGGTATCCATGTAAGGCACCTCAGAATGAGCAAAACTTTCTTTTCCAGACAGTCCACTTTAGGTTTCAATCTCCATAAACACAAATCTGCATACGAAGGCAGAATCTGTCAGCCAGGGACGAGATTTTGGTATCTGAAACGTTCTGGTTTCCGTTTGTCGTCCAAGTAGTATTGAGCTTTTCAGTTTCAGCAGACTTTGGTTGCAACAGTTCATGTGTATGGGAAAGGAGCTCGAGGTGGCATGTACTGGCAGAAATTTAATCTCAGAATCGATCAGCTATTATTTGATGACAATTAAGCTTTCCAAGGGTTGGCTCTCAACTCAACTCCATCCTCACATCTCAAGTTTCTAATTCGACTGTGTAAGTGTGATGCTGTAGGTAACCCTCTAGCATCACTTCTGAAATGCCCTTCTTAAAACGTAGCATAAAGAGTCCAAGTCCATGGGTCACTTGGATGGGTCATTCAAACGACTTTCCCTCTGGGGACTAAGGTTCATATCCCATTTGAGTCAACAGAGTTTTGTTTATATTATATGTAAGTTGAATCTGAAATGAGGTCATTTACGTTACTTGAGTGATGTTATGTCAGTACATTACGAAACATGACTTGTGTCATGTGCATAGCTGAAGTGACGTAACTTACTCTTATCCATGGAAACTTTATTTTGAAATCTAACAGAATGATGCATATTATGTGTTATTGCTAATTATTGCTAATTATACCGTGGATCTTTATCTGGATCTACTCAAAAAGTTGACGGGGTCTATTCTGGGCCAAGACCCTTCCTCCAACCAAGTTTCCTTTAAAACCTTCGAGTAGTTTCTATGTAATCCTGCTGACAAACCAACCAACCGACTAACAGACACAGCTAGCACAGGTAGCATGTAGGCTCAAAGCTTGTAGCACACTATTAATGAGTACAATAAGTGTCACACTAAAACATAATTAAGAGTGATGGCACTAATACTATCTTTGTTCACGGGTGCAAGTACATGACAGCAGGCTTCGTGTTTGACAGGTAATAGTGCAGTGTTTCGCTCCATTCTAGCTGAATGCATGTCAGCCATGGATTTGTGGATTATTACCACCTGAAAAAAAATCTGACGCTGCTTTGTTTTTTTTAAATTACCTGTGTACACATGCTAAGTCAAGCAATGAACACTGTAAAGACTCCGCTCTTTACAGGCAATAACTGAAAAGAAAATAGGGCAACCCCAAACCTTGTTGTGTGTGGGCTGCAAGAAGTGAAAAACAAAACGCTTTATTACAACAATGGCAGCGAGGACGAGAGTAAAAAACATTAATATTGATCTGGAACACGAGTTTGTGAAGTTTCGAAAAAATCTATTTTTTCAGCTGATTAAAATCAAAATACAGAAACTAAATTAGATTTGACCACAGGCCATGAATACAAAGGATTGCACATATGCACGCGCACACACACACACACACACACACACACACACAGGCAGTCTTTGAGCCAGCTATGTGAAATCACATTGATAGAATACAATCAGATTTTCTCATGCTCTCTGTGCACAAACACACAACACACACACACACACACACACACACACACACACACACACACTGAGTAAACCAGGCGAAGATGGAGGAGGAAGATTAGCCATGCCCGCAGTAATTTCATTGTGTTTTTCATACATATGACAATAAAAGGATCTCAAACTTCAGCCTGAGTGCTGATTGAAATCTCATTTGATTCACATGAGCAGTGGGAGAGCTGATGATGGAACCCGGCGTGGTGTTGATATGTGAGCCACAGTTATTTGCCTGTGAAGATGGGCAATACAGTGATGGGATATGGATCTAAAACTGGGACCAAATTGATGTGGAGAACAAAGCCGACGGTACGATAATATGATGAGGAACACTGTATGATGTTGCCCGGTTAGAAAATCAGCCTGTGATTACTAGCTTTCGGGGCATTCTGCTTGTCATCTCTTGTGTTTAAAGAACAGTATATTTCAACATTTCAGCGATTGGTTTAGGATTCAACAGCTTTTTTACCAGATAGTCCTACAGTGTAACACTTTTTAATTATAGGAAATAATCATAAAACAGTCCAACAGCTCTGATTGGTTGACTGAAATCGTAGCACACTAACCTACACAACAGTCTTCTCACAACAGACTTAGTGCCTCGCGATAGAAAAAGGCAGAGGTAAGTCTCATTAATACCAGGTGCTTGACGCAGCTGAATGGAATTCAGCCATCATTAGTGCCATATGTTTTACCTGTGCCGCTCCTGCTGTGATGTGTCAAAATGTCTTTTATATAAAAAAAAAAGCTAATGAACCTTTCACACAGCCAACATTTTGACTTGTCACAGCAGTACAAACGTTAGTTAAACTAACACCACTAACAATGGCTCATTAATTCAAATAGTGAGGTTAGAAAAAAAACACAGTATAAGCTTGGCAAACTATTCTTAGCTCCTTCTTAAGAATGTAAAGTAACTAATTCTGTTTTTAATAATTCATTAGCCACAAGTAAGGGCTAATGAACATTTTCTATCTATGCAAAAATGATAGTGTTCCCACTGTATTATGCACGAAACAAGTCTCTTGACACTGTTTTAATAAAGCAGTGCATTTTTAAGTGTACAGTGTTTAATATCATTCTGTTGCTGATTTTGCAAGAGTTAAGAGGTTTTTGCTCTTGCTTGACACCCGCTCTTAGCTTATTATTGAATGATACAACAGGTAGCGTCAAGTCTAATGGTCCCTGAACAAAGACCCCGAACAAGCTTTGGTTTCAGTTGCCTCCTACCTTTGCAATACTCCTTCAGAGTACCATTATCTCTCCGTCTACATAGACAAAGAATGTTTCTTCATGCCACAAATCAGATCTTTTCAAAAAGCTGTTCCATCAGCGTCTGATCATCGGCAGATTAGATGGTCACACTGAGGCAGACAGGATCAGGCTACAGAGCCACAGTCTGACCAACCACGTTAGCTTTCCTGCTATAGTCTCCTCCTCGTCTACCTTAGAAACATTACCACATGTCTAACCCTGCACCAAAGCATACTGATGTATGACCTGAACCTCAGTTTGCAGGCTAGCATTATAGATAGATCATCAGCTGGTTAGCTAATTATATGCAATATGCAATATTCATTCATGCTGTCAAAGTAAAGGCTCAAGTTAGCAATAATACAAAATATACAATGTCTGGTTAGACTTTCAAAATAAAGCTTTCTGGCAAACAGTTCAGAACATATTATGCCATATTATGACTTTTTGACTATTGTCAATTATTAATGTTGTCAAAATCTACTTGGTTTAGGAAAACTTATTTTTGGTTAAATAATATTCAGTCTCGTAACAGAGGTTACATGATGTGACGTGTCCTGTCACGTCACTTTACGTCATTTATATATGACCCTCTGTCACCAATGGGTTGCTAGTCCCATTCTCCAAAGATTAAGTCCGGTGTATGACCCATCACACTGACCGCACCACCTGACTCAGACTTTTCTCACTCCTTGTACTGCTAGGATCATTGACCAGGCTGCTGTATCTGACACACCGGGGGTGAAAATGGGCTGTTATTAGTCCTTACTGACTGTGAGGCTCATGAGAAAGCATGAGTTCTTGTCTCCTCATGTCTTGATGCAGCCTGAAAGCATTGCTGATGCAGAGAAACTGTTGTTAGCTTGATACAATTGCTAGCACTTTGCCTGTAGTAATGCCAATTTGTGCCAATAAGAGTTTAAAAATGAAAAGATATAAAAACATCCTCTCAGTAATAATAGTAGACCTGGACCTAGCTGTAATGATGTCCATTTGCAAGAGTGGCTGCATGGTGAGATTCGTACAGTGTCTCTAGCTTTTACAGGACAGAGATAACATGACACGTACCAGTAAGTTCCAGTATCACCCAGCCATCATGTTTCCACAATTGCTGCATTTCCTGAATACCCATAACCAATAATCTCTATCAGTTTTCATCCCTGAAGTCAAGTGCTTACCCCACAGTTTTACAACCACTGACATAAATGTGACTGTCCAATACCATGGAAAGAATTCAAAAGTAAGCCGTAATCTGAACACAGTTTTGTGATAACAGATCAAACATGTAAAGGAACTGTCACTTAGGATTTCTTAAAAAGTCTTCAGAGACAACAAGGCTTAACGTTAAATAAGGAAGCAATGATACTGAGCTGTTTTTATTTGGTCTGGTAGTACAAGACAATACAAGTCGTAACATTTTAGGACGTTTTCAGCCCTTCATACACTGTGACAGGCACACGGGACCACCCAGACTTAGCAGGGCCTGCGGATCCACGCTGTCTTTGTTTTGGTTTTTGCCTCTTCCTGGCCTCACAGACTACAGATAGACTCAAGTCCTCAGAGGAGGAAAACAGGTGATGTCAGGTTAGGTTATACTATTGCAGAAAAAGCTAAATTGAGCTGTGTTCTCCCGGTGAAGACAGTGGAGCAAGCAGTATCTGACAGCAACACAGAGAGAAATCAAAGCATGAGTCATTGATAAGTGGGTAGGTTTTTATCAGGGTTTTTCTGGAAAAGTCGAAACGTAAACAGAAGGAGAAATACCAGTGGACTTCACCATCAAGACCTTAAGTTTTGCCTAAAATAGTAATACGATACTCCATCAACCCGTGGAAGGAAATGTACTTTCCCTCGCCTCCACAAGAGGAACAGGGTCAGATACAGAGCGGCAGGCAGAGATTCAGAGGACTCTTAGTGAGAGCTGACTAGACCTTATATCAAAGCAAAATCTGACAATTAATTGCACATTTAATTTGGGCTTTTATAAAAAAAAAAAAAAAGAAGACATAACTCAAATTGTGGTCAGCAGCAGATTTGTTATGTTGCCAAAACTTTCCCAGAGAAAGCTTTAATGAAAGACTAAATTTAGTAAGTAGGGCCTGAGACGTTTAAAACAAACAGCACAAAAGAGCGGAAGACTTTTAGTGCACACACACACACATGCACGCACACACACACACAGTGAAAGGGCCTGTGGCATGAAAGAGGGTTTGAAGGTTTTTTTGGCCACTTTCTGAACCTTTTAGTCTGAAACACAGAGAGGCCTAATGCAACTGCTAAAGGCTGTGTTATTTGTGTGTCAGCATGTGTGTGTGTGTGTGTCTATTCTTGTAATCTGCACTGTGTTGCTATGGTTTGGCCTGGTTTGGACGGGTTCAGGTCCGAGAGTTTGTGATCCAACCAAACACGTACATTGACAGCATTATTCTTATATCTTCAAACATATATGATATTAAGCCACTATCATATACTGTTCGTTTAGGCCCAAGTGAGAAATCTGAATCTGAAAAATACAAAAATACAAAATGAATAAAAAGCAAATGGTTTCTACACTAGCAATCCTGGCCAAAACCAGGTACAAAAGAAAGTGTTACTCATCAGTTCGTGCTCATCTAAATCCTTTTAGTTTCAAGTGAGACATAAAGCATAAATCTAACCTTTGTGTTGCTATCCAAGTAGGCTGAATTTTTTTTGCAGCAGTCATCAGGTTAAATGGATTACATTTTTATTCAAAACAGTTTAATACTAATAATGCTGGAGCTCAGCAGCCACTTTGAATTGAAGCTCCTTTATTTTGTGTCTTTAAGCAGCAGGGATGGTGCCTCTTTGCCTTGGACTCATCTTTGTTAGCCTCAGTCTTTTCATATCATATCATGTTTGCAGCCATCATGTGCATATTCAAGAGCCGTTAACAGGATTCTTACTTAAAAATCAGAGATAACGATTTCAACCAACTTAGAACGTGTTAATAAGCTACAGTTGATTAAATCTGCAAGCAACAGTAAAGGTACAGTAAGATTTTGGCACAGAACCTGATTGATTAAGGTGAGAAAAACATCATGTTTGGCTTAAATTACCTGTTTTGGTCACCACAAACACAGCTGGAAAAATGCCCCAGTGTTTCCTCAAAAGTATCTAGTGGTTTCACACTTACCAATTTTGAAAAGTAATAAGTAGTAATAAACATGTCATATCGGTGTGATATGGAACATTTTGTAGACATGTCAACGTGGTACGTCGTCTATGACACGTGGAAATTTGAACGTATCCGTGGATCGCAGAAACGCTAACATGTCATCCTGGCGAGCGGGCTGCCACTTCAGCAGGCGAAATCTAACATCCACAGCTGATAGCTAGACGTGAGCGGCTGTTTTTTTATCCAATTCTGTGTGAAACCAGAGAAAGAAAATCTGCCAATATTATCATTATAAAGTATGAGTCATTCCAGGATGGGAAGTATGAGAGCTGTAGCAACAGTAGGAAGAGGTGAAGTCAGGCTTAGCGAACGGTCAAGTCCAGATAAACAACAGAAACCTTAAAAAGAATGGTAGTCCAATCACAGTCTTTTTTTCATTATGTTAACGTCATGCAGTGTCGCCCAATCAATGCTGTTAAAAATTATTATTTCTCAACAAACTATTAGCTTGTTGTATACTTTTCTTTTATGAGCATAGTGCTTTGTAAACTATGCATACCTGCCAAACGCTCCCAATTTTCATTGTAGTCTTATTATTATTATTCCTCTTGCCTGTTGTGCTCCTGATTCGTCATTTCTCCCGTTAATCTCCAGATTTTATAGTCATACAAATGGAATTAGTGTTTGCGACCCAAGACCATTAACCAACCAGAAGAATCTCCCTCTCTTCAGTCAGTGTTGGCAGGTACGTACGCGCACGAGGCAGCAAAACCAATCATCTGCCAGAAACGTGCTGGTGTAAGTTCACTTGAGGTGAGGTTTAGGGTCATTTCAGGACATTTAGCCAAATGTATAGTTTATCCATGTAAGCGAGAGAAGATTTCCTCAACCCTATGGGAAAGACAAACCAATGAAGAGACAAAGCAGCAGCTGTAATGACTTCATCATGCATAATTTCAGAACTCACCGCCTCACTTCATCTTGAGGATACTACAAGCCCTTTTACTGCTCTCTCTCTCTCTCTTTCACACACACACACACACACACACACACACACAAACACACAGGCACATTAAGACACCCTTCTTTCACGCAGGCTCGCTCATAGTGGCTGCAGTCTTCCTCTTAGGCTCTTATTCTCACATAGGCCCCCTCATCACCAAACACTGAGCTCTCTTTATCTCGTCCTCTGTGTCGCCCCCTCTGCACTGCCTCACATCCATCACACACGCACACTCACTCACTCACACACAGCGAGGTCAGTCTCCCCCACTTGCCTCTTTTCCACACACAAACACTGACACACTTGCTAAGACGGCGACGGCAGCTTGTTTGATGTCTGATCCACCGTGAATGCAAGCATTTTGAGCACAAGCTTGTGTGTGTGTGTGTGCGTCTGCGTGTGTGTGTGTTTGTGCGTGTGTGCGGGCACGTGCATGGAGGTGGAGGATAAAAGCAGCATGAGGGTATTTAAACAAAACCATAATGAGCGACCACAATAATACTACAATACACAGAGAAATAAATTGGGGGAAAAAAAACACGCTAAGAAATAAAATGGATGTCTGCTCTGGGTTTAAGGGTATCCGCGGGGGTTCAACACACACACATGCATACACACACACACACTCACACACACACGCTGAGGAGAGAGAGCGAGCAGGACAGAACAAACGCTATTAGAGCATTACAATCCCCCACATCTTTCATCCTCTGTGCTGCTTTGCTTTTCTGCCTGTCTGTCTCTGATAATGATATCGCCACACCAGAGCGCAGGGAGATCTAAGCAGGGTCAGAGTGTGTATAATGCAGAGTGTCACACATTACATGCACTCAGAAAAGGTTGGGCTACGGAGGAAAACACACTTTATATGGATGTGCGAGTGTGTGAGGCTGAGGTCCTTAGCCAATCAGATCCTCCCAGCCTGAGATCCCAAGGACAAAATGTTATCGAACATTAACACACATATCCTGGGTCTGTTTCTCCCGACGTCGAAGCTTTGTGTGGTGTTTTCTCTTGATGCTTCAGGAAGATTCAAATGAAGCTATTAATACTGAACATCCCCTGGCAAAAGTTTAAAAAATACAAATGATGATTCTAAAAATATACACATTTTAATAACCGGTAAGAACTGCCTGAGTCCGAGTCGAACACTGGGGCAGACGAGAGTGAACGCACGCAAATACTCATAAGACAACCCCTCACTCCATATCCTACAGACACACACACACACACACACACACACACACACACACACACACACACACACACAGATAGCAAGCTATTTTCGTCCCAAATAGACCAGTGTTAAGCCATTAGGCCTCTTCAGCCACACATCCAATATTAAAGACAGCCTCCAGCCCTATTCTGTCACACTATCTGCCTCTCCCAAACTGCATGAGTCATGCTGTTTTGGTTACAGAGGCAGTCTGTGTTTTACATGGGAAACATAAGCCGCCTCGTCACCATTACGAAAGACTTGATATCTGTCCCTCTAATCTCAGCAGGAGTAGGTGGAATTGGTTTTAATCTGGTCTCACACACACTTGTTATCCAGCTCAAATGGATACACAGTATATGATAGTGAGGTGTAGCACACAGTGAGCAAATGTTTGTACTGTGTCTACATTTCTAGAACAATCACACAAAGCACAATAGAGCATCCACTGTGTTTCATGTTTGCTGGTGTAGCAGTGGGTCCAGTGGTTACAGAGGACCTTGTGTCTCAGTGTCAAGTGTCCAACTCACTAAAATGTCCTTGAGCGAAACAGTTGATTTTCTCCAATACTAGCGTCTGAAACTTAAGCAGAAACACCATCAAGCAATGGCACACACCAAGAGTGTGTTTATCCCTATGTTTGAATTTTAAGTCAACTCTCAGTGAACTCAGCACTCACCAGACAATCTGGTTGCTCTTTTTTTCCCCTCTCTTCTCTGCAATGTCTCCATACATCCTCCTCCAGTCGGCAGTAGACAATGCAGCACATAAACATCCTATGATCGAGGTCAGCTCTGTGGGTTGCTGCTGCAGTCAGGTTGATAAACAGGAGGGAAGATAAATTCACTTTTGAATCCCAAAAGTTTAAAAATAATGGCTGAGCTCTCCTCCCCTCACTGAACAGCTCTCAGTCCCATGTGACTCTGGGGGTTTATTCCTCCAGAAGGCCTGGCTGTGCACCCGACTCTCAGCCAACTCCAAACAGCTGACCAGTAGCTATGCTCTTTGGTCCACATGCAACACTCTGCAAATTTTTGTTTTGTTTTGACGGAGAGACCCATTGCGGTAAGAGTCACATATTGAACTTTTAGCCCTCGTCTCTTGAAGAGAGTCGCCAGCATTTCTCAGTGAATGTTTTTGTCGTGTGGCTGTGGCTCTCTGGACTGACTGTGTTCACTCTGTCCAGCAGCACTTTAGTCAACCAATTAGCAGCCAGACAGAAGCATAAATTGGCTGTGAATGAGCATGTCTAGCCGCAAATTACTGATCCCCATTGTTTGGCTGGCAAGCTCTTTGTTTTCGTTAAAAATGAGGGTTTAAGTTAAATACAGTTCACAGGAGTGTGTTAGTCATTATGCATGTTAGATCATATTGATGGGCGCCAAAAACGTGCCAAAGCACCCTACTGGTGCATCACAAAAGTCTATTTAAATACATTTCAATAAAAATACTCTGCTGGGAACAATACTGTTTGTCTGATATGATTTTTCCAAAAGAAAAAGTATCGTTACCACATTAAAATGACCCTCAATAGAAACTCAAGAAGTTTCAAGAAAATGTACAAATTCTCAGAGTCCTGCTTGACAAACCATCAGTACAAAACCTAAAGACTCTTCATTTATTATCATAAATGACAGGAGCAGCAGCAAAAAAATTACAGTCAAGACGCTGGAAACAGCACACGCTTGACATTTTAGCTCGACAAACGACTTTAATGAGTTAAAACAAAACAAAACTGAGAGTTTACTCTGTGCTGTGTTGGATGTTCCTTTAAACAAAGCAGCACTCTGCAGATGTTCTTGTACTACTGCATCGAGTGGTGCTACAAAATCCACCAGACCTCTGAAAACGCCTTAAAAAACGATTTACTGAGCGCTCACTTTCATCATAGCCATGCAGGGATAACTCAAACACACTGCTGAACTCTACACAGTCTATCATTTTAGACAAGATGTGCCTGTTTTTGTCAACCTCCCTATCCTGTAGCCTTCATGAACTAACTGACTGTGTCTGACCTCACTGCAGGCAGTTAGCAGTGACTTCTTATCAAACCAGCCTCATGAAAAAGTTTTCCTCTGTCTTGTGTTTGTTGTTCTATCACAATGTTTGGCTAGTCGGGTCCGAGCTCTTTCACACTCAGCTTTTCCTGCAGTGTTCTCCTCTCGAACAGCGTTGTTTTCAGCGACTTTCTTTCTCCATTTTGTTCTATTCTCTGCAAGACACTCTAACATACAAGGCTCCTCCAACTATCTATGAACCTCTACGTCACCTGCTTCTACGTCAGTTCCATCCCGCCTTGGGGTGGTGAAAGTCAGGGCCCATCGAGCTCCTATCTCTTGAATAACAGTGAGTTATGTGCTCACGTGCGACATATAACGAGGAGCTGTGGCCAAAGATATTTGCGCCCGGGGCTGGAAATACATCACCACTCAGTAACGTATAACATTTTTAATTTCAAGTTTAAATTGCTGTTTATTCACTGACTGTATTATAATTAGGCTGCTCATTTAAAAATATAAAGTCTCATTCAATGATTGTCTATATGGTTCTTCTTAATGTGGGACAGGTGGGGGTGGCATCCTATCGCCCGCTATTGACGAGCCGTCACTAAAGAAATAAATATAGCTAATGTTCAGCTTGAGTTCACCTCGTATAATTTTTTTTTTATTGTTGAAATCTTATATGTAGGTAGTATCATGTTGATGTACCATTTCTCCGTTGATAAGACTAAAAATGTCTATGGTCACGAGAAAAAAAGACATTCATAACTGGATCAGAAGTGAACATTTTTTCACCAACTATTTAAAGATGTTGATTAAACGTTCACATTTAGATAATATTTTACAGAGATTTGCAATACTGGCATTCAACTAAGAAATGAGAAAGCATGACGATAGGCTCTTACTTGCACATTTCAAAGGTTAAAAGGTCTTTTAGTAGCAAAAATTATAGCAAATCTTGCAATAATATGTCAGGAATTTAGTCCTCTTCCCATTCCACCACAACCACTTACACTTCCATAACATGAAGCTAAATATTTTTTTCTTAGCTTGTGCACTTGCTCCAAAATTTCCAGTTCTGAGTAGTCAAGGCTGTTTCGCTCTAAGTATTTGGGCATTAGAGCAGTAAGTGCAATGTCTTATTTAAGACAAAGTAACGCATTATGGAAATGATTACACAACTTTGTGTTTTGTGCACCTTCTAACCCAGATTTTAACTAGAAATCAATGTTGACATCCCTGTTGTTGTTAAATGGGATGATAAATATGCAAATAAGCACATGGCGTAAGTTATATACCAACTATTTGAGCAGACTTGAGCTACTTACCATTAACACTAACAGTAACACTTTCTTTCATGGGTCCTGTTATGCTGACTTTGAAAAGTAACAGCCATGAGTTATCCTGTGACCTCATCGCTCTCTCCTTTACTCCTTGCAAGGCAGACAGCACAACTACAATTTCTGTTTTTAGAAATTACAGCTTTTGAAGGCAAAAAGCTGTGTTTATAAGGGGCACACTACAGTAGATAATTAGTATGAATATTTTTAAATGATATGAACCCATATTACATTTTGTATAAATAATTAAGTGTTTTTGTGCTGTTCTATATGTAGAGGGAGTAAAGGTAAATCTGGATATGAACCGAGATGATGTCATGTCTGCCGTGTTTACATGCACATCAAATACCGCAATGCCTGTGATTATAGGATGGTTGAATATAATTAAAGCAAACTGTGATTATGATAATGTGGTGTAAACCTCAACTGAATTAAGTATGACTGCATAAGCTTACTGTAATTAAGGACATGATTCCCGCATAATGGAGACCAGTTTAGACGAGCAGTAATGTATATCCTCATTCACAACTGTTTCCACCCACTGATGTTATGCAAAGGCAGAATATGAGCAGCAGTCTCTATTGGTTTAGTCCATCCGTAGACTTCGACCACCATCTGTCACTCACAGATGCATGCAGGATACATTTGAGTTGATGAAGTCCCCACATCCATCTGAATGCAGCAGGATGTGGAGTGAAAGGTATGACCGTTCCATCTGCAGCCCCTAATTTGAGAGATGTGTGTCTCATCAAGCCCAGTGCAATTACGCACGCCTTCTCTAATAGGAGTACCTTGATTAAGTCTTGCACAAGCAGCGGCACCAGCACCAGGCTCTCACAGAAAGAAGTCCAGGAACATCTGTGCCTGTGTGCATGGCAAACTGGTGTAGCTCAGCAGGCTTTTCCAAACTTGCGGGCGAATATATCAGGAACAGTGGGGCAGGATGGTGAGCACAGGACATACACAAAGCTTCGTTCCACCGAGAATGCATAAGGTGTATGTCCTGTTATTATTTCCACAGTATAAAAGACAGTCCTTTGCTTATACGATAGACATGTTAGCATAAAATAGGAATGGGCAATTATCATATGATGGTCTATAAACTTTCAGTCAAATCTCAATGATTGGATGTTTCCTTTTTCAGACAAGAAACCACTGTTTCAGGTCACAAAGCCAGACAAATCATCAACTCTGTTCAAAGGTCTGAACCCAGGCATGGTAAGACCATATAGTGTTGAGGATTTACAAAACTCTGTTCACATTAATGATTCTAAATAAACTGTTAGTGAGTACAACCAGAATAATCTGTTCTTTGTCTGCAGTAATGCAATTCATTGCATTGAACATTGAAGGACGATGGAAAATTATTTTTGAGTCTCACTCAGAACTGAACGCTTTGGGATTGTAGGAGAGGTCGGCCACCATCCCAAAGCATCAAGTTGGGAATGAGACTCAAAAAAAATCTACTTTTCTTACAAATAGAATCTTTAATGTGAATATTTTGTATGTATACAAAATGTATCTAACAACCAGTTCTATGAGATTGAAAGTTTGCATTTGTGTGCAATGGGTAGAATATTGGGTTGATTTTAGCCATGATTCCATCTTAAAATTACTGTGAGTGAAGCTGCAGCACTCTCTTATATAACTTGGTACTGAGTTCCAAAAATGTGCTGCTCGAACAGAGAGGGCTGATACTGTATGCCAAACTCAGAAGATCTTTGCTAGGTTACGTATGAGATGTGTGAAGAGATCAGTGAGTGCAGATACAGTTTTGCTGCATTTGAGGGCAGCTGGTACTCGGATAGACCTCTAATTATATCAGATTAAACAGTGGTACACCCTCGTTTCATGTGTTTCTTAAAGTGGCGACTGAATCCTTGCTTCTGGATTCACAGTGTCTGATAGAAACATTCATTTGGCCAGCTAGCAGTCTTCTTCCACAATATTGTTACAAAGCACTAAGTCACAGTCAAAAAACTCTGAAGGGCACCTTTCAAGGTAGCCAACAAACAAAGATGGCTAGAGGGCGCTTCAAGAAGTAACACTAGATGGGTCCCTACTGTGTCAAAGCATAGGGCCACTGACCGTGCAGCAGCATTTGGTGTTTTGGGAGTAAGAATCTGTTATCTACAGTTGTCCGAGGAAGAAAAGGATAAAAAGCCTAATTTGTGATTTAAAAAGCATTAAGGAGGGAAATTTATCCAAACATATAATTGCTTAGCACAAACATTGCCTTAGTTAAGGTATTGGCAGTCAAGAAGCTTCCACCCTCGATAAATGATGGGTTCACCAGCTGCAAGTTTTATTTTATAAAGGTTTTTCAAAAGGGACTGTGGCCAGAAACAGGACACACCTGGTCAGCAATAATGCCTGAGGACGTCAGAGTGCACAATGAAGCACAACTGTTAGTGCTAGTCTGGGTCTGATGTGAGCCAAGACAAAATTTCCCACATCATTACCCCACAAGCCATTTGGACTTTTGACAGCAGAAAGTTTGGAACCGTTTACACCATTTGTGCCGATGTGTTACCCTGTCATCAGTGCTCTGCTATAGAAGTCTGGTTTGTCAGGTCAGGTAGAGTCTCTCCAGTCCCTTGTCCAGCTTCACTCTCTTCTTATTAGCAGACAGGACCGGAGGCATTGTCTTGCTTTTTCGCTGGATCCTACTCACTTCAAGGTCTGACAGCTGTGTGTTTAAGCTGCCCTCTTGCACGTCACTGTCAGGACTTTTTATTTACATACTTGTTAACGTGAATGGGCTACGCACCTCTCTCTCTGACATCCCACAGCAGCGTGGCATGTTGTGCCCTCAGGACTACAGCTGCTTATCACACCAATCTCTGGAAATCCCAGACATTATGACGCAAAACTGGCTAGGATGCTCAAAGTGCGTCTGACACGAGCAATCACATCCAAAAAATCATGCAGTCTGTGGTGAATGAAAGTCTTGACTCGGGGGGCCAATGCATGGTTGTTGCTGATCTCCCTGAGTGTGGCTGATTGTATCACTGGGCCGGCTCCACACACAGATTTCAAGGTCAGATGTGTGAAGCTGCCGGGTAAATGAATGAATGGATTTATAAGAGCCAGAATGAGAATCCGTGGTCAATTGATTCCTGGACCGGTGTTGAATAGATCTGAATTCCCACGTGGAACCAAACGAAGCTTCAGTGCAACATGAATGTGCATCCTCGTTGGTTACATTTTCCACATGGTCTCTCCCGTGTCTGCTCAGCACCCCGACCTTGTACGAGGCCTTACCTGTCCAACAGAGGCTGTCAATGGTTTTTGCCACACATGCAGTTTGGTGTCCCTCCAGATGTAATACATGCCGTTTGTGCATCCAGACTGCCCTGTGCTTGGGTCAGCAATTGGCATTCCCGACTCTCTTGCTCTCCTTTGGACCTTCAAGCTTTTAATAAATCATTCTATTTATCTGGTCATCCTTCATTAAGCAAAAAAAAAAATCATAAAAAGATGAGTAGAGGGAAAGTTGAGCAACATTTTAATCAGCCTGTGATCACAGCCTTTTCCCTCGGGAGGACACATGCATTTGAAACTGCACGTTAATTTTTCACAACTACTATTTCTTACAGCTTCTTGTGTATGATGAGATCAATCTGATGAATCAATTCCAGCTGACTCTTAGATTCCTAGCCTACATTCATGTAAACACGGGGCTCAGTCCACGCCTCATGGATATTAACACTGAGCCTGGTGGATCCAGAGGAGGCAGCTGCCTTACAGTCAGCACGCAGGGAGCAAGAGTCTCCTGTGGCTCCCCCTGTTTTGGTGGAAAAGGGACGCTAAATAATGAATCAGTATAAATATTTACAAATCATTTGCACTGGGGATGCAGACAAGGGGCTGTTTATTAGACTCAGAGGAATATGAAGTTTGCAGAAAAGCAAGAAACTGCAAAAAGTGTGCAAAAAGGCTCTCTGTCTAGACACTAGAGATACAAGGTGGCAGGACAGTGGCAAACACACACACACACACACAAACACACATACCTACGCAGCACGGGGGGTGTGTGCTAATGAATGCATTACCACCTGTTCAGTGAATGATCTAATTGCTCTCAGCAGATCCCCATTTCCCCACTATTACGGTGTTTAGCAGTACCATTTAACAGGTATGAAAGGTTGCTGCAGAGAGATATCCTCTCCCTCACACCTCCACCAATTTACATTTAACAACATCTCCTGTCACGTCACAGAGCACTGCTTCTCTTTTTAATGTAGCAGAGGAGGCAGGGGGATGAGAAATGTAGAAAAAGCGGGCGAAGGGGGTGAAAGGCAAAAGGAGCATCTGAAAAGGGGAAATGAAAGGGTGGAGAAATTAGGCTGGGTGGAGAGGGGAAAAGCCATTTGTTTGGCAGCGGCTCCACTGAATAGATTAAACTCCATTCTCGTGCCTGCCCCGTTGATTCTACACACACACACACACACAGATGAGCAGTAAAAAAACATGTATACCTATGCACCAGGATGTGGACCAGCACACTCAAGCAAAGCAGTAGAATCAAGAAGACAAACACATTATTCTAATGTTCCTCAAGGTTCCCTGTTATCCAGGTCATAGTAGTTCTAGGTGCTATATGGTAGGTAACTGGACTTGTTTCAATTTCTGCGATTCAAACTGAAGAAGCCTCTTGGATGAGAGATGAAGCGTCTTGAAGAAACTGAAAGAAGTCCAGCTGCCTAAGATACAGCACCTAGAATTACATTCATCTAATGTAGAAATGCACAAAACACATACAGACTTTTGTGCAATTACAAAAGTATATTAAAACATGTAAATGAATGTGAAAGATGAGAAAACTTCTTTCTACACTGAACTTGAATGGATTTCATTTGATTATTGCAATTTTATTTAACTTTTAGGCAACTTTAAGCTTTTTCTTAAGGCAGAGATGACTTGAGAACGCAACTTGAACTCAAAAGATTTGAGACTGAACTCGGATTCATGATTTGGGACTCGTGAACAATCACTGTTTTAAGTCTGGCTAGCAGACCGTTATTCCCGCACTAATGTATCACTAACACGTGGCCACAGATAACAACTGCTGCAGCAGCTCAAAACAATATAATGGCTAGCACGCTGGCAGCTGCTATAAAGACTTCACACATGGCATAAACAAAAGGCTCCCTAATGCAATGTCTGCGGGATGAAAATAAAGGATACTAGATTGACCACGTCAAACTTTGTCAGACACCTGAAAACACACTTACGTGAGTCAGTGAGTCAGCAAAGGACGCTGTCAAGAAGGTCACCATGTCAGATTTAGAGATCATGCAGTCTTAGATTCTTGCTGGGACTTGGCGCGGAGACATTGCAGACTACATGTCGGGTCCAAAACAATCACAGCATGCCATCTATTACAACTTGTAGGTTATCGGAGGGGGGGGTGAGAGACTAACTTCATGATTCCATAAGACAGCATCACCGATGGTTTTATGAATTAAAGCAAAAGTGACTTAAGTACATCCCTCACGTAATAGAAGTTATTTCACTTACGTACGCTACATAAGTAACGTAACTTAAAAACAATTCACTCTTGACTCGCGGTCACAAACAGGACGCAAATCCAGGTCTGACAGATATAATCCATCCAACCACAACCACTGCACCAGAGGGGCCACAGCCACACAGGGTAAACTCTAACCCACTCACTCTCCACTTTAGTTTGATTTTCTACATAGGTTAATTTAATTTGCAGCCAGTCACACCAAACAATTAACATTGCACAGCTTGAAACGACGCAGTTTGTTTGATTTAGAAGTTATTTATATACTTTGAGCCCTGCATTGCACACATTTAAGCAATGTAGAGTTCTGTATAATTTTCTGTTGTATTAATAGTTTCTTTCTTTGTCTTGAGTTACCGTGGTTGGGAGAGGCCTCTTCCTGGTGGAATAAAAGGTGGGGCTAAAGGTGGAGCGCTCTTAAATCTTGGGCAAAGCTCGTCAGGCTGGACCACTTCCTGCTGTGCCATCGGGGGGATTTGGGTTTAGTTAGCTTGCTTCGTATTTAGTTATAGTTGGCGTCCATTTTGTTTTCCCCTTGTGTATTAGTTGGTTTGGCTAAGCCACTATATGTGTGCTCCCTTATGTCATCTTGTCAGGTCTCTTCTGTTCACATCTCAGTTCTTTGTTATACTGAGTACAGTTATCTTTTGTTGACCTCTTTTATAGGCTTAGTTAATAAGTCTGCCTTGGTTTTTTGTGAAAGATTTCATTTGGGTAAATAAAACCCTATTTGTTGAATCGATATTCCTGTCTCCTCATTTCCTTACTGCTTGATCTCGACAGGCACTATAGAAAGTGATGCAAGAGGGGCACTCACAGCGTCAAGACTTCTGTATTTCAGGAGTTGGGAGTAAGAATGGACAGCTGGTTACAGGGGCACTAAAATTAAATAAAAACATCATTTTTTTTAGTACAAAAACTTATTTAAAGCTCAAACAGAAGTTGCAAGCTGGGTTATCATAATTGAACTCATCCTAGAGATTGCAGAAATGGGTGAAAAAAAAATCTGAAATTCATTTCCTTGAACTGGGTCATTGTACGATGTCTGAAACGCTACATTAGTTGTCCTCCACTATGTCTCACTATATGTGATAAAATGAAGAATTGTTGCAGCCGACTGTGGTCATTTAATTGGCTCCCCACAACTCAGTAGCTTGATGGAAAAGTCTGAGTTTCATGTGACCTATCCATAGATGGATGTCAGTGTTCAGAGCAAAAGTAGTCAGGCCTGTTGGCAGCACATTCCTCTGCAGCCACACCGACGATTACATTTTGAGAGGTGACTCATCAGTACTGCAGAACGTAAAGGTATATAGATATGAAACCGGATAGGGGTTGCTCTTCATCGTGGTAACACTCACAACACTCACCAAAATAGCACTGAGCACAGACAGGTTCGTTCACGTACACAAATATCACTGCACCTGTCTGAGGCTGTAGGAATAACTCTGTGCTAATCTTCCGTGATAACTGACATTTAGAAATTTGACATATTTTACTTTTCTATCCACACTGAAAGCGAGCATCATCCCTGTTTTCATGGGTCAAAAACAATTCATGACACGGTGCGATTCCCTAAATATATGAATGATATAAATAGAAGCCTCGTCAAGCTTTATGTGGCATATAACCTTCTGGGTCTGGCTCGTGACCTTTGACATATACCATCATTACCCGTCTTCTGCTCTTTTAGAAATGCATGGCAAAAAGAAAAAGGCATGTGCTTATCTCATATACAGGATAATTACATGATCACTCACATACAAAGGAATTCCACCCTAGTGAATATGTGTACGTGAAGTGGTTCTTTACAGTCTCCTTGTTGCTACAACATGCGCAGGGGTCATGTATTCAGTGAAAAGTATGTGGCGGTGAATAATTGTGGCTGCCTTATGTAAATATCTCATATCCATATTGTAATTATGCCATCAATCAGAGGGAAGCTGGGATCAGAGTGATACAATATGGGCTGTCAAGGCAGAATGCAACCTCTCTCTATCTTCACCTCCTCCTCCTCATCCACCTCCTCTTCAATCTGTCTATCCATCTTTACCTCCCATTCTCTCTCTTTCTCTCTCTCTCTCTCTCTTTCTCTCTATGAACAGTCTCGCTCTTTCCCTATCTTCTATCCACCAGTCACACCAACACCACCACACTCATACCATCACCGATAATGACAAGGGAGGGAATATTTTTAATAAATCTGCTATTAATGAAAGACTAACAACACCCATGTTTAGATATACCAGTGATCCTAGACAGACATCTAGACAAGCTGTTTTGGCTGAGTGGGTTAAGTACAGGACCCCCAGGGTCTGCATCCTGTTTGTTTATTATTTCCCTTTTAATTTTAATTTTCTCTAGCTGTTTGGTTAGGTCTATGCACCACAAATACCTGGTCATCTCTACAATGATAAACATGTGTTATAAAAGGTAATTTCCCCCATGTGCACAGCTTTTTCGATTTGACATTACAAAAACAAGATTGGCCAGTTTCAGCGATGGCCCTGGAGCAACATCAATTATGACCGACACGGCAATATCATATTGTGCCAAGATCTTCAGTGCGCTAATATTTTCCTGGGGAGCATTTTATGCCTTTATTGCAAAGCTGATTAAAGCAATGACAGGAAATGAGGGAAAAGAGAGGTGTCCCTGGTTGAACTGTGGTTCATGTTCCACGATTTGATCCCTTTGAGTTGCTGAAATGTATACCTAAATATATCTATTTCATTTTTCAGAAATCTATCTATCTATCTATCTATCTATCTATCTATCTATCTATCTATCTATCTATCTATCTATCTATCTATCTATCTATCTAACTTGTATCAGACTTTCTGTTGATGTAACTTGTAAACTGTGACTTGTTGCTCTTTTCTGTACATGCAACATCTATTGCATGTCTGTCCGTCCTGGAAGAGGGATCCCTCCTCTGTTGCTCTTCCTGCGGTTTCTTCCATTGTTTTTTTTTACCCTGTTAAAAGGTTTTTTTTCCATCAACATGTGAAGTTTTTCCTCACTCGAATCAAGGGTCTAAGGACAGAGGATGTTGTTCACTGTACAGATTGTAAAGCCCACTGAGGCAATGTGATTGTGATTTTGGGCTATATAAATAAAATTGATTTGAAAATTGATTTGATATCTATCTATCTATCTATCTATCTATCTATCTATCTATCTATCTATCTATCTATCTATCTATCCGCCGTCTGTCCGTCCGTCCGTCCGTCCGTTCGTCCGTCCGTCCATCCATCCATCCATCCATCCATCCATCCATCCATCCATGTGATTCAGGCAACATGTTCACAAAATATAAATTACACTCTATTTGCCAAAAGGGAAACCTTGAGGAATTTTCAACATTAACAAAAAAATCAGTTATCAGCAAAATGTAGAAAACAGCTAAACTTCCTGCAAAATCGTAGAATAAACCCATCAAGTATGGAAACAAGGGCATTTTCCATACTTGAGGGAATTTTGGAACAACAATGCATGTTTGCAGTATTTTGAGAACCAGTGGGACCACCTCCTTCTGTCCTCCTACCACTCACTCTCTCTCTCTCCATCCCTGCCCTCATCTCTCTCTCTCTCTCTGTGGATAGTTGCTGTCAGGTTGAAAGCAGGGTGCTGTCTGCCTGTCCACCCACACAAGGCACCAGCCACGCAGATTCGACCCACCACCGACAGATACACACACACACACACACACACACACACACACACACACACACACACACACACGCACGCACGCACGTACACACACGCACACACACACATCCTACAAACACTTACACACACAGGAACAAGCAATGGAAACGCACATGCAGCACGGACACAATCTCCTCAAAAGTTTGCATCCATATTCGGTAAAAACACATTTAGAAGAAAAAACAGATCAAGGAGGTTTCCTTCTTAAAAGTAGAATGGCTTGTACACTGTATATCCAAGTATTGATTTTGTAGCTTAAGCTATGATAGACAAGTTAAAGGCATTCTGAAGCTGTACATGAATTTGAAACCACAGAGCATGTGGTTTTGATCTTAAATAACATATTGTGGAATGACTTTTGTAGATCCTACTTATAAGAACATTAACATACAGTTCTGATGAGTCACTTAATTTTGATTAATACTGTAAAGAGTAGTGTTGTATAATAAGGAATTACAGTGAGGAGGACAGTCACTGAGACTGAGGAAAGATTAAGGCAAGGCCATGGTGTATGTGGAGGACTTGTTTCCAACAGTGAGAGTGGGAAGCTGGAGGGGGCGGCTTAGTGTTACAAATACTGGTGCCACCCGCAGCCTCCGTTTGATTTGCACTGTAACAAGCAACTGTTGAGGTGTCAGTAGGCTTCCACTGCAGTGGTAATCAGAGGGTTGAACAGAGCCCATATCAAAGCCTTCTAAGTCCTTCTTCAAAGTTTGATGATGTTGGTACCCTTGTAGCATTACTTCTTGAAGCGGCCCCTCTAGTGCAGTAGTATAAAATCCAGAAAAGTCTGTGTCAGTTGGTTGGGGTGGTTGGCATTCATCGCACTTTCCCTCAATAGACCAGGGTTTGTGTCCCATTTGTGATGAAGAGTCAAGATTGAGGGATGTATCATGTGTTTCTCTAATTACATAGTTATTTTTAACTGAATGTCTGATCTTTTCCTAAACCTAACCACGTAGTTTGGTTCTGAAACCTAACAAAACTGTGACCATTTGACAGGGTTAGGCTAACTTGGCCGTGTGACTCTTCATGTCCAAAACTGATTAGCATCAAAGTTTGAAGCTTAGGCCACTGATCAAGCTGCTGTATTAGATACACTGGGAGTGACAACTGGTTGTTGAACAAGTCCAAAAGCAATGTTGAAATTCAAGGGCTGTCTCTGATGATTTGAGTAACTCTCCGAAGCAAAATTACAATCACACTCACTTTTCTCTTTTTTATACACTTCTGTCACTTTTTATGTGTGCAGTTGAGCAAACACTATGAATGCCTCTCAGGAGAGATTGAAAGTGTGCGCTGTTATACTCATATGTCAACCAGTAGCACATCACTCCACCTTTGAGTGTGGCCATTTGTAACAGCTAGAGGTGAGCAAGTACATCATGTTGCTAATTACATTTTTATTGGTTGATCAGAAGCGACTATTTTTATTATTTTCAAAACTATATACAGAACAGCTACAGATTTGAACTTCAGATCAATGTTTTCGATCACAAGAGTTAAGAACTACTTACAGAACAAGCTTTTCTCATAAACTTGAATGAATAAGCTTCAGTAAGCCACCAAACAAGGATTTTCCTTCAACATGAGTATGGATGTTGACACATTTTACTCTGATGACACTCAGACATTATCTGTACTGATACTTGTTTAGATAGATAGATAGATAGATAGATAGAAATACTTTAATGATCCCAGACTGGGAAATTATTTTGTTACAGCAGTTGTGGGTCCACAAATAAAACACTTCGTACATAACATAAATAGAATCCAATATATACATAGTGTATATATACAGTGCACAGTGTGCTATAAACAATAAACAATAATAATATATACAACAAAACAGTAGAGAGACCAGAGTTCTCTATCAGGCAGAGGTGAGAGAGTTGTTGTATAAAGTGATGGCTTGTGGCAGGAAAGATTTCCTGTATCTGTTGCTACGACAGCGAAGCTGAAGCAGCCTTCCGGAGAAGGTGCTCCGCTGTCTGACCAGTGTGAGTTGGAGAGGGTGGAGAGGATTATCCATGATGGATAACAGTTTTTTCAGTGTCCTCCTCTCCACCACAGCCTCCAGAGTGTCCTGTTTGCAGCCAATCACAGAGCCAGCCCTCCTGATCAGTTTGTTGAGTCTGTTAGTGTCACTGGCTCCAATGCTGCTTCCCCAACAAACCACAGCAAAGAAAAGTACACTGGCCACCACAGACTGATAAAAGATCTCCAACATCTTGCTGCACACGTTGAAGGATCTCAGCTTCCTCAGGAAGTAAAGTCTGCTCATCCCCTTCTTGTACACAGCTTCAGTGTTAGATCTCCAGTCCAGTCTATGGTTGATGGTAACACCAAGGTACTTATAATCCTCCACCGCCTCCACATCCCTTCCCAGAATGCACAGAGGTTGGAAAGCCGTCTTCCTCTTCTTCCTGAAATCTATCACCATCTCTCTGGTCTTGCTGATGTTCAGCCGCAGGTGATTCTGTCCAGTCCACTCCACAAAGTTGTCTACCAGAGCCCTGTACTCCTCCTCCTGTCCCTCACTTATACACCCAACAACAGCCGAGTCGTCAGAGAACTTCTGCAGGTGACACGACCCGGTGTTGTACTGAAAGTCAGTGGTGTATAAGGTGAACAGGAAAGGAGACAGTACAGTCCCCTGTGGAGCTCCTGTATCACTAACCACCGCATCAGACAGAACACTGCCCATACGGACAAACTGTGGCCTGCCTGTCAGGTAGTCAGTAATCCAGGAGATCATCGTGTCGTCTACACCCATCACCCTCAGCTTCTCCCCCAGTAGCAGTGGCTGAATGGTGTTAAAAGCACTAGAGAAATCAAAGAATGTGATTCTCACAGTGCCTCCTCCACCATCCAGGTGCGAATGGGCTCGTTGCACCCACTTGTTTCAGCCTCACACAGCCCTAGTAACAGCAATAATCATGGTCATTTGGTACCAACTAGTTTGTTTCAAGCATATTGAAAACATTAATCTTAGGGAAGTTGCATCAGCAACTGAAGATGTTTCATCAGTTATTTGAGTTTCCTTGAAGTCTGAGTCTTATGCTTTCTTAAGTTTTCTTTTGTTCTCTAAATATATTTCAGCTGTGCTTGGCTACATTCCTAGTCAGAGACATACCTGACTTCAGCAGATGGTAGGGAGGGCTGGATTTTCAAACAGCAATGTGGGCAACTGTCCTGTGGCACCAGACCTGTGGGCTCCCTCCTGCCACACTGTGAATCAATTGGTTCTTGGTAATTTGATTAATTATACATTTAGACCACTTAAACAGGAACTTTGCTTATTTTCAACCAGCTTTGTTTCACTACAATTGTATTAGTGCATGCAAATAAGCAATGGTAACTTCTCCCTATTTTGCCTGCAACTAGAGCCCTCCACTTTTTGGAGAAAAACCCACGAACATCTCTCAAATCTGCCATCTGGGCTGTCGTACCAACTAAAGATTGTTATTCCACATTTTATAAGTGAGCATCCACTGACACAAAGGGTGTAATCAGATCTTGAGAGATAGAGCAACCGCCCTCTCTCTCTTTTGGCTCGAGTGAGGGGCGTCGGGTCAAACTGTCGGAAGTAGGAAGTGTTGATTAACTATAAACCAATTCTGGTACTACAGGGCTTGTTTCCTACCAAAAACGCCTTCAGAGACATATTCTAGCACGCTGTTTAGCTGCAATAGACACTGATTGTGAACCGGAATTCAATACCTGTTGCTTCTGTACTGTGAAAATGGGGGCTGAAAAAACTATGATTAAACTGTAAAACAGCACTGTCCATACAATCCTATTCATTACCTCTCTCATAAAATGTTTTTAGAAACACATTTTAGTGAACTGTTTAGTTAGTCACAAGCTGGCTGCTTTAAGTAAAATATCAACTGTTGGTTCTCTCATATGTTGTTTTGTGGCCCTGACAATGCCCACAACACATAATTTCATTGAGAAGTTTGGCATCAGCAGACCAGAAGGTGCGAGTGAGGAGTTCAGTCCGGTTAGGGGGAAGCCAGAGGGTGGAGGACTAAAGGTGATGAGGATGAGTTTCAAGTAGTTTGCTGGGGATGAGGAGCCAGTGGAGGTTATGAAGACTGGATTGCAATGTTAACAGGGAACCAGCCATTTAAAGACAATATCTAATCACCAAAAGATACTGTTAACACAAGGTTACTTTGCAACAACAGTATTCACAACTACAATATAGCGTATAACATAATGTATCTGAAAAACTGAGACATGCTTCTGCTTATAAATGTGTTAAGGAGCAGTGTCTTCATGCAGTAATTGAACTTCGGACTGATTGAAAGTAATTTAATCAAGTTTCAAACTATCACTGTCATTATCGCTGTGAGATCAAAGGTGTGTTTAGAATCTTTAATACATCCCTCCTACCTCTGCCTCCCTCTCTCATAGGCTTGATCATTACACTTGTAACACAAGTCACTGATATCACACCATACACAATCGAGGAGAGGAACCCCCTGAAACATAAATCCTCCCTTTTCCCTTCGTAACAAGATGAAATAACAAAACAACAATGACTGAGAAACTCAGACTGATGTCTGGGGAAATTACTCATTACCGACTGAGTTTTTTTATGCTGCAAAAATTAGCATAAACCAATACGATGTGACCACAGAAAGTCTGTTTCGGTCTTGAATGTGATAGACTGCAGCACTCACACATTCCTGCAAGCACTGTGGTAATGTGGTGACAGTCAGGTCACAGACAGATATGCAATACCAGGAATACTATCCATACTCATTACGCTGCATTTACCTTCACCTCAGACAGATGATACAATAAACAGAAGCACCAATCATTCCTAAAGTGATGACTGAAGTCATTTTTTATCCTTGCATCCAAGTTCTTGCAATTGTTCCACCATTGCCTCTGAAACGTTGCAATTTCACCTCAAGAGTCCTTATGGTATGTGCAGCTGAGGCTCGGCAGTAGCCCGTGATCCAAGAAAACAAATACAAATGTGTGACCTGCATGACTGAGAACCTTCATCGACATGGTAATGATATAGTGTGCTGTCACAAGCTCACGGAATTAAAGGCATCAATACAGACGAGGCGTTTCCTAAGCAGGCTTTGTTTTTGTTTTTTTTGTTTTTTTTTCAAAGATCTTTTCCATGCACAAGAACCTTTATAGAAGTGATAGCCATAAAACTGATCATGAATCTGGGTGTCCTGGTTTCTATTGTTTCCATATTCAACTGTATATGGTTTTCTTAAGACAACAGTCTATCAAGCCTCACTATCATCAATGAATAGAACTCATCATGAACTGGTTTGGTCAAAGTGTGTCCAGTATTGGGAATCTCTTGGCACCTCATGATTTGTTTTGATTCCGATTCTGAGGTCAAAGATTCGATTATCGAATTATCCCGATGCAACAATTTTTTGTGTACATTTCCATGCATGATTTAAAAAAATAACAATAACAATGTCATGGTCTGGGGGCAGTCGGGTGTCTTGGTGCTTTTGTGTTTTGGTGTTTTTCCCCTGTTTGTCATGTCATCTCATCGTCTGTAACCGCTTATCCCTTTCCATGGGGTCGCGGGGTGTTGCTGCTGGAGCCAATCCCAGCCTCGTCTCAGGGCGAGGGCAGGGTACTCCCTGGACAAGTCGCCAGCTCATCGCAGGGCCCTCACTGATGAGCAACGTGGGATATCTTGCTCAAGGACACTTCGACATGCAGCTCAGCCCAGCCCGGAGCCGGGATTTGAACCAGTGACCTTCCGATCTCTAGTCGACCTGCTCTACCCGCTGAGCTACAGCCGCCCCTCCCCTGTTTGTCTCCCCCTCTTTTCTTCCCTCACCGGCTCCTGTTTACCAGCGTTTGGACCTGTGGGCGTGGCAGCAGTGTCAGCAACAGCGGAGAGGCGCACCTGCAGTTCATCCCACTCATAGTCCCCCTACTACATAAACCCGGTTATGTCTCCACTCCGACAACAGATTGTTCCGCCAGCCGTAGTGTTTGCACGATCATTTTGAAATCGTATTTTCTACCCTCCAAGTGAGTGAATGTGTTGTTCAGTGATTTCCATCTCACAAGTGTGTTTTTTTCCCTGTTTACTCGCTTCGTGGCAGATAGACTCCAGCGCCTCATCGTCTCGGCCTGCCTGTCTGCCTGCTCACCTTCCGGCCTGCCTGGCGATCCACCTGCCTGCCTGCCTGCCTGCCTGCCTGCCTGCCAGGCCAGCTTGACTACATCCCCCCCACCTCTCTATGAATCCATTGTCAAATACAGCCTGGTACATTTGACCACAACCTCTGCTCTTCCTGCTTTTGGGTCCCAACTGAAACCCCCAACATAACAAATAACTGAGTTTGCTACTCAGAGTTTGCTAATCACTTCCTACTTTTGTTGATCATTAAAAAAAATCAACAGAATAATATCTCTAATATTAAAGGTCCCATATTATGGTAATTTCTGCTTCTTGATATGGTTCCTTGAAGTCTAAATGGAATGTTAGTAACATGCTTTGGTCGAAATAAACTGAAGGATTAAGCACAGCAGGGTTCTTGAAACACCAGTTTCACAGCCCTGCTCCAGGCTACCGGTTTCAGTGCCTTTCCCTTTAAATGCTAATGAGCTACTGCGCGCCGCCCACTGTGCCGCCCACCTCCTCCTGCCTGCGGAAGACATGAGGACGGCATCATGTGACCATGGCAACGGTGGAGTTTCTGGGAGTAATGGCTGCCGGACAACAGACTGCGATCCGACCCAGAACAAGAGGCTTCAGAAGAAAGTAAGCAGCCAAGAATGAACATTGGTGTTTCTCAGTGGTCAGTAGTTAAGTTTGTTACCTCGACATTACTTTTATGTTGCTGCAGACTAACAAAAGTTTTACGAGCTTGCTGGCCGTCTGCCCCGCGTTGTTTCAAATAACAGCCCCCTTCTCCTGCCTCGAGTGTTTACATCATGAAGCTTAGCTAAACTTCGGCTAGTGTTTACTGCTGTTCAGTTACAGTAACGCGGATGCAATTTAGCAACAGCCATTACAAGACACAAGCGTAACCCCATATTATTATTTACATTTATGTAGCCAGGTAAGTTGATTGCGAACCTCTTATTTGTAGTGACGACCTGTAATTAGCTACTGCCAGCATTGTCAAGTTCATAGTCACAGTTGCCTCCCATCACCTCTCTACCGTCAGAATTGTTTTTTTTTACTAGTTACAACGGTTTATAAACTTTAGATATATTACCAAAGAAACAATGTGACGTGATTAGCGATTATAGTTTCCAATGGATAATACATTGCATTAAAGTAGGTGTTCCTGTGGCAATTGTGTACGAATTCCTACATAACCTGAGAATATCTGCTGTATGGAAATACCACAATGAAGTGTGAACACTGGGCAAACAAGGTTGTCATTTTGCTGGCTCTCTTTTCTCTAATCTATTGTCACTCACTTACCTTTCATAATTTCTAGGTTACACGAAGACTACAGCAGCATCCTGATACACCATCATGCATGGTGGACCCTCCTGGCCTGTAACCTGTCTGCCTGAATGTATCTGCACTGCAGCATGCACTGAACATTTATCGGACAGTCTATGGACCCTTACATCTGAGGGGAATAGTGCAGTCAGCTTTTAGTCACATAAATACTATTAATTTATCGCAAAAGTGTTATGATGAAAAGTACATAACTGATTCCTCTATCTTACATTGCTTATAGTTTATCTTTTACTTATTACCATGAACATTACATATCAAACAATGAAAACACAGAACAGTTAGGAAAGATGTTTTATTCTAAGAAACATTTGTAAACATGTGTTGACATGAATGAAATAATAATAATAAGAAAATATAAAGTGAAACAGTTTGACTTTATATATCAACTTCAATATCAATATGAAAATGATAACAAAGAAAGAACCTAGTTGCCATGGGTGTAAACATTCAGTGCTGACTTTATATTGAATTGTGTTCAGCCAATATAGCCTACATAAGCTTTGTAAGGTGGTGCTGGTGCTCTCTGGGGAGGAGAGTGAGAGTTGTGCTGCCCGTCTGTGTGGTGTGAGAGGTTCTTCAGGGATTATGAGTTTCAGCACCTCCTTCACATATGGGGCAGGGTCCTGGAAAACCTTCTGGAAGATCAGGTCCAACAGAGCATCACCGCAGTCTGCAGTGCAATAAACAAAAATGTATGTTTACAGGAAAATTGCAGTAGAACCAAAAAGCCTTGTGCTGTACTGTTGTGAAGTTTCTCTTATGTCTCCTAATTACTTCTTATTTATACATTCTCCTTATTATTAATTTTGAAAACCATCTTAAAAGAATTCAGATTTTAAGTGTTTGTGTTCAACCTTTTGTGTGATGCCTGTGTGCATGTTTATTTTAATTTGCGAGGTTCAAATAAAAAAGATTGTAAAACTTACGGAATGTCGCCTCTGTCTTCACGGGTTTGGCTCTGCACTCTCCCTTACAGGACTTTGGAAAGCTCAGTTTGCAAAGAGGATCTCCTGATGATGTGGTGGCTTGTCCTCTATCAGCCGTCTCACTGTAATGCAGTGCAGCCAGGTAGAGTCTTGAACAGTAAAAATAAAAATAAAAAACGAGAAAACAATTGCAAGAAATGGGCAAACAATTTGAAATGTTCTCAACAAGTAATCACAGTTTAATTATCCTGCACCGAATTCCCAGATATGGATAGGATAACACATAACAGCACTGTTACAGTATAATTCAAGCTCTAAATGCTGCAACGCGTTACGTTACTCTAACCTGACCTTTTTATTTCAGTAACAAGTAATCTAACGCCTTAACATTTCCAAACCAGTGATCAGATTAAAGTTATGTATTCAAGTCACTGTGCATTACAATTATTTTGGTCATTTTCTTTAGTACAAATATATATTCTTGCTTTCTTCTTGCATCTCGGGGAGTGATGTCACATACGTCTGAAGTCATGTTTTAGCCATGAGGATAACTAAGTGTAACACCACGCAGCAACACAAAAATGGAGGGAGGAGAGAGATGCTCGTTTTCTAGCTGTAAATATGGTCATTATTTTGAGTTATTAAAAACAAAAATCACGAATACTTGGTCAGGGGCCCGGCCCGGCCGAGCTCGGGCAGAGAATCTAAACTGTGTAAGTTAGCAAGCAACATCACACTGGTGTTGCCCTGGCCTATGCCAACATATTCCAGCTTAGAAAACGTTTTCGAATGCATTATATTTCACAAAATCCTGAAAACTTAGACCCGGCGGAGGGTGTGTGTATGTACCGCTTGACCGACCGGGTCTCTGGGTTTGCATGTGGAGACCGTGTTGATGCGAACTAGAAGCTCGCGGTTAGCATTAGCTTGGAAGATAGCGGTTAGCATTAGCTGGTACTATGTGACACTGCTTAGTTAGTTCGTGTAAAATTGCTAAATAAACACAGCTAAGTACTTGCACATGCAGACATTTCCCTAGGACACGCATTACACAATGTGCAAGATCAGAAATGTAATACACACAATGATTCTGCTGTAGCACTAACTTGTGTGGTCAGAGAAGCTAACGTTAGCGGTTAGCCGCTAACCTTACCTTGTTCTCAATGGCAAAACACACAGTACATCACGCACAAGTTCAGCCTTATCTACAGAAACACACAGCACATTTGTATACTTACATGTCCTTGGTCTGCAAGTATTCCTTTGAGTAAAAGTCTGCCGACTACTCCTGCCTTGTACTGGCCCAAGTTGGTGAAACAGTCAGCTCAAAGTGGTTCGCACACACCAACAGTTGCCAACTTCATTTTCTAACCGAGCGGAAAAAAATGGTGGCGTTTAGATAATTCCTTGGGGTGTGGCAAACCTTCACCTGGGGCGGTGCCACCAACCTAGGGGGACGCGTCTAGTCTGTCGGTGACGTCACCGACAGACTTTCTTCAACTCGCCTGTTTAAGCACACATTTTCTAAAGGCGGAGAAAGCAAAAAAGGGTGAGGATGAACTTTTTTCATGCCAGGGGGGATTGTAGACAGGCCGGGGATGCATATTATTGATAGAAAACCACTCTAAGGTGTATTTTGCATAATATGGGACTAGAGTTCTCAACGGGCCTGAAAATTACAGCCCAACCCGACCCGGCCCGCCGGTTTTAAGCCCGAACCCGACGCAGCCCGACACACCAGCATGAATTGTCGGCCCGAACCCGGCCCGAACCCGACCCTCGGCGTGCCTGAATTGTTTTCCTCATACACTTGTTATGATCCGACAGACAGCAGACGAAAAGGTGATGCGAGCCAGGAGACAGGTGCTGCGTCAACGTCAGCAGCAGCACCCGCTCCCGCTGCAGAGAAGACGCCGCGCTTCGACCAGTAGGAAAATATATTCGGAGAGACAGAAACAGACGATTTCCTCACTCCTCGAAAAGCAAGGGTGAATTCACCTGTGGCAAGTTTACTTTTAGCCAATTCCATCTTCTCCAGCCAGTCTACAGGCGCGAGTATACGTCACGCAGCGGCATCAGTTCTGCGTCTGCCCCTCCCCATGAAGCAGCAGCCAGACTTACTCTTCACCACACCTGAACAGCGATGATTCACAACAGGCTATATAATTTACAACCAGCAAGAAATGTGTTTTATGAAATGTGCTTTATAAAAAAGGAAGCCCGAGGCCCGACCCGACCTGGCTCATTTGCGCATCTTTTCGGCCCGAACCCGGCCTGAACCTGCGGTACCGGTCGGGTTTGTCGGGCCGGCCCGACCCGTTGAGAACTCTATATGGGACCTTTAAATAAAAGCGTTCAATGCATTAATCAATGCAGCTTGCATTTCAACACATTATGGACCTAAGTATCAGCTCTCTCATGCTAAAACATGGCTACTTACCTACCTGCTTTCATCAAAGTGTCCAAAACTTCTGTTTTAGTGTCACTGTAGAGCGCTGATATGGCTGTTTCAGTGAAGCAACGCTGAGATGGTATTTTATCTTGGCTCTAGAGTGAACACCATCGTCCGAAAACCCACGTTCTCCACAACTGAATACGGTCTTAAATCCAATGCAAAAAAACTTGCAATGGATTTGGTAATCTGCTTCACTCTCTCAGAGTTCAGTGGAAGCTGTGCCACCGCCTGTTCCATTGTTCTCTGGCTGGCATCTGCAACAGGTCACTGCTTCTCTCCCAACTCAAGGTGGTTTCTCAAATTAGTTGTGTTGCCGAAGTATTTAAGTTGAGTTCCACACACCTTACAAACTGTGTAGGTCTTGTCAATTCTCCCCTCGACTTCATGGAACTTAAAATGCTGCCAATACAGTAGCTTTCAAAGAAGTCTGTGCTGGTCTTGCAGCCATTTTGTCGCCACTCAAACATAAACAACTCGCATATGTGTGTTCGGTGCGCACGATTTGAATGTTGCAGCAGGCGAACTAATTTCAGTTTCAAAATTCCGATTTTTAACTTATTTGCATCAAGACATAATCATTCTAGAGAGAATCGCGATGCACCGAAGAATCGAACATTTTTCCCACCCCTGCTACTCGACATCCTAATTCTTCATTCATCAGCCGCCCACTTGATCTTTTTTTAAAAAAAACTCCTCATGGATGTGCCCAATGCTGTTAATCTGGGATCCAACAGGCCAATATCTAACATCCAGTAAAGATTATGTTGTCAAAATTCACATCTTTTACAACAAAGTTCCAAAGTCAGCCTCAAACAGCAAGTGTCCACACTCCTTTTTTAAAATGTCTGCTGAGTGCTGAAGTGCTGCTGTGAAACTTGTCAAACTCATGCTCACCACAAAAGAGAAAACTGAACAGCTGTATACCAACTCTCCGCTGACTTTCTAATCATCCCCCTTTCAATGTTCCTGTCTCGTGCTCTCTTCATTGCTTTTTCTCTCAAGCTTACCCTCTCAAATATGCATACAGTAAAGTGAATAAATGAGCATAGAGTAAATTTTTCATTTTGCTTTTCCTTTTCTTATTTTCCTGTCAACAACATCACAAACTCGTTGGTTGGAGAAGACTTCTTTGTGAGCTCCACTGAATTCAAAGAAAATAACTGTTTGCATGACAGTTTTTGGAATTGCTTGCCTTTTCTTTCAAGTGCTCCAAAACTAAAATGGGGGGGGGGGGGGGGGGGTATTTTCATGGCAAAACCGTATTTATTGCTTCTTACATTCAGCACATTTTCTTTACAATTGAGAATTTGAAATCCCCAAAATGCCACAATTGCCACAGAGTGGCAACTTGCATTCGAACAGCGTCCGACATTTGAAGCTGTTGTGCTGACGTTTGCTCATCCAATATTTATCTGAGGCATTTTTCAAACACCTGAGAGAAGAATAGAGAGTGAAATCACAACAGAAGAACATGCCACCTCTTGTGAAGTGCTGAGTTTGACTTGTTTTTGAGGGAACAAGCAAACAAAAAGTGTGCTCAGAAGCGTTTACAGGTGAGCTTTTTCCACCGGCGCTCATGCTGTCCTGCTTTCTATGCGAGGCTGCAGCTTTCAGTGCTGGACAGTTTTGCGGCAGCCATTTTACACCCCTTTATCATTTATTTGGTTTGATTTAAGATGCAAGAGGGGCACTAACGCAGATGCAGTCATAGCTAATGCACACACACCCACATTATGTGTTGAGCTACACAAATCAGCAGCTAACTCAGCAGTCAATATTCTTCTTCAGAGCGTTAAAAGCCGATCAATAGAGAAATGATGGCAAAGGGTTGCTTATACAGAACTTAATAGGGAATGCCACTCAACTCCAGTTCTTGAATATGTCTTTCCTGTGCCTTAGAACAACTCAATTACTTTTTCAGCAATAAGCTGCTCAGGGTTACGCTTCCAACCACCAAAACCGCCCTCCAGAAATCAGCTGAGAAGTCCTACGTAAGGCAGCAGAGGCAGCGAGCCAACCGTCCAACGAACACTCAAATCCCCACCCAGCCACTAGAAAAACACAGAAAATGTAGTGCCCTGAAAAAAATGTGAGACTGTTTACTGCATTTCTGTATTTACTGTATGCACATCTTAAAAATAACACTTTTTAATTAAAGTGGTCGTACTTTTCCCCAATAACAAAGGAAGACAAACACAAACATTTAAAATTCTATGACAGTTTTTACTGATATATAATGTAATGCACTTGCTCTGAAAAAATGTGAGACTGTTTACTGAATTTCTATATATTTACTGTGTGTCCATGTGTCTGTTATCAGTGCCTTAACTTTGACTTCTGTTCATTTCCAGCTTCTTTTTAAGAAAAAATCTGGAAATCAAAATTACATCTTGTCGTAACCTGAAAAGCATGATGAGGTTGTCAGACTTCAATAGTGTTTGCGGCCCCTCAACTACCCACCCAGGGTCTGTCTGACCCAAACAACCTCTACATGTATAGCAGTAAGATAATAAGAGCCAAATTAGCTTGTTAATGCTTTTGCGCACTAGCATTTGTTGGTGACTTACATGAGCAAATCAAATGTTTTGTCAATTCAGCTTTTCTTACTGTGGTTAATAGGAAAGTGTTTAAATTTTGGCAAGTTGATCAACTTACACTAAAAGTGTGAAGATGGCGGCTAAAATAACAGTTCTGGTGGCACGGCCTTTTCCTGAGAGTCATTCATGTCATACAAGAATAGAATAGCACCACAGACTTATCTTGGAACCAAGGTGGCCGATGAGAAAGCAATCAACTGTAAATCACTTTTAAAATGGTAGTCTCACATAGAGAAAGGTTTGGCTGTACCAATTCTCACCTTGGTATTGAGCTTATTTGTTTTTCATTTAAACAATCAGAGGGGTCTTGATTGCACCAAAATCAGGATGTGGCAACAGTGCCCTTTCAAAATTGCATCGGCATGGATCTTGTTTTGTGTGCGAGAGTCTAGGCCAACTCAAAAACAGGATCCAACTGTTTTGTTCGGGGAATCTTGTTTTTAAAATATTGAAGATATGATTTTTAAACAACATTGGCTCATCATCATTCTCAGATATCTAGCTGGCTGCAAAAGAAAATGTAACAACTGCCAAGGAGTTTAGATTTGTACCAATAGTGATTGAGTTATGGACAGGGGGTTGGTCGCTTGGGTTAGAGTTAGGATCAACCGGGATTTCCGAAAAGCTCAACAGGCAGAAAGCAGAAGGTAGAAAAATGTTGATTGAATAAGGACCCAATGGCAGGCTTTTTATCCATAGTCTACATGCGTTGAGTCAAACTGTTGTATGAAAAGATGGGCAATTTAAAAAAAATTGCCGATGACGTGGGAAGGATTTTTACTATTGTTCCACAATGCAATGCACAAGGAAGATTGGGGAGTGACTCACAGCTGCCAAACACCAACACTTGAGACATTCCAGGAAGACCTCGGGAAAACAAAATACATTGAACTGTAAGAACGATTTTCCTTGTACTAATTACAAAAGTAGCATATGATAATCAGAACAGATTGTACACACTGTTTGTTGTACGTAACTCGGCTGTATAGAGACTGCCCTTCGATGACCCACCACAGCGATATGTGACAGCAGAGTGGGTTAATTTAGTAACAAGTGCATGGTATTCTTTCATGAATAATAATAAAGTATAAACAGTGCGTTAATGTTATTTTTTTTGACAGCAAACATTGGCTTTGAAAACAGCCCACAGTCTGTTTGACAAGGTCAGTTCATTAAAGTTAATGCACTCCTGCTTGTTTCCATTCTTCTCTTTGTCACACCGCACCGCCACGGTCCACCACCCCGCTCGCCCCCCCCCCAACCAGACCTCCAGTTATGGCATGAATATACAAATCAGCTGCTATGCGGTCCGAGTTGTGCATTTAGCAGGTGTTTTACAGCAGCTCCCTACATGACTCCAGCAGTCAGATTTGATAATGCTGAACATTTACTGCTGTCTCCCCCAGCCACGAACAGGAGGGGAGATTTGTCTCCTCCCTTTATCTGTAATGTCACGTCAATGTACAGCCTCCGAGTGACTGAACTGGAAAAGATGGCGGAGCTGATTGTATGGGAGGACCCATGGGGATTTTCCGGAGATCAGGGTACATTGTCATGACAGCTCGAGCCAAAAAAGACCAGCTCCAGCTCACGGTGCCAATCCTGAGACTATTGTGAATTGTGTCTCCTTAAGGCTGGGAGGAAATTCACATTTGGTTCACTTGGGATTGGAGGCCATCTGGGTTTCCTGAATGTAATTTTGCCAACACTGCGCACACACACAAACACACACACGTGAAAACACACGGGGGCGAAAAAGAGGCCCAAATTCAGAATGCGCTGCACAAATTCAACACACATAAGGCATCTATGTCAGGTTCAGATTATTATGTTGTGTGGCTGCAGGTACAAAGTGACCTTCTGGCTGATGATGAGAGGGAAGGAAACAGAGCAACCGACAGAGAAACACAAAGCGGAGAGATATTTCGTTTCAGCTAAAGGGCAGAATATCATCACCACACACAAGCAAATGTTCAACATGGGGGCGACAGATTACTAGAATAACATTTGTACTGCAAAAGGTTTTGGTGGTAGGGCGTCCCATTCATGACACCATCATTGTAATACATGTAGAAATAACACATTTTCTAATATGTCTGTGTGTGGTATTTGCTGTCTTGTGTTTGTTGTGATTTGTTTGTCCTAATTATAGTTTATCCAGTTGAAGACTCTGGGCTTTGAAAGTGGACTTTGGGCTGTTGGTGGTTAGATGTGTTTATTGTAGCTGTTCTCTGCTTTTCTGTTTGTGATTCTGGCAAATACATGTTTTCAGACTTGACAGTGGGCAGTAGAGCTGGGATGGAAATAGGTGATGAAGTGGAGGGATGATACAAAGGACAGGATGTTGAAATTTAGAGGAAACCACATCTGTACGGTGAATGCTCCGACAGCTGCACACACATTACTGCAAAATTTCACCCAGTTTTTTGCCATTGGCTTTTTTCATCATCATTTTTAGGTGAACTTCTCTTTTTAGCACTGATGCACTCTCTCTTCTTCTGCTTAACCATTTTACACTTCTATTCAAAATTCTATTCAAATCAAAATTCTCTCAACATACATTTATACATATATAAGCCGATTGCATCACACATGACTGATAATGATACCTTATTGGTCAACATACACTTGACACGAGGCAAATGTTTATTATGCAGTTTAATTTTTCCTTGCACACACAGAGAATATATATATAATATATATATATATACGCTGGCACATTTTGGCACATTTTTTTCTGTTCTAAATGTACCTTAATGTATTTTTTCATGTTCTTAATACTTTGGCTTTTGGCCAAGGGGGGCGACGGGCTCTCTGCGTCTGCCGTCTGTTTGGCTTGCAAGTGGTGTCCACTGACACTGCACGTTTTTCTTCTTCGCCTTTTTCACGCAGTGTGCTACTTTCTGTCAGTCAGTATCACACTGATGTTCGCCATGGCTCCGGTGCAGCAAAACAATAAAAAGTACGACTTGAAATTCAAACTTTCTGTCGTGACATTTTCAGAGGAAAACTCGGGAGAAGTAGCCGCTAAACGTTTCTCTGTCGACCCCAAGAGAGTTAGAGAAACGGAGCTTCAGCGTCTGTCCGAGGAGGACAGCAGCAGGGCCAGGCTGCCTGCTGGAGGGAGGAAGAAGGCTAGCGAGGAGCCTGAGATAAACATGCGGGGATGAGTTATCAGCAAACAGGCACAACATGAGAGAGTGTCCCGCAAAATGATCAGGGCGATGGCGAAACAAATGTCCGCCACCGTGAGTGACAGCAGAGATGAGGAGTTTGAAGCGAGTGCTGCTTTTCAGTCTGCCGTGTTTTTAACGAACCGCCAGTCTTGCTTCTTCTTCTTCTGATTCCCTTTCTTATTCTTCTGCCACCCTCTGTATCAAGACTATGGGTGCCGCCGACGGCCGTAAATCATACCATGCGCGTTTTTTTTTTCTTTTTTTAATATACTGAGCGTTAATAGCGCGATAAAAAAATTAACAGCGTTAAGAGGACGTTGCGTTAACGCGTTATTAACACGTTAACTTTGACAGCCCTAATATATATATATATATATATATATATATATATATATATATATATATATATATATATATATATATACATATATATATAATAGATGAATACACACCATACTAGAGCTTTTCTTTTCTGTATGTAGCACAGCCAAGTGCTGCAGGACATTTAGCTTGGCATGCTAAACATTAATGAACTCCATGGTCAAACACGCGAAAAGAACTGCTCTGCTTACAGTAGTGATGAGCCCGAAGACATTTACACTAACATGACATGAACATATGACATATAAACCACACATACCACACACACAAGCACAGCTGCCAAGAACGTTGGTATAAATGCTAAAGCCCATAAACGCTGGATCAAATGTTCCTCGATCAAACGGCATCCTAGAGTGTTTCCTGGAGTGCGTTTAGTGGACCGAGGCCAGACACGTTCGAACGCACACATGCACTGAAGGTCACACAGGAGCAGGCGCACATGCACTTTCACACAATTAAGCGTGGCTATGAGGCCATTCACACACACACACACACACACACACACACACACACACACACAGAGAGGTTAAGCGCTGACTGTAATGAGATGAGCAATCAGTTGTGTCAGATAGCTTGTCTGCCTGAAGGAGAGGAGAGGGGAGGAGTGTGTGCCAAGAGTGCGCACCTTCTCCTTTTCCTCTTTCCCTTCCTTTTTATTCTCCTCTTACTTCTTCTCCTTTGGTATCTCTCGCTGCTTTGGCTAAAGGAGGAGGGGAGAGCGGAACATTGTTTCCCCCCAGGGCGACAGAGCAGAGAGGAGCTTCTGCCAGGATATCACGCCTCCTCTCCACTCTGGCCTCCTCTCTCTGAGGTTACATCTGAGGGAGAGCGGCATATGGCCGACCGCCTCCTCATCTGGATCCCGAAAAAAAAACAGATGAGGAGAGAGAGATGAGGCGGCTCAGCGCGCATTTGACGGACGGCGGCGTACATGAAGTGACCGCGTCCAAACTCTTCTGAGCTAACGCGATGTGCGGGTTCAAGGTCGACCCAGACGAGCAGAAAATATTCATAAAATGATCTTATGGTAAAAGCTACATCGGAACGGAGAGACACCACAAGACAGTGCAGCAAAGCTAGCAGGCTAATGACATATGTGACGTTCTATAGCTGCTTCTTTGTTATACATTTTCTAAATCTCACTAGTTTCATTGTTGGTGAGGGCTGTCAAATCCATTTTTCTCAGTCCCTGCAGTATGTCTGAAAGGGTTTTTTGTGATTATGGTTAAAAATGACAGAATTTGCAGCAGCATTTCCCAAAAATTGGAGTAATTGCAGTAATTAGGCTGTTACCAGACGCTGTGGTGCGGTCAGCTTCAGAGCGTTTTAACATCCTATAGCTAATGGTTTTGGGTTCAGCCCTAAACTTGACTGCTTACAGCCTCCATCATGTACAAGATCTGGACGATATCCAGAGAATCGGATCAGGGTACACATTTGCTCGTTCTCATACACTATACGTATTTTTGGATAGCTCCAGCTCCTCTGGATAAACTCTAGACAAATTGCAGTGCATGTATGAAGGGGGTTTATTAGATTTAAATTAGTCACTATCTAGTCATTAGTGACTAGATATGTAGATTCATGTTGTGTCCATGTCTGCGGTTAGTCTTTGTTTTTCCCACAATTAACAAAAAACTCTGAATGGCCACTTTAATGTCCCAGATTTCTGTTGATTTTGAAAACAGTCAACTGGAGAAGCTATATAGAGCAAAATACCCTGGGGGCAAGTCGCCTGAGAGGTGTTATCATGGATCCCACTGATTGTGCTGCAAGACCTGGCCTATGCTGCCTTGCTGGTTGGCTTCATCTGTTTTTTTTTTTTCCATTCTGATACGGCAGTTTACGAGCTGCAGTTTCCCTGGTCCTGCAGCTTCTTCTGTCTCCTTTCTGGTTTTTGACTGCTCCTCAGGGTCACTCGTCCTTTGAGCCACTATTCGCTAGCCTACTAATTATTGTCCCATTTGTGGTGTGATTAAACAGTATATTTATTGTGGCCCACTGACCTCATCACTGCCTCTGGTTGTCCAGTGAACTACCAGGGCACCCAGGGGTGTGTGGATATGGAAGGACACCCAAGAACAGGCATTTAGCCATTGGCACGGATCCCAACCTCTGGTCAAGCGGACTACTACAACAGCCACCTAAACTTCTGCTGGATTTTTTTTGACTGATTAGTTGAACTGGGCCTCTTTTCTTGTTTTTCTCCCGCCAAAATAACTTGATACATGTGTTTAGCTCGGAGTATCAGGACCACAAAGTTGCAAGCCAGTCAAAAGCAGAGTAGGTTTGGTCGTGCAAGAAATGCAGTGGGATCCATTATAACACGACTGAGAGAACTTACTACCAGCATAGTAAAAGTTTGTTTTACTTTGGTTTGGAAAATCATTTTATATGAAAAAAAAAACTTGGTAAGCAATCTTCCAGTTCATCCATTTTTGGAAGGAAGATGTGAGAATTTGAAATATGCTATCACAAACATTGCTGGGATTTACTGAATTAGCATAAATAGTTGTGAACGAATGCTCAGAAATTCCTGGACGGGCTGCCGGTGTGTCAAAATATTTAGCTCAGAGAAGTTCAACAGAAGAGGCGTGAAGTGACGTTGCCCACTCACTCCCCTCTTCTTACTCTCTTCTTTTCATCCTCAGTCAGATCTCTGTGTTAGATACATATCCGATTGACATTTCATATCTTATGCTGCTTGCAGCTACAGCTTTTGAACATTAATCGGGATCTTTTACCAAAACTGTAGTGTTTCTGACTCTTCAGCCAGCAGAAGATGATTGCACGTAATCTACTGTAAAAGTTAAACCACAATTTATTCAGGAAAGAAGATAAAATGATAGTGACTCATTAAGTAGATCTCATACTGGCTTCAGATCCAATAAGGCACCATAAAAACTAAAACTTAGTCTCATTAGCTGATAAAAAAGGTTGTTAAAATCACGTGAAAGACTCTGCTAAAGGGTCCATAAACCACCTGTTTCCAGTTCATTTTTGAGCAGTTTCGGGTGTTTCAGCAGTGTCTTTGCATCTGTGTATAACAAGAAAGTGTCATTACACAAGACAATGTCACTCAATTTAAGAAAAAAAAATTGAAATTCTCTCATCGGTTTGGATCGGAAACACCCCGTCAGCAGATTCACAACATTAAAACTGAGAACCCCTCTAATTAAATTGACATTTCCTCTCAGCTGCAGTCGCTCGTTTCCGATTGCATTTAGCACGTTATGATGTGAAACCTCCCATTCACTTCTAATGGAATATTTAAGCTCACATTTGTCATCATACTTAATCAGCACAAAGGTGGGAAGTGATTGAGGTGAAGCAAAGAGGGAGGAGGGAGGAGCGAAAGGCATGGGGGGAAGTCTGAGTCTGATGGAGAGAAAGGAGAAGAAGACGAGGGAGAAAAAAATGGGAAAGCAAAGTGTTTTGTATTTTTATGGCGTGCACTCTCCCTCTTTTCCCTTAGAATTTCCCCCCGCATGTATTTTTAATTCCTACAGATGGCAATAAAATGAACACAGAGGTTCAGTCGAGTTGATCTAAAGAAAGAAAAAAAGAAAAACAGGAAAATATAAGAGAAGGAGTCAGGCCGGGATAGAGGAGTGGGAGGATGTGATGACGAAGAAAGGAGAACAGATTGAGAAAAGATGGGATCGGAGGGATGGATAGAGGTGGAGAGAGAGAAGCAGTGGTTTTTGGTCCAGCCTGGTGTTGACAACTGCCTCAGCATGACAGGCCGGAGAGGAAGAGGGAAGAAAGGAAGGTAAGAAGGAGAAAAAGCCTGAGGTGTCGCATTGCCACAGCCGAGGAACAGTAGGGAAGGAAATAAGAATGAAAAGGTAAATTGGGGAGGAGAGACGAGGGTTAACAGAATCAAATGGCTGAAGGAGAGGAAACAAAGAGAAGTGACGGAGGGACAGCTGGATGGAGAGAGAGGGAGGGAGGTGTGTATTGATGGGAGAGGAGACAGAGAGATTTTTCTGTCAGAGCAATTAGCAGCTGCTGAGTCGGTCTGGAGTCCAACATGGCACGTGCGCACATACACACACACACACACACACACACACACACACACACACACACACACACACACGCCATCTGTGGTAAACACAGGCAGGCAAATGCCCACATCGTGCACAAAACCACACAAACACGGTCTCCGCCGAGATGATTTTCAGCCACTCGGCCCTCAGTCTCTGCGGTACATGAACCAGCCTTGCTGACACAGACTTTTGAGAATGAGACATTTTCAAGCACAGAGGTCACCAATGCACACAGCACGGACTGGACTCCTGCTTTGTGAGAGCGAGAAAAAAGGCTGAAAATGTAATAAAATATCCCTGCTGCTGCAACAGCGGAGAGATAAGAGACGGAGATCTGATGCGATAAATGTTGCATTTAACGAAATCGGTTTGAGAATGACAGCCTAGTAAACCAGCCAATTATTGAAACGGCCATTTCTAAGCTGTAAAAGTCATAGCATGGGTGATTTTTACAGTTGATGCTGCAGCTTCTCTTGGAACAGAAGCCATCCGAAGCTGGCTCTTGTTAAAAAGCAGATTCAGGGCCACATGGCCAAACTGATGCAATCACCATTTATTAGACAGTTTTTGATAAGGTGAGGAGATCAGGGAAGTCTCTCTTAGAAAAGTAATTATTTTCTATTGAGGCCTTGTTGAAAATCTGAGTAATGTGTATTTTAGAGCACAGTACAACACCTAGACAGTTTTAATGCTACCTCTGGCTATTCATGATCCACCACTGCTTCATTCAGTGGGGTATTGTATTCCAATACAATCCCATTGACTAGGCAGCCCGGTTCAATTACTAAGAGGAGCGATGTGATAATCTGGGTAAAGAGAAATAGATTTTCTCTTAAAATGGTCACTGCTCTGTGAGGGGTGCTAGGGAGATGGCGGGAGAGACACAGAGGGAGGAGGAACAGCCGCAGACAGACATGACAAAAGGGATGAGCGAGTATTGGATGGCATCACAAGGAGGAGAGAGAGAAAAAAGTGGAATGGAAAGTGAGAGAAAGACATACAAGGGCAGGGAGGCATGGATGGGACACATTTACACCCCCCGCCAGGGGAAAAAAAGGGAGGCAAATCGATGGCAATTGCTCAGCATTCAGCACAGCGTCAGTCCTTTGATTGCTAGTCAACCTGGATTACAGAGTTTACAATTATCTCACTACGGACCAAACTGAACCACTGGCCATGTTTAAGTAGTAGATGAAGCCTCCAGGTTTCTGAAAAGTGAAGCTTAAAACCTTGGTTGAAAAATAAAGTCTGATTGTATAGAAGTCTACGAGAAAAGGACCCTACTTCTCACTTGATTTATTGTGTAGGCAAACAGTTTTTTTTAATGAGTTCATGGTCTCAGTCGCTAGTTGTAAGTCTTCCCAAATACACTGTTCATTTTGTAAATTATGGTCACATTTGGAGTAAATTAGACATTAAAGCAGAGTATGCTTTAGGGTGGGGTTAACTTGAGCTTGACACGTTGCTACCATGGCAACCTCAATCAAGATAGAGGTATATTAAAACGTATTCATGGCACAATGTGCATTTTAAATAGCTGTGAAGTAGCTTTTCTGTGTTGTCAGTGTTTTCGTCTTAGAAATCTGAATCTTTCACAAACAGGTGTTGTGCTCAGGAGTGAGCACAAGTTGCATTAGTTGACAACTTAACTCTCAGTGAGCAAAATAGATTCTTTTTTTTTACAGAGAATTTAAATCTGCAGGTTGAATCTACTAAGACAATATTCTTTATGAATTTCTCATTCTCATCAAGTCGATCAGTCACCCAAATAACCTGCAGAAGGATCACCTGATTGGCCTGGCAGCAAGGCAAATTACATTTTCATCCAGCAAGCCAATCAGTGAGCCACAGTCAGTTAGTGAATAAATATTTAAATGTGATGATCTCTGATTTCATAATCAATGTGTTTATAAAGTTACATTTGGCCTTCTGTCTTGGTTGAATCTGTCTCTAAGATAGAGAGCTTTTATCTCGTTCTGAATATATTTTCAAACTTTTTAGCAGTAACATGTCCAGGGACAGCATATTTAAATGATTTAAATAAAGGAAATAGCTCATAAGACGGCACCTAATTTAGCACACTTACACCACAGAATATTAATTTCTATGAACATGTATGTAGTGTTCCTGTTAAATCAATAAATAAAGAGGAAGACAAAGAGACTGATGAATCTGTGCAGTGTGTGATCGTACATGCGGGGCAGTGTGTGTTGTGGTCACGGGGAGGTGTATGGTCTAGGTCTTGAGTCTGTGTCGCAATGTGTGTATGTGTGTGCCTATGTGTGTGGCTGAGAAGGGACACAATATGGCACCATTAAGCCACTTCTAATAACATCACATTCAGCATGGAGCCTCCAAGATCACAGTGGTGTTGCAGGCCTGTGTGTGTGTGTGTGTGTGTGTGTGTGTGTGTGTGTGTGTGTGTGTGTGTGTGTGTGTGTGTGTGTGTGTGTGTGTGTGTGTCTTTGCCCTGTGCATTTTTGAAGGTGTGTTTATTATCTTTAATAAAATCATAAATCTGCAGGTGTCCCTATACATACTGTATGTGTGCCTTAATGTGACTGCATTAGTACATTGTGTTTTATTTATGTGTGTGTGTGTGTGTGTGTGTGTGTGTGTGTGTGTGTGTGTGTGTGGTTGAATCTGCTAAGAGAATATTATGTTTTGTTAAAAGAATTTCTAATCTAATCACAATTTCATCTGGCCAGCCAATCAAGGGAGCAACGGTCAGTAAGTACGTAAATACAACGTGGCTTACACAAGCTAACATTGCTAATTTTAGCATGCAAATGTTAGTTAACGTCGGTCACGCTAGCTAACAAATGTAAAATTTGCTAACTCTAGCTAACACTGATGTTGCTAACGCTAGCTAGCTAGCATTAGGGCAGTACAGTATGCTGGGCACATACTGTAGAAATTACCTTTTCCATGTTTGTTTCCACAAACTGGCAACCACCGAGACTCTTGACAGCTGCAAAAACACAGACGCCGCGTGATACCCGAGGCTTTGTACTATTAGCTGACAAACCTTGTATGAAGCTGGACCCAATCATCAGAATTTTACACAGAAATAAACAACACAATTATTTTGGAGGAGACAAATGTTGTAAAATTATTCATTCATAATCATAATGATGTTTTTAAGGAAAAGGGAAACTTTTACTCTGCACCTCTCTACAAGCTTAGTACATTTGTTATTTTTTTTAAATAACTTGTCTACATAAAAATATAATCAATATGACCTTTAAAACAAGTTGCACTTATCTCACTGTAATGCTATTGTCTCAGTGATTGTGTCTTATAGTACTCTAAGTATGACAAGATATGACTGGACTGACTGGACAAAAACTGAGTAAGATTTGCTGGTGTGGTTCTTGCTCCAGCTCATGCAATTGCTGGTTGTGTTAGTGGACATTAACCAAAACATGAGGCTTTGTATGTTTATGTCATGTGTCACACGAAATGCACTTTTACTCAATTTCCAGTGTAAACTCACCAAACCAAGGATCAACATTTGCACATCATATCTGTCCTATCCTTCTTTTTCTAAAAGTTTGTAACTATCAAAGAAAAGTTTGTTCTTGCATAGTAGACTGTTTCTGCTTAAAATTACAATATCCTGGAGACTTTTGAGGAAAAGACCTGCATAATTTCTCAATTCAACATCATCAGCATGAAGTAGAAGGAAAAAGAAATCTAATTGGATTGCTATGAAAACTATGTAATGTATGCCACTGACATTGACATGATGACTTCATATTAGGCTCAAAACACTGAGACTGTTTTCCTGTTATGGGCACCTTTTGAAGGAGGTGACTTTTTTTCAGGTCCATAGCAGCTCCATTGTGCTTGAGGGCAGCTCATAATGAAAGTTAATGAGGGTTAGGGATAGCCAACTTACATATTCAATTTCTCATTAAATTGTCTGATTTTTTTCCCCTGCGGGTATGAATAACGTCATCAGCCTCTAACAGTGTGAAGCCATTTCTATGCTGACAAGCCAGTCAAATGAATTGAACATGATCCCATCAACAGGTGTTAGTGTGATAGCATTAAAAATGATTTTCATATATAAGGGAGTGATCTCATCAATCAGGAAGTCATTTCAAATACCTCCCAGTAAAATGTGCCATAGTCTGTTTTCCTTATAAATGACGATATATCATGTTTGCACTTGGTGGACGGTGGTGGACAGGAGACAGGCAACAAAGATACCAAGCCAGTTTGTCCCACAAGCGTATGATTTAAAAATAAAAAAAAGTCTGTTTGCTGTCAAAGCACACAGAGATTATGGTTAAACTCTGAACAAATATGATGCGTTTCTTACATCTATGAACATCTTGGCCAGAGAAGATAGATGATTTGAAAGAGGAGTAAAGAATCTATGTCAAACTGGAATGACCGTCTTTGAACAGAGGAGTTGGCCTACGACATTACATATCACCCACTTACAATGTAGCACTGAGTTCCCTCCCCAGACGTCTTAACAACCATTTACACCTGGGCTCACCTAGCTCTAGCAGCCCACATGAAGGCCGGTTGGGTCAACGACCCACAAGTGGCCTGTATGACTCTGTAAGGACACTCCCACACAGCGTTTAAAAGCCTGTAACTTCCCCCCTGTTAGAACTAAAGAAGCCTCATGGATGAGAGGTGAAACATCTTCAAGAAACAGTCGCCTGTGATATAGCACTTAGAATTACCTTGACCTGATAACTTCATCAATTTGTTACATAATATACAAGCTGTAGAAATGTAATGCATGCAGCGTGATTTTGAAGTTGTCATGAAAAAGAATTGCCGACCTTCTCTGTCTGCATTAATTGGTGTTTTAAATGTGTTTTACAGCTGTGCATGTGTCGGCCGAAACCATGACAGAAAGCTGCAGGAAAGATAAAGACTGTAGATGTATCCGTTCACATCTCTCATTTTAGGAATATGTAGTAAGTAAACATATGTTGCACCCGAAGGCCTCAGCAACAGAGGAGATTAATGTGCAGCTGTATTTTTTGTGTTCATGGCCAGAGGCTGCTGTCCATTTTTCGACGTTCCTCTTGTTATTTTTGTGTACTCTTCATAAAAAGGCAGTTTATTTGATCTAAATTGAACATGGCTGCCAAGTCATTGCTATCTCATTACTCAGGCAACATTTGGTAGCTCTAAAGGATGAATGTGAATAAAGACACAGATATGTCTGTTACTATTACATCAACAAAATGTTCAGTGACTTTTTTTTCATACAATATCCACTCATATTAAAGCATGATTACCAACCATTGTTATTGTTATGTTTTGGCACTCAAGAACATAGTTAAGGTTGTGGAAAGATGGTGGCCTTGGTTAAATACTGAAGCATTCAACAGTGAGTCATAACTTTAGATTGGACAGTTTACTTAACGTTCAGTTGAACCCACAATCTCATCCTAACCCTACCCAAAGTGCTATAGCTGTCTTAAGCTAACTGACTCACAGGGCCTAGGATGCAAACTCCAGAGTCAAGGTCCAGTTCTTTGTCAGCCTCGAGCTATTGATCCCCTGTGAACACGATTCAGGCAGTAGTACTGCATATATCATATATGAAATTTTAGGAGAATGGTTGAGCTAAGTCTGGTCAGCGTGTCATTTAAAGTTGGTTTCTAACATGCCCACACTGTACACAATACCACTTTTTATGGTGTCAGTGAAGCTTTCAAAAATGCCTTGAGAATGTATCAAAGAGTGAGAAAGTTGCTGTGTCTGTCTGTGACCAAAACCTGGAGCCTGTCCTCATCAGAAAAATGACCATATAGGTCGAAAATGAAAGAAAAGAAGGGTTGAAGAAGCATATTACTTTCATTCAGGAGGCTGCTGCTGATGTCCAGTGTGAGAATAGAGGTCAACATAGTGATTGAACCCAAGCCACAATGTTTTTCTAAACCCAGCCAAGTAGTTTTCTTGCCTAAACCTAACAAGGCTGCGACCACACGACAAAGGTCCAGTACACCGGTCTCTGGCACTCTACAACGGTCATGTTTTGGGAATGCCGATATTTATCGACGCTGACAATCAAGCTTTTCAGTTGTTGAAGTATGAGGATATGTTGAATTTTGTGTTGATCTGCTTGTGGAGCCATTTTAGTTTGCGCGTGTATGTTGGTAGTGGGAACAGAAATGATGTTTGCAGTCATTTGGAAAGCAAAATACGATCCCTGGTTGTCGATTTAGTAAGTTAATACTGAGTGGGAGCTTTAATCTGTGAATCTTGACCAAACAAATAGCATTTCAGCTGATATTTAAATACATTCTCACTATCTTGATTTTTTCCCCCTATTGTTATAGACCTTAATGTAAATGTTAGGTAGGCAGGACTGGTGGACATGGCATGTACTAGTTAAAAGAGAAACAATGCCACAAATGGATGTCACTCCCATGAGGGGAATCTTCTAGCCACAGCTACCTTCTTCAGCTTTTCCTTGATTGTTTTCAAAAGAATGTGGTCATGCTTTATAGATCACATTTATACCTGAGCCCCAATCACAATGTGAGTCGGACCACCTCGAAATGCGGTCCTGCTGATGTGATTGCATCCATGTCCTGACACCTGACAAACATTTTTTTCTTTTATCCAGCTAAGGCAGATAAAGATCATATTAATGCCACATGGAAATGGAATAAAATATTGATCATTTAGCAACATCCCCTTAGCAATTTTTGCTAAACCCAAATGGCATTTGCTAAACCCAAATGACATTAGCAAGCATGGGCTACAGCTGGTTGGTCCAAAAGGGCATTTCAGGCATTTTTAAATAAGTGCATAGAGTAAAATGAATCCCCCAAATTAACCTGTTTGCTCCCAATGCTACAAAAAAGAAATTAATTAAAAAAAAAACTCAATAATGAAACAACAATATGTAGTATTACAGCGACACAAGCAGAAGCGACCTCATGAAGCGTGACACCTCCATATGGAAACACCATATGTTCTCATCAATACAACATACTAATTCATAATACATCCCCACACACAGTCTGCAAAATGAGACATAGAACAGCACACAGAAACACGCACAAACATCAAGTCAGGGCAGACACACACACAGAGTGCACAAAATCAGACTCACACACAGTTTAGATGGTGTAATGACCCATTTGGCATTGAGCAGCATCTGTTTAGCAAATGAAGACTTGTAGTGGGGATGTTAGTAATTTTCTCTCTGACACAGTGAGCAAACAGGGAAGGCAGGATCCTCTTTAGAACTTACAACCAATGGCCTGTCCTGTCTCAGCACTACCTTGTCATTCTTGTTTCTCCTGTCACTACCACACACAGAGGAGGAGGAAGCGTCTTGAAAGAATCCTAGAGAAGCTATCCTCTACTCAAACTTCTGCAAAAATAAGACCACAGAAAAACACAATAAAAGTCGTAAAGTCACTGACAATGATAAAAGAGAAATGCATCTTGCCAAATTATCTTTTCAGTCATGTTGCTTTTTATATTTTATTTCCTCCCTTCGTGCTCTTCTCGAGGCAAGATCTGGCAGTGACAGCCTGTACTTTCTGCTCTGTCATTATCAACCAGGAAACAGTCTGAACAGAATGACGGCAACCTCCTGCAGAGAGAACGGGCTCTGTGAGCTTTCCTTTTCATCACTACAAAGCTCAGAACATAAAGAACATACAGTAGGAGCAAAGGTAACGATGTGTGTCACGCAGCCATTTGTTAGATTCTTGTTCATTCTTAAATATACCCCCGTGGAGTGCACAAGATATTAAAAGTAAGACTAGTGTTGCACAAATGTGGGCGTTATTCTCGATTATCACTAACAGTTTTGAAACCATATTTTCTGCTCAGTCTTCTTGCTATTTGCTGCTGCAACACCCGAATTTACAAAAAGGAATAAGTTAAGGTTAATACATGAACAGGTTAAAGGATTTGACTCCCTTGTCTTGAAAAGGTTATACTTAAGTCAGAACAGTATTTCTTAATGGTTTGGCATTACATCACTTTGGAACTTTTGTAACTACTACACACTTACCGATACATTACCTAGACGTTACATTACGCTATGCTAATTTACGTTGCATCACGTTACGTCACATCATGTTGCATTGGGTTACGTTATGTCATGCAACATTACATCGCGTTATCCATCCCTGACCTCCTCCCTATACAGACTTGTCACTTCTTCACACTTCCTCCTTTGCAGCTGTAAAAATTACAAGGTCATTGCTCAACAACAAACATAAATATTGGTCATAGTAAGCTGCTATCAGGGTAGCCTGTTATAGGCAGAGTATGGTTAGTGCAAATCTTAAAAGCAGTGGGATTCATTGTGTCAGCTCAGAACTGACAAGCCCAGTCAGCCACAGTAGCTAAGCTAACTGTCAGTTTAAGAGACATCTTTCTACATCTCTTGTCATGTGACTGTCTGCAACCCATGGCTCCTCTTGGGTAGCCGACATATTAACATGGCTGGTGCAACACAGCTAATTATAGCTAATAAACTATGATAGAATCCTCTGCTTTGGACAACCTGTCTCCTTATTCATGAGAATTTATTTCAACCGCAGGAGCAATTTGGTGGTTCCACTGAAATGTATTTACTTATAGATATTTAGCTATGTATGAGCCTGACTAGCCTTTATTTAGAGTGTTAATTGTGTTAATCGAGTTTAAAGCCACATGTCTAGAAGTTTTCTGTGAAATAATATATAATATTATATAATATTGTTCGATTAAATCTAATATGCTGATTCATGAGACAACGTTGGTGAGAAGCGGTGCAATCTATTTGTTGCTATCAGGCCACTCAGTGTGACTGGATCAGATTAGTTACATTTGATTCACAAAAGTCAAAAGAAGTTTTTATTATGTCGACCACAATGAAAAGTATAAATGAGTAGAGGACAAGTCAGTTCATAATGTCTTGTCTGCAGCCTGTTCACTGGACTCTCTTGAAGCGTGGGCTGATGCACTGTGGGTGATGCCACACACAGGCCAGAGGTCAATGCCATACCAAATGCACTTTTAATTGGCAGTGTTGTGTAAGCTGTCCTTTGACCCTGCCACACACACACACACACACACACACACACACACAAACACACACACACATACACACACAGCAGCTCCAGGTAATAACTCTTTTATGCTGGATCTTTAAACCAGATGTCAGCTAAGGTCACACACTGGCAATAATGAGAACGAGCTTGTACGGATGAAAAATGGAAGGCTAGCGAAGAAAGTGAGGGATGGAATGTAGAGAAGAAGGAGAGAAAGACCAGGGTCAGGGAAGACAGCACTGGAGGGGAGAGAGAGAAACGGAATAAGAGACAGGTAAAAGAAGTTAAAAGGATAAGGAGTCCAAATGGCGACATGATTTATCACCTGCTCACACGGACAGAAACCCTGATTCTCTCTTTTTTTCCTGCACTTTAATGTTTCAGTTTCAGTCCTTCGTAGAATTTCCCCCTCGGCTTTTCTCAGTGAAATTCCACAGTCCCTAAAAATGTTTCACTGTTAATAAAACCATGAATACAAACAATGTCATGTCATGTAATCATTCGGATGTTCACCCTTAAATTGTTGTTTGATGTTACACCAAAGTTTAAATGCACCAGTTAAAAAACAAAATGTTGAACTTTTCAAATTTGCATTCACTGTGTTACACTATTGATGTAGGAGTATAGATTTAAGAAAAGAGGGCAATTACATCAGAAACAACAGGTTTTATTGTCACACAATCATAAGCAGTACAAGGAATAGTAAAATTCTTAGGTGCCTTGCTCTTGGATGAGTCAATCGAATTAAAAAAATAAAGATGAAACTATAGAATTAAAAAATAATCTATCATATCTATACCATAAAATAGAAGTATTTAAAAAGAATGGCAGAAAACCAAACAATACAGTCGGCATTGATTTTTCCACATTAAGTTATTTAGTGAAGAAATGTTTATGTGTATGTATATGAAATGTATGTGAATAACATACAATTATATATATATACATACATTTATATATATATACATAGGCGTAACATCCACTAGGGACAGGGGGGACATGTCCCCCCCACTTTCCGAAATCCCGTTTTTGTCCCCCCTACTTTTATTTAATCCAGCGGGACGCAGTAGCTCTCAAGCGTCCGATACTCAAACATGTCCGCTTGATTAATCTACCCCGGCGTATACCGATGTGCTTATTTTACATTAATTTGATGGCAAACTCCGCCCAGCTGACGCAACCAGCATATGCCAGGTTAGTTATCAAGTGAACCCACTCTCGCTGTGAGTCGCGGACAGTTTGTGTAATGATGCTGCGTTCAAAGGCTGCTACAGGCCACTGTCCTCGGCTGGGTCGGGCTCTTGATCAAGCATTTGAGTTTAGTTTTTTTAATAACTCAAATAATGACTGTATTATTTCCAGCTAGAAAACACGCATCTCTGTCCTCCCTCCATTGTTTGTGTCGCTGCGTGGTGTTACAGGTGACTTGTGTGAGTTATCCTCGTGCTGGAAACGTGACCCCGAGATGCAAGAAGAAAGCAAAAATATATATTTTTACTAAGGGAAATGACAAAAATAATAGTAACGCACAGTGATCACTGGTTTGGAAATATTAACGCGTTAGATTACTCGTTACTGAAAACAGTGGTCAGAGAGTAACGCGTGGGCAGTGACAGCCTGTGTCGGCTTTACAGTTACAGTTAATGTGCCGGGCTGGGCTTGATTATTTGGGCCCGATCTAAGCTCTACTCGGGTCCAACCGCGACTTTACTGAGGTTCGCCCAGTGTGAGCAGCAGGAGGACGGTCGGCTCACCTCAGAGAGCCGCAGAAGTGTAGAACGCTGAGTCGCTGAGACTGATTTAGGGACCGTCATTAAATTACTTAGCATAAATATATTATACAAAATAATTGCAGTTTTTTCTATATCTTCCATATTATGTGACCCAGTGACTCCAAACCAGCAGCAGATTGTGATGGTAAACTGGACAAATGAGACACAGCTCTTTTTATTGTACTTATTGTATTTTATATGAATATTCATATGCAGAAATTTTGATTTTTTTCTCAGTAACTTCCATGTCAGACAGTTCTCAAAACAGTTCTCTAATGTCTCATGTCTTAGATTGTTATTCTGAAATTCTGAAAATGTTTTTTTTTTTTTTTTTAAATCTCACCAGCAGTCACCATTTAAAGGGTTATTTTTCAAATTTTTCTTCCGGGGGGGCATGCCCCCGGACCCCCCTAGTGTTGCTAAGTTACCAGGAAAATCTTGGGGAAGCACTGTATGTTCAAAGACTTTTGGATATGTGAGGCGAACTATTTCTTTCTTGGCTGAAACCGACAACGAAACAAAATAAATGTGAAGAGAGACATTCTGGAGCCGTATATTTTCCTGCTTTTTTGTCCTTTACCAGTCACACCTATGACTAAGCATGATAGCCATGTTCATCATAATGTGCTGCTTTTAAGTAGCTGGGAATATGATTAAAAGCATGTGGAAATGTATAAAATGGTATTCAAATCAGACCCCCACTTTTTTGTGTCCCCCCCACTTTTCAAACCGATGTTACGCCCTTGTATATATATATATATATATATATATATATATATATATATATATATATATATATATATATATACATATATATATATATACATATATATATATATATATATATATATATATATATATATATACATATATATACATACATATAGTGGTAGAGTGTAGAGTCCATGCCTCAACGGATCAGAGCTGTTTTAGCAGCAAGTGTGGGACCTGCACAATATTCGGCGCTGAAACTGTGACACTTCAGTTCAGGATAAAAACGTTAAGATCTTCAGATCTCAATCTCATAATGTCTCTCTGAACAGTGTAGATACTGTGTCCTATAATGAGTGGCACTTGTTATCACACTCATGTCAGCATCTCCCTCCATCTCTCTTCTTTATCCTCCATCATCTGCCCCTCTGTCTCTTCCTCTCTGTTTAATAGTCATAAATCAACGTCCCAGCATGTTTCTCTGATAACATGAGACATTTATGAATAATATATGGCTGCTCTCCCACTCGCTATTACTTATTGACATCTTATGTCATTTTAGAATAAATTAAGTGGATAAGAAGGGCTGGCAGGTTGTCATGATCAAATCACATTCTCCTCGTGTAGGGCTTTTGGGTTTTAACCAACTTCAAAGAGAGATTTCTAGTTCCAGTTTTCCATTTCTGTGTTTCACGGCCCACTGAGCTGATTGTGTCAGAGAAACAAATAGTGCAAAGCAGAAGTAGAAAATCACAGCTGAAAATTAATCAACGAGTGGATGTCATGACAGAAGAGAAAAGAAGATTGTCTTTGTTTTAAATTGGACAAATCAGGCTAACCGGGTCCTGACCTACAAGCTGTTGGAGAGACTTAGTCTGCCCACATGAAAAGACTGACATAATGTATAATGTATTTATTTAGAGATTACTTCATTTGAAATTGAAGCTGTTTTTTTCTTGTTTTTTTTTTTGTAGGCTCGCCTCTCTAACCTTACATATTGAACACTTTCGAGCTATCAGCATAAGTTAAACCAATGACATTATGTTACAACCAGCATAGATGACATTTAGGCTTTGCTTAGGTGACGTTTCCTATTAAACACGTTTGCGTTGCTGCGAGGGCATATGACCATGGCATGACAAACACACCCAAAGGCATAGAAGAGAAATCATCATCAGAGCGTAATAATGTCACTTAAGGTCACTCCATTCCGTTGATGAATATTTTCTCCTGCATTAGGCCTGCACGGTTATTCTGGAAACAACAGGATCGCGATGGTTGATGGATAGCCGGCGATTAACCACACCTCCACTCTTACTTACTTAACTGTTAAACGGTAACACTGTCTGGATCGGGACTTTAAATTTTAACATCAACAACATAAGCTGATTGAGCCGAGCAGTAGCGCGCCAATCAACACTTGTCAACTTGCCACATGTTGCTGGAAATGAGGCCTGCTCAGCTTTCTGTGTGAACACCTCTTAATCTGCAGCAACGATTAACACCCACTGGTGTCACATGGAAAACCAAGAGACCATGATGGATTTAGGATTACATTACACTTCGCACGTGATGGCTCACCAAAAGAAATACCACAGTGGACAGTTAATTATTAACCTTGGAAAAAGTCATTTAACAAACGAATTATTAACTCAAAGTTCCCTTACAAAAGTTTTCCTCAAGAGCTTTCAACCACATCTTAGTCTTCCTTGGTGGATGAACTTGTCATGGCATTATGTCAATTGAGCTACGGTGTTTAAACTGATGACAGACACAATCTTGAGTTTCAACTGGTCAAAATTTCGATTAAAGTTCGATCCTGTGTGGATGAGGCTGAACGATCCAGAAGAAAAAAATAGGTGTTGTACTTTGATGACTGTGCATAAACCAGGGGTTTAGCAGGAAGTCTGATAATTCCAAATTTCCCTATGAGAAACCAACAAGCAGGAAAAAATACAGCATTAAACAACATTAATAGGTGTAAAGTTAGGTGTCTGTGTTGCTTGGTGGAGCTGTTCCATTTCTACGGAGTGCCATTCTAGTTTAAGATGAAGCAGTTACATAATGTTGCTCTGGGGTTAGTGGGAAAGGACTCAGTCGAATGTGGTTTCAGTTAAATGTTACCGCAGGAAATGTCGCTCTTGTTCCTGTATTAAACCAAGATCATGTTTTTTTTGGTACGTATAATTAAGTGTTGTGGCTATGGATGCCTAGACATACCTTTTAAAAGTTTTTTGTTTCTATGTGTGTGTGTGTGTGTGTTAGCCTTATTTGCTAACGCTAAACGTGTATTAAATTGGAAAATATTATAGGAAAACAACTGAAATATGTTGTCATTGCACTGCACCAACACATTCAGTCAACATTTAATGACATGTCAGGGATGATAATTAACGGCATTTCTCATTATGTTATTGTGTAAACCTAAATCCAGGTGGCATTCCTTTCAAAACACGTGTGGTTGCAGAATAGTTGTGTATAATAGTCATTTCTCTGAAACAGGGTTTTTGGCTGAATTGATCTTGTTGACGGATGACTGTGTTTATTCTTACACATGTTGTGTACATTTCTTCTAATGGGACACCTTAAATAAAAAGCTGAATGGGAAAAAATTTGTTCAGGCATGTGACAGTTTTAATTAATATCACAAGTAGACACGCTTAAAAAAAAACACAAATCTCAATGTTATGATGTGCACCATCACACCTCTTTTGGTTCTGCAATGCTGTTTGAAATGACACACTTGAAGCGGCGTTATGCCGGTGCTGCTTGGTTCAGTGTGAGCAAAGAAAGGCGATGTAGGGGGAGCCTTCGTTGTGGCATCTCTGTCTAAAAAGGGCAAGTTGGTACTTTCTGACCAATGCAAATATACCCAGTCTGCAGCTTCATCTAGTTAGGGATATTTTCACTCATCCTGCAATGCCACATCATTACTTGGAGCCTGTGAAAGACAGAGTTTCAGAGTTTCTAAATAAAAATTAGCCAGATGGAACCGTGATTGGTTCATCCACTCAAGTCATCACACTGTCTTTACAAGACACTAACTTTTCTCACTGTCCTGTTTGAACAAGCCTGAAAAATTTTCAACTACAACAATTTCCACTTTTGGACAACAGTAATGGCTGTGCAACAGTGTAGAACCCATTAGGTAATCCATTTCTAACGACACCCCCCACGTCAGAAGGGAACCGTGCCAACTCGTTTTGCACTGCAGACTCTGAAATAAACAAGTAGGGAAGAAAATAGAGCAACTGTTGCGTTTCACAAGGCCAAATCCCTGAGCATGAGTAGACTAGATGAGCTTCAGGACACGAGCTGACATTATGTTTCATTTCAATAACAATGCCTCCGTGAAGTCAACTGCCTTAGGAATACCCCCATAGGGAAATGCACATGAATACGCACACATGCCCCCACACACACAACAAAATAACAAACAACATTATGTTCCACTTTGCTACAAATAACTAATCAACTTGAATTAATCCCCCATTCAGTGAACTGAACAACACCACTTAACTTTAAGGGGCCATCCACATGGAAACGTTTTTTTCTGTAAACACACATGTTTTGCATCGTTTTGGCCGATCGTCCACATGGATCCTGTAAATGCAGTGTCTGTTAACGCACTTTTTTGAAACCTGATCTCAGGGTGGAAAAAGTCGAACACACGGCCCTTATTTTCTCGTTTGGACAGCAAACCTGCATACTCTGCGTATCGATGACGTCATCACCCCACCCCTCGACCTCTAGCCTTCAACCTCTTAACCCCGCGACTTCTCATAACAACAACAACAACAATGGCGGACTACATGCTTGTGTTCATGCAGCAGAAGATATTGAGCCTAGTAGGGTTACAAGGGCAAAATATTATGCTCCTCTGCCACTACGCTGAGCGAAAAAGGATTATGTACAACTGCATACGCCACATCATTTTAGATCCACCACAAAGGGCTTTCTCCTTCTACTATCTTTGTACAGCGCGCAAGCTTTATCTCCGTCTGCATGCTCCGTCTCTTCTTCTCCGTTTTTGGTGAATTTCGAGCAGCACCTATAGGAACCCCTGGAATATGAACTAAAGCGCAATGAGTCCTTTACAATGGATCCATTTGGACGCAAATATTCTTGAAACGATGCCAAGGAAGACGGGGGAAAAAAAATTGTTTTGGTACGTGTGGACATGGTCTTAAAAGCAAAGGTTTTGAGGTTTTTTCACACACACACAGTTTATTTTCCCTGATATTCCCTCTGCATCACTTTTTAAACCTGTTCTATTGACACTACAGTGCTCCACTGGGACAACTGTGAAATAAAGTACAGCTAAGATATATTGCAAACACACATGCAAACACACCGCAATGAGAGAAAGTGTTTATCACACATTCATATACCCACACTGAAATAACACATTATCATGCACCACACAGCCACACGCATACATGGCAGTGTTTACTCTGCAGGCACACCTTCTCTCACACGTATGTACACTCTTTCACACTCAGAGACACACAATGACATACAGTGTAGTGTAACATTCGTGCTGCACACACACAAAGGCAAACACACAGTTGCAGGGGGAAGGAACCTATTTAAATGCTAAGTAAGCGGTCTCTCCCTTTTGGGGCGATGTGATTATACAGCCGATCTCATAAGCAATGCTTCACAACTGGATTTGCACATGTAGAACTTAATTACAAGCGGTCTCGCCTCTCTCTGTGTGTCGTATTCATGGGAGTATATCTATTGAGAGAGGTGGGACTGAAGCTATTACCTCGCGCCTGTGTGTGTGTGTGTGTGTGTGTGCGCGCGCGTGCGTGTGTGCGTGTTTGTGTTTGTGTTTGTAAAGCCAATCTATCAGCAGTTTAGCCAAGATTAATATTTACATAAACAGGTTTGGGCTCAGTTGCCGGATTCTCTGTCTAAACTCTCTCTCTGCTTCCTGTGCCTTGCTTTGGTGTGTGTTGCACTCACACACTCACACACACACACACACACACACACACACACACACACTGTAACACATTTTGCTGATCAAAATAAGTTCCAGTGTGTAGACTAAATTGGGTAAATGAAAAGAAAGCAACACAAATGTGATTACTGAATGAACACATTCCATCATAGGGTTTTATTCCTCCCCGAGAGACCATCACGGTTAGTGATGGGTACCGAGAACAATCCTATGGAACAATGTTGATTTGGAAGATTCAGCTCTAGGCCCCCTGTGGGTTTATTGCATGTAAGTGAATGTTAGCAAGCTCACGCAACGAACTTAGACAATGAGCCAAACACTTTAAATGCAGAAGATATTCATTGTGTGCATGTAAGCGTTCACATTAGCATTCAGCTCGAGGCACCGCTGTTTGTAGGCCTCCATGCTAGCATGAGTCACATTTCCACTTTATATTCAACACTGAATCCTCCCAACATCGCCTGCCTCATGGTGTGATCAGATCGAAACACAAAGCTAACTTTTGCCTTGAATTTTCTGCCTGAATTTGACTGCAAGCCACTTTTACCGTTATTTCTTGCTCGCTAGCAATGTACCTGTGGAGTACTGCTGCTAATCACAATAGACAGCACTAGCTCTTAAAGTCGTTAAAAGTCATCAGGCAACATTATACGCTCATCGTGTACCGATGACGTCATCATTTGCGCAAAGATTAGTGGTTGTGTTGGTTGCAGTGAGGGAGCTCCTCCAGCCATATAAAAGGTAAATAGGGAAATCTTTTGCCAAATAATCACAACCTCACCGCAGGAACACCTTATTTGTGAAGTTAAAAAAAAAAATGGAGGGAGAAGATCAATAGAACAATTTAAATATTTACAAGATCAAACGACCTATTTACATATTACAGGCTGCATGTAATCCTGATTCAGAGAGTGAAAGTGAGACTCAAACACTTAATCGTATGAAGTCACTACAACAGCGAGTGGCGTCCTCCCGCCTGCCCTACATGCTACACCTACCGACAGCCTGCAAAAGGTGTGGAGGAGAGGGAGAGCCCTCGGTGCTGAGGAGCCCTGACCCATCGCTCTCTGCTCACTCTGAGCAGCATGCATGGGACTGACTTACAATGTCATATATTTAAACTCATCTCTCAGCTTATCCAAGGATCAGAAATCACCAAATCTGTTACATATCTTATTTTTTTAAAGAAATAAAGCTGCTAAGAGAGTCTGAAAAACCTCTAAATCTAGCTACAAAATTTTTGGCCATTCTGCTTAGCATGTGTTCAGAGTGTAATGGGTTAGGGCCGGCATGACAGCTACAAACATTAAAGCTCCTGTTAATTAGATTTTCAAGTCTCATTCCCAACACAAGGAGCTTAAAATGAAGCCTGACTCCAGTTCTTTATGTCATTTTCCTACAGAACCCTGTCCTTTTCTTCTTATATCTGTACTGAAGTGAAGTCATAAAACCTTGAATCAAGTAAGTCAGATTGTGTCCAAACATCTCCTGCATCTAAAACTCACTTTACATTCGACCCGATGGCAAGCCAATCGCACAGTATGCAATTTCTACCTTGTCTTTTCACAATCAATACAGACCAGAAGACATAGGTAGCGTGGGATCATGGGAGTTGCTGTCCTCTTTATTTAAAAAACGCTTTCACTGATAAAAATCTAGCCACGTGACTCAAGTAATGTTTTATTCACACTATGTTCGATCTTGTTCGCTGATTTCCTCGCTCCCTCCTCTGACTCCCTCCTGGAAGTTATGGCGACAGGTGAAACGCTCCATTACCTTGAGTAAAATTAGTCAAAGTAACACTAATTATCAGGTAAAACAGCTCTGAAGTTATTCACCTTAAACAGCACCGACAGGTTCAGTTTAAACACTGATTTATGTTTCCCTACTTAATCCTGTAGATTTGCCCTGAAAAAAAATCAACAGGTTTGTTCTGCCAAACAGAGACTGTTACACAGATGAATAATGCAGCAGACATGCCTACTTAAGATTACAGCTACTCTTGTTTTACACTGCTTTGTTTCCATGTCTTTGGTGCTTTTGAGTGTCTTTTTTAATGTATTCATTTCTTTTAACTTCTGATAGCACAGCAGCAACAGAGCTTCTAGACATTCCTTTTTTTATTTCGAAGATCTTTCTTAAAACTAGAAAGACACTTTCAAAAGCCTAACAGTTCCCCTTAATTCAATAAAGCCTAATCCTATATCAAACTCAATAGCCCCGTATCACTCTAAACACCCCCCTCGATCCGTAGCAGTAACAACAAACGATAGGAAAACGAAATCCAAACAAAATCATAATATACACTGTGTTGAGGAGGAATGGTGATATCCACATCATATTGTACTCACTCATTGATCCCAGCCACCTAAATACACCTGATTCTTTTCATGCATTTTCCCCAGAGATATTAACAAAAATGTTGGAAAACGCCCTATCTCACGGTGTTAAAGAAATAGAGACAAAAATACCTGGATCTGCCCCTTTAGCCAGATCTGCACCTCAGATTTATGCGTCCTACTCTGGGCCGAGAACCATCCAGTTTTGTGGCAATCTGTTCAGAAGTTTTTGTGTAATCCTGACCAACCAATCAACCAACCAACCGATCAACCAACCAACTGACTAACTAACCAACCATCCAACCAAGAAAGCAACCAACATAGACATCCACCAACTAAACAAATGGACATGTTTGAAACCTCTTTTCCAAAGGTAAATTATGTAATCACCTTCACAAAGTGTATTTAAAAAATTCAGCGAAATTGCACTATGTAATGGAAACTATGGAAACCATTTGATATATAATACGAATATGTCCCAACCAACCTCCACCCATTCATCCATCTGTTGCCTATTCTTGCTTGTCCTGTACATAGTTGCAAGGGGCCCATCCGACCCATAATGGTGGAGATGCCCTGACAGGTTCCAAGTCATAGTTTGTTCCAACAGCAACTATTTTCCCTGAAGTCACAGCCTGATATTTCCAGTTCCTCTACATCACATAACTTACATTGAACCAAAACTAATTAAAACCGTTAAAAGAGCCATAGCTCTGTGATACATTCCTATAGTGCATTAAGCCTAGCTGGCACAGTGTCAAGGGGCATGTGCTAGGGTCTGTGTATCAGCTACAGTGAAAGGCATGCATTAGGAGCACATGAGCTGGCACAAAAGGCATGCAGAGGCCATTAGAGGTGTCAACCCTACCTCTTAAGGTGAATTTGTTACCTTTAAAAGCACCAACAGAGCAGAAGACTACTGCAGGTGCTGGACACTTGCCACAACTGCCCGTAAAATCAGTACTTTACACACATTACTGCCATTATACTGGCTGAGAGTTTAACTGAAGTATTACAATACAGCTGTGATGTTTGCATTGATCTAGCCTAACACTGTTATTTTAAAGACCCTATTACCATATTTTTTTGCTGTTACCCGCTCATCTGAGACACATTATTCTGGAAACTTAAAAACCAGAGCACAGGGAGCACCTTCTGGCAAGAAGAGGGACAATTTGAGCGAGAAGTCTTCTCTTTATTCAGCCTGTGGCGCCGTCAGAGTCACCAGAGTCAGTGCCAGTGTGGACTCTCTGGCTGAGGGGGTGCAGCTCAGCATTATAATGTTCCAGCTGCAGCCAACACAATGCAGCTACGCGGATAAACTTGTTTTCCAAATTGTCTTTTTGTCTGACCACAACTCGCTGCAGCGAGTATTTAAATTCAGTCATGAAGGCCCAAAAAGCCATTTTTCAGTTTCATCAAATGAATCTAGTCATTTCTTCCATACCATGCCGACTGCAGCACTCATAAATCCCTCTGATAGTTTGCACTCTGGTCCAATGAAACTAGAAACCATGTTGTATCTCTCTTTTAATAAAGCCGCGGCTGCTATGTAGAGAGGCTGACGGGGATAAATGGAGAGAAGGAAGAAGGAGAGAGCACGGGAGGGAAGGAGAGCAAGAGAGCAGGACACTCGGGGATAGAAGAAGCCTCCGTAGTTTCTTATTTTCACAGGCACGCACGCACGCACGCACACACACACACGCACAAATGCACAGGATTCTATTTTCTTTTGCTCTGAGGGGACTGAGAAGAAGAGTCCCCCGAGGACAAACAGGTTAACCTGTCGTTTTAAATCCTAGATACACACACCCACGCGCATATACACAAAAGGCTGGTTCACTCCTAAAGGATGTGTGTAAGAAACGTCTTTCCCCTTCTAGAAAGTATTTCTAATCCCTGTAACTGGACTAAGCACATTAGAAAACAGAACATTTGAACCAGGAGACATCCTCCTCCTAGAAACGAATATCAAAGGTATATCAAAAACATTAATGATTGTGTGCAATGACATTTAGGCTCTTACGTCAAATGAGTGATATCTGACTAAGTAAATGTACTAACATTGGCACTTAACCGCCTCTGACTCTGTCGTGCCTGTTGGATTTAATTGCTCCACCGTTGATTTGAAGCCTTTCAAACCAGCTGTGACATGTATAATCCCTGATGATTTAAATTTAGTTGTAGCTGTCTTTGATCAGCGCCGCGCTTTGGCACCTTGCACTGAAGCAGCTAAGAAATCTCACAAGAAGTACAACCTTGCTTTAGGTCTGCACGTCAAGCCGAGTCGTGTTCAGCCCAGGTCATAACCTTCAGTTCAACGAAGAAGCAAGTGTTACGGTTGAGCAACTGTATGAGCTGGGTGATATGATGATTTGCTGTGATGATGGTATAAGAAATGTAACAAGACAGCACATTAACCAGAGTGCCACTTCACCAGTGTAACATGTTCTCACTCCTAACTCATCACTCTTGCACATAAAGGGCTCCGCGGTCAAGACAGTAATAATACCTTATAATCAATGTCAAAATAAGGCTTGCTGACATAGTATGACATTTTGTGACTTTTTTGAATGTTATTAATGTTCTCAAATGGTCAGGTCTAGGCACCAAAACTACCTGGTTAGGTTTAGGAAAATATCATAGTTTGTGTTAAAATAATTAGATTCAGTCTTTTCATGCAAGTTAAATAATGTGATGTCACTCATGTAGTATAAGTTACCATTTCAGCCATCCCTTGACTTGGACTTTTCTCACTCTTTTTAGCACTCCACTAGAGGGGTGCTTCAAGAAGTGACATTAGAGCAACCAATATATGATCCTGGATCAGGGCAGACATTAGATAGCACGTGGCTTATTTGGAACGCAACATTTTGGACTTGTAACTGACATGTCTCGAGACCTTGACTCCGGTCTAGATTGCCCAGACTTTAGATTTGTAAATTGTATATCTTTTGAGCATCTGTTTGAGCAATTTACGTTTGTACGGGCAGTCGCACCGGACCAATTTTTCATAGCATCTTCCTTGGTGAAAACTACATGGCATTGTACGTGGTCGTTGCGTCAGCACTGGTGCTAGAGAGTTTTATAACCCCTTCCTATTCTCACTAAATGGTTTTGGATGGCACATATTGTGTCTGACTTTCACATGAGACATGTCTACTTGTTGCTCATCTAGTAGGAATTATTTTTTGGAAACTGAACGCTCAACAGTGTTTAGTCATCAGATATCCTTGACTGCTCTATTTACTCACAGCTGCATTACCATAACACATTAGCATACTCTGATCTCAGTTGTTTGCAAGTTGATTACAACAGCTGTTTCTGATTCTTTTTCCTGTACTGTTGCACCTCTAGCTGTTTTAACAAGTGAATTTCCTGTTGTGGGATAAATAAAGCCAATCTTAATCTTAATCTTTATCTTTTCCTTAATCTTAATCTTAATTTTAATCTTAATTGCAAAAGGTGGGAAATCTCAAAAAACTAAACGTCTGTTTCATCCTTTGGAAAAGATCAGTGGTGACATTTATTAGAAATTGTTTATCGTACTGGTAAAATGTTAAAAGTACTAGTATGACCCTTTAACTGTGAGAGTGGTTTAATGTGTTTTTACTTTTTAATATGATACCATTTAAATGCTCTACACTGTGCTGGTGTTTACTGGTGACACACGCACATCATAAGATAAATACAAGCCCAACCACTTCTTTAAAAATGTTGTGGGTAGCAGTGTGGAATCAGCAGATAAACATGTCGAATCAGTTCTGCAGGACGCTGATCTTTTCCATATTATGGCTGCTATTTTAGCAGGCTGGGCCTGCACTGTTGCTGCTGTGTACACTATTGCTCTATTTGATCAGAATCCATAGGGATTGGCCTGTCAGACCGTTTTAAATCAACTAAGGATAGGCTAGGCACACTGGTTGATGTGCTGAAGGGTGAGCTGGAGAGTCACAGCGAGGCGGAGGGGTGAGGGGCACAAGATGAGAGAAGGAAAAGGACAAGAAAGATTTACATGTAATGAAGCAGATGCTTACAGTAACAGTGGCTTGCATTTCATGCAGTTAGGTGTCCACAACATTACATGACGTTAGTTATGCACATTAGTATAAAAGTTAAATAATTCATTTTTGGTTTCACATAGGGACACACATCCATTCTCCTGAGTGGTAGTCCTGTGCTTGTTTCTGTTTTTGCCGAGTAGATTATCAGGTCTATAGAATGGTGAAGTCACCACCAATTGCAGATATGATATTCATAATTTTAAAAGATAATCAACAAATCAAATACACCTTGTGAAAAAATTTAATTAAAGGGACTACACACGTGACGTCATCTTATTTGAAACTCACCAAAACCTCTCACAGTCGGTCCCATATTTAGTCACAAAAGTGACCCATTCTCCTTTTCCCCTAACTGCAGCTGTCAATATGTCCAGACTTATTCAATACTTTTCTGTGCCAGGGTAGTGGCCACACTGGTACCGGTGACGTATATTGAGCGAGACGATATAGTTCACTGAGCAGGTTTTCACATAATTAAATGTAGCTAGCTTTACAACAAACTTTGACTTTCTTGCCTTGCAAACTTAGATCATGCGCGTTATTCATGGCACAGTTCATACAGGATCCAAAAAATTGTCTCTCTCCATTGACTGCTGTACATTTTTTTCCCTAAATAAGGAGTGAGACTTGGCTGAATCCATATAGTCACTCCACAAACTTGCCTCAAAACTACTCTGGAGAGGACAGTCATTATTTGAACAATTGCAAGACCCACGTTTTCATGAAAACCTGGTGTAATCATTGATTGTTGTAAACTCTTACATTTAATGACAGCACACTCACATATGTATGCACATTATTAGCTCTTGCACTTGACATGATTTACTGTGAGGATTGTATAGATATAATTGAAGGAATGGATTAAAGTAACGTCCTTTGATGAATCTCCTGATATTATCGCCCTATGCGTCTATGTGCATGTGTGTATGTGCGTGCACATGTACACGCCCCGTCGAGTTCAGATTCGCTGAGCTGTGATGTGTTCCTTACAGGCACAGGACCGGCCCTGCTCCCATCACTACTGATGTGTGTTCCTGTTTGATGGGGGCAGAATTCCCCCCTGAACGCCCCACCCCTGCACTCTCACCCACGCCGTCCACACCAACCGACAAACACACACACGGTCAGCCAACATTGCATCCAGAATTATACTTGATTAATTAGTATATTGTGTGATGCAACAGCTTTGTTTAACAAGCCCTGTATTTTCTAGTAGCACAAAATAGGAACATGGTAGGAACAAAGGAACAAATTCATGAAGTGATGTGGATGCACACGCTCACACACTTTCTATTTCTGTTCCAGCCCTACTTAACCATATCTCTGTTGATAGAAGGGAATGATGTAAAGTGTATGAAGACACTTTTATTATCTCAGTTCTTTAGAGTAAATGTCTTCAAGCTTCTTCTTCGAACACATCGAGTGTCTTGGAATTCCCCAAGTTTTTTGACAGAGTTGTAAATGTAATTTTCAAAACTGTGCAATACGCTTGCTGCTTGTTAGAGTTATGTATAAGGTTCAATGAGAAATATGTTAACACAAAAACTGAAGAGCTCATACAGCACTATAAATCTCCATTGTACTGGGCATGCACAGTGATAGTCTGTTGCATTTTCAGACACAGGGGTTTAAATGCATGACAGTGTTTATGTTCCATCTGCACAAAAAAGAAGCCAGCAGGAGATGAAATACTTTCGTAATGCACCATTGCCAAGGTTCCCTCAACTTTTTTCTACCCAGAAGAAAATGTGGTCTCACTCTGGGATCCAGTCTTATTAAAGCATATTGCCTCTTTTGTCAAGCGACGAAACGCCAGAAAGAAGCCTGCGACCAAAGTGTCTCGCACAAGGACAGTTAATATCTGCAATCCAGACGCTGTGACTGGCAAGATGAGTAATGCTGCGAGGGACACTTGTGTCTACTTTCAGGGAGAAGCAACAGCAAACTTTGTTGCTGGAGACACTCCGGCTCAGTGGAAGTCTTGTGTTAATGCTGGAGCCTGAAGAGTACGGAGTGCGTCATCCCATCGGAGACATGGCTAAATGCAAACATCCAAACCTAAATCATCCTTTCTATGGAACTTCTTACACTTGCATTGAGGTGGATTAATCAAAGTCTGACCTCACAAACAAACAATCACTCGGAGGTCATCGTGCGGAATACACCAACCTTCAGCCGGATGATCTTCAAACCCTCACGTCAGCAGGCATCCACCCTGCTGACTATGAGCAAGACACTGAATCACTGAATCCTTATCAGCTGCAGGGCTCTTATCTGAGCTGATTCTGACCTCCATAGAGATGGGAGCTGACCTACAGGCACCATAACAGTTCCAGAACAGCCTACATTACCATTATTTGTAGTAATAGCAGCAGTAATAGCAGTAGAGGAGTACTGAAATCCCACCCTGCATGTTTTGCAGTTTTTGAGGTATCATGAGGCTACTTTTCATTTTTTAGTCTTCCAAATCCTCCCACACCACTTTTTTTCTCCATCACAACACTGCAGTTACTTTCTCTTCCAATATTAACCAAGCAAACAGAGCAACAGCCCAGCAAACGCTTGGCAGACTTCATTACTCTTGTACATTGTGTTGAAGGAAAATTTCAACATTTGAGAGAATACTGAGTGGTTCACTAGTTATCCCAATGCAGTTTGTGCCATGTGGCAGATAAAATTGCAAAGTGATAGGGGGAATTATAGGGTGCCAATCTAAACACACATTTACTTCATGACCATAATTTAAAGCAAAAGAGTTGTGTATTGGCAGTTTAAATATGAAGCTGAGACAGAGACAGCTAGCAGCTTACATTATCATGAAGACTAGAAACAAGGAGAAACAACGAGCCTGGCTCAATATAGATCACAAAATCACAATATAATGTGACTTTACATCGTAATGTATCCTGTCTTTGGTGATGGTGTCGATGTTCAGCTGATGGTGAGGTCTACGACACAGCCTAATCCACTCTTTACATCAGACTAAATTTTGGGACTGGAATTAATACGATGCCTTCCACAAGGGTCAGGGTGTCGGGTGCCGCTTTGAGATGTCCGCAGCAACATCTTTTAACCATTTTCTTTACTCTATTTCTCTTCAACTTAGACGAGCACATAGCACATATAAGTTTAACAGGAAAGTTGACCAGAGTTAGTCCAGGTCCTAAGCTTGCTCAACTGTTTTTGTGAAGAACTTCCAATCAGTTTTGTCCATTTAAAGTTTCATTCAAACAAGACAGCTGTGCCTCAAATAAGTTCATGAAAAGAGAAGGCAGCATGGCTCCAAACAATTCTACTTTAAATAGGATTTATCCAGCTGTAAAACACCTACATGTAATGACAAACTGTAGTGATAACCACAACTTAAAAATAAATCCGACCCGACTTGCATGCACTTCCGTCTGCTTTCAGTTTCCCAGATGTTCAATATGCAATTAACCGCCGGGCTGAATGTATTTCTGCCTCTTGCCAAAATGCCATTGAGCAAGTTCTTTCATATGACACAAAAATAAAGACTCTTTGATCACTTCGGCACGCATGACATTAAATTATCCTAGAAATTCACAGAAGTGTAAGGCTTCCTTCATTGTATGACATCACTTTGATCAAAATTGCTCTTTGAAATTCTGCAATACACAAGTCATAATTGTATCACACATGCCAGGCGGCATATGACTGATCAGAGGTTTCTGTGTAAAACAGAAGATGTATAATCAGAATCACAGAGCACTGAGGAAACTGGGTTTAAAGAGGTGGAGGGAAGACAGCTGGTTTTCCATTGGCAAGCACATATTTCATGTCTTACAGTGAATTTCAATAGATGGTGGCTTAATCACTGCGGTAGTGAAACACATCTATATGAGTAAATGACAGCTGTCAATTCTTAAGATAAACCCAGACAATCAATGCAAAACTGGGAATGCTGAGGTTTGAAGTTCTTTCTTGGATATGGAAGCTGGGAGAAGGAAACATGGCTTACTAAGCTCCATTGATCTTGTTGCCTGGAGCTCTCGATCATATAACATGATCCTCTTCAGCACATAGGGCTCTATCTTACACCTGGAGCAGAGCAGCCCACAGCGCTTAAGTGTCATTGCTAGTTTCAGACTTTCAGCGCCCACCTTGTATAAATAGTTAAATGTACTTGTGCCCACCTGAGCACCCCTGTGCATGTTGGTCTTAAAGTGAAGTTCGGTTAGGCGCATTGAAGACGCACTGCTAAGTTAACAGCAGAAAGCGACTGCGCCATAGACCAACAAAACACTGGTGTTAAGTCAGTAGCAGTATTTTTCCCCACAGAGGAGCCTGCTGTGCACAAGCAGGCTCTTAACCATGGTAACAGAGGATGCCAGATAACCAAGATGGCGCATTTAAAATAACAACAACATCAGCCTTGATTGTTCTATTTCTGACCAATACAGCTAAATTACAATGACGAGTGCCTCATGCAGATCACTGTAGTAACCCGAGTACCAAAATATATTCCTCACATCACGGTAGACAGAGTTACCAGCTAATTATGACCAGGTGCAACATTTTTGCCATGCTGCTTTTCTGAAGCATGAGTAACGTTATTTCTCTAAACCAATTCAACCACTTCATAGTGTACTGAACACAAACTAACTTTATTATAACTGCCCGGTCACTTGAAAGACAATTTTGCTAACCAGCAGCCATAAAGACAAAGCTAAACACTGGAGTTAGCATACAAGCTAACAAGCTAGATGTATCAACAAGCTGCTTAGCTCAACTGCAACATCAGCCATATGCGCTATCGTTAGTGTTACTGTAACCGCTGCCACCATAGCCTTGTGGTTGAAACATAGAATGAAACATATATCAAGCAGGGGTCCTTACTTGTGAAGCAGAAAAGCAGCTAACTCTGTGTCGCTCTTGAGTCCTTACAATTCCTGCAGCTCCCTCCACCTCTGAAATGACTCTCCGATATTTATCTTTGTTTTCTCTCTGGCTCGGTCCTGTTCTTTGTTTTTACACTGCTTTTCTTTATCAGTCTTCTTGTTTCTTCTCTTTGACGTGGGCAATGGTGGGGCATTTTTCGCCTCTGTTGTTTTCGTCTGTTCTCCACCATTGTTTACAGTTTGAGTTTGAACATATCTGACCAGGTAAGAGCAGGCATTGCGTCTGCGCGGGGGAGGGGCACTGCCCAGTACACGCTGTGAGGGAGGGGGGCTGCCAGCAAGGAGTGCACGAGAATGATTGACACTTCTCAGACACTCCCCTTGGCTCTGATTGGTTGTATTGACCCGGGAGCGGTGGATTCTTGCAAGTCAAAAAAGGGCCACTGGGTGGAGCCACAGACAGTGGATTTTTACACAACTGACCTGCATCTTATTCTACTGTCAGATCATAATTACAATTTTAGCACATATATAACAAAAAAAGTTACAGACTACAGCTTTAAGGGGCGCATTATTCAGATAGTAAAATCTACCTACAAAGACGGGTTCACAATGCATGCACAATGTGAACTAATGATTAAAGAGGCTACTTTCATTCATAAACCTTTGCATGCAAGCAGTAATGTCACTGTTGTGAATACTGCGGCACATTTAAGCAGAAAAAATAAAGGCCGGAGTTATAAACTTGACATGAGACAGGAAACTCTCCAGAGGTAACGAATGAAAGAATCAAACTTTCAGCTTTCGAGAGACACGATCTCGGGATTTATCAGGAGGACGCTGCCTCACGCCAAACTTCTTTTCGCGACAGTGTCCGTGTATTGACCAGTTCATGTGTAGAAGAGCACAGAACACTAATTAACATGAAATACCAACCAATCCAATCCCACCCATAGAGTTTATCCAGTTGCCATTACATTGTAGATTGTCACCCACACAGTCAACACTGCACACTTGCATGTGGGTTCAGAATGCAATTTTTTAATGCAAGGCCAAGAGAGTTAACACACCAGCGAGCAACACACTGCCTGGGAGGTTATTCTCCCTCGCTGCTATTTAGGAAACAGTTTGTATTTGCTTCTGAAGCATTCATTTTCTCAGGGATTTTCAGTAAGAGGCCATAAACTACACTACAGTAAGAATAATTGGTGCAAACAGGCTGAATCTACAATATTTCAAGTCTACAGTGATGCAGCTTATAGCACCCTCGCTCTATCGCTCCCCCCCCCCGTCTCGTTCATCTCCGCCAGTCTTCCCCTCTCGTATATTTCCAGCACCTCGTCATCCCTTCCACGATTTATGGATCTCTCTGCCCCTCTGTTCTCTCCTGTCCTCATGTCTCTAAATCTATCCTCCCTTCTTAATTCACCATATCTCCTCTCTCTCCTCCAACCCTCATCCTTTCTCCGCAACCTCCAGTTTTTTTTTTCCACGTATGTCCCCTCCCTGTTCTTCGCTCCCTTTGTCCATGACCTCCTCTTTTCTCACAGTTTTGTCGTCTCCCAGTTCATCCCTCCTTACTCTAATCGGTTCACTTTAGCTCCGATCTGAGAAAAAAAATCAGTAAATATCAATTACTTGGCTTTGCAGCAGTTCCACTAAGTTAACCAGTACATGTGACTTTTACACAGGTAGGTGGAGGGTCATTTTGGGAAACTGCTACAACTTTTTAGTTGACTTAATTTCAGCGGCTTCACAGGGATTCAGTGCATCACCAGAGCACCAGCTGACAAAATAAATTAATTTTACCACAGAGCAATTATAATAAAAGGAGCAGCAGCACCTCTCCTTCTCTTTCCTCCTTCCTTTCTCCCCTACAGTCTCCTACTGTCTCGCTACCTGCATGCTGTGGCTGCATTTCTCCTCCCGTTTCTCATCCTGTTTTTAATCTTTTCTTTTTTTCCTTTCCTCTTCCACAGAGAACATTTAGTCAAGTAGCCTACTGTGTCGTTCAGAGTAACTTCACACAGCCTGAAAATCTTGCTTTTGCTGATCTCCAGTGGTTTAACTTCTGAACCAGCCACTGCAGTAAGATGTATTTGATCACACACCAGTGTGAACTCTTTAGTGATGTACGTGGTGTGAAAATCGGACCCTGTCCCAGCCCACACCTCGTGTTATGAGGACTCCAGAACGTTATGAAGTGTAACATTTCTATTTTGAAATGAATTTTCTGTTGATCAATAAGTTGTTAATGAGGCTGAATACACAATGCAGTCGGAACTCATTCGCAGCCGTCCTGTCCTCTGATGAATGTGCTTTTTAATATGCCCATTTTCCCTGCCGCTGTCATTGTTGTGACGTTAACTGCTGGAGAGATTAGAGAAATTATTGTGTGTTGTTGCAGCTGAGTTCATGCGTTAATGTTACATGGGAGAATTTGCTGTCAGCTCCTACAGCACAGATACATATTAAGCCTAATTTTCTCTATCACAGTTTTTCTGCAACTAGTGTTAATACAGCTGTGAGAATATGACTGTCAGAAGTCTACCAAGCACCAAACATGAGCAAATTAAACGTTTGGTGAGTAGTCTCATACTTATGGTGCGTTCAGGTGCAAATCTCCATATGAATGGCTATGAAGGTTGCTTAAACAGGAAAGTAAAAAAACGTTTTCAGTTTCCTTTGTTCAAGTATTTCATCTGTTATTACTTTCATGTTTTTTCACTGGAGCGCTTTTGATAATTACAGGCTAAAATATTAAAGGTGCACTATGTAGTTTTTGGGGAAGAATTTCTAATGAGAAAAGAAAGATTTTCATTGACTGATTTCTTATGTCCAAACAAACTAATTAAACAAACTCTCCGTTTTCATGACTGAATAAACTGAATACACAAACTGACCTGAAAGGACAACACAATTGTATTCTGTTCTTTTATATGTGGCGGACCCTGCCACCTCTCCAGCTTCAAACAGTTCTAGGACCTTATTTTCACAGCTTGTTTATTCAGATATGGAAAAATACATATTTTTTGTGTTTTTTGACTTTGTATTATTACCTCATTAATTTTGTAAATAGTAAAATTTGACATTTCATTTATTTTCCAAAGCTAAATAGTGTCCCTTTATCAATGTCCCATTCATTTCTACATAGGCAGTATTTTATCAATCAAATTGCTATCCGCAAAACTCAGCCATATTCTTGTTCAACAGGTCACCAAGTAGCATCTATGGTCATTTTCTGCAGCATTTTTTTTTAATACTTACTCACTACAGATGTGAGACGTGAGAGATGTGACATTACTTAAACATAAATTACATACATACATACATTACATAAATGTGACCCCTGACCTCACGTAATAATCTGGAGACCCCCTCCAGATTTTTTTGTTACTGTAGTGTATCGGTACACAAGTGAATGGACATCACAGTGTCTACTGATCACAGGGCTGTGGTTTTATCCCAGCCTCCTCCTCCTGTCCACATGTCAAAGTGTACTCGGGCAAGAAGACACTGTTTCTGCCAGTCGCTGGGGGCACACGAGCCACTGCATTCCTTATGTTCTTCGCCTGGATAAACAGGGATGGTAAAGAGTTTGCCCAAATGTAGATCATAGAAACAGGATTCCATGGCAGTTTTGCTGTAAAATGGAGACAGGTCATCGGCTTTGGGGACCCCTGAAGGGGAGCAGCCAAGAGGAGCAGTGTCTGTACATAGTTAAAGGATGAGTACATCTTCCACTACTACATCCTCTTGCCTCCTCTCTTCCTCTTCCTCTCTCATCCTGTCTCACCTCTGCATGGTGCTGTAAACTGTCCCCCCCGCCGCCCAGCCCGGTAATGGATGGCCAGTGTTGGTCAGTGTGACGGAGTCGTTCTGCTTCCAGTCCATCTACCTACTGGTCGGATCTATAGGACACCAGCTTCACACTATAAATCAGCACACACGCACACACACATCTGCAGCCTCCGATGGGTGCACGCTCTGCCTCCATGCTGACGATTGATGCGCACCTTGTTGCTAAACGGCCGAGATAATTAAACCCCACACATCCTTCCCTTGTGTGTGTGTGTGTGTGTGTGTGTGTGTGTGCACGATTACATGACACACATCCACTCTGTCTTCCCCCTCTCCTCTCGCCTCACACACACCATTACACTACAAACACACACTTTCTATCAGTGCCCTTGCATTCTGACACGCACCAAACACACATACACACACACACACACACACACACACACACACACGATCTCTCTTTCTCTGTACACACACTCAGAGAGAAAAGAGAGAGAGAGGGAGGGAGGGCAGGAGAGAGAGAGTGAAAGCACCTGCTCGGCTGTAAAAGCACTCAGACAAACAGCGTCTGTGTTTGGTAAGACTTGAACAAATGGGAAAATTATACAGTGGAACCAAAACGGCACCCTTTCACCCAAAGGTGCTCCACCCCAGCCGACTGAAGGGAACTCATGGAGCACATATTCACTGCGGTTTTTGTTGGTTTTTGTCTGTTCAAGGACAACATGAACACAACAAGCAGTTTTTTTTCCTCCTTAACCTGCACGTTAATTAAAGTGTTTAAATGACAAGTTCACCCAAAAATGAAAATGCCTTTATATAAACTGATCTGCTCAGTTAGGCTCCATATGAAAGTTAAAGGACAAGTTCACCCCTAAATACGACAATTCAATCATTATCTCCTCAATCAGGTGACGTTTTGTATCCTGCCTGGTTGGTCCAGAGCCTCTATTTGAAAGCACTATTAAGATTTCTTGTTGGAAAGTCAAACAACAACAAAGACAGAGTGACACAATTACAAAAGGATTGAAAATATGCATCAATCAGCTGAACCATCAGTATGGGTGTAGAGGGGGTTTGGCCTACAAGTCTGCGCCCAGGGCCCATGAGACAGTGTCAACAGGAGGGATCATCACAGGGTAAGTAAAAATAAACAGAAACTTATCAGTTAACATACTCGCTGCATTGGAAGCTGACTTTCTGAGTGTTTTCATCCTGCACTACATCTCAGTCTGAACCCTCCCGCTCCCCCAGCCGGGGGGCCGTCTTTCACCCGTGATGCTCAGCTTTTAGCGCACTCGTGTTACTTCATACACACACACACGCACACAAGTAGTTCGATGAATGATTAACGAGCAGTCTAATGACCTAACGACCAGTTCAAGGAGCCAAAATAGTTCAATCAAAGCGTTGAAGACTCGATCTCTACGAGTGCGAGCTGAGGATCGCGCCCTCCTCATCTCGTGCTTCTCGCTAATTTGTGGTCACACACATGCCATACATACATACATATATACATACATACATACACACACACACACACACACACACACACACACACACACACACACACACACACGATCTCTCTCTCTCACTCGTGCGTAAAAAGGCTCTCTTCCACTCGGTCTCTCACCTCTCACATACACCCACGGACCGGGCGCTCTCTCTCTCTCTCTCTCTCTCGATCTCTCTTTCACTCTCTCTCCCACACACACACACACACACACACACACACACACACACACACACACACACACACACTACACGTACATAAACAGCCCGTGAAGTAAACTCATCACACATGCGTGCATACACGCGTAATATCGGCGCAATGACACCCTCTCACCTGGTGTTTTTGGGGTAACTAGTCCTGAATCGAAGCGGCGCTGGTGACAGAATCTTCGAACAGACGAAAATGTTGAAACAAAAAATAATCCCACCACCTCTGGCCAATCTCTCAGCTCTCCAAAGTGACGGGACGAAAGACAGATACGTGAAAGGATAGAGGAGGTCGTCTCTTCGCCTCCTCTCTGCCACAAAAAAAAAAAAAAAAACAGATTCACAGCCCGAAACAGGAAAAGTCCGTCTAGCTGCAAAGAAAGAATAACCCCCTTGTCCCTTTTCTCTTCCTCCTTCTCCAAGATGTTGGGAGGCAAAGTCTGCTCCAATTAACCGCAGTTACGCATCCTCTCCTCCTCTCCGCTGCCTCTTGTCCTCCCCTCCGCCCTCTGTCTCTCCCACTCCTTTCTCCTCGGGACGGGATGTGAGACAGAGACGAGTAGGTAGACCTGTGCGCTCAGCCTGTTCTCTGCCTCTGTCCGGGCACTGGTGTGGAAGAGTCGCTCTACTTTTGCGCAGCCAAAAATAACTTCCAATCTCCAAACTGGAATCCCGCGCAGCACTTGAACTATGATAATCCCCGTTAAACACCTTATAATAATTTTACTGCGAGGCTTTAGAGGAAGTTATGGGTTTATAGTCACTCTTACGATACTTTATGGTAGTTTCTGCTTTGTAATATTCCTCCAGGGACAGATGGAGGCTTTAATTTAGCGGCGTGAGCGCTTAGGAATTCATGTTTTATGATGTTTTAAATATTCATGTCGGAATCCTAAAGGGACTTAAACATCTCCTCGTGTACATTTAAGCGTGATTATACATTTCAATGCGGACTAAAAACGTCAAACTTGTGGGAAATGCGCGTAAAAGTCCAACTTAACGATGAGATAATCAATCAACAGAGTCCCGCGTTGCAGGCTGGTGTCGCCAATATATTGATTAATCAATGGATCGATCCAGAGGTGATGTTGGAGGAGAATCAGCAGCAGTGCAGGGTTCACTCCCCCCTTCTTAAATTCCCACCACAAGTCCAAGTTTGCCGGCTGATAACGTCCGACAGTCAATCAAGCAATCAGTCAGCTGATCGATATCAGTTATCAGTCCGTATCCAGAGAGAATTCGATGATGTCAAAGTTTCGAGTCAAGCTCTCCCCTCCTCTCCACTCCTTGTTTCTCCTAATCCATCCGAAAAGACATCTCTGGGAATGAGACACCGCGCGTGTTCTCCATCTCCCTCCTCCACGTCTGCCCTTCTTCACTTTTCTCTCTCTCACTCTCTCTCTCTGTGTCCACAAACGCGTCCCCTCTCAGGTCAGAGTGCCTTACCCTCCTTCTCTCCCCTGGATGAGATCCCGAACCGCGGAATCACCAAGAAGAAGAAGAAGAAGAAGAAGAAGAAGAAGAAGAAGAAGAAGAAGAAGAAGAAGAAGATCCACTTGAAACGACTTTTTGGGGGAAATCCTGCTCGGAGCAGCGGAGGAGCGCGAAGCCTTGAGCTGCTTCTTTTGGTGAGGGGGGTTTCTCCTCCTAACCCAGGGAGGAGGAGAGAGGAGCCGGGTCCCCTCTTCGCTTTCACAGCTACAGAACAAACGGATCGATGGAGAGATAAGAAAAGGAGGAAGAGGATGAGGAGGATGTGTGGAGGATGTGAGAGTCCGCTCCTGTGATTGAGCCAGAGGAGAGAAACCCCACTTTTGACTCGGTGGTCGGAATGACCGGGGAGAGAGGATCAGATGCGCCTCGAGTCATAAAATACTCACTCGTTTCCCTCAGATACTTCACCACCTGCCCGGGGAGGGACAGATAAGAGACATCCAAATCTGCCAGTTCTTGCGGAGGCTTTTATCCAAAGTGCCTTAAGAGAGTCCACAAGAGAGCGCAGATCAGCCATAGAGAGGGAGGGAGAGAGGAAGGAGAGAGACAGAGAGAGAGAGAGAGAGAGAGAGAGAGAGAGAGAGGAGAGAGAAAGAGAGAGAGGGGGAGAGAGAGGAGAGAGAGAGACAGAGGAGGGAGAGAGCAAAAGAGAGAGAGGAGGAGGAAAGAGAGAGAGAGGGAGGGAGGGAGAGAGGAAGAGAGAGAGAGAGAGAGAGAGAGAGAGAGAGAGAGAGGAATACAGAGAGAGAGATGGGGGGCAGAAAAATTAAAGAAATATTCTTCCTTCGTGCGTGTTTATATTCAAGCGCGCCCGCAGTTCCAGACGCCAGAGAGTTTCCTGCGCCAGATTGAAAAAAAGAGACTGTTGTTGGAGATAAGACACCAACAGAGATGACTGGGACAGGCTGCGCTCATCCCCCGTGTGAAGGGCGCTGTTCGTTCAGCACCACTCACACACACACACACACACACACACACACACACACACACACACACACACACACACACACACACACACCAAGTCAAAGAGAGAGATGTTTCGATTATATTCCTCTCTAATTGCAGTTTCAGGTTTTATTTTGACATTCGTGTGAGTGAGTGAGTGAGTGAGTGAGTGAGTTAGTGGGGGGGGAGAGAAATGTAGCTTGTTTTCATGAATAAAAAAACAGTGATGTAAAGATGATAATAGAGAGAGAAGAGAGAGGTTGGATAATACAGATAAGAGAGGAGAAAGGTAAAGAGAGAGAGAGAGAGAGTGTGTGTGTGTGTGTGTGTGTGTGTGTGTGTGTGTGTGTGTGTGTGTGTGTGTGTGTGTGTGTGTGTGTGTGAGGGAGTGAGAGAGAGGGTAAAAATATTCATTATGCTGCTGGCGGGCCTTTGTGGCGTTTCAGGATGTTGTGAAGTGCCACTATGTTGCCCCCTTTTGGCAGTGGAGAGAATTCATCTGGGGGATGAAGGAGAACAGGGAAGGATGGAAGGTGTGAGGAGAGGGGGGTGGACAGGGGACGGGGGGCACGTAAAGAAAATAGAAAAATGTCAAACAAAATAGATAGATAGATAGATAGATAGATAGATAGATAGATAGATAGATAGATAGATAGATAGATAGATAGATAGATAGATAGATAGATAGATAGATAGATAAGGGATCCGTCACCATTAGCAGGACTTGTGTTTTTGGTCACAAAAACTCTCTTATTATTTAACAACAAGGTCTATCTTAATAGAAATAATTTCCGTAGTGTTGTCTGACATTAACAACCTCAGCCTGTCAGTGACAAAAACAGACACTTTTAATGGATGTACTTAAAGGATTATGTTGCAGCCATTGCAGCCATGCTGCGGTTGTGTTGAGGCAATCTGCTGGACTGGTTCCAAAACTTTTGCTAAGTATGAATCATTTACACAACAGATGTGTAAATTTATGGTCCAGGTTTTGGCTTTCAGGTGTGGTTAGTTTCAGGCACACAAACGACTTGGCCAGGGCTTCCGGTTTGGGAAAGATCAAGGTTTGAGAAGAAGATCCTTGTAGTTATCATCGCAGCAACTTGGTTAATGAGACAGAACGATCATGATCATAGTTTAAACTTCAAAAGAAACCAATACTGACTGTAAGTAGGAAGCTAGAAGTGAGCAGCGATCCCCTTTGTCAAAGTCTTGGGTTTTATTGACCCATCAATCCACCCTCTGTGGACCCGCTATCTGAGGACTTCCTGCAAACTTCCTGTCTTTTGCGCTCCCAATGGATAAATGTTCTAATTACAGTGGCCTTGAGAAATCTTTCTCACTTGATCATATGTTCTTTAGGCACTTTCTGAAAGGACTGCACTGCAACAAGGCTGCTAGTGATCAGGGATAGTTATAGAGAGACATTGATGCAATAGACGCTATCAGAATTGGGAGAGTCGGAAACTTTTATGGACAACTCAATCACAAAATATCGTAGTAACCTTCGTGCAATCATATAGCACACAGATGTGTAGAAGGTCAGCAGCGCTTGGTGTAAAGGTGAGAACTACATATATAAAACTCAACATCCAGGCCTCATTAAAAATGTGCATTTGAGCAGTCTTGCAACAAAGTACAGCTGTAGCTCTAGGAGAAAGTATAATGAATATTCATTCGTGCATGGGTCCAGCATACCATAAAGGAAGTCACAGTGAACAAGAATGAGATGCAGGAAATAAATTATGCACATCGGAGACTGTATTGTATTTCCGAAGCTAAAATGTGCCGAAGATTACAAAGTCTGAGGTTACACACGGGTTGAGCAGACAGTGTCTAGTGTGAAATCATGCAAATTCAAATGTATTAAATATTAACAGACTCTAAGGCTGAAATTCAGTTGCACAGTGAGGAGATGTGTGAGGTGAGTTTTGTTAAAGCTGGTTATCCTACTGATAGCTTGTTGGTAGAGGCTGTTGGTGTGGACAGGCGGTTTCGGGTATCATTGATGGTCTCAGAGTGGAAAGCTTTTGGAACAGATGGTTAACTCGATGTATAGGGTCACTGGCAATCCTTGCTGCCCTTTGCCTCACCCGGGTGTCACGCTGTTCCTAGATGGAGGGCAGCAGACAGCCAATGAGCCGGTCACCAGAGCAGAAAATGTGCTGGGCCTTATCCCTGCAAGAGGAGACAGTCTATCTAAACTGGAATGGAAGCTGCAAGGATTCTTATTAATGGAATTTTTGATGTCTAAAACTGGTCAAAAGAGTTGTTGTGGATGTTTCAAGAACTACAACCGTCTTTTTACCCAAAATGTTATACTAAATTAAACAATTCTGTCATTATCTATTCACACAAATCATCTGAAGCTTCTCCAAAGAGCAAATGACCCCGTTAAATATGAGATTTTAATGTGCAGGGTTCTTCCTTCAAAGTATTTAGTGGACAATAAACTACAATCTGTGTTCAAAAGTCTTAGATATTTACTAAAAAATAGAATCTAATCTGGCTTTCATACAGAATTTTCTAAGACTATGAGTCACCTGTTGCCATTTAAATTGATAATCTTGAAGATTTTGATTTAAATATACGTATGTTCAATCAGTTAGCCAAAACAATTACGAATTACCATTAATGAAGGTATTGCAGTTCTTCTTTATATGTTTGCTTTATTAAGAACTAGGTGTAGAACATTTGGAAAATCTTTCTGTTACCCCAAACTGAACATGTCCTTCTGCTGCAGCGTCACATTAAATGACGTTAACCTGGACAAAACTTAAATTGACTTTTATTATGAAGTATTCAGAGGAAATGCAATGCATTTGTGATGGGGCTTTACACTTACCGCTGTCATTAATCAGCGAGTGTCTACAAAACAACAGTGACTTTCAGCGTGTGCTGACATTGGATCAGTTTGAAATATTGCAAGGAGTTATGGAACAAGAAGGAGCTGTTACATGAAGAGCTGCATGCGACAGACTGCACACGTCCAACTTCTCAGTGAGGTGACCGACTCCCTTCACTGCTGATTGTGATTCATACCATGTGCAGCATAACATCAGATCATGGTTGATCAGACAATGATGGACAAGGGTCAATTCTAGCTAGTTATTTATTTCATTATTATTTGTTTATTTTGTTAAAATAACAATAGTTTCTTTCGCTAATCCCTGCTGTATTAAACCACAATTAATGTCACTAGGACTGAAATTTTCAGGATTACAAATCAAATCTTTAACATTAAATATACCACTTGTTTCATGCTGTACAGGTTAGTTAAAAATGTTCAAGAAAATCCAAGTCTAGTGACTCTACCGGGTAACTGGAAACAAAAAGGTGAGGTTAGTGTTTGTCGGTGAGAATGTGCCTAATAATAGTTCTTCTCACTTTGAGACAAAGGGGTGATGACAACAGACTTCTTTTTTAAGGTTGTTGGTAAAGGTCTTCCTTCTAGAATTGGAATGACTCAATTGGCGTAACAGTTGAGCTCTTGGTTTCTCGGGGAAGACGAGCAGACCTGTGGCTTCAAATAGCAATCAGGACTGAATTCTGAGAGCTCAGCAGTTGGGCTCATTGACAATTGTTGGCGGGTACCTCAGAGACTCCAGTTCAATTGTTGGGGATAGACTTATTGCACTCTCTCACTGCGTCTTGGGTCTTCTTTTGAATTGATGTCTAGATATGTCTGTCTGGCTTCAGCATTAGTATGTTAGAAGCATATTGGCCCTGAATAACAGCCATGAAGGGAATTGGAGACTGAGGGGAATGAACCTTTAATGATGGAGTAAAAGCAACTCCACTGTATTTTATATTTTCCCCTGCATTGGGATGGGAATTAATTCCTCCAGATGCCCTGGATGAAGACGGCAGAGTCGGATGTTTGGTTTTCATTTTTATTATCAGTCCTGATAGTAGACATGGCATGCCATTTGCTTTTGCCTGAGGGGAGATGTACACAGCAGCAAAAATGATTGAAGCAAACTCCCGGGGCAAGCAAAATGGCTTGCAGAGAAAGGCAACGTTTTCAGGATGAGAGAGCCGAGTCTTGATTCAACAGGCTCAATGGAGCGCCGCTTGTTTTACATCTTTTTATATTAAAACATACATCTCCCGTTTGTTTTACTGCTGATTTTCGTATCACAGTCCGCCTAAATCGACGTATACTCCTGTAGCCCTGCTGTACCACCAGTGTTGTGGGAATACAATTTTTTCTTGAAAAATAAACTGCTGAAGTGAAGCCATTGTCAGTCCTGGTCAGCAGTTGTAATTTATTCATTTTGTTGCCATGGGTGTGATAGCTGAAGAGCGTACTCAAAGAAGGGCAGTGTGGAAACTTTTGTGTCCTCCAGCAGCGATGTGCTCCAATATGTTTTCCCCTTCTCACGGCTCTAATTACACAGGTCTGGGGGAAGGAATCCACATCTCATCAGCAGCTGTTGGTTAAAATGTCCAAGGGAGAGCTCAGAAGTGTGGATGAAAGCCAACTAGTGTTCAGATGAAAATCTGAACAAAACTGTGCCGTGCCAAGCAGAACAGTGTAGTTTGTACCAGTAAATAGGAGGAAGTGATTAGATTTTAGATTATTTTGAGAAGTGGTGGAAATAATATTGGTTTCTTACTTAAATTGAGTCCTATCAGCCCCAGTGAAAAGCCAGCGTTCCATATCAATAGTCTTGTTATGCCAAAATTAGTTATCACGCTTGTGTGTATCTCCTCTTTGCATCTTGTTATCAGTCCCTCTCTGGCTGAGGGACACAGAATATCTTTTTATTAAATAATGTTAGTAGCTGGAGCTAGCAACCTGTAAATTTAGATTAGGATATAATTGGAAATGAGAGAAAAGAGCTTTATCTCTGTGTTTAATGATTGAATGTTTGACTATTTCTTGGTCAGGAGCAGTGATTACCTAGGGAAGTCAACTAGGGAATAGAAGTCAACAATCTATTATGTAACACGGTACTTATGCGAGCTGTAGAGGTGCTGATTGGTGATGTCTGCTCCCTTTGGACAGAGCCAAGCAAGTTGCTTCCCCCTGTTAATGGTCTTTATGCTAAGCTAGGCTATTGGCTCTAGTTTCATACTTTTATTGATGCAAAATGTCGACTTTAAAGGTCTTCATCAGGTATCAACCTTCACATGTAACTCTAGAACAGCAATAGTTGTAAATGTACTACTTAATAGTTGTAAATGTAATTTTTTGGTCATGGTGCTATACATTCTATGTCATGACCCATGCTCTCTGTGTCATTAGAAACATTAAGATTAAAGAATTTGACTTCACAGTTTTACCAAAATGACCACACTTATTTCAATGATGAGCTGCTATAATGAGCTGTCGTACTGACCCGCTCAAAATTCTTATAATTCTCTTATTTGTAATCTTAAAGGTTATTGATATTTTGAAATAGCCCTTGTTATTGTAAAAGTCAAAGTCTCTGCCCTCAAGTCTTACCACTCAGCAGTAACCCTTAGAAACAATGTCTTGGCTAGATATATATTTTCCAAATTGACTGTGGTAGAGCAGACAAATGGATTTTGCAGTGAATGGATGCAATACGTGTCGTACAATTGCCATCACCTGTGCTTTCCTGTTCAAAACACTTTAAGTGGTTTGTTTCCTCTCTTAAAAGATGCCTGGAAATGTGCAATATTTTGATACCTACATGGGAATAGAACAACACAGTTTTCGACTTGGCACTGGAAGGGCTAAAGAGAAAAAGCGAGCAGATTTTAAATTACAGCAGCAGTAGTTAGACATTTTATCATATGCTAACCAAAAGCATTTATTTTGATTTGTAAGGAACCATGTAAAATAATACATTACTACTGGCTGAATTGTAACAGAGTGAGCCTGAAGCTAATTTTCATCTGCAGTCCCTGGAGCACATTGACAGACTGCCCCTTAATAAACTTAGACATATAATACAGGGTTATACACAGGAGTGCTTCACACATATGAATCATAGCAACAGCTGTTAACTTCAACATATTAGCAGCAAGGACATTTATATACAAAGCAAAACCAATACAGGGCAGGATCCGTGGTTACAGAGTTGAGTAGCGTTTAGCAGATTTTTCAATTTTGTTTTAAAGCTACTCGAGTCGTGACTTTAACTGCGTATATCCGAGACTTTAAATTCAACAGGTTTAAATGTAAGACAATCCTCTACAAGATTGGAAACTAAATGGAAGCTTGTTGACAAACCTGAATGTGACAAGCTTGAATTGGATGTTGAAGACATCAACAAACAGAAGACATTGTGGTAATGTAGAGGTATCGCCTAGAAGGCGAAGGAGATTGACGATATTGCCTTCAGCAGCAGTGCGGCATGGCAGAAGGAACAAAATCAATAATGATTTCATCAGAGGCAACAGGGAACTAAAGTGAAATAAAAAGCACTCTTGGTCATGAAAGTTAAAAATTACCCAATAACTTTTCATGAAAATATTACAGACAACATGTTATGTATGTCAATGCTGCTTTATTAACGTGTCTGTTTAAGGGTATACTACGCAGGATTCGTCTATTGATGTGGGCAAACGCACCTTCCGGCTTAAGAGACAGAGCAAGCAGGAGTGGTAGAGTAAACTAGAGAATAGGGACAGGGAGCAGTCTGTTCAGGAAAACCTTCAAAACCCTTATGGATTTTGTGTGAATGCAGCCGACATGCAGGCTCTGTGTGTAACTCAACACCCCGCCCTCGGTCAAACAGCCACACAGACCTGTTGCTCTTTAAACATCAATGCCAGGCCGGGAGCAGAAGAGAGAAACAGTATCAGGGATGTGATCTGTCCCACCTCGAGTCCCCACCTCACACCCTGCAAGCTGCTATTTTAGCTGGGGGCTGCCCGAAACGTTCCAAACAGGAGGGCAGAGTCTCTGCAGCTTCCAACACTCCATACACTTATAGCACGTGTACAGTCATAATTAAAGATTGAGACAATTTGTTTTTTGTAGGAATCTATACTTTTTTTTCCTGCATTGTACTCCTTTAATCATTTTTTAAAAGAATAAAAACATTAGTAAAACTCTCCCTCAAATCATTCTATTACATGCTTGTTCACCTTGGGTCTCAACCTCTAATGTGAGAAACATTATCCACATGGCCTACAGTACAGTCACTTGATTGAACTAAAACAAAAAACCATGACACCTGACGGCAAATTAGTTTATTTTGTCTTGTTGGACATTTGGCCCAAACAATAATTCTCTAGTCACAGCAGCCTCACCAGGTACCAGGGGACCTAACAAGCTTTGGATTCCTGCACATTAAGGATAGTCTTAATTTACTGCAGCAGTGGGGCTTGACTCTGTTTCTCTGAGACCAATAACATCAGTGACATCAGTGAAGTGAGTAGTCTGCACAGAACCCAAAGAATAATAAAGGACAACATCCATCCCAGCCACGGTCTGTTCACTCTGCTGCCATCTGGCAAATGATAAAGAAGTATCTGCTGCTGGACCACCAGACTGCAGAGCGCTTCATTCTCCAGGCTGTGAGACTCCTCAATTCATCATCAAGACTCCATCGTCTAAAATAGATGTAACTGGACTCAAAAGGACTCAAACTTTATTTTGTTTTTTAAAACCTTTTTTACATAAAAATGATCATTTAAGAGAAGCTTTACAGTAGCTGCTCTTTATTAAATTTGGAAATATAAACTCCACCCAGGCTCATTACCAGAGATGAAGTTACATCGACCAAATTCATCGGTTCTGATTTTCAAAGCCTTTTTTTCATGTGTTGCTGAAATATATAAACTATTAAGCACAAATCTGACCTCTGTGATGCATATTGGAACTTTTTTTTTTCTTTTGTACAAGCATGAAATCAGGGTTTCACTTAAACTAGTTACATTTTTTTATTTAATATATCCCAACTGAAGGGCTTGCTCGCTATAGCTGATCAGTCGGCAATAAGCAAGAAATCCAACTAACCAAACCAACCAGCCCTTAAAGAATGTGAATGAATACACACGCGCACACACATATATATGGAAGCCCATTTCCGCCACGTGTGAAAAAACATTATGAGATACTAAGTCATAATTATGAGATAGCTAAGTCAAAATTATGAGATACTAAGTCATAATTATGAGATAGCTAAGTCAAAATTATGAGATACTAAGTCATAATTATGAGATACTAACTCAAAATTATGAGATACTAAGTCATAGTTATGAGATAGCTAAGTCATAATTATGAGATACTAAGTCGAAATTATGAGATAGCTAAGTCATAATTATGAGATACTAAGTCATAATTATGAGATACTAAATCGAAATTATGAGATAGCTAAGTCATAATTATGAGATACTAAGTCAAAATTATGAGATAGCTAAGTCATAATTATGAGATACTAAGTCATAATTATGAGATACTAAGTCAAAATTATGAGATAGCTAAGTCATAATTATGAGATACTAAGTCAAAATTATGAGATACTAAGTCATAATTATGAGATACTAAGTCATAATTATGAGATAGCTAAGTCATAATTATGAGATACTAAGTCAAAATTATGAGATAGCTAAGTCATAATTATGAGATACCAAGTCATAATTATGAGATAGCCTACTAATCAGGAAACGAAACCATAGCTACGCTAAGTCTAGTCTAAAACGCAAATGGATCTCATTATTGAAGACTACTTCAGACGTGGGTTTACAAATCGTGAGATTTTAACCTTATTGGAAGAAGTACATGACATTAAGTTAAGCCTTCGGACGTTGGAGAGAAAGCTGCAGAGGAACCAGCTTTGGCGGAGACGACATAAAACAGATGAAGCAGAGGTGGCCTCCTTCATATCCCAACAGCTGCAAACATCTGGCCAACAGCACGGATACCGATGGATGCACCAGAAATGTTGGATGGCCGGACTCATCACAGACAGGGAAACTGTGCGCCAATTAATGAGACTACTGGACAGAAATGGGGTCGATCTCAATGTCATGTCCTTCTTCCAATAAGGTTAAAATCTCACGATTTGTAAACCCACGTCTGAAGTAGTCTTCAATAATGAGATCCATTTGCGTTTTAGACTAGACTTAGCGTAGCTATGGTTTCGTTTCCTGATTAGTAGGCTATCTCATAATTATGACTTAGTATCTCATAATTGTGACTTAGCTATCTCATAATTTTGACTTAGTATCTCATAATTATGACTTAGCTATCTCATAATTTCGACTTAGTATCTCATAATTATGACTTAGTATCTCATAATTATGACTTAGTATCTCATAATTATGACTTAGCTTTCTCATAATTTTGAGTTAGTATCTCATAATTATGACTTAGTATCTCATAATTATGACTTAGTATCTCATAATTATGACTTAGCTATCTCATAATTTTGACTTAGTATCTCATAATTATGACTTAGCTATCTCATAATTTCGACTTAGTATCTCAAAAGTATGACTTAGTATCTCATAATTATGACTTAGCTATCTCATAATTATGACTTAGTATCTCATAATTTCGACTTAGTATTTAATAATTTTGACTTAGTATCTCATAATTATGACTTAGTATCTCATAATTTTTTTTCACACGTGGCGGAAATGGGCTTCCATACATACACACACACACACGCACAGGCACACACAAATATTTTTCTTTTTTTCATCACCCTTGTCTCTCCCTAGATTTTCAGACATTGTAATTAGAGCGATAGTTGAGATGGTTGTCCAATTGAAAGAAAGAAAGAAAGAAAGAAAGAAAGAAAGAAAGAAAGAAAGAAAGAAAGAGCTTAAAAGGTAAACGCGCACATGAAAGAATGAAAGATGGTCTAATTGCTCTTGACAACTGAGGTTCATTTTCTCTTTCTCTTCACGTCTCTCTTCTCACACACACACACACACACACACACACACACACACACACACACACATACACACACACACACACACACACACACACACATATGAACACACACCACAGCTCACAGCCATCTGACACATCTCACAGATGTCTGAGCAAACACACACGCACAACCAGGGTATGTTGGAGGTTAGCTGCTCAGTTGGTAATAGAGAGTTTCAAGATTTGGAGGGCTCACACTGAACTACACTGAAAATGTCCAAAACACTGTCCATGGTCCTGATCCTGCCTCGGCTCAAGGTTTGAGCTTTTATTACTGCACCTGTCCTCTGCCTGCCAGCTTTGTGGTCCTTGAACAAGCTGCTACTGGGAACAGCGCCTGCTATGTCACACTTAGGGCCCAACTGGCTCACCAGTAGACACTGATGGCAGAACTGACCTGTGCAATCTAGGAAAGGTAAAGCTTGAATATACTAGATAGCACAAGTAAACTTTTATTTCACAAAAACTTTAATTAGTTTCAGACTAGCAGATCCACAATGAACATTTGGTTGCTGTCTCTAAAACAGTCCACCAAGTCTTTGAGAAACACACAGGGAATCCCACAGACTCTGTAATTCATATTCAGATATTTGTTTATAGAGATGAATCATTCCCTCACCTACTTTATTGTAACCATGGCCATGAAGGTATCCTAATTTTAAGGCAGCTATGTGCAAGCTAGTCATAAGTTTGTGGTCGCTGAATCCATTTCTAAGCTATTGTTAGCTACTGTTGGCACTGAGACGAAGCACTCGAGAGCGTTCAGAGAGTCACATCCTTTGGACTGTTGTGGAATATCCGATGAGTCGTTCACAAAGAAATCCACAGGCTTGTATAGGCAACTGAGAGAGACGGGGAAGATCTTATTCTTCATGTCCCGTTAAAATCTGTTCACATATGGCCAATAAAAAAGGGATTGATACATATAATTGCTACATATTCTTATATAGAGCTGCGTTCAAGAAGTCATTCCAACCCAAACCACTAAACCACTTTCAGCAGTGATGTCTAACAGTTTTGCAAGAATACATGCTTTTATTTTTAGAGCTCTCATTGGATTCTTAGTGTGAACTTCAAATGGATACTTATGATGTATCTGTCTGCAGGGTTTTCTTTTGGTACTAACATTAGTCTCTGGGTTGTTGCATCCCAACTGTTGATGTGACACTTCAGTTTAAGCCATGAGTGTGGTTAGCCTGTCGTGGTTTGGTGGTGACAGATTTAAAGTACAAGTTTATACATTTGTGTAATCGGATGCTGTATTTACTTTTTACTTCATTTACCCTCTTGAGAAATATCCCCTGCCTCTCTGTGCCTGGGTTCTGATATCAGAATTGCACACACATACAGAAATACACAGAGGCTCCTGATCAAAGCAGAGCCATATGTCCGCAGCCTCATGATGAATATGAGAACTGACAGACGATTAGACAGCTGATTAGCTCTACGCTGAACGCTGTGTGTTTTTAGCTCCGTGTGCTGGTTGTGTGCGTATCCGCCTGTGTGCATGCGTAGGGAGGCGAGCACTCATCTGCGTGTGCTCCGACTGTAATGACTGGAATTGCTCCGTCAGCTATTGGCTACGGACAAATACTAGGAATCTTCTTCATGTAATCACGGGCGTGCAGCCGTCCTTGTACCTGGTGATCCGTTCATCAGCAAAGTCAATTCCATTTGAGTGTTACAAGTATTTTCATATTGTTGAAAAAAGAAACACACTGTTATGAAATGCTGAGATTACCATATGCAATCAATAAAAACATGCCTGCACCAAATAGCAGCATGCTGTACAACGTGGGTTCATTGTTGAGAGTGAACACTATGACAGTGTGATTGTATGACAGCTATCTTCCGCCTCTGCAATGATCTGTTTGGACCGCTCCTCGCTGCAGTCACAGAAACCTGCCATTGCTCCTGCGCTGTGTTGCACAGGATTCAGAGCTTCCTCTCAGAATTGCATCACCGCATATGAGAGATTATCCTCACCAATTTATTAAACCCTAAATGACAAATACACAATGTCATTGGCAACATGTCATTATTTCTATGATAATACCGATCATGTTCTGGTGGTTCTTTAAACTGAATGAACATTTTTGACCTTGCAATCTTTTTGTGCATTAAATAAATAGACTACATGCACAGTGCTGGAAATAGCGGGGGAGTGCAAGGGAATGCCGTTCCAGGGACAAGAGTCAGAAGGCATTCAAAGCATTCCCTCTCAAATTGTATTCAATGTTTTTATAGGATGCTGCTGATGGTACTAGAGAAATGAAGCTATTCATGTATGTTGGCTCCTCTCATTTCAGAAGAGAGTCTGTATGAGGGACCAGGCAGCTCTCTCAGCCTGCACACAGACATAGAGACCTTGCTCTGATGACAGTGACTTCTAAAGTCTGATTAAACTTCACTAGAGGTGATGTGGACTATGCTCGCTGCCAAAAGTGCAATCAGTCTTTGGCATGTGAGGGCGGAAACATGAGAAATCTCTCTGAACATCTAGCGAGAGTATATCACACACATACGGGTAGAGAAACACACAGACTGGAGAGCTTGTAGTTCATCTCTGGTTTCCCAATCTATCTCAGGTAGGAGCCCACACAGAGCTGACTGTGCAAACATGGGTTAAAGATTAAAAATAACCATTGTTTAGCTTTACATGTGAGTGCAGATTGTGTGGGTTCCTTTAGTACCTCAAGAAAACTGATTTTGTCTGAAATTAACTAAATTGAACTGAACAGGTTCTGAAACTGAAACAATTTAATGCTACTGTGATTTAACAATATCTGCTGTGGTGTTTTATTGTTTATCAACCTATATTGTATTTTTATCTTCTGGGTATGTGTTCTTGAGGGTTTGGGGTGTGAGGGTTGTGTTTTAGTTTGATTTATGCTTGAGTCCTGTGTGCAGTTGACCAACTATAAAATACTAACTCACAGAAATGACGAAAATATTGTTTGGCGCTGACCTAACTGGCATCCAAAATGGCGATAACAATACATAAAAGTGGCACCACAGATGGGACTTAAATCCACAATACCTTGTTAAGTATACCAGAGACCAGGAATCCATTAATCTCAATAAAGAATGGCAATCCGAAGCTTGCAAGCCAACTCAGCAGGGCTGATGTGAACACTTCCAGTGGGTTGGGCAGGGATATTCAACTCACATATGAACAAAGACTATAATCGTTGTCTAATCCACAAACATGGCAGAATAGTTCTCCTTCCCTCCACACCTCCTTGCCTTTTCTGCTCATGCTGCAAAGGGGCATGTGTTCCTGCTGCTTGCTCATTTGCTGATAATGGAAAGTGAGGAAATGGCAATTAAAACTTAACTGGACCTGGGGTGCATCCTACTGTCATGGCCCTCACACACTCTGGTGTAGACCTCTTACGCTCTGACATACTCAAAGCCAGAAGAACTGTCTAATGTCAAATCTCCACTCCAGCATCCCTCAAAGCCTTCACCACTCTAGCTGATGATGCCCTTGATGGTAGGACCTTGGAAAGGTAGGGCTATTGTGTGCTGGCTCCTCCTTCACACTCTTGAATCTGGATCAGTGGACAGCCATTAAGGACACAGGGAAACACACCTTGACATCTAGAAAACCAAAACAACAGTTTTGCCAGAGTTAGGTTAAGTACACTCCAAATCATATAGCCTAGAGCCAATCTACTGCTGCACCGCTGATGCAGTTGTTCAAACAAATTTATTTATTCATTCAACCTTTATTTAAATCTCCAAAATCATTGAGGGCAAGCCCTCATTTTCAATGATGTCGAGAGTAGAAATAAATTAAAATAATCATAATCGACTAAACAGAATGGATACATAAAAACGATAACATGTAAGAAGCAATATGACACAATACAAATAAAAAAAAGGTGGTTGAAAATGAAAGGAAATTGCAAGCAAACGATGCTTACATATTTGGATCCCTGATTATGTGTTGACTTCTGAAATCTGTGGAGCTACGAATTTCACGGTACTGGATCTCAACTCTGGATACTGACAGGTCAACATGGATCCTGAAATGAGGGTAAAGACAGCCGTCGTCTGCGCTATGGGTCTGTACAAGTCAATGTCAGGCCTTTTGGCCATTTGGAATCAAAATTCCGTTGCCATTACAACCTGCAGTTAATGAAATTTGCAATAGAAGAGCTCAGAGGGAGGATCTGTTGCATTTACCTTGTTGACATCATCTTTACTCATAAGATCCTCAACAATATTTTTAGATATCCAGGCAGTATTTTAGATAACTCACAGTGAACATGAATAAGAGTCGCTTCTTCCACAAATCCCTCATACTCCTCGCCCACATAGTGTCTGCTGCTGGCTTTCAGATGGGCTCTGAGAAAACCGAGGCAGCCTCGATATATCTGGTGCCTCACCACCTGAAATGTCTTTTTTAGAAATGGTGGATGCCTACCTAGGACACGTGGACAATGACATGTGAAGCTGTCTTTGAAATCCTTAAGCAAAGTCTGGTGACTTTAACCTACCTGCACTTTATATGGAACCTACAAATGAATGCAATCACTGGTGTTCTTTCTAACACTGCCTCTAGAATCAAAGATCATGTCAGAAGGTGCAGAGCGGATTTGGGTTTTCTCTGGCCAGAACCATCCCCATTTTTTACTTGCACTGACCAACTGATACACTGAATTTCATTGAAATACATCTGCTGTGGTGTTTTATTTGTCAGCCTATACTAAATGTGATCTATGAGTGTTGTGTTGATATGCTTGCTGACTGAAACATATATACATACTCTATGCTTGAGTCATACGTGTGGTGGACTAACTATAAAATATTGACTCACAAACCTGGCACCCTAAACTAGTGGTCTTACCATTAAGGAACTATTCCTTTAAGCCACTACATGTCATTTATATTACAATATTAGTGCAATAATACAGGAGCATAGCAAAATGTACAGTGACTTTACATTTCCTTTACGCTTCACCTTAAACACTGGTGGCATAATACAGTAGCTGCTGTTTAGGTCATTACATTATCACTGGTACATGTGTTTTTGTCGCAAATGAATTATGGAATTAAGTGTCTCCCCATCCTAAACAGCTATTGCCAAGGTACCCTTGAGCAAAGCTCTGAGCCACCAATTGTCAAGTGAAGTGCTGCTCTGGAGACAGCAAGGGGAGACTAGCTGTTCTGTGCAGCTCCCATATGTGAAAATGTGAACCTATACAATTTGTGCTGCAGGAAAAAGAACACAGTGTTCAGTCAACTCTGCCTCCAACGTCACTTAAAGACAGCGGCATTTAAAATGTATGCCTATAAAATGGAATTTGAGCTGCGAAGATGCTTAATGATCTGCAGCGTGTCGAATAAAGTGACAGATTTACTCCCGTATAAGGCTTGGAGACGCTACACCGCCTTGTTTATGAATACCCCCGTGAAACATTTCCCTCCAGTGAAGAGCTGCTGCTTTTTTTTGTAGGATGTGGAAATGGTAATATCTTATGCAATTGAGTTGATGGCAGCCATTGAATCCATCCGAATTCACAATGCTGCTCTCCAAAAAGAATTTTCGAAAGATCACTTTTAGAGAAATAAAAATATATTGCCACCATGAGGACTTCTGAATTCGGTCTCCGTCTATTTGTCGAAGTGCTGCTTGAATGTGATTGGCTCTCAGAATTTTTATAAGCTTGGGTGGATGTTTGAGATACCTTACACTCATGGCAGATCCACTTTATAGCTCCTACAGTAACTATTAAGCAGCTAAATAAAGCCTTGAATCCCAGACAGTGACATTTAAGTCTGGAAGCTATTAATTCTCACCACCATAACGGTTGCACATTATATATAATTACGGTGCTATTTTTGTTCGGCATTTTACACTAAACTCAACAGAGTCTCTCTTTTTGTCCCTTTACTTCTTCCTTTCCCTTTGTTCAGTCTTGTCCTTCCCTAATGTTTCCTCACACTATGCATGAAAATATCTATGATTACCTGTGTGAAAGCACATGCAAACAAATACGCACATTTCCCCGTCATCCCCACTCAGAAATAACGAGGACGTCGAAAGACAGCTACATATATGTTCATTTCTTTCTCTCTAATGGATGAAAAAAATTGCTTTGTATTAGACGTGGCAGTAACATTTACATCAGCACTGTGTTATAAACCATTTCCTCTTCCAGTTCCTCTTTTTATCTTGCAGAATAATGATTTCTCACTTCCAAAATAAATACGTCGTTTTCCTCTTAAAGGGACTCGTCAGCGCTTTCTGTATACATTAACATGCTCTTACACCTGTCATGGATTACTTAGTGTCTCTTGTTGGAAACATGTACATGCACGCATACACACACACACACACACACACACACACACACACACACACACACACACACACACACACACACACACTCACACCCTAACCCTAACCACACAGAAAGTGAATAATTATGCTTTCCTTTAGTAGCCCTCTCATTTAGACATCCTTCTGCTTGTATCCCGGTTATCTTGTAGTGCTTTTGCACTTGGCACAGGAGTGGTAAGATCTTGGCATGCACTAGCGGGCATGTCACACCCCATACATCCATACTGTCTCTCTCGCAGGCCTCCTCTCTCTCTCTCCAGCGTGCTCTCTGTATGTTCCTGGCATGCACAGGCGGAGGCGTCACTTCTCATTTGCTTAGGGAGTATGATTGTGTGTGTTGTGTCATGTGCTGCTTTTTATGCATGTGCGTGCATTTATGTGTGTATCTCTCTCAGTGTTTCTGTGTTAGGTATTTGAGGCATTTAGGGGATCCTGTATGAACATTGCGTTTTTTTTTGTTGTTGTTGTTTGCGCTTCTGGCCAAAACATGTGTATGAGAACACTGGGACATATGTTTGGCTCGAACACAGCAGAACAGATATTCATACTGCATTGAGCTGAGCTGTATCTCTGTCTAAAGCATTATATATCATATTTTACAAATGAGCAGGCAAAAAAAAAAAACAAGTCAAGTCTTTTATATAAGTGCATATAGAATATATAGCAAACAGTAAAGTGTATATATCTAAAAACAGGCCCTTGGTAGTCTTTATTTTAACAGTCTCTCATATGCTATTGTATACACATGAATGCTTATGGTTACTTCACAGTGGTGTGGCTCTTGAGGTTGCATCATTGGTCTGTCTTCCAGTGCACCACTTTGGTCCGAGCTGAGGTATATTAAGTGACAATCAGATAGATTTCCATAACATTTGGCACAGATCTTCATGGTTCTCAGAGGATACATTTGCACGTCAAAAGGTTTGTTTCATGGGTTCTTGTCTACACCATGACCTATGTAAATGGCCTATGTCATAGTGAGCATTTGTAAGTGTGGCTTTGTGTCTGCGTTGCTGGGATATCCCGTTGTACATTTTTTAAACGCACTGACCCCTTTGGTTCACAGTTGTGTTGCTAGGCTAGGCAGAGTGGACAGGCTGAGCTTGAATGATTCTGTTTTAGCAAGGCGGCATTTGCCACGGGGCTACTTGTGGAGGGGGCAGCCCACCCTTCTGACAACCAGCCTGTCTGCTCTCTCTGGCCCAGAGACACTTCGGCAGCGAAGAGCAGCTCCAAAGAAGGAGCATAACCGAAGAGGAGCTTCAGCCTGTCAGTCAAGAGGGACTCCAACAGCCGAACAATGTGGTGTGCTTACTGGGAAACTAGAGGTCACAATCCCCTGTATTTACGCCACGCTAAGAGCCATAGGAGAAGTTGACCAATGCAATCCCATCAAGCAGACCAATCACAGTTGTTGTAGTGCGCTAGTGCACTACAACATGCTGTTACATTTCTTGGGAGGTGACAGTCAGACTATGGCAGAGGCATAGGTTCAAGACAGAAGCATAGATCAAGCTTTAAACAAAGAACTGCGAAATGCTTTAGTGCTGCCAATTCCATTGGTCTATCTGCTGCCTGCGCAGAGAACATGCTCACTTTTCCAATATACATACATTAGCTGGCAGATGTAACACATGACACACACAGCTCACCCACCCGTATAACACTGAGGTTCAAAGGTGGCCTATTACCGGAGACAGTAATTGATTCTGTCTCATTATCTTTAGTTGATCCGCACATAAATGCTGTGGTTTGTGACATGCACGCTCATGCATTAAGCGTACAGTAACTATGCAAGCCTGTCTCATTTCTCTAATAAGCAGAACCACACATTGCTTGGTGCTCCCTGCAAAGGAGCAAATCTTCATAAAAAATGCTGTAATAAACTGACTTCATGTATGTAAATGAAGAGGTTACCACAATTTTCAGTTTCAAATTATCCTTGCAGCAGTTTAAATGGCATTAATTGTAATAATCCAGAAGACAAAACTTTTCCTGCTCGATAAACATCCCTGGGTCAATCTCTTCATCTCTGATGCTAACGCATAATGTTCACGGAGATTGAGGGCACCTTCATTTTAAAATCAGATGTTTTCTAAAATCATGTAACAGTCCAGTCATGTGCAATTATTCTAAGAGAGTCTTTGAAGACTGTATAATTTTAGTGTATTCCCCTAAGGTTCACATCCAGCTGCATCTATAAGCATGTGCTTGCACCATACACTGTACACGTCATCAGTATTCAGATGCATGCCCCTCAAGCAGTACTCACCGACTGACCAACTCTAAACTCAACCATATTTATCCAAAATTGGTGAGTTGGAACTGCTTGAGCTTACAGCTGTGTGTAGTCAAGCAGGATGCTCTGCAGCTGTGCAGGCACTTATATGTGGGCATGATCTGATATTGCCATGTAGGTGTTGTTCCTGGAACATTGCAATAAATGTAGCTCCAATCATTGAAACTGTTGTTTTTGATAAAAACAGATTGAAAAAATACACACATGACAAATTAACTTTTCAAACATTTGTTTAAGGATATAAATTGAACCCAAACTGTGCTCTTATAAATCTAACCAAATATTTGTTGCAAACAGCAGCAGCAAATTGGAATCTGTAAAGAAATCAATAGCACGTGAACCTGTGATGTGAATACTATAATAATATGTTCTGAGATGGGTTCGAACCCCAATCTAATGAGAGTCCTATGGTCAACCTACTCGACCACAATTCGAGCTTCAAATGGGATTATTTTGTCAATCTAAGTTAAAATGAAAGTCTCGGAAAAACATGATGATCCAGGAGCAACGTCAACATACGGTACAAAGCTATGACATAACAAGGAATTGTAAGTAGTCTACAGAGGATATCTTGTGGACGAAGAAATTCATGTGATATTTTGTACCACAGGTGCTACATGGGCCATGAAACCTAACGTCGACCTTTGAGTTTGGAAACAATTCAAACCAAAAGATGTCAACATACTGTAAAATACTTAGTTGCATTAGTGTGAGGTTACACTTTCACTGTGTCATGCAGTGTTGTTGCAGTAATTAAGCTTTCTTCTACTCCTGGTATGGACATGCTAATTGTATTTAGAATATATTGATGTGTCATGAGGTGTACAGGATAGATTACATAATATCATTTTAAACTAATTTCACCAAAATTGGATTAGTATGATGCTTTTCAAGATTTTATTAGTGTGACATTGTGAGAACTCTGCTCTGTTACTTATGGCACCAGTCTTTTATGCCTTTATACCTTGAATATCATCCTGATATCTGTTCAAACCAGCCTCTAAAGCTCCTTTTTTTTCTCTGTGACATAATGTTATTTTGTGAAAATTTCATGCTTATTTGTGTGGATGTTGAACTTGGCCATCTCCTGCGCAGTGCCATCTGTCTTATGCTCATTGGTATAGCCTTGCAGTGATTTGCAGTGGCAGAGATTTCTTTATGCTGTCAAGAGGCTTCGGCACTGTTACATATCGCTTTATGATCTGTATAACTGGTGGATCTCCAACTCATTTCCTCACTTTTACCGCTTTGAATGACTGTCGGGTCAAACAACATCTCATCTGGTCCATTGCTTTCTGGAGGGACACCAAGCTGCTAATGTGACTGGCTCTGCCCCAGAGGCACTGAAGGGCAGGTGGCCAATCACTGACCTTTTTGCTAATATGGATCCACCCATATTTGGCTACTTGTGCTTAAATTGCATACACACATAGACACAGCCACGTGCAGGGTATGTCTCTCTCTAGTGCTGCTCTCACACTCACATGCACACACTTGGCTGCCTCTCCAAGATCTATTTAACACATTCTAAGTGGGACAGATTTGGCACAGTTTGAGAGGGAACAGATAGAGAGACTAGAGGAGAGCGGTTGGAGCCAAAATGACCCCTGGATGCACAGAACATCTGGGGTACAGCTAACTGATTAGCCACACCAACAGTGCTAATGACTGTGAGCATTAGGAGAGATCAGGGTGTCTTCTTGATAGCAGTACATGCAAGAGAGAGTGACTAACACCTAACACACGTTAGTGTTGACATGAAATCCTCCAGAACAATAGCAGTACGTATGTTGATAGACAATAAGAAAATAAGTTGATGAAATGTTCGATAGTTTCACCTGTATGCATTAAATGCAAACTAACATGTCAGCAAAAAGGGGAATACGCCGTGGCTTATAAACAGCCTATCACTTGATAATGGAGCTTGTTACGAGTGACACGCAGGTATAGGTTTGCCAATCATTTGTCAGGTGTGTAGTCTGGTTGCTCCATCGCCACGTGACTGACAACAGTAGAGGAGCATGTCAGAGGCGTTACTATGGACCACAGTTCTCACAAGACCAGCTGTGCTCCGCCTGGAAAACCATTAATCTCACACAGAAGTAATGTTAACTCTTCTTGCGGTCTGATACAGTTACCTACGAGCCGTGCCGCCAAACACACTGACCCCTTCAGCCTCTGGCCTGGTCTTCTGCCACTCCTTACGCTGTCAAGCATCCTCTGAAGCCACTCTTCGCTGCCAGAGGGTCTCCGGGCTTGTGAGGTCAAGTTGACATGCTGCCTGTTTGCTCAACCTTCAAGCCCAGAGCTTAGCTTGCGGGTATGGCAGTATTTTTATATATTTGTGTGATTTTATTAAGTGTGTTTTCCATTGATTTGTTAACATAATTATACCCTGTGTGCCCTGATAAGGTGATTATATTCAAAATAAAGAGGTTAAACTCTGATCTTTCAAAATGACTGAAATAGGACAGGTCGTTAAAAATGATCAATAATTATGTATTGACTCTAGAAATGCCAAATCTAACAGTACCATTTTTGTCTCTTTGCAGCTTTATGTTAAGAAGCAATTATTTGAGGAAGAAAATAGCTCAAAGTGATCTGGGAATGAATCATGGTGAAGGTGAAAATGCAGTGAAATCCTGCTGTTGGAACACAAATTAAAGGTGGTTTAGTGCCTAAGGGTACCTAATGGTGTGCAAATGAATGAAAAACACATATTATAGCCTTAAGATATAAAGCATTTTACCTTTTTTAGAAGGAAATAAAAAACATGTCTGTATATGAATTGAAATAAAGACAAAAAATAATGTCTGTGTATTTGAAGGTAGTAAAGAATAACTGTCTTTATATACGGTAAAAGCAAAGCAAAAAAACAAAACTTGTTACCTATGGACAATCATGCGATTAAAGATTTGACAGCTCTAAAAGACACTCAAGAATAGAAAGTACATTTCAGCTTACCGTGTGCAAATCGGTTCCTCAGCGTAGAATCTTGATAAATTCATGGACCAAGCCAGGGCACTTTGCTTCAACAATGGTAATCATATGTGCAGAATCACATATCCACTTCGTTGTGGATTTCCTATTCACATAATCTCCTTTGTTGACTGACAGAGCTGTGATAGGAATGTGTGTTTCATCAAAGCAGCCAATTACAGGAGATCCTTTAATATATGATAAATATTCATAAGTCATTGCCCAATATCTTCGCATAGATGAATATCTTATTAACACTCACAAATTTGCGAGTTTGTGGAATTCATTTCTGATGAGGATCACTGGTTGATGCCCAAGGAAAACCAAAAAAAACATGCAGAAAAGTGCAAATCACACTTTCCAGATGGCATAACAAACCGTTGATTTAATAATGTGCTCAATATCTCCACTGTTGTAAAGAAAGCAATGCACAAGGTTAACTCAGAAACCAGTTCACATCCACGATGTGTAATATCTGAAATGTGTGGACGGGAATTTTGCTCGGATGGATGACGGCGCAGAGAAGACAGCGTTTTAACATTTGCAAATGTGAAACTACTGGACAGTTTGGACAGTGGACCACTGTTTCAACATATATTACCATAACACCACTGGATATTTTTAGGTTACTGGTGACAAAACTGGGTGTTTTTAACTAGACCTCAGGGTATCTCCAATTGTGTTTATGGCGACTCAAACTGGTATTTTAAGTCCAAACACGATGTTTTCTAAACATTAACCAAGTGGTTCTTGTGCTTAAACTTCTCCATTAGTGCAGCAGTGTCAGAGATAAAACTGAGTCTAAAGAAATGTAAATTTGCGACATAAAGATATATGAAATGTCAACAACTCTGTAAGTTGCAGAAATGTACACTGCAAACCTTTATTCTGGCTGTTGGGTTGGATAAATCCTCTTGCTTGAGCTAATAAGTCACATTAACAGCACCACTTTGATATTTTGTGATTAGATTTTGGTCCACATCTATGGTGTTTAATACAAAGAAGCTTCCAATATTTTTTTCACCTGGACCAAAGCAAAAATCTGTGTGCCATAACCTATGTGCACAGGTGAACAGGGTTCTGCTCTACAAAGCAGGATTTGTGCTTGGTGAGTTAACGTCTGGGTTAACCCTGGGTTTTTAATACGATGACAGTGGCTCACTTCTCACTGTGGTACATAGCCGTGGTAACTTGTGTTGTACACCTAACCTGCGCCGGATCAGGCTATGTTCAAGGTAACCAGTGTTGGGGAAGCTACTTTGCAAGCGTAGCTTGTAAAACTACATGTAGTTCAGCCTGGCAGTAGTTTGAACAAACAACATTTCTACCCCTGGAGAAATGTAGTTTGCTAAAAAACAAGTAGCTTTAGCAACTACTTATACTGATTATACTCATTTAACTCAGCATTATATAAATCAACAGATGGTGTATATGAAACAAAATATAATAGCCTACAAAAAATTCACATGCGAGCAGAAATATGCCTCTCAACTCAAGTTTTATTTTTTAAAGAACAAAAGCTGACATTTTTGGTCAAAATCACAGGAACTTCAGAGGCACTAACACTTAGGCACTAGAACTAGATGCCTAAGTTGGCACAAGCTCACATGAACACGTAGGTCGTGTCTGTAGATGCATATATATCCAACATGTACATGCTCAAATATGGCCATGCTTGGGTTGGCACATTCGGGGGAACATCAGGGGTAGCGGGAGGGTTGTCCATGACGTGCTTGTGCCATATGAGCACTGCCTTCCTTGGCACAAAGACCCACCCACTTTGTGAAGCATTTGAGTGCTGCCAGGGCAAGCCAATCAGAGGCAGCGATGGCTTAGCATGTCATGACATGTTTCATGCCTTTTTACAAAGAAAAATAAAATAAAATTTATATATTGTAGGTCTTTTTTTATATAAAAAAAATTATTTCATGTTATTGACCAAAATTGTACTTTGTAAATTGAGTAGTTAAACCACAAAAAATGACCCAAAAAGTAGTTGAAATACTTGACACAGCACAAAATATGAATGTAGCTTAACTACCAGCAAGTAACAGCAAATTGTAGTAAAGCTATGTAGTTCAACTATGTGTAGTTTAAGTCCACCCAACACTGAAGGTAACACGACCAAACGTCTACAATTACTGCCTTCTGACAAATCTTGTAAAATGGTGCGGTGGAAAGCTACAGTATATACTCCTTGGTGTACTCCACTGCAGCCTCATAGCTGTTATTCATAGGTGTATGTGATATCATATGCTCACACATTATATGTGTAATGATAAACTATGATGTACTATTCACTTAGATGATATACTGTATATTCACAGAATATTCACAAAGGCCTGTGATGCATGTGACCAGAAATGCTGTTGTGAAATCACTATGTAGTAATATGAGCTCTGCACACACTCAGATTAGCCTCTAGTGTACCAAATGTCAGAGAAAGAAGTAAACAGAGATATTAAGCTTTCTAAAAGTGATGGCAGCAGACTGCTGTTGTTTGCTAAAAAGGAACTCAACACCAGCTGCTATTGGAGTAAAGATGCATGGTCTACGTCAGAAGTGTAGTAAGAAACGTGAGTGGATAAAACCAAAAGACGTGCAGTGACATCGGATGCAGACAGCAACTCCCATTGGTGAAACTAGGTAAGTGAGTGTGTGTTACTTGAAAACTTGAGATCTTTTTTCCCATAAAAAAAAAAACCAAGAGCATGCAAATGGACGAGGTGGGTCCTTGAAAAAGCACAAGCTACTGCCAGTGTAGACAGCTGGATTGATTACAGTTTTTCTCGATTGTTTACACACATTTTCTGAAAGCATGCCTCATACTCTCAGAACTCTACACACAAATCAAAAAACACACACACAATGGGCAAAACCCCTCAATTCTCCAGCAAAATGAAACTTTACATTCAAAACAATGTAATTTCTTTTCAAAATGGTATTTTGTTTTCAAATGAAACACTAAAACCATCATATGATTAGACATTTATAAGAACCAGCTGAACACTGATGTGCTCAATGTAAAACACTATGATGAATGGAAAATACTCCTTCTCCATTCATCACATTGACTTAGGCCTTTTTTTGTTCAGTGTTACACTTACTACAGACAGTACATACATAAGTGTGTTGTAAAATATTTGAGAATATTGTTTATATAGTCAGAACACACAAATATATGGTAACAAATATATTTTATTTTCCCCACAAAAAACAATGTACAGTGTACATTCCAACTAACACAAAGTTGCACATACACTGGTCTACATACAAAACAACAGAAGAATTTACTGTATACAGTTAGAGTAAAAAAAAAGATAAAACTATGTTGCATTCTCTCTTCTGTTTTGCTAAAGCTCTGACAGCTAATTGTAAAACTGTGTGACAGGTGTTTGCCCATGTGATGAGTCAGTGTGCATAGTAGGGCAATTAACTTTAGAATTTTGAATGACAGTGTGTTCCTTGTGAAAACAAGAGATTTTCTTCATGAAAATTGTGCCAAATGCAGAGAATTGTGTGTAGTGTTTTGAAAAAAGTGTGTTTTAGAACTGCAATTTGAGTGTAAAGCAGAAATTGTGCTTGTAGTTTAGCAGAATTGGTTCAGGGGGTTGCTGCATGAGTTACATGTTGTGGTCATTGTGTCTCAAGTACCAGTTTTTGTGTGTAAACAACTGAGAAAAACTAATAATAGTAACAATAATAACAGCTTGGATTATGTATCGCCATTCACAAGACCCAAGGACGCTATACACAGCAGAATAAATGCTAAACAAACACATTACAAACAAACAAATTATATTTAAATAATCAATAATCTTATGACTGAAAACCATGGCTCAAAATATGTTTGGGTAGACTGGGTAAATGATGAAGGGAAAACCATTGAAACAATGTGCTGTGAGGGGGCTGGGAGTGTCTGAGGTTGATGCACAATCTAATTACTTGTTAAATTTGGTAAACACCTTTGATTTAAAGTAAAAATGGATGGGATTCTTTATTCCTGGTGCAATCTCCATGTTCCTAAACTTCCTGACACCAAATGCACCATAACTAAAGTTGTGGTGGATTTCACGCTGTATCAATTACTCATTTCAAAAGGTCTTCCGTATACAGTAGCACTCGAAACTTAAGAAAGTCTTAAAGATCAGAGAATTTTGCAAAACTCCACTCAATCTCCCACCAATGGGTGAACCTTTGAACTCCACTTTAAAAATATTCACCACTGTGGCCATCTTGCCGAAAACTGCGGACACCCTGCAATCGTTTTAAGTTCAGAGGTTGAAAACAGCATCACATTGGGTTACTGCATTCCACATAACAGAGAGTCAACTTTCAGCATATGTGGTGAAACACCAGAGAGAAGAAAAGGGGTGTTCAGGAGACAGAGAGAATAAGGAGGCAGAGGTTGCAACGTAAGATCAGAACACATTCCCATGGGGGGAGAGACATAAATGGGGTGATATCCTCTGTTTTGAATACCACAGCGGGGGTCAGTGCACCCCATTTTTAGGACTGAGGTGTCTCTTTGCAGATATGAAGCAAGAGAAGTGAATAGGTGAGAGAGACAGAGAGAGAGAGAGAGAGAGAGAGAGAGAGAAAGAGGAACGCGGAGCAAATAAAAGATATAGAGTGGATGGGAAAGATAGAGGAGAGAGAAATTGAGAGGGTGCAATGGGTGAGAGCCGGACAGAGGGCACAGACTGTGACAGTGATAATAGAGAGGGGCGACAGAGAGATGAGAGAAGAGATAGGCAGGGTACAGTGACAGAGGGGTAGAGAGGGCAAGTACAGTGTGCAGAACAAAAGGTTATGTAGGGACAGATGGCTTTCAGGAGGAGGCGAACTTTCCAACTGTTTTTTTTTTTTCCCGGCAGAAGATGTGCTGTGTAACGCTGCTTCGCCCCCTCACTGTGTTGTTTTCAATCAGTGATCAGGGACAAAAAGAGAAGAGAGAACGTGCCCCACAGTGTCACTGCTGTCAGATCTGGTCATGACAGTCACTCAGTCTGCCGGTTCCTTTATTACTTTGAATTTTTGGTCAGTCTTACATTTGGTCAGCCAGCAGGACATTCAGTTGTTCAGTCAGGATATTATTAACTCTTTGGAATTATGATGGGGAAAAAATGCATTTGCAAATGCATAACTACTTGGTGAGTTGAACATCTAAATCCCAAATGCAAATGCACAACTACTTTGGGTACATGTAGTTTAAATTTTTGGGGACATTTGGTGTGCTAGGAATGCAAGACTTTACCTATAAGACTTTGCCACCTGGAAGTTATTTAGCTTGAGGTCTCTTCATAGACAAGCCATGTCTGCACAATGGCTTACTGTGTGCTGATACTTTTACTTCAAATGTTCACTGACTTCCTGACAAAATCGGAGGAGCATCATAACATGTGTTGACTTGATTGAGAAATCATTGACCCTTTTTCCACCACAAGACCATAACTACTTTTTTCTAAACATTTTCACAGGTGCTGTTTTTCTTTCCAATCCAGACTGACGGACCACCTGTTTTGGGGGCCAGGGTCTAAACAAAAATTTGGGCATTGCTTTAGAATGCCAACAATCCAAGGTACTGTTACAGGAATGGACAGTGTTGTGCCTGAACGCATTCAATGAACAATCGTTCATGAACTCGTTCATATTTTGGGCGAACGTGAACTGAACGTACTGTATTCTGCCTGATGAACGTTATTGTGAACGCGTTCATTCTGGCGTTTGTGAACTGCGCGTTCTCTCAGTTTAACTTCATTCAAGACAGTGCCAGATTCTCATCGAGCCTTAAAGGACAGACAGAAACAGCTGCATACCAAACACGCAGTGAGGCAAACGAACACAGATTAATTCGTCCTGAACAGACATAACAGTTTTAAAACCAAGAAACAGCTGATCACAGCAGTCAGTCCATCACTTCATCCGCGGACATTAAAATGAACAACTGGACAGCCGCTGAGATCCAGGAGATGCAGTGTCTCCTCAGACTCTGTAGCTGTCTGGTTGTGTTAGCTTGATGTTGTGTCGGCAAGCAAGAACGGTCGCTACTTTCAAATTAAAAGCCCCCCACTAAGAACCCAGTTCTAAACTCCAATGGGGTGCAATGTAAAGCTCTTATTTTGAAGTCAAATTCGTTGTTAACTGTTCACAGCCAAACTCGGAGGAACTTCAAGCTTCACGTCACGTCACATGTTTACGCCTACCTCAGAGGCGGCTTTTGGAAAAGGAGAAATATTACGCCTCGGTTTTAGAAAGACAGGCCGGCACATTGCCAGCAAATGTGCCGCCTTTTCTATCTACAAAGGGTTACTATTCATTCATTCATTGAATTCATTTATTTTTTTATTTTTCCCTTTCTTCTTCTTTTTTTTTAAATTATTTATTATTTATTTACTTATTTATGTATTTTTTTATTTTTTATTTTTAATTTGTACTCTATCCTGTACCACAAACCTGAAACGGCACACTGAACTAAAGCACCCGGCGAGCCTTTAAAGGTCTGTGCCAGTGAATAAAAACTCAAACGGCGAGCCAGAACAGATCCTCTACCCCTCAGATGACATTAACAGTGTACAGTAGCGGCTCCACTGTCTTCATCTCCCAGCCGCAGCTGGACAGCCTGGTATTGCAGTATATTTTGGGAGAGCTGCAGCTTCAGTGTTAAAACTGATATAATGATTGCTGTCTGTGGTTCTATATGGGCTGTGGCAATCATTTAGAAAAATAATAGCTTGCATCAATATATTGAGAAAAAAAAGAACTATGAACTAGTTCATTTTTGGAACTGTGAACTTAGTTCAAAATTTTGAATTATGAACTATGAACTAAACTAGTTCATTTTAAAATTTGTGAACTGAACTTTGAACTAGTTCATGTAGAAAGTGAACTTTCCCAACACTGGGAATGGATTACAAGAGCTGAGATCAAAGTGAAGGCGGAGTTTGAAGATGGCTGCAATCTGAGGGAGGGCAACAAAAGCAGGGGGGATAGGAATTGAAGAACAGGTCATTGGTCCCCCACTTTCCCGTACCTGGCCCACAGTTGTTTTAAGCTGTATTGCTGTATCAGTTTTCATCATTGCTGTCCAATCTAACACATTAAAGTAACCATCTTGCAGTGGGATCACACCAGCCCAGCACCAAATCAATGTCCAATCATCACGTGTTCCATTGTACCATACACACCGATCTGGCATCAAAGCCAGTTTGATCCCACCTAAGAATGCTCTCTAGCATCTTTCACCAATAACTGCCGATTTGTTTTTATTGAACCGTTGCTCAGAGGTGTCTTTATCTCTTCCTGCCCATTCAGTTTTCAGCCTGGTGGAACCATTGAACAGCTTTCTGTTCTGTATGTCCAAAACATTATTACATTATTTCTGCAAACCCTTCATACAAAAGCACATCTATTTTTAAAGGAGACTTTCTACAACCTCAAAGCAGGACAAAACATTCAGAAGTCAAGTTTTGGTGGCAGGCAATCCCAAATTTGTTAACGGTATTGTGAGTTTTAAGAATTTCTGATCATTTTATTCATGTTTAAACAAAGTTCTAAGGAGAAGAGATGGACGGAAGAAACAATTCTTATTTACCAATTGTCTCAATGCAGTTACTGTACATACTAAAGCAGAAAATGATCAGAACACAGCTTAGCAAATGGCTCCCTATAGAACAACTATTCAAACATCAAAAGCTGCCACTTTTTGACTGAGTATCATCATAAATCCGATCTTCACATGACTGAATTTGAATCATATAAAAGTGAATGTACTTTCACTTCAGTTGGAGTGATAGCACAAACTGGAACGCAAATGGGTTTTTTTTTTAATCCTGAATTAGTTCATGAGTTTGGTTGACGTGACTCCTTAGTTCCAGAAAGTATTTGGCTGAAAGGGGACACAGACTACCTTTCAGTAAAATATATTTATTAGTGTTCAGGAAACCATAACAGCCAATTACGTAGCTGGTCACTCAGTGAGCCTGTCAGTTGGTATCCAGCCTCTTCCTGATGCTGATGGGATTTAAGCATCCAGAGTTCAGTCTTATCTTTACCATCAGCAGCCACTCCTGTGGGTCCAGTCCTGTGCTGTTACCCACACACACACCCTCCTCTACGTTTAAACGATGAACCTTATCTCATCACTCTGTGTTGACATCAGCAGTCTGTCCTGTCCTCCCTACTTCTCTCTGACTCCATTTAAAATCCCTCTTCAGTGCAAAAACCCATTACTGCACTATCAACACACACTCACATGCAGATACAGCCACACACAGACACATAAAGACACACAGGCACAAATGGGCACAAGCTTGATACCGCATACGAATGAGACAGGTAACTTTGTATCACACATTAAAGTTTTAATATACCTGAAATGAATATGTTTATACAGAATTGTGTCCGTCCTTCCCTCCACCCCTCACTTCCTGTCCGTCTTTGTCCTTGTCATCAACACAGACGGTAAGTAATGTGCGGGTGAGTGCTGTGTGTGTGTATGGGTGTGTGTCCAGATAGGAGCTTATTCCGAAATGCCAGAGTTGCGTGAGATAGTGATCTCAGTCAATCTAATGGAGTTGAAGGGTCCCGAACACACACACACACACACACACACACACACACACACACACACACACACACACACACACACATTCACAAGCACACACATACTTTCTCCAAACCACTTTAATCCGTTTAGGGAGCATGCTCTGTAGTAGAGGGACGGGGGAGTACAAGACGATAGGATTTAGGAAATACCCTTATCTCATTGTGTGTGTGTGTGTCCTTGTGTCTTTACAGTCACCCTGTCTCTGTTCTGACTTGCCTGCCCTGCATCGTTGATTTCATCAATCCTGATAACCCTCATAGATCAACAGATTTTACTCTTGTCCTTCTGCAGTATGAGTTGTTCTCACAGTGATGCTTCCCTTTGGATTTCTATACTATAAGATGCACAATACCTCTTCTTTAGAGACGGGCCAGAAGGGCAAAAGTATTACTTTTTAGTTTTTCCACTCTAAGAGAGAAGCATAAAGTAATAACCTGCAACTCCTACTGCTTCGCTTTATTTCCGATTGATACCATACAATAGTGATTTAACCTTTATCCACTTCATGAAAGCTGTGTTTGCTGTTCTGGGCACCCATGAGATGGTTCATCTTTGTTGGAAAATCCTCTGCAGAGCAGTGTTTTATTTTACCTTTACAGAAGCAAGAGCGGTGGCTTAGAATAATAATGCAGACAAAATATAAGCACCTGGAGTACAGTGTATGTTTTCATTGTACAGCATGTTGGACCTGTGCCTCAACAAGCAAATTCCCTAAGCTGTGAACATCTAAATCCCAAGGGTCACCACGATTATGAAAAAAAAACAGTGCATGTCATTGCAAAACCTCAAAAAACAAACAAACAAAAAAAGTTAAGATTTACAAGGGAGCTAAGATGAAGATAACAGTGACAGGATTCACTTGAGCTGACACAAATGTAGATAGAAGACAAAACCTGGTAGTGTTAAAATGTGCTTTAATGATTATTAACTAGGAGGGGTGAGATCAGCAGCCCAGCAAGCAGTGGAGGCAGGTGGACAATGGGGCTTTGGAGATGCTGGCTGACAAAGGGGGAGACAAAGAGAAATAGATGAGCCTTGGCTGTGGTTGAAGAAAACTGGCTGAGGGCGGGCCGTAGGTGAAGACTGCACAGGGTGGAGGTGAATGCTGAACACAGCAAGGAGTCTAAAGACAGAGGCTGTTGTTGGCAGGAAGTAGGCTACATGAATTGAGCAGGTATCTCAGGCAGTCTTGAGGGGGTCCTTTATGAGAAGTAAAGACAATGCTGGGGTCTTGGAGCAAAGGCAGATCCATGTGAGCAGGGTACCTTGTTGAAATTGGAATTAAGAATAGAATTCAGGACTTCCTGTTCTCTCTCCACTCGGACCCTAGTTCTTCAAGTCACCAAGGCAGAGGAAAACCAAAAAGTGGTAGGAGGGATAATTGCCTGAAACAGTTCATGACAAATGCAGCATGAATAAATGTACACGTATAATGTAGGTTGACATGAACTGTAAAAGGGCTGTAAGGCCTAGCAATGGGCAACCAATTAAATATGTTGACTCAGAAAGGCATCAGGCATGATATCTGTCCTTTACTTAAGTGCTGTGCACAGATGTGTTTGGCTTGATGTTGAGAGGCAGTGCAGAGGAGATCGAGACAACACAAAATAGGTGGAGGGTTAGATGATAGGCTCGCAGAGGAACTGAGGAGTCTGTAAAGGCTTTCTGAAATGATGAATATGATCAATGTAAGTTAAATGAACAATGTCGGAAGGAATAGCATTAATTAAAATGCCGGGGCAGTTCCCTTGGTTTTTGATGGCCAATCTTCCGGAATCGATTCTACAACAGTCAGGAAGATGAAATAGTCTTTGGAAAAGCCCACTGGCAGATTCAAAAGCTATATGGGACCAAGTTCAACTTGGTTCAGAGACACAGCACTTGCCTGAAAGGGCTTGACCAGGTGATTTCTAGGTAAGTAGACAAGGTTTGAAAGGAGACCGAAGGGCTTGTTTGTGACAGATTCTATGGTGGTAGTTAGGGTAGGTGTTGTCCCACTGGAGAACTTGAGAACAAGAAACAGAAACATATCGTGAATTATGGCAGTTGGCTATATAGCTATTAGACACAAAAAAGATTGAGTCAGCATCTTGAATTTCTCTGGATGGTTTGAGCTGCTGAGAATGGATTCAGCTCAGTATTGTCAGTCAAGAAAGAATGACAAATTGGTTACATTCAAGGCTGGTTTGAAAGAGTCATTTAGTTTTCTTTTAGTACATTTCTCTACTATACTGGACCAATGGTATCACCAGCAGTTTGCATAAGAGGTAGACACAAGGAAGTGGCTTCTGGTCAAGGGTTAGACAACCCTGTAAGAGATACTAAAATCTGAGGCATCTAGCTCAAAACAAAACTGTCGAGATAGGTCAGAGTAGAAGAGGATTAAAAAAGAAATGAAATGGTTTCTGCACTCTTTCCCTTAAGGTCTTGACTTCCTGTGGGAGAGGGAAACTGAGCTGACAAGAGTATTCTCACAAAGGAACAGCAGATCTAGTTTCTGACAACTTTCTGTGCAATACACCAGAGCGATTGGAAGCCACTAGGAGTAATAATTTAAGTGCTGGACAGTTCAGGCTGAGGTCATCCAGACAGACCCAGGAGCTGTCATGAGATACAGGTGATCCAACCGTGACAGTGAGACAAGATGGTACCATTATCCACTGAAACAAAACAAAACTGATGATTTGGACTTATTCAAGTCCCTTCAACATTGCAGCACTAGACAAAGTGAGTCTGTGAGTTTGAAGTTTATTTCTTTTGAGAGTCGCAGCTCAATCTTCTGCAGCAGAGCTTTTTAAAGACTCCATCAGGACCCGTAGGTAGGTCACAGGAAGGTTAAAAATGGGTCATGAAATTATTCTGGAGAAAAAAATGTGGTGGTAAGTTCTTCTGTATGCTGTCACAGTCTTCGAACGGTAAAAGTTCAACAATAATACTGTTGAATCATGGTGAGCATTGCAAAGTTAAACTCAAATAGATGTAAGCCATAACAAGCCTGGGCGATGTTTTACAGCAGTTGCTCTTTACTACAAGTGCACTATTACACTATTTACACTATTTGTACACTATTTATGTGACAGACAATGAAAGATAGAAGGCTTATCTTTTATTGTCTGTCACATAAATAGTGTCTTCAACTAACATTAAGGCAATGTTAGTTGAAAAACAAAATGCTCAACTACCATGAGTTAAAACCAACATTAGTTCTCACTGTGTGACAAAATCATATACATATACATATACTGTTTGCGGTAAATCTTCATTGATAAGTAAAATCAAACCCAGGATAGTCTATCATGTCTGCTTTTTTTTTTTTTGTTAAATGTAAATCGATAGATGTGACAGAATAGAATAGATACATGTCTAGATGTGTTGCGCATCAATTTATACACACTTTCTTGTTTGTCAAGACTTGCTCACCAGCAGGCCTCTGCTTATATCAGGAGTCACAGTAACACTCATTTTAAATCACAAATTAAATCACAATACTGTTTTCTTTTGAGAGATTTTTTTTGGTATCTCCTCATAAAGGAATGTATGATATTTTGGCTCTCAACCTTTTATAAGTGTCAAAATAAATCACCCGCATGTAGACTTTCTTGTATATTTGTAGCCATATTTAGGTTTCTTTCTGCTCATGTCTGCATTAGCTCTCCTGACCCGCTCATGTAGGAAAGTTGATGATTCGGACATAGTTCCTCCTGCACCACTTACAGCTAAAAGCACACACTAGAAAAAATGAGCATATTTGGGAAGTGTTTTTAACTTGCAGCATCATACACGATTACACAAAACTGCAGCTTTTTTTCTGCATTGCACTGTATGTCTGAAGGTTTGACTCTAATCTAATCAATCTGTTTGATCTAGATATTTGGACTGTCATCAACTAATCAGACTTATTTTCAGATTTTTTGGTTTTGTATCCATATAGCTTCCTTCAATACACAGAGAAAAGTTAAGTATAGCAGTCATGTGATGGTTTCTAAAAGTCTGAAGTCTCCCCTCTGGTGTGATCAACTATCACAGACAGATGTACAGTTTAGCGCTCGATTAAAACATCCTTAAAATATAAATCAGATCATTTAAAAGGAGGAATGATACAGCGAGAATACAAAACTCACTTCATTCAAAATCAATAAAAAAAATAATAATTCTCACCAGAACAGTCTTGGTTTGTCTAAACCAAGTTTGTCTTTCCATGGTTACCTCTCATTTGGATGAGATAAATCCTTTATTCAAAGAGCGAGATCAGAAAATATTCCAGCTCTCCACACAATGTTACCGCTGCTGATGCTCCACTCTCCTCTCCCTGCCTGCCTTGCCTTCTCATCCCCAGAGTCATAGCCCAGGGCAGCGCCACCGTAAATCACCTCCATACTGGAATCACTGTCTTCTCAGTCTGGTGACCAGTTGCTTCACTGGGAAGAAGGTTGAATGAGCCCTATTGCTCTCAGTGACTCCCTGTCATCCGAGGTTGCAGTGCTAGTAGACTTCTGTCAGCTAATCAGGCTTCTAATCTTCACAGTTAGACAAACTACTTGCTAACGGCAGCTAATTGCTACGGACAAAGATAGCTACAGCAAAGACTAAACAGTTCTGCTGCCCCCTGTAGTTTTGGAACTGCCTTTGAATTCTGACCATTTCCCTCAAATTACAACTTAAAATATAGGCTGAAACACTTTGCTATGATTTGTTACTTTTTGCAGTGTGTGAACCTTGTTCTACTGAATAGTCAAGTACAGAAATCCACTTACCCATCAACGGGAGTTTTAATACGTAGTCAGCATCTTCAGGTACACCTCTTTCTGTTTTACACACACACCAACACACTTCCTCTTACACACTCTCTCTCCTCCTCTCAGCTCACTTTGAACCTCTCCAACTCTATCGCTCTCTTGCTCACTCTCTCTCACCCTCCCTCTCTCCCTCCTCCTCTCTACAGAGCCGTGGTTTTCCTTTTCATTGCTAGCTCAGCTGTCCAGCGGGGTGACTTGGTGTTTTAGCTACTGGCCCAATATGCCTCGTCATCCATTTTCTAGCTCTTCCTTTTCATATTTATTAAGCCTCCCGACTGACCTCAAGTCTGCCTTTAAAAGCAGAACAGACCAGCGAGGTGGAAGATCACTCTGTGTGTCGCCTTTATAGCAGACTCCGGGAGGACAGGGAGAAAAATAAATGGAGCAGAGGAGCATTTGAATGAGTTTAGGACATATTATATCTCAAAAGAGCAGCAGATAAAGCCGTTCAACTCGCATTTGTAAATGAAAACCAAACATCTTAGTCATTCTCCTGTTGGGCTGCTCAATGATTTACCCCCTAAAGGATCCTAGCAGCGTGGTTTTATCTTTTTGCCCCAACAATGCCTTTTTCCACAATGCTTCTGTGGTAGGCTCTGGTGTTTGTTTGTAACAGAAAGGTTGAAACAAAGTTGACCCTAGAGTTGACGAGCGTGATTCAGCTTGTGAGTGCCTGCCAAGAAAACACCACAAGTACAGGGAGGACTTACATGAACAAGCTGGTTTATATGCCAACAGCAAGAGGGATTTTCTCTAATCCCAAATTTGACAATAACCGACGGTTATGAAACGAATGGGAGACTCAGAAGTTGACTCATTCATTATTCATAATTTAATATGTTAAGGCATCCAAATAATACAAGCCAATGAGGTGGTTGACTAAGCTCATGCTCATTTTCAGGTATTTTATTTTGCATGTCCACTAAAGTATTACAGGCTACACGCTTTAAAGTTTAACGTTTCTATAGTGCGCTGCAGAGATGACTAACAGATGCTAACCCCAAAGTTAGCATAACTGTGGTTCCCTCAAACACAAGTTTATAATACTTGGATGTTTTGTTCAGCTAGATAATCTTCACGGATGAACTTTAAATGCATTTCAAGCATAAAAGTAATGAAATGAAATCAGGAGAAGTAAAAAGGTAATGTTAGGTTAAAACACATGCTTTCAATGTCTCCACAACTAAACATCTTAATAAACTATACTTAACACACTGTACTAAAAACTGATTAATCTACAAGTTTAAAAGTTAGAGTTAGAATAGTTTGCAACTGAAGTTTGCCTGTGAGGAGGGTCTTGTGAGTAGATGAGCCACCGTGTTCAGTGTGATGATGATGTCTCCGACAGCCTCTGTAGTCTCATAAAGCCACTTGTTATCAACCATCTTTTGTAAGACATCTGTTTCATAATTCATAAATGGGTTTTAAACTGATTAATTTCATGTCATAAAATAATCTCTCTAGCTTTTGTGTTAACTGCAGTCCTTATTTCAGGCATTTAAACCGAACACCCATTCAAAAACCCCTTTGACTTTTGGAACTTTCCACTCACATTTGACCAATAGACCGACGACTGAACACATACCATGGTGACATTTCTGACATTTGAGGGAACAGTGAGTTAGACAGGAATCAATGGTACAAATGCATCTTTTATATAAACTGAGCCCGAGTTGCATTCAGCTATCTTGGAGCCTCATTAAACATTATAGCAGCAAGTTGGCAGTTGGCTATTATATGCTACTGACTGGCTCACTAGCTCATACTTATCATCCTCACCAGACTGCACTTTGTTGTCACACCTGACTTGGAGAAGTGTTCCCACCATGGACCAATTCTGAATCATGGGTGTCCAGCGTTATTACTGCATCCCCATCTGTCTACATAGAATTTGCATTGGAATGTCTTGTACGATAGCACTGAACATTTTAAAATGGCCTTTTGTTGTAACCAGTCCAAAGCACACTTGTGCTGTGATCATGCTGTTTAGTCAGCATCCTGATATGCCACACCTGTCAGGTAGAATGATTATTTCAGTGCTCACTCACATAGATTTCAACACATTTGTGTTCAAAACTTACTTATAAAGTTAGTTTTTTGTGAACACAGAAAAAAGTTTTAGATTTTTTACCTCAACTCTTAAAAAATGGGAGCACAAACCAAAGCGTAGGCAGAGGAGCTAAGATAGAAGGAGTTTCACTTTGTCAAAACCAAGCTGGTTTTCTACTGTACCCAGCAGTTACATCTTGTTGACAGTAGAACAGTAGAATTCAGTCATATTTGGCACAATTTTCGCAGTCTGATTTTTTAAGTAGGTATTCCCATGTCTAAGGGATTAAATTATTTTGAAGTCAGAAGCTAATATCTCACATCTTTTCTGACAGTTAAATTTAAGGAGGTGAAAACCTGCAGAGGCCACCACACTAATTAGATTCAGACAAGTCCATATAAAGATGTCTCACTTTGGGGTTCCATGAGAGATTAAAGTTGACCTGAATTACAGTTTGATGACAGCCACAGTTGGTGACATAAGCAAAGTGAAAAAATCTTCAAAGAAAAATGCCAGACATGCCACCAAGTGTATAAGCCTATATGTGATAACCCTGCCATGCTTCGACCCATTCCAACATATGACTTCATTTCTGCAGCATTTCTCTCTACTCCTGCAAAAACTTAAATCAAGCATGTTCTAACTCAAGCTAAAAACATTGGCATGCCCTTGTATTTCACATGCATGTGTGTGCTTAATCTGAAATTGAAATAATTTACACTTAAACACTCTCTCAAACACTCACTGGTGCTGTGGGCTGCAAGGAGAAGACAGTTTTAATTTAACACACTTACACAACATACACACAGCTTTTCCTATTACTATATTCCTGGTTTTGCATTTATAATCAAGTGCCTAAGGATGTACATGGGCAGATTAATGGCCCTTCTTTGAGAACAGCTAATAGTATGCAGAATTTATGCATTCAGACTTTATTTTAATAGGAAATGTGTACATGTCTCACTTTAGAGAGAGGGGGCTCTACTATCTACACTTGTTTTATGACAGTGAATTGGATTGGTTTGTTACTGTGGAGTTGTTTATCATGACCAAATTGGTTTAGACCAGAGGTTCCCAGTGGGTGGACCAATAGACAACGAGTGTTTGGGTCAGCCCCATCAATAAAAGATTTATTTTGAAGGGGAACCAATTTCTGAAACATATTTTGAAATACCATTTCTGCAGCAGCCGTTTTACTTACTTACTTACTTACTACTTACTTTATGGTTATTTATTAAACAACACATTATCCAGCTGTAGCAAATGCTACATCAGACAATACAAATGTTATTAATTGTGATTACAGATGTAATCCTAAGCCTAATGAACATTATTTTTTTTTGCTTTGCAGAGTGTTTTTAATGCTTTCAGCTCTCTGATGTTATTTTAAACCTGCCTCGGCGTCCTTAAGGCTCCACTCTGAGGAACGCATTTAATCTCTCGACACAGTTGACGTGGGATTGAAATCTTTCATGCTTCGTACCTCAGATCTTCAGAACAGTTAACCCTCATACAACTGTACATACAGTAATGTGTTGACTGTTTAATAGGCCATCTGGTTTAATTCTCACCTTAAATAGTCTGTGCTCCTGCCAGTGCTAAGCAATGGCTACCACATGAAATGTGCAATTAAAATCTGATTTCCTCTATCATACAATACAAATCTTTTCAGGTTCCATGCTTTATTAATTTGTCATTATACATGCTACACATACAAAAAAAACATGAAAATATCTATATTCAGGTACTAAAAGAAGAACTAAAGAGGAAAACTAAATGATTTATATATAAACACAGCAGATCCACTGGCAGCAAAACAGCCCCACAGCATAATACTACCAGCACCATGCTTGACAGTAGGTTTGATTTTTTGGGGTTAAAGGCCTCACCTTCTCTCCTCCACAAATATTGCTGCTCATTGTGGCCAAACAACTCAATTTTTGTTTCATCTCACCAGTTTCCTCCAGAAGGTTTTTTCTTCACAAATAGTTATTGAACAGTTGATCCTGGGGCCTGTAACTACATTCCCAATGCAGTTGGTCTTCTCCGCGAGCATGTGCAAATATATCTGCACATGCTTAACTGCATGATAATGGCGTTACTGCTTAAGTGCTGATAATCGCGCTGCCATTTGCTAGTTAGCTTAGCTAGCCATGCAGCTAATGGTGCGGTCTGGAAGCTCGGAGCCCAAGGGGAGTGTCAGTGTGTTTATTTTTTAATAGTTCAATCCAGAAGTTCAGAGTGCGAGCCACAGCACACAAAGCACCGAGCTGCTCAGAGGCACAGTGGAGAACATGAACACATACACTGCTGCAGGATGTGGCTGTAGGCAGGTGAGGAACACATTTACATATGTATGCATTTTTAGTTTAATGAATAAAGAAGATAATCTTTATATACTCACACGAACCACCACTTTGGTACTCATTTCATGTGCAATACAGAGCCACACTTAGACACAGTCTAGGCTATGCCAGGAAATACACACAGACAGTTAATGTATAGCACATGCTCAGTGATTACTCCATTACGTGCCCATACATGTAGTGGGAACTGAATCCTTTGCGCAGGCATTATCACTTTAATATTCACACATGCACATGAATGCTTTCTCCCACTCTCATGCTGAGAGCGATATTTCACTTACAATAGTGAGCCGGGGGTCTTATTAAAGCTTTCCTCTTAACTTCCACAGATAAGAAGCTGCTTTATTAAATGTCTCTCTGTTCAGGCTGCTATTGATTCATTTTAGGAGGCATTTCAAAAAAAGTCTATTCCCTTACCTCACACTACGCTTCATCTTCTGCAGCTTAGAGAGACTTTGGCTTTCGATCTGATTCTTCTCTGCTACTTTTTCAAAATTGACTGTCCAGCAATTTTCCTCAATTTCATCTACCGTGTCTGTCCCAACCAGGTTTATTGTAAGAGGTGGAAAGAGGAAAGACGGAGGAGAGGTGCCATCAAGGGCGAGTGGAAATGTAAAATGGTAATTAGGAAACCATATTTCATTAGAAAAACAGTGTGTCTACCACTACGTCTCTTTCTGTGACATTGTACCCACTGTATTGATGAACTGGAATACTCCACATTAGATTTTGCATCAAGGACAAACATAGCTGTGCCAGTCTGTATGGGTTGAAAGGTATAAGTCTCCTGAACCTCAAAGCACTCGCTCACACACCAACATCAGCTGAGATGTAGTATCATCCTATAGACAAAGATGGGAGCTGCCATTACTGCAGTGTTTCATCAGCTGTAACCTGACGTATTACACTGTAATGTATGTAGAGGATTATGTTTTTTAAGCACCTTTGCCAAGAAATCTGTCAAGGAGATCAGGGGTGGGTTAAAAATATGCCAGAAATAAAGCCATCAAATGTCACTATGGTTAAGGTCATAAAATAAATAAGCTAAATGTGTCCAGTTTTAACAGACAGAGGAATTTTCTGCCCCAATGACAAACTGAGACTTTGGTGAAGAAACATAAAGTAAAAGCCTTTGCTCCATGAGGAAGAGAAATAATCTTCATTTATCACATACAACCATAAATTGTACAATGCAGTGGAACTGATTCACTGCATTTACCTCATTCCAAGGCAGCAGTGGGCAGTCGACATTCACCGCCTGGCAACCAATTCCAGATCTAAACCAGTTCTTTGGTCAAGTATGGTAGGTGAAAATACAATAACATCTTAGAAAACACAACAAGATTTCAGAAAGCACAATAACTTTTAGGAAAAGACGACATTTCGCGCAATGTAACTTTAAAGTTTTTTACGTCACATTCCCGTTCTGTTGTATTTTAAGAATAAAACCAGTCATTTTTGGCTGCCTCACAGAATATGGAAGTTGCTGGTCTGCGGCTGCATCAATCAGTTACTTTGTTTGTGTTATTGTGTGACTTTGGTAAAATACCAAAATCAAACAATAACATGACAATGGTAACAATGGTAAACAATTGTCAAGACAATGGTAGACCAACAACTATCATGTTCTCCAAAAAGTACTGTTTTTGACAAAAGGAGTCTATTGGCTGTGGAGACAGCATTGATGGACAAAACAGATTCAGTTTCCTGTCTGAAAGGGCTCTGAAAGGGACAATGGTAAAAGTATAGTGTACATTAATGTTCGCCATTTTTAGGTGCCTAAATTGTATTTTGCTGCTGCCCCTGTCTTCAGTAAGCAGTACATTTCTTACTTACAATTGCTTAGTGCTTTTGAAAAGCACTTGTCTAAAATGTTGTGCTTCGTGAAATTTGTTTTCTAAAATGACATACCACAGTCAAAGGCACTGACCAGTTTTTATGTTTTTATGATAGGGAAAATCGGAATACCAGGAAAAATATCCATGCAAGAATGGAGAGAAAGTGCTTAGTGTTTTCTAAAATGTTGTGTTTTCTGAAATGAAATGCCATAGTCAAAGGGCCTGACTAGAGAATTAACATAACATACTGTATGTATACTGTATACTGTAACATACTGTAAAGTTTTGATGGTCGGGGAAATAGGAGCAACCAGAGAAAACCCAAAGTACAAAAGCACAGGGAAAACTTCCAAACTCCACACAAAAAGGCCCTGCTGCAGCCGGGACGCAAACCTAACACCTTTTTGTTGTGAGGCAACAGTACTAACCACTTTAGATTAAATCACCGAGTAAATCATTAAATATTCATGTTTTGATGGCATTCTGATCAGCTACTGTACTGTACTACTAAAGACTGAGGAATCCATCATTATGTTGTGTTTACAAATTGTCTTGTTGCCCCAGAATGTCCTACAAAAGTTAATAAATCCAAGTTTTAAATAGTGTTGTGATTGCCCATTGTATTATACCTATGTCTTCTTAGCTCTTCTATATTATTTTTCTTGTCTTTGCCCAATCCTGTCGCAATGAGCTGCAGCAATGAACATTTTTCTCACAAGAATGGTTTTTGGCTTTATCTAATCTTACATTTAATTTCAGTATCCCAGCTCTCGCTGATATTCCCTACTTGAGGAAACATCAGTAAATTAGTCATGCAGCCTACAAGGGCTCTAACGAGATAATCAAAACTTGTTCAGTTATTCGTGTGTCAACTTCTGTTACTCTCTGCCTGCAGTGCTGAACCCACATGGGCTCCCAACGACTTTGATCAGAAGTGGAGAACAAGAAGCGAGGATGAACAAGCACCGTGTGGGCCAGACTAAATGAAAGAAGGACAGAGGAGAGCTGAGGGACTTGGAAATTCCAGGTGCGCCTGTATCCAGAGAGAATTATGAAGCCATTACCACGCGATGGTTCGTAGACAGTTTCAATGCAGAACTACAGAAATCTACCTGCAATTTTACGTTCATTAATTTCTCACAATTAATATTTTTTTCCCTGTTCATGTCCTGTGCTGTGACTTTGAGGTCAAGTGGGGAAAAACAAAAAAAGGTACCTGTGTGAGACATTATCTACCCTCTTGCCTCTTATTCTTCATGAGAGAAGCATTTGGTAGAACACTAATTGCATCTCATCGGGATATGTGGGAGGATTGAGAGACAAAGAGCGACACAGAGATAGAAGGAAACGGGGACAGGTGACTCAGACTGAAAAAGCTAATCGTGCTCTGTGAATTCTGCCATCAATATTAAGTCACATTATTAACTTGAACCTTTTTCTTACTATTATTCTAATGGTATATTTAAGTCAGCCAATAAATGGCTACTAAATGGCTCACCTACAGTTATAGAAAGGCATCACCATGGTTGTGGGAATGTTTCATCAGCTTGAAATCATCATCCAGAAAAGACTACCAGGTAAACCAAGAACTTTATCCGCTGTTTTCCCACAATTAGCTGCATAAAGGCCTGCATTACTGCAGAGGATACATTTGCCTTACCATCTGTGTCACAGCAGCAGTTTATCACACTGACTGAAAAAAGAACTGGAGATGCTTGAACTCTTCTGGCTGTATGAGACAGTCCTCTTCTTTCAAGCAGAGAACACTGCTAAATGTGCACATCGGCAATAATAGACGAAAAAGACAGAACAACTTCCACCCACCCCTAACTACTTGAATTATTTCCAGGAATAAAGACGCAACCACCCTCACACTGTACATTTTACATGGAAAACATAACATAACATCATAAACACCAGACGACGATGATCAGCAGCTCAGCTGAAAGCTAAGAATGAGCTCCTGGTCTGTTGCACCAAGCCATATGTTTACATTAACAATGGATCAAATGACTGAAATGTAAATGAGACTTTTGTGGTCGTAGTCTAAGAGTTGTTGACACTTGGTATCAACATACATGCTGAGTGATCCGATCACAAGTGGACTACTCTAAGCACAGGTCTGAAGCTCCAAAGATGCACTGAGGACCCGATTAAGATCTGATCACTCAGATCAAATTCAGAGGTGTCCTAGGCCACATGTGACCACATACTTTTAGCAGTGTGTATGAACATGTGTCCTGGGCCACATGGAAGGACCGCCTACTTAACTGATGTCCACAGTGAAACAAGACAAAGAAGAGGAAGAAGAAGCCACAACAACAGACAGAATAGATTACACACTGTCTGATTTCCATGTAGGTCACTGTAACTTGAAGTATGTGTTTGGGCTCTCTTAAGCAGCAGATGTTTGTGACACACTGATTGTTTCAACTAACTACTGAACCAATAACCCCAATTTCCGCAGACTCTATTAAAAGTTGGGTCATTTAAAGAGTTGTTGATTGAAATTATGAAAGAAGACAACATTTTATCAACGCAAAGTATGTTACATTTTACAAATACATTCAGCAGTGACCACTATAGGCTTCTTCTTTGATGTCTGTGAAGAAAGTCCCCAGATTCCCTTAAAAATGTGCTCCGTTCTGTGAGTTGTTGCATTAGAAGACTCTGTGAAGCACTGTCTACAACACATTTGTAACTAATTGGAAGTTATTGTTAATCCGGCAAAAGTGTCAAAAACATTGGATCCATTTAATACAGTGATGTACGTGCATACATGCCTATGGAGTGGGGAAGGAAGTTCTGATCACAAGTGGTCACTCCAGGCCACACATGTCAGTGCCAGATGTGAACTGACAGGCTAAAAGCTGTCCACTTGTGTGAACATCAGTAAGGAAGATGGTCTGAATTCCCAATAAGAATGCTGAAACGTCTTTCATGCTCTCCAAGTGTCTGTTGTTTCAGTGTCACCATCATCAAGCCTGTTTCAAGACCCAACAGGAAGAACAAAAGCTCAGGTGTGGAATACTGGCCAGCAACAAATGATTGAAAGTTAGCACCTAGCAGGTGAACACAGTGGGGCGTTTAGCAGCTAAAGAGTCTATCTAGCTGCTAAAGTCTAAAGTTTATTTATCAGATGGGTAACAAAACAACTCCAGGACAATGATTGTGTTGTTGAGAGTCTGCTGCATTTGTAAATATGCAAGTGTTTCAAGAAACCACGAGCTGGAACAATCTCAAAATGTGTGTATTAGACAATAAAAAATCATTCAAATGCAGCTTTCAAGCTTTCATCCTCATACCTAAACGACTGAATAGTCTTCAGTATCTACCAGAAAACAACATATATCACTGTTCATTGCAGTGTACCAGTAACCATTTGTCCTACAGTCACAGTTTGGTTAGGTTTAGGAAAACATGCTGGTTTGGCTTTAAATCACTACCTTGCATCTGTATCTTACTTTTCCTTATGCATGTGACGTAACATCACTACATTAGTTAGTTAAAGAACTCATTGTTGACTTCTTGTTTCACACTGAGCATAAACAGCGGTCTCCTGAATGAAAGTCCTGTCCTTGTTTAACCTGTCCACCATCCCGACCGCCACTGCACAACAATGAGGACTTTTGAAGTTGGTGTGGTGTGGTGACCTGGACTTGACTACCTGTTGATGGGTAATATATAGTAGCACCAAATCACAGGCTGCTCATTATGGCACCATGACTCTTTTTTTGGTTCCGCAAATTAAAAACAGATTATGCAAAATATGAGTAGGATTACTTCTGAGTTGGGTTAGGTCACAGAAAGTCCAGTCATTCTCCCATCATTTAAAATCATACAGGAGACCACATCTGTTACTTCAGTTGTCAATTATTTTGCCAAATTTTAATTATGGTGAAAAACTGTTTTATTACCATGCATATGGACAGCAGATAATTGGATCATGCTGCCGCAGTAGTTTGAGACATCTCAACATTTTGCTTCATTTTTGACATGACAACTTCACTATTAAAATCTATTGCAACTAACATGAATCGACGACAACCAAAGCTGCTGCTCCTTTGAAAAAGTAACTTGTTACTTTTTGTGGCAGCCTTTCAAGCCTGCAGGGGATGAGGGTTTGATACTAAAAAGACTATGCTTTGGGTAAAGCATAGCTTTCAGGCCTGACCTTCAAATGCCAGATGTACAGACATATGTTCGTTCATACAGACTCACACACAAACTTCCCAGATGAGTCTATACTTTGAAGTACTACATGCTTTTCCCACTTGTTCATCCTCGGTTGCTAAGCAGGGATCTCTCTGTAGCTCCCCTAACAACTCTTCTTAAGGCTCATGCTCTTCCTCGAATACCTTTTCTCTGCCAACAATCCCTTCGTGCATCCAACGGACCAACCTCAAATCCACTGCTTTAATGCTCGCCTGTAATCCAACCTGTTTTTCCTCCTCATTTCGTCCCCTACTTGGCACTCCTTTCTTCCTCCGTGTTCTGGCACCATCATCCTTTTTCTTCTACAGTTTTTGTCACTACTTTCATACCATTTCTCTTTGTTCTCTGTTCTCTCTCCTACTTGTAATATCTCTTCATGTTCAGCCTTTTTATGCTCTTTTTTCATCTGCTTTCCTTCCATCTCTAGGTCTCTATTTCCTCTCCTCTTTTGGTTCCTCATTCTCTCCAGTCACCAACAACCCTCCATGTTCTCTCCCAGCCTATATGTCTAATCCTCCTTTTCTTTTGAAGCTCACCTCTGTGGTTTCAACTCCCGTCTTTCCTTTAATTGATGTTGTCTAATTTCTACGAGCGTGTCCTAACCAAAGGGCAGGTTTTGTACCGTGTTGATCACAGGCCGCAGCTCCCTAAAGAGCACTCAGAAACTTTTTTGTGCTGGCATGACAGCTTTTTGACATATCAGTAGTGAAATCTCTTGTTAGAATTCATTATCATTGTTAGAACAAGTCGAAGGGGAATGAAACAATTGCTCGTCAAAACCAAATTGGTTTCGCTTGTAATTTCATCATGCGTTTTCCATTCTCAGTCGTCCTGGTGCAGGTTTAACCTGGTCGCGCCAAACATTTACCATGCTCTGGTTCATATACAGATTGGATTACCGGGGTTTGCTGTATTTCATATAGCATGATTACACTTACTTCACTAAAAATAATCTTGAAGCATTAGAGCAAAACAGTATCACTTTACAAAGATGAGATAATGCATTCTTATTCTTACAAACTAAGCGATTGATGCAATAAAACACACCATTACTCTATAACACTGTTGAGACCGACAGATGAAGTCATTTGGGGAATTCTGGGGAACTGAGTTCAATTTTTAAATCCGCAACAGTCTTCACACCTAGGTTTGAGCTACTATTGGTCAGGGTGACAGACACTCCAAGTGACCAGATAGTCAAAACTCCAACTCCTTTCTTTGCTTTGGCTCTTTTCCAGCCTGACTGAGAGCTGCCAGCTACATTTCCAGCAAAAGAACTTCTCTGTGTAGTCAGGTTATTGGCAGTTTGCTTTGCAACACGGCTAATTTGATTTTGGTTCAATTATGCCTCACACAGACTCAGGGTCTTTGCATGCAGCTAACCATCTTATTTAATCTGGCATCAGGCAATGATTAATGATTATCCATGATAATCATTAATTATAATCCAGTCAAATTTAACCCAAATGCCTTATTAATGCTGCTTAAAGCACTACAACACTGCAACAGCTGTACTTGGTGTGATATGAGCAGCAACTCATAGTTGCTAATGTTAGCAAATAAGACTTTAGCTAATGTGTAACTGACATTAGTGAGTCCACTGCTGACTAAATGACTGTTTTCTCCTACTCCACAGCATTTGATAATTTACCATTATGTCTTGATTGTCACTTTGTCACATTTTAAACTCTCACCTCCTGGTTGTAAGGTTCAGATCAATTCGCTTGGTTATAATGTATTCCATTCCATTCTTCCAATACTACAGTATCAACATTTCAGAGCAGAGAAACTGTATCAAAATGGCCACAGAATCACAGAGGGATATTCCACTTGCAAGTCCTCGTACCTGACTAAATGATAATAAAATATGATTAAAAGTATGTAAATTATCAAATAGGTACTGAATGTTAGTGCCCTCCAAAATGACCCTGGCTGCTCCAAAAGCAACTTCATTTTCACGTGTCTGATCTACTGCTATGGTTGAGTAGTTCTAAGCCAACTAAAACTAGTCCAGAGAGAAGGATTTAGGAGGATTTAGGGGGAGACAGGGAATACAGTATGTGTTGAATATAATAATTGAATATAATTAATATAATCAATTAATATATATGCTATGTAGCCTCAAATGTACAGACAAATAGCATTGGATTACTTTGATACCGATTAAAACTTAAAAAAAACCTGAGGATTCTCAGGCAAGTTCTGTAGTTTATGAAAATGTATGTGTATTCCTATTTGACATCTGAGATACTGATACCCTTGTGTAAATCATTATCACTCTGAACCACAACATTAAAACCACCTGCTTCGTATTGTGCAGGCTCCCATAGTGTAGCCAAAACAGCTCTGTCACATCAGATGCACAAGACTTCTGGGTATGTCCTGTGGTGTCTGATATTTGGAAATTGGCAGTAGATCCTTTTATTCCTGTTGGTTTGGGGTGGGGCCTCCATGGATCAGACTGATACCTGCATATCTGACAGATGCTAGATCAAATTGGGAAATGGATTCACATAAATGCCAGGACCAAAGGTTTTCCATGAGAGCATTGCATTACAATGAAATTAACTTCTAGAAGGTTAGGTTTAAGAAAAGACCAAACTTTGGATTAAAATAACTATTTTCATTCTTACAACATAAATTATGTAAGTGATGTAATTCAAGTCCAGTTACATAACTAATGTTACTATATCACTCACCCCGGTCTCCAATGGGAAAGTCTGGTGTACAACCCATCCAACCACCCTGATCAGTGGTTTCAATGTTGTGGCTGATCTGTGTATATATTTAAAAAGAAATTGTATTTTAATCCAAAGTAGGTCTTTATCTTTGTGTTAATAACAGTCCAAACCTTATAATGTGTCACAACTCTTGCAAACTGTTTGTCTCCAAGCTTTATTTAGAGTCTAACCAGATGCTGCATATTACATATTAGGAAGGGTATGGGTAGGTAGAGTGTCAAAGCTTGAAGCTTCAGGTCTCTGACCAAGCTGCTGTATTTGATAAGTGGGGGTGAGATTGTGTTAGTCTAGGCAAGCAATGACAAGAGCCTGGACAAGAACCTACTTGCTTCCTTGGTGAGGAGCAGCTGTATCTTCCTGATTTTGAGGTGAATGATGTGGCACTGGAAGTCAACTGGTCATCCACTGTCACATATCGATTGCTTGTACTTCGAGCTGGAGAAACCACTGAGTTCTCAATGTTAATGGACCATTTCCTCAGGGGGGTCCTCCACACTGGGAGCTGTGTCTGGGTTGCTGCTGGGGCCCTGTCCCTGGGTCCCTTCGGCCCGGCCAGATGTTGTCTGTCGGGGTCGGGGGGGCCTGGGCACTGGTGCCCCCGTGACACAGACTGTGACTTCTCCCGGTGTGGACGGCCCCAAAGGTGGCGTTTCCTCAATGCTCAGTGCCTTGCCATGTCTCCTTATTGCCAGTAGTAAGAGTGTGCAGGTGTGTGTGTGTGTGTGTGTGTGTGTGTGTGTGTGTGTGGGTATATATGCTTGTGTGGGTGTATATAGTACGGAAGGTGGGAGGGAGGGGCTTTCTTTTATATTGTTTTTGTTTTTTGTTTTTTTTTTCTTATGTAAAGCACTTTGTGCTACATACCAATGTATGAAAAGTGCTCTATAAATAAAGTTGATTGATTGATAGATGCCTTCCCTGGAAGTCTTCCCAACTTGCGCTTCAGGTAGTGTGCATACATCCACCGAGCGATGTCAGCCAGTAGATTGAGACTACATGAGGGTAGAAAGGAGAATCTGGTGGTTCACCGTGTCAAATGCTGCTGAAACGTCCAGAGGGAAGCTGCTAAGGCGTTATGTAGCTTCTCTGTGACAGCAAGGACGCCTTTTACCTGCTGAGGTATCCTCTAGCTCCAGGGCTGCTGCTCTATCACTCAACATAGCTGCTCCTGTAGTCCTTGCCAAGATAGGCTGCATACTGTACCAGGTAAGTATCCCTGGTGTAAAAGGAACAGCGAACTTTATATGGAGAGAACTAAGGATTTAGATACACAGAGTTCAAACAGAGTTAAAATCTCATTCACAGTACATTCATACAATACAATGTAACTCAACATTTCCCTTTCCTCTTTGACTCAGCAGTAGTTGCTTTTGTTTAATGCAGCAGAGCGATACTCATGGCTCTGCACAATGAACAGTGCTACATTGCTCTGTTAAATGTGGAAGTTTGCAAGGCAGGTTTAACAGGTTTCTCATCATCGGAGCCAAAATGTTTTGACCATATATTTAGGCTTGTTAATATAAAACATTAAACCAGATTAATTGTGTCACCAAGGCTGAAAACAGAAGACTCTGCTGCATAATCATAGAACTACATGCACTAACAGAAATAGGGAGGAAAGAAGACAAAAGAGAGGATGCACTGAGAGAGAGAGGAAGGAACAGTAAGACAGAGGAAGTGAGGGAAACACTGGATATATTGGAGGCACAGAAGATCTCTTTCTGTGACTAATTCTCTCCTGATCTCTCATTCTCCCCCTCATTTAGAAAAGACCTGTTCGCTCCCTCTCTCTCCGACACACACCCACACCACTACCACAACATGCACACACTCTCTCTCACACACACACATACACACACACTCGCAAAGCAGCGTATACACCCACACACATCATTCCTCCCTTTCTCTCGTACATTCACATGATCTGTCAGACACACACACATGAATACTCACACAGGCAAAAAAGAAAAAAAAAAAGGCGGAACTGCCCGGAGTGTTTGCAGCCCACACTGTTTCCTATGTGTGGATAAACCTACACACACACACACACACACACACACAGAAACAGTGATCTGAGACAGAGGAAAAATTATATTTTGTCTTTTGATCCAAAGCCGTTTGATTTTTTCCACCTTGCTTGCACAGCCACTTAGCAGCTGTACGCTTGTGTAACCAGTCTGTGCCATTTTGTACTTGCAGCATAGGATTTTCTTTTAGCCTGATTCTTGTTCTTAGAAGCCTTTTTTGTCGTGTATGTGTTTTAATGTCATGGATTCAGAATACTCCGATCAGTAGGACTCAGACCCCTACTTGAGAAGACCATGACCCACAGACCCACCGCATGTTTTTTTTGCCGTCAGTATGATATTTCATTAAACAACTGCCCATGCTGCACAAAGAGAGATTATACTGGTGAGACTGAAGCCTGTGATCACTTGCAGTGAGTAACTTGGCTTGGGGCCATACTCTGGGTAAGGTCTTACTCGTTTCTAAGCTGTTTACATGAACCTTTGATATTCTGTGACTGAGCAGCTCCGCTGCCAGAAATAAACCTGTTAAAGGAATAGTCCCTCCATGACTGAGCAGTAGTGGGTTACTTGTAATTCAGAGGTAGTAAGAAGTGATCCCAACAGTAAACTGTGCAGCTTTCTTGGCACTTTAACAAATGACTTGTGATTAAAGTATCCATAACACTATGTAAATTAGTATTTATTCAGACAATGCTAATGTTTTTGCTGCTGCTTTCAAGCCTTTAAAGCCTTTAAAGCGTGGTCTAAGGTAGATTTGCATAACTTTAAATATTCATGGATATTAAAGCAACAGTCAAAGCTATAGTTTGAAAAACAAATGTATATATCATTTTTTTAAACTTTCATAGTCAAAAAAGTATTTACCTCATTGTAACTGTCTGGGTTTGGTTTGTCCAGATTTAATTGACAACTGCATCTCCCTGGCAACATAAGGAGACAGTCTTTTAATATCACGTTCACACCATACATTGTGAAACAGCCAAACGCTAAACTTTGTTTTGTAGCGCCTCAGCGAGAGACGGGCATCAGGTGTGTTTTTGTGGCTTTGTATCACTGGCTGCTCTGTCATCGGAAGTCTGAACACACCATAACTGTAGGATTTAATTATTACTAAAGTCTGATTGGTGCACCAAAGTATTTGATATCACCTCTTTCCAACTACGCAACTTCTTAAAAGATGAGCTTAGACAAAAACACAAATACAAAACAATTCTCAGTGAAAATATCCAACACTATCGTTTGGAGTTAAACCAACACTCTGTGATCAGATGTTTTAACCAAACAAATCACAAATTAGTGATTACTAATTCTTGAACTTAGGACACTCATGCCTTGTCTTACTGCAGTCTTAGATTATGGTGGCTAATGTTAGCTAATATAAGCAGACTTAAGGCAAATATTGCTGTGTAACATACATTTCTCAGTCTGTTTGCTGACTTTATAATTCTTCCTTACTCGTGCTACTCTAACATTACTTCAGCATTTTAGTACAATATTGCCTTACAGCTACATCCAACTGCTGTTTAATGAAAGTTATACAGTGGTGTTAGAAGTAACTTAACACAAGGCTGCTCTCTCTGTCAGAAAGCCTCATGTCTGCGTGACATTTAATCACACACTAGGTAAGAAGAAAAAATCACCGTGGGTCGCAAAAGAAATTAGATTCTGCACAGTGCATGTCATAATTTAAGAAATTTGGGGCTGAAATGTCTTTAAGAACCTAAAATCGTGTTGAGACTGTGACAGCTGCTCTGAAATTTCAATTTGAACAACTGAAAGTGTTCACTGCTGGATTATCAAATCTCAAGTAGGTTTCAAGTGCCTGAATGATCATTTTCACAGTGTGGGCCTTCTGACAGCCTTTGTCTTCCACTGGTTCTATAACAATGACTCGGAAGGTAGAAAATCAACTTTGAATTTAATTTTTTTTCTACTTTTTGTTATTTAACATTATTTTGCATACAACATATATGGTATGCTGTACTTTTGAAACAATATCCCACAGAGTGAATTTGTGCCCACAGCACCACAAAGGTTTGAATATTCCAGGTTTGATCAATTTCTGATTAAGTTCTCATAATTTGAACAAAGCAGGCTATACAACATGTATTTAACAGTTAACGGCGCAATTTGTAAGAATTTGCGACCAATCAAATTCATAGATAGCAGCATATCACTAGAGTAACCACCAACTGCTGCTAACTGTAGCTGCCGTTAGCTCATTAGCTCAGTTAGCCGCGCAGCTAGCGGTCCGGGCTGGTACCTCAGGGACCAGGAGATTGTTAGATTGTACACCACTTGCAAAGGAGCTTTGGACCAGTAGGGGATAACTGGTTAGCATGCTAACCTAAGTAGATATCTTTGCAACATAGTACATAATATATGTCAAAACCGCTATTTATTCACAATTTTGCACTTTTTTTAATGTTTTTCAACTCAAATTTTTATATATAGCCCCTTTAACACAGCAGTGTAGTCACATATAAAGAATAGATAAGATTAAAGATACATTTTGATTAGCAAGTATGCACGATGCTCCTACAAGGAACATTTATGATTAATTTTTTTTCAGAATTTAAATGGTTTTTCATGAATTTCATGTTTCAGGAGTGGGCTGGTTAAATATGCATTGCAATTATACCAAGATGAATTATTGAAGGGAACTCTCACAAGACACAAATTATACAATATCTTGAAAAAAAAATCAGTTCTGCATATAAGTATTCAGGCAATAAATAAATGCACTAATGTAATAACTAACCTCACTCTCTCTGCACTCGTCCCATTCTCAGGGCCTTGAAGCCTGTCTGAAGCTCTGCCTTTTCTGTCTATATATCCTTCCCACTCTGATTTCACTCACTGTTTCGACCTCCTCTTCTAAATGAAGCCGTTTATGTAACAGTGGAATTGCAATGTGACAAGCAGACGCTTTACCCAATTTACATAACATGATCAAACATGCTCCATGTGTTGGTGTGTGTGTGTGTGCGTGCGTGTTGGTGTGTGTGTTTGTACGTGTAAAAACTTGATCACAAGTGCTGAAAAAGCCGGAGACAGGTGTGGTCAAAGCAGCTTTTACTTGATCAAAAAGCAGGTTTTCAGTCTGTGATGAAGAGACAAACAGAGCAGGTGGTCATTGGAGTAGGAACAGATTAAGGTTTGGACCACTGAAGCTGGATAATCAGGCAGGGAGCTGAAAGCTGATTGTTGATGAGGAGCAGCTGGGTGGGCTGCTGATTGGGTGATGTGGCAAGCCGAGGCGGGAAACTCAATAGTGACGGCTGCTGGGCAGGTGAGGAACGGCAGGAGAGGTTCGTATGAACACACAGCAGCTATTTTGTGTGTATCTGTGTGTGTGTCTGTTGGATTAATGTCTCAAAGTCTTTTTTCTTTCAGTGTCTGTTCTCTGTCCTCGGGGCTCGGGCACAATGTGTCTGTAACATATTGACTGAACCAGCTGCCTGGTGGGGTTTTTCCTGGTATGTGCGCACTTCTTTGCATTTTTATGTGCCTGATAATTGCACTGTCCCAATTCTGAGGCATATTTTTTATCTCTAGAGTACTAACTGTAGATTAATAGACTTGACTCGGTACAACAGAACAAACAAAGCCTCGAGCAACACATTTTTACAACCTGAACATTCGACGGAACTGTTGAGTGATGTACAGTGGCAAGAGACATCAAGAGAAAGCTTCTGTTACAAAGAACTAATAGATGGCTCTTTTTGCTCTCTTTCTTGGGCCAAGGAAGGTCAGATCATCTTAATGACCACATTTCACTGTTGTCAAAAGATCTATCTGTTAAATCTGTCAAAGTGTGCGTGGGTTGTATGAGAACAAACCTTGCTATCTACAGGACTCATGGTGTGTGTCTTCAGGGGGCTAGTTTGATTCAAGGGCACCAAATACTTTCCCAAGTTGCACATGGCCAAAACAAGCTACACTCTCCGACAACGGCACAAACCCTCACTGGCTGTACGCGATGTGATGGAGGCCACTTGTGGGTCGTGTTCTGGGATTTCCAACCGGACCAACATGGCGGCTCTGTTGGAAACTTTCTCTTATGTAGCAAAAATAAAAGGAAAATAAGTCACTGAGTTGCAGAATCTGTCTTCATTTTAACTCGACAATATTTTGTTTTTATAGTTTTTCAGGAGTTAACAGAGAGAGCCCGTCACCCTAGATTTGCATACAGTTGCCAAAATTGCAAAGCAGGAACTGAAAAACCCGATGGACATGATGGATCCTGTGGACATGTACCATCAAAGGATTCACTACCAACATTCAGGTCCCAGACACCAAGTCCCTAGGTCCATGCCTTAATAAATGAGAGCCAAGTTGGAGGCTTCATGGATCAAACTTGTTCCCGGACATCGACGGACTCTTGATCCAATTGGGATCTGGGAAATTTGGAGGTTAGGTTGGCACCTTGAACTCTTTGACATGTTTCTTGTGGTTCCCGAGGGGAACTGTGCTTGGTCTGCTTGCTGTTTGGGCGGTGATGCGTGTAGACTGGCTTTCACATGAATGTTAGGACCCAAAGTTTCCCAGCAGATCATTACATTGTAACGAGACGATCATTGTTATTCACGTCACTTGGTAATGTCGCAACCGATCTGTGTTTATACTGTAAATACAGTATGAATTCATATATCTAATATATTCACATAATATTAATGGTACTGACATCCCTGCAAGTGCACCGATGTGTCATATAATTGGTAGCTGACCATCCGAGACAAACAGGAAACTCAGTGGGAAAAATCAGATCAGACCTCTCAGCGCATAATCCAGTCTGAGTCAGCTCTCTGTCTGGAGTAAATAATTCAAGTGTCCCATGCCTGAAGTCAGGATTCTCCAGTTTCATTGTACATTCTTAATTTAGACTGTAACAAAGATTTGTTTTTGAACAGACTATTTTCGGTCGAAACACTTTTCCTTTAGTTTTCCTCTGTACATACAGAAATAACCAAGGGGAGAGACAGAGGGAGAGAGAAAGAGCTAGATTTGTATGTGAAAAGGATGATTTAAAAAGTCAGTGATTGAGAAAGTAATAATACATGGGTAGATAGATGTTTATGATTAAAGTTTATATAGAACATGTTCCTATGGAGGCCAGTTTTGTCTAAGATGGATGGCTGGATATGTGCCCCAAATGTAATATCGTCTCATCTTGCCACCAAAGTTGCAGCAAATGTTTTCAATAATTGTTTTGGGGCTTTTTTTGTTTTGTTTTTTTTAAAGCTGCTTGGGTCGATAAATAACATAACAAATATGCGAAAACATCAGATACATAATGTAGATACTTACCTGTTGACTGGTGAAACATAATTTTGGCACAGGCAGGTAATGCAGACCCTGTGAAACACCACTGGAAATCCACTGAAAGGGACTCAAATCAGAGTGAGAAACTTAAGAGAGCAGAACTTCACATGAAATTCCTCTTATATGCTGCCACTTCCTAATGAATGTAGGCATGTTACAGACTTGGTCTCAGCCCAAACAAGCCTCGTGAGGAGGCAGGAGCCAGATATGTGCCGCTTCCCTGCACTGTCTGAGGTGCAATATACCAGACAGCTGCTGGGTTTTTGCTCTCGTCTCCCAAGTCTTCTGTCAGTAAATGATCTGCCATCACTGTGCAGTACTGATGTGGAGCCAGCAGACAGGGCCGGTCCGAGGGGGGTGTTGGCCAGCCCACTGACACCATTTTCATAGTCCTGAGACTGTATAGAGCATAGACTGATGGTAGTTCAGGGAGGTATGAAAGTCTAAATATAACCCCATATACTGAACATCCTCCAGCCATGTGTGTGTACCACGTGTCTCTCACAGGATCAACATCGCCGCCTCCTGTATTAGCGCTTAGTGGTGTGTAAATGTGTGTTCGTGTTCATTACATGTTGTGCATCTCACAATCTTCTAGGCTCTGTGTCAAGCCTACCCAGATTTGCTTCCAGAGGATCACATTAGCAGATGAGTCGCCAAACTGCTCCATAATGTTGCAATAAATGGTAATAAACACTTTTGGCATTTCCTTTTCAAGTTTTCGTGTCCAGAAACGATCAGCTCGAACAAAGATAAGTCTAGGAGTTGTGAGGTCAGAATGGTCTTGGCACCACACAGCATTCTCACTTCTAATGCCTGAGTCTCTCCACCAAGCTTCAATGAATGTATAGAATAAGACATCAATGTCTCCTTTTATAACAAGTTGGCCAGTTCAAGAATTTCCCATACATATATGACTGCAAAAAAGGGAGGCATGCCGCAACCACACCCCCGATCGTACCTTGCTTTATCATCTAATTTTATTCAGGATGGGAACATAAATTACATATTGAACATCATCTTGTGCTGAAGAAGATTTGAAAGTAACGATTGAGTCCATAAACTCATTAGGAAACTGTTTAATGATATAATTAACCAAGTGAGAAGTAGGGCAGTTTTCTCATAAGCATACATATCAGACTTCTTTTTGAAACCAGTGGAATCATGTCCTGCTGTCCATTAGAAATAGTGCAGGCTTAAAGGTCACATGGATAAAAAATTAATTTAAGTAGACAAATCATTTTAATTTCCATACTTATGATATGAATTAATCATTTAAAAAATGCTGTTGGTCCAAAATTGATTGTTTTGTTTATCTCTGTTTCAGAATTCTGACAGCTGGTTCCAACTTCTAACAAGGTTGGTGAACCAACAGTATAACATAGTTTCCCTGTTTCGTCAGCAAAAGGCAACAGCCTTGGTAGTTGACAGTTTGTGGGAGAAAAAAGTGTTCTAAAATATGCGCCCAGCAACATTAACGTTAGCTAGTGTGAAAAACATTATCATTAGCTAGCTATTGTTAGCATCATACATTTTTGCTAGCCACCATTAGCAACATCAGTGATTGCAACAACTGGCAACCACTTGAGGAGGCAGATCTGAAGAATGGGGAGATGGAGTGCTACACTTAGTCACTGAATGTTATCGATAACAACTTCAAGGCACTTCTGCATTAGCTAAACTTTCCATTTCGGTCAATAGTGTTGTCAGTCGAAAGGTAAAATTCAGGAATGAAATTTTGAGGAATCAGATGGAGATTTCCGCTCCAGTTGCTGCTAGTTGTTTCAATTTTGCCCCGTTAAAGGGTGGAAAGAGAACTGTTGACAATGAAGATATTGTCCAGGAGAAATCATATTTTAAAATATGAAAACTTGAAAACTTCAAGCAAAAGAAACAACAGAATATTTTGCAAAGAGAGAGAGAGACAGTATAACTCCAGTGTAAAACCAAAGCTCAGCTGGAGTTCACCCAAAGTTCACTCACCTCGAACTGTGTAGTCCTTGTCACCCACGCCTCACCACCCACCATCTCACCCAAATTTGGCTTCATCGTAAATTTCCTTCACAATAATTCATGGAAATTGCAGCATAAATGAGGGTAAGTTGAGCTTGTGATGATTTGTTTCTGTTTTAGCACAGTCACGTGAAAGAAGAGATAATTGCGGTTTGAATTTGAGCACCGATACGTGAGAGTAGTACATGCATGTGGGCGTGAGAAAGAGACACAAGGTCTGTATGAGGGGGAGAGAGAGAGAGAGAAGTACTGTAGTAACAGTGAAAATGTGTGTGTGGACCTTTTTGGTCTTTTGGAGAAGGATTTTTAAATCAAAGTCCTCCTCGCTCTACCGTCCATGTGTTAAACTGAACGAGCCTGCTCCCTCCATCACTCTCACTTCATTCCTTCCCTAATTTGCTACTTCCCACTTGCCTCCGCCCCTCTCCTCCCCTCTCTACCCGCTCCATCACCCTCTTCCCTGAGTCCCTCCGTGCCCTCCCTCTCTCCCCAAATCTCCCTCCATCCATCCTTCCCTCCTTCTCATCTCTCTCTTTATCCCTCTCAAAGGGAAATATCATGGAGAATTTGGCAGGTACTCCAAAGATAGAGTGGGCTGAGAGAGAGAGAGTGAGAGAGAGACAGAGAGAGAGAGAGAGAGAGAGAGAGAGAGAGAGAGAGAGAGAGCAGAGAGGACAGGCAGAGCATTAGAGGGAAAAAGAGAGGTAAAGAGGAGAGAAGAGCCAGAACAAAAACACCCTCACATTTAATTTTCGGATGGCGGTTTATGTTTGCTGTGAATAATTTATTGTGTCCTCTCTTCTGCTGCGTGTTCTGCATCTGATGGACATGTTTATTTAATGCCGGCTTCTATCAAATATGTAAACAACAACAAAAAAATGACACTGGTTGTTCAAAAACGGCCGCGACAAGATATAAATGATCGCTGTTGAGGATACATGAGCACTCCCATCGCATTTGTCTGCAGTCGGAAAAACAACTTAGAGTCACACTGAGGTCGGAGGTGAGCCGCACAGCAGCAGTGCCGGAGCATCTGGGGCTTGTTTGACTTGCTGTAGGGAGGCGCCGGCGGGGGGCCTCTTTCATACGGGGCGCTGATCTCGACTGCTTTGATCAAGAGTCTTTAAGCATATTAGTCTGAGAATGGTCCTGTTGGGAGCTTATATCAAAGAGACAGGAGCATCCTGTAAGTGTGGCTTTGAACCAGATCTGAGCCAGTTACAGCTCCAGTCAGCGATGTAGTTTGGTGCCCCCTGTTGAGTCACTCCACTGTGGTGGTGAAAAAAAAAAACAGGGTGAGTGATGTAGAGCCAGAACAGCTAGCATGGACGTAGGAACGAGGGGAACTGAGGAGGCTACAGTGCCCCACAAAACAATGTTAAAAAGCATCAATTGACAAAAAAAGGGGGATGCAGGCTCGCAGCAGGGCGAGAGAAAGATAGAGGTGATCATTTGGACGAGCGAGAAACAGGGAGCTGTTCCATTATGATGTTTATTAATCAAATGTATGAATCATAGTGCAAATGGAAGTCGCACAGCGTTTTTTTTTAAAATTACACTGAAGACAGAAATGAAGAATAAATAAGATAATCATTGAAAAAAATATCAAAATACAAAATAATTTTAAAATAAAACAAAATCATTTTTATTATTTGTGTTTAATTTTTTAGTGTAACGTCTTTCAGTACCAAGTATTTGTTCAGTCATTGCCAATACAACTCGATCAAATCCAAATGTTTCAATGCCAGTGTTTCCTTTTTCAGTTTAGGTTTGGAGTCCTTTCGTCCATAAAAATGGTTTCAAATCTGAAAAATCAATCTAAAATCAAACACAATGCACTAAGCTTTATCCATTTCTGCTTAAGGAGGTTTGTTTGCCATCCACAACCTGACTGCTGCATCGCTTCCTTATTGTCCAATCTGCAGAGCGGGCTGAGGGTCAACAGAGGTGAAGGTATGCAGTTAACAAGACATTCAATAAATGATAATCAGGGCCGCTGGAAAATGTAATCTCCAGTCCACATCTGAACAAAATTATCCTCTCTTCTGTCTCATGATTAGCAGGCTGGGGTGTTTATGCCCAGTGCCGGATTTAGCAATTTGGGGGCCCAAGGCGAAGGTATGTATGGGAGCCCTAAACCCTGCATACACTTCTTTACTCCAAAATGAAGACAGAGAACGAAGAACACACAAAGTATAATACACAAGCTAATAGTCACCCATGATGGAGAATAAGAAAACAACTGTCCTTTCAGCAGTTAACGACAATTTACAGCCTGCGAAGTTCGCTCTCGTCTGTGCCACATACTGACGGAAACGAATCATGGCGTATGTGGAGCTTGCGGAGGTGCGAACCGCTCCAATTAGCATATGAATAGCAGCGAAACCACACCTGGCTAATCAGTATTGTGTGAAACCACTACTTTTAAACAAGGAAAATCACTCATGATTGGTTGGCAGATCTGTCACTATTGGTCACTGTGTGTGTGTGTGTGTGTGTGTGTGTGTGTGTATAAATTTATTTATCGATTTATTTATGATATCTTCAAAGTCATTAATGAATTTGTCGAGGAAAGGAAAATGCCAGTAAGGTGCTGGTGCTAGCTGCTTGACGCCATTAACTCTCTGCTTCTTCTCCCTCGTCACTGACGCTCCGGTCAACCCGGAAGTGTAAAAACTCTCACACGTAATAAGAATAACTTTTCAACTTCTTTTAAAACATTCAGAACCCATTAAATTATATTTTAATGTCACACATTTTAAACAGAAATGATTTATACATTTCGATATCTTATTTATCTCAAAACATGTCATGCACATTTTAACTTCTTAACAACTGGCATTTTATCTTTATTTGTTCCCAGGAGAGAGAAAAAAAAAAGAATAAATAATCTTTTTTACATAACATTGACCATTGCTAATGACATACACAGTAATTAATCTAGCATACTTTAATTAAATAAATCAATTCAAGCTAAAATGTAAGGGTATATAATTAGGCTATACTGAGCCTGATTCATTTATACCAGAGATTTTCTTAGAATGAAGTTAACACCTTTTAGAAAAAGGTCACCTAGGGTAAAACTCCCCCTGCTACCCTGATTTACATTTGTATAGCTCACAGCATTTTCATTTACATGTTAAAGCCTCCAATAGAATCAGGGGGAGGGGGGTCATGGGGGGACAACTGCCAAGCAAGGCCCACGTCAATTTCTGACAATTTACGGCAGTTTTCGGTGTTGCTGCAAATTGCCGTTAATTGTCGAAAACCTGAAATTCCACGACAATCTACAGTGCTGCATACTGACGAAAATCCCACTTTTCATGCAGTGCAGAGCTATAACTGGCAGGTTGACTCACCAGAACCCCACCATTGTCATCATCATCGCTGTCAAAATGGCCATTACTGGACAACTCCTCCACTGTGTCTGTGTCAACGTCAGACACAGCTAACGTTAGCTGCTGCTGTTCCAACACTCTGGACGTTGTTGACTGTATCCCCGGTAACAGCAGTGGTAAAATAGTTTGTCAGCTTTGTTGTATATTTCTCCGCGTCTTTTTTCTTTTTCCGTTTATTCGAACCGCTCGGGTAGTTTCGTTTCATTTTAGCTTTTACTCCGTGTCTGTTTGTTTTCTTCTTCTTCTTCTTCTTCTTCTGTGTGGTTTAATGGCGGTTGGCAAACGGTGCATTACCGCCACCAACTGGACTGGAGTGTCGTTTGTGTTCATCTTTTGCAGTCCGTCACGGACTAGTCCATTTCATTGTGAAAGTAGGGGGTGTATGTGAGACAGATACTCATGAATTTGACATTTTAACTAATACTTAAACGTTTTTCTAAAGAATGAATTACATATTAATAAAATGTACCACGTTTTTGAAGTGTTCATGCTGATAAATTTCTTATTTTCCTTTTTTTTGGGGGGGGGAGGTTGGTGCCCCCCCCCCCCCCCCCCACCACTGCTGGTGGAGGGGCCCCAAGCAATCGCCTACCTATGCCTCTATGTTAAGACCGGCTATTTTATGCCACAAAGTTTTTCTTTTTTATTACATACCCACCTTCAAGTGAAGCACGAACCTACTCTTGTTTAGACTTTTTCTTTCTTTTGCCTACTCCCGATTCATATTGTCGTTTGGATGCCATCTCTCCATCTGCATCCAACTGCCTGTCGGCGCATTTGATCCGCTGATTGGTCAGATGCTTCGTTCTGTCAATCATTGCAGCAACGTGTGCGGTGTCAGATTACTCATTTCTTTTTTTTTCTCTCCTGCCTCGGGCTGACTTGGTGCTCTACGCACGCCTCACTGCAGTGATGCGCATCCTTTGCACATTTGCGTAGGGATATGAAGGTTCTACGGTTGAGAAAATGTAATGCCAAAAGAAAGGGCGTTCTGATGGCGATGTAAAGCGGTGTGAATTTTCTCTATACAACGTACACTTGAACTGATAGATTTTTTTAGGTGGGCCTCATTTTAGGTGGTTAAAATTCACTTTGCATCTGGACTCCGTTCACTGCAGTACAAAGCTGAGCGTCTGGCTGGAGCGGCTCTCTACTTCTCCAAACTGAGGCTGCGTTGACCAGTGATTACAGTAGGGAACAGACCGGCTATAGATATGTACTTTATATGACCCCACTTCAAAAAACCCGAACTATGCCTTTAACATCTGCCTGCTAGCAATAGCACAGAGGATTTGTTTAGTTTTAACTGCTGTCTAGCATTAGCTTAGATTTTAATTTAACCTAAATAAGACAGCGCTGCTCAACCTTGCTGTGGCCACTCACGGTATTGCAGAGAAAAATTCCCCTGCGGTCCAAAGAGCATGTTCCCCTTAAAGCAACACTACTGACTAGACGTCTGTAAAACGGTTGACAGGACACCCGGAACTGCCAACAAGGTTGATTATGACTCTATTATGAATTTATGATCCATCAAGTTTTTATATTTGTACATCTTTCCTTGAGCCAAGAAAGGCTATTTAAAAATCGGGGATGTAGAGGAGAAACTTTACTGCACATATTCAGAGGGCCACATACTGTTACCATGAAGTAAATCCGGAAACTTTGGCAGATGCACCAGGCAATAGCTTGTCATCGAACTGAATGGTTGCCATCTTTGGATTCGCACTCTAGTTTTATTAAAATCTACAGTTTTAAGAGTTCAAACAATCCTCTCTTTTAAGAAATGTCTCCTCATCGTAAGAACGACTTGAATTTCATTAATTGTAAATGTAAATTGGACTAAAAGTAGTTCTTTATTCTTTAAAATTGACTTGTCACTCATAAAGATTCCATTTGATTTGAAACTGTGAAACATTTCATACATTTGTAATTTATACCATGGTAAAATGCAACAGAATATTAATATGGAACAACTTAAAATCTTCCTCCTCCTCTACATTGCAATTCACAATGAAGACTTTTCTCTAAAGAAAGCAAACTGCATAGCTGAAAATACTTTGTAATTCACATTCACAGGCTGTGCTTGCATCAACACATCAGGATATTTGAGAGCGAGTATATGTCTTCATTTCATTGAACTGACAACACAAATTCAGCAGTCAGCTTTGCGGCTGTGGCCATACTGCAGTAAAAGAATAGGACTGTGATATTTTATTCACAGAGTCATTTCACATAGAAAGAAGTAACAGCATAAAGCAGAGAAATCAAACTCGGCCTCCTGTCATACTCAGAATTCTAAACATCATTCAGAATGAAGAGCTTTAATGCGCCAAAGTGGTTTCCAACCTGGAGGTCAGACCCCCACGAGGGGTCACAAGATGGATTCAAAGAGGTTACAAAATGGTTGATGATCAACCTTTGCTTGTCAAATGCTGTAAAGTTTAACCTCTGTGGGTTTTTAAAAAGTAAATCAGATGAAACAGTCAAAGTCATGGTCATTTATTCCACAAAGTCCTTTTCTTTGTCAAAACCTGGATACATTACCATCACTGCAACTCCACCTTGGGAGTGTAATTCCAGTAGTGTTTCATGTATTCTTACATTAATCTACTGGCCTCAAGTAGTGATGGTGCCGCCAAAGCTACAAAGGTTCGGTAAGCTATTTCTAACTTCAAGTGCCCAGATTTTTTTCATTTCCAGACTTGTAGCCCTTAACCCCAACTGATGCTAACTCATGTGACATCACTCGAGGCGGTTGACCAGATTTTATGAGCAGCTCTGCTGGAGCAACAATTGGCTTTAAATAACAGAGTGTGATATGTCAAGTCAGATCAGAGGAAGACACAAAACGTTTGGTAAATGGTGCTACACACCATCTAAACAGTACAGAGTTCATAATCAGTTAAGTAGCAAAAAAGAAAACGGTTTCATCCTGCAACTATTGGATTGGTAAGAAACAAATTGATGAGGCTGCAGGTGCGTTTTTGACAATTTCAACAGTTTTCATTGATTTTCAATTGTGCACTCTAATGATGTGGGTTGCACTTCTCAAGCAGGGATTGTGGTCCAGGACCACAATCCCTGCATGAGTGACGTTCGATGTTAGTATTACATGCACACCTAGCTGCAGCGTCGGTAGTGCCAGCCCTATCTTTCTATTTGGAGTTTGCCTTTGATAATGATCGGTAATGATGATGATGTGATTTTTCTTTATCTTCATTCAGAGAGAGAAAGAGAGAAAAGGTGCGAGCTAACCAGAAAAATATGGCGCTTCACGTGTATATGTGCATATATTTTTTTTTTCGCATCTGTTACCTATTCTAAGGTTTAGGCATTTAAACTGTAGTGAATAGCAATGCAGTCCAGGCGCAAAACTGAGATACTTGCAACAGGAACTGGTACAGCTGAAGCCAACATCCAAGTCCTTTAGTCCCTCGTATGGACCAGGTATCAGAATAAGTGGATCCCACCCTTTCCCAATAATGCAGATGTCATTTTTTAGGGCCATCCTGTCTAGTAAACACTTGTCTTTCAATGCATACCACCAATTTGTAATGCAGGTGCCAGTTACAATCACTTAACCAGCAGCAGCGCCTACACAGGCAGGGGTGAGGATCTGTTACGTTATTTGGTATATCATCTCATTATGTCAAACAAAATCCTCACTCCATAGTGACCAGCTTCACATAAGAGCAAAACCACACAACTGTACCTTTATGTCTACAACTACTGCAACTTTTGTTTATCTTGTGACTGGAGTAAATGTGTGAAGATAAATGAAAAACAATTTGAAAAAACTCATTTATTTTCCTACAACTGTAAAATTGGTTTAGTATGACAAAGGCTTATACTGACTTTTTCATCATTAAAAACTTTTCAGAGGAAATCAGAACCATGATTGTAATCATAAGAATTCAGCAAGAATAACAATTTTATTTTTGCTATAATTTATGGGCTTAACAGGTTTTAACAGCCAAGTCTTGGCTTTAAACAGCCAAGGCTAAAATGTTTGCAGTTAACATTTCTGCAAACCAAAATTAAGTTCATATATTTGTACATGTCATAGGCTACGTACCGCTTTGACATATCCTCCAAACATGTTATATATCATTTTTGACTTTCATTTGGAGGTGGAGTAGATGGTGGTTTAGTTTTGGGCAAGTGGGTTGCCGAGCTGGTGACCACTCTTTGAGTCTGCATTTCAGCATTTGTAAATGTGAAAACAGTGGCTATGCAGTTTCTGCAAATCACAGATATGTTGAAACATTCCTTTATATTACAGCGTTACCTTTTGCATACAGTGGGTTCAGTTTTCAAATCCATGTTGTGACGACAGTGTGAGTTGCTTACCAAGCAGATAACACTTGGTTAGGGTTAGGGGAACACAATTTTTTGGTCAAATTCTCCTTAAAAATATCTGGTTGAGTGACACTTACAAATGTTGAGCGCCACAGTTGAAAAAACTTGCTGTGGCTTCACACTTGTTGAAACACAGTCTCAAACAGCAGTCCTGGCTTGGCAGACACTTGCCTGTAACCACACCACCACCCACTGAACAGCTGATATGACCATCAGGTCGTAAACATGTGATGTCAAAATGATTTGTACAAACACCAGTACGGTAGCCTGTTACATGTACACTCACGTTATATTGTGGCGACAGGGCTGAGTACTCCACATGATGAGTATTCATGTGTAAACTCTAAATAATTCCCTACAAATCTTAACTATCAATCAAGGGAATTGTTTCACAGTACTTTTATGTTGCACCATTTGCAGAACAATTTAATGTTTCTCAACACTTGTCTACTGTGAATTAATCGTTCTGGACAAACAGTACCTAGAGAATGTGACATAAATGTGCAAAGAGAAGATGAGGCAATACAGCAGTAGAAAATAAAGTGTTCCTAATTTCCTCAGTATGAAAATATAATCGGTAATGAAATTGTCTCTGTGTAAATACATGTTGACTATGGCCAATGTGACAGAAGTACACAAAAGTGAGCGCCACATCATCCAGACCTGTGCCATTATTGTTTCTTCTAACGATGATTCTGCTGTTTTTTTATTGTCATAGCTCTTGCTGTTGATAATGTTATTGTGGTTGCCTTTTTGGTTGTTCTTTTTATTTGCTGCCCCTCTTTGTGTATATTGCTCTTTGATCCAGTGTACCAGAGGAGCAGATCACGAAGAAAATGAGTCACATCCATCACACACATACACACACAGTTGGTAGATGTGATCATAAAGAAACAGCATGAGATTTAAACATTTTATCAACTCTTTGCTTCCTTCATACTGTCACAAAAACGCTTCCTGCTGTGTTGTTTTATACATGAAATCAGTGTAGTTTTCACGCCCGGCTTATGTAATCATACACAAGTGATCCATAGTTTGTGTGTGAAAGGAATCATGTGCCTGTGTACTTGGCAAGAAGCACTGAGTGCTGCAAAACGCCTCTGTGCACGTTTATGCGTGTGCACGCAATCACGTGTGTGTGCTTGCAAGCCTGTGTACTTGGCATGGCGTGTCAAGCACTGTAAGCCCATTTCCCAGCGTGGGATTTGATATACAAAACGCCATCCAAATACTTCCTGGAGCACGTCCAATGAAATAGAACGGGAGCGAGGCGCCATCCCCCATTGGCTGTGGGGCAGGAAGAGCTTGTTTATCAGGCGAGATTGACTCCTGACAGCTTTATTGTGCGGAGCATCCCTAGATGGCTGGATTATAGCGGGCAGGAGAGGGAAGAGGAACGGAGGACAGGAATTAGAGACAAACAGAAAAGAAAGTCGGAGAGAATAGAAGAGATCAGCAGTGAGAAAAAGAGGTGGGAGTGAGTTACACATGCGCAAGTCACACATAAGTCATGTTTGTCACAATCAGGCCAGTCAAGTATCTTCTCAAGTTGAAAAAGTCACAGAATTAAATTTTTCATCCCATTATTTCATCAACTGTTTAATCAAGTCCCTAACTGACCCTTCACTAAGCCCCGTCCCTCTTGGTTACTGTTGCCACACCTGTCAAGATTTACATTCTGGAGCAGCACATACTTTATACACTGAATCACCATGTTTAGTTAAAATACCTTCGGGTAGAAAAACACTGCATAATGCACTAGTTTGATGTTTTCATATCTCATTATTCACGACATTTTCAGTGATGTTTGGTCGGACACCTAATTTACCTGTTGGGCTACAGACTAAAGAAAATGACAGTATACATTCAGTCTGAACTAGCAGTTAGTCTGAGATGTCCCTGTAACACAGTACATGAAATAAGCACAGTAGAAACGTCAGATGAAGTTGGACCAAACCTTTTTTAGCAATGTATCTTTAAATGTGACAGTTACAGCTGAAAAATGACAGAAATAAATGAATTTGCATTCACTGACCAGCCACAACATTGACACCACTGACAGGTGATGTGAATAACATCAGTCATCTCATTTCAATGCAATGTGCTGCTGGGAAACTTTGGAGTCCATTTGACACAAGTACAGGACCAAGTACACTCCCCCATGGCGATGGCACTTCCTGATGGCAGTGCCACCCACAGCAGGACAATGAACCCTCCACAAAAACTGTTCAAGAACAGCTCAAGGGACACAACTAGGAGCCCAAATTCCCCAGATCCCAGTTCGATCGAGCCTCTTTGGGACATGCTAGAACAAGTCTGATCCATCGAGGCCCCATCCCCCAACATGCAGGAACCAGAGGATCGACTACAAACGTCCGGGGGCCAGACACCACAGGAAATCCCCAAAGGTGTTATGACCATGACTTGACAGATCAGAGCTGTTTGGGCTGCACAATGGGAACCTGTGCAATATCAGGTAGGTGGTTTAATGTTGTGGCTGGTGTATATCCACAATGAAAATCGACCACCAGTGGCCTATCCAGAAACAACGACTGTTGATAGCTCAACCTTACGTTGATTTGGTCTATACTTTGCCGTTGGGTTATTCTTTTCAGATGAAATCAACCCCCCTAATTTGACTGGTAATACATGCAAAATTCTGTGGCGCTGCTAATTTATTAACATAAAATAAGAACACAGTATTTTTTTCTAACTTTGAGAGTCGAAATCCTTTGGCCAATCAGGCACAACTTTGTCATTAAAGAGATGTCTTCATCAAAGCGGATGAACTTGCCATATACATCTAGCATATTGAATCTTTTTCTGTTGTTAAGATTTTGCTGTCTTTTTTACTGTAACTAACTACTTTCATCGCTGTAGATAAGTGCAGCCACAATTTCTATTTGGTAGTTGTTTGTTCTAATTACACAACTTTACTACGAGCCCAGAGGACCAGAAAACGGGTCAGTCTTCCCACATTTCCTAAGCTGATTACAAGATTCATTATTAGAAGGTAGCTCATCTCAATGTCTGTGAATTATGAACATTAAAGTACCCAAGGGACTTTACACTATGCAGACTGTTATACCAAAATTTTTTCTAGCAGTAGAGCAGGCATTTAACGATAGGGAAATATTCCTTCACAGCAAAAATTGTAGTTACACCATCACTAAGAATCTTTTTGATTCGCTTCGATCAACAGGCACAATCAGCACACGTCATTTACTCAATAACATCATAAACTAACTTGTGATGTTGTGTTTGCCACCGATGGACACGTATTGACTCCCACAGCGTACAATTTTCATCTTCTCGACAGATGGCCTGAGTCTTTGGGGAAGAAAAGAAAATTGTGAAGTGGCATTTTCATTTTTTTTCTTTCTGTGACACGCAAACTGCCACAGATTATTTTTTAGACATTGTGCTATTATTAATTTTTTTAGTTTGGTGTGGGCATTTTATTTTCACACTAAAGGAGCCTTTTTTATTACATTTTGATACAAGAAGTACACCTAGGTCAGTCTCCAACCACTAACCCTGGAAAAGAAGTCTTAAATATATACATGAAATATAATAAAAGTGTGAGGCTAAAGCTGCATTTACCAGTGAACATGAAAGTGAACATCTTTACCTGTGGATGATGATCCATGGAGTTCACAGGGAAAAACATAACCTGTGAACCATCAGGGTGTAACTGTACTTGGTGCATGCTGTCATAGGTAGAATCTCTCAAGTTTAACTCATCTGATCCACACTCCAATCCACTAAGCTGTGGCAGTGCACCTGAAAGCTGACTTCCAACTGCCATTAAAAACCCGAAGAAGCAGAAGAAGATACAATAAAACTAAAAGAAGAAGACTGAGTTCAAACAAGACACTGGAGCTAGAGGACCTGTACGCTTCTTTCACATCAGCTGTGTGGGAGGATTGGACTGGGACAGCGTGTTGGCGATGTTCGACAGTGTATGTGAACATTGAACATCAAACATGCCAACGTATATGTGGTGGCCACACATGGTGACCACCTTTAAGTTGAGTATTTTGTTATTCTTTTCATCTTAAATGAGGACACAGACTTTTCTTTTCTTTCATCACGTTTATTAACAGTTGTTGATTAATTTGAGTGCACGCATTTTAGTTAACAGCATGCTGATTGATATTCCTTTGTTTGAGTTAAACTTACTGTGTGTCCTGTGTGCAGCTCTCCCCAGCTCTGAAAAGGAGGCGGCGCCATCCAAGATGGCCTCTTATGGAAACAGGGCGGGAAATGGAGGAGGCCACCTTGGAGGTGCCAGAGGGGAGGCTGTCTTTTCTTTGAGATTTATTAATTTGAGATCATTTAAGAGCTTTAAGTTTAAGTCATTATTTAAGTGTTTATATTGAGTATATATAGGTTTTCTTTTGTAGTCTTTGTTTACATTATGTTTCATTTGCAGTATGGAAGTTGTCGGTTATGTCTGTTCCCCCCCATTGTCTGTGTTGGCTAGCCGAAGTCTATATAACCCCACCTTTTATCTCATTTGGGAGGTCGAGTATGTTGAGTTAAGTTGCTATCTATTTAAGTTGACCTCAGTTTAAGTTTTAGGGCCCTAGAGTTATTATTTTCCTAATTTTTCTACTTGTACAAATATACTTTGGATATTGTTTCTTTGAGTTGAGTTTACAAATAAATTAATATTCTTTTTGACATTTACACCTTGTGTTCTTGAGCCTTTACTGTTTGTTCCTTGACAGTATATTAGACAGCATCACCCCGATCTGTCAATCAAACAGAGCCAGGCTAAAATTTATACCCCGCTGTTTTTAGGGAGTCTGTAGATGTGAAAGCAGAAAGGGCCAAATACATGGCAGAAGCAACTTCATATTTCCATTTGTTTTTTCTTAGCCCTAAATTAAAATATGACCTATGCTCAAGTGTATGTTCACTGTTAACCGCTTAATGCACTACTCTCCAGTTGAAGCAGCCTCCCACCTATAGAAGCTTCCTGAATACCTGAGGTCTTCTAAAACTGTCAACTCATCTCAGACAGAAAAAGAGGTTATGTATCTGCATGTATTAAAGACACTGTAAACTGTAACAGCAAAGTTTGAATTTTTTTCGCAGTTTACCAAATTCCATATTAGCTAACATGAGCAACTGCAGCTAACATTCAAGCACACAATGTTTAACCCGTTCTATATTCTTCTGTTCTCATGATTTCTGGATTCCCCTTCTAGTCTCTTGATTGGTTGATCCTCTTGATATTCTGAGGAAACGGGTGTTGAGCAAATAAAGACTCAACAATCAATTAAATTTACACATAAAACCCCCCACAAAAAATCGTAATATTGCAGGTTTTTACATGTATTGAAGGACTGATAGCCCGGACGATAACCACAGCTGGTTGGTAATATGTGACCTCTGTGGTGCATCAGCAGGAACGCAGAGATGTTGCGATGTTGTCCACCAATGACTTTTATTGATGACAACAGGTTATTGATGTGTGGTTCGACAATAAAGCAAGAACAAACAAACAGCATTAGCACACAAACAGTGCTAACAGTACTGGTGCCAACAATGCTTACAGCATATTCTCTGACCACCCAACCTTGAAATTAAGCAGCTAATTAACAAGTGACTGGTATCACTGGGTGCACATCAGCCTAAACCTCATGACATTATAATAATAATACTGATATCAGTGTTAATCCTTACATGTGCAGAATTTCAGTGTGTTTCAAGTGTTAACATGCAGCCAGCAAATGTTGCCCGAATACACAAATGCAATTACACCGTAAATATAAACTCAAGGCACAGAGACATACATCACACAATTCTAATGACAGGACATTTTGGATGGCAAACTAAATATTTAGACTGGATGCATCTTTCATTCTCATCCACTTTTCACAGCAAGGTACAACTTATCAAACATGGCCGCCAGCACTTGTAACTTGTTAGGCAATACATTAACAAAGACACTGATTGGCCAAACTGGGCAGATTCCACCATAAAAGGTGAGAGAGTGTAAGGCAAGGTGAGGGTAGCACAGGCAGGGACAGGCTATAGTACAGCAGATGTAAATGTTCATTCTTACTAATGTTGTCATTGATATCTTCTTTTTGTTGCCTAATTAGATACTTAGCATTTTAGGCAACAGATATGTGACACTAACATGTCAGTTTAATGCTATTGGACAAAATATCCCACTTTAATTTATACCCATAAACATGCGCTGAGGCTTTGTGTGTTTCACAAACCTTTAGGAAATCTCTCTGTCCTCTGCTACAAACACCAGGAATGTGCGAGATTGATCTTTAAAGGGCATTCAATCAGCAAAATAAGTAGGCAGGCTTTACTAAGCTGTACGGATCTATAATTTGGATGGTGTCTAACATCATCCTGAGTTCCTCATACAGTAATTGATCGAGCAGAGCATTGTCGGCTGATGCTTGTTTGTCTGGCGCTCAGTGCAGGGACAGCTGGGACTTCACATCTGTCAATGAAACCATTCCAATTATGGCTGCAGAGCACTTGTCCATGTCTTCTGCTTGCATCATGTCCATGTCTTTCTCATTTATTTTACACTACATTTTAAATTAAGAAATGTAATTTCAGTTCATCTAAATATACAGCTTCAAGGTGATACAGCAGGTTATCCTTTACCACTGCTATCAGACGTAACAGGGAGGTGGCTGGCGAGGTCTTACTGCAGAATAAACATCATGCTATTGCACATTTCTGTGGCCAGTCTTCAGTAGAGTTTGGTGTGCAGAAACAGGAACACATATCTGCACTTAATTCCTCAATCTTGCTTAGTGGGTCTTGATTTTTTATTATAGCTGAAGGAATGCAATGACTGTGGGGCTTTTTGAGGATGGTAAGGTTGCAGTTTTGTAAGTATTTATAATCAAGTGAAAAATGCTCATCTTAAAATGTTAAAGAAAGCGAGAAGAAGCACCAAAAGTTACTGGGGTCTACTCTGGGCCAAGACCCCTCCTCCATTCAAGATTTGTATAAATCCTTTCAATAGTTTTTGTGTAATCCTGCTCAAAAACCAAACAGACGCAGGTAAAAACAGTGAATCTCCCGGAGGTAATAAACTCCACAAATATATATGTAATGTCACACGTCTGTATGTCATCCTCTGGTCCATGCACACTCTCAACACAGCATCAAGGAAGGAAGTGGATTTGCTTATAAAAGAGTACTTAAATCTTATAGCCTGCTTCAGATTTTATATTGTCAACAGTTGCCATGCTGAGCTGCAGGAAAACATCGACAACACTCCCATTCCCAACAGCCTCCATTTAACAAGGATGACAGCAGCTTTAGCTACCAAAACCATTGTTTAAAGTTTAGTCGGAGGAATGTGTAATTTGAATAAAACTAGCGCAGTGCCCATTCAAAGTACACAGACTATCTGTTCAACAATCACTGAGAGAGGCAATACCTGGAGCAGCTGCCAATGCTGCCAAGCAACGCTCAACATTCTAGGCCTTGAGGAGAGCATTAGTGAGCAAACTACTGTTGACAGAAACTTAAAACCTCACCTCCAGTACTTGCTGAAGAAAAAAAAAGCCCACGTCGACTATGTCTCCCCACTCACCCAGACTCGTTTAACCTTTGCTTTTTGTCTATTTTTTATTTATTAATATTGAACTTGCTGTGTATCCAATTTGCACTAAATTAGACACTGCATATCCTTGGGTTCTCAGCAACAGACCTGCCAAGTCTGAAGCAGATCAGATAGACAGTTCTCGAAATATGTGAAGGATGGACATGTAATCTCCAAAACAATGTTGATATATATTGAATACACAAAAGCAGTTTTTCTGGATATTCAATTCAGAGGCCATTTATAGAAAAAAATAATTATACAGACATGTTAGAGGGTGTGTTTATGCGCAGCGGTCAGCTAAGTGCTAATAATTTACTGGTTGGGATGTAATGCTCAGTCAAACAAAAGTTTATGGCAAACATTGCATTGTGAATTGACGATCACATGTCATGACTGAAAAGAAACTTTGGAATTTGGATTTGATCTACGTGTAGAGCTTGTTAATGTGAAACACTGGTTATACAGTTATTTGGTCAGTAGAGTACAGAGCCTCATAATGAAACCTTAAACAGCTTGAGGCACTTGATAAAAGACCAAAGTCATTCAAATTTATCCCTGTGGAGATCCCTTCATGGCAGATTATGTAACAATCCGTCCAACATTTGTTCAGATATTTTACTCAGAACTAAAAATCTCAACCAGCTGTCAGAGTTAGGAGAAAACTCAGAGGATCACTGAAGTCAATAGGCTCTGTTCTCTTGGGAACATGAATGTCTGCACCAAAATGTATTTACTTACTGAATAAATGTTGAGATATTTCATTCTGGGCCAAAGTGGCGAATTGCCGACTGGCATCGCCATTCCTCAAGCCAAACGGCGAGCCACACATTCAGAGGTGAATGTCTGAATATTGCCATACGGAAGTCTATCTCACTGTTTTGTAACATTGCCCACAATGGAGCAATAAAACTAGAGACAGCTGTCTCTGTGGAACATGAACAGGTTTGGTTGTTTGATGGTTTACAAATTTCTGTTGACTCGCAGCAGAATTATCAAACCGTGAGGCACACCTTCCCAGTGGGTGACAGAGAACTGACAAGGGCTGCAGGGGAGGGATGTGAAGCAAACATGCTGCGTGTGGTGAAAGGGCGAGACGCATGCCAGTGTTCTAAATAACAATATCTCAGTAGCAAGGAAGGGCCTTTTTTTTTATTCGGAAATACTCCTAACTTAAGTACAAAATATCTGATTTCATTCAGACAGACAGTGTATCACGAAAAAGCAAGAGGGCTTGGGATTTTTTTAAATGCTGCACAGCATGTAGCACTGACCACATGGTGCGCCACTGACAAGAACAATCACAATGGAATACAAAAAGTCCCGTGTTGCAAACAAGAGAGTTCACTGAGTAGCACGCAGGAACAAAAACACTCAGATAATGCAGCAAGATGCACATGTGAGGGAGGAGATAGAGAAGAAACAAGCCACCGGTGTGACAGATAATACAAAGAACACGTTGGCCGAGGGGCCGGACCCAAGCTGGCCCTGGATGTCCCTGGCCATCGTGTGCTTTCCTTCTGGGTCTCCTGATCCCAGACCCGTTGGGACTTTGTGTGGGAGTTTGGGGACTCCGGGGGTAGGCGCAGGTGTTCCGTGACATCGCAGGAGCTTTGGGGCTGCCGTGTTGGGCTGGGGTGGCATGGGTCGTTGGGTTTTTCTGCGCAGACTTGTGGGGTCCTTGCAAGCTCAGCTGCATACCATCGTTGTAACAGGAGAGGGACCAGACTGCCTGTTTATTCTAAATACCCTTAATTTATCCCATGACAGTTGACTTCTATTTTTAAGCCACTGAGCAGCTCAATTGGATGATTTGTCAGTGAAATACATGGCTCAAGGGCCCTTCAGCAGTATCAGTTACGAGAGGGAAATCCATTAGCATTCCCTCTCCCTACCACATTTTCCTACCACATCCAAAGCTTCAGGTCACATGCCCATTTCCCCATGTGAAGGATCCTGCTCTTGCAATCTGCTGCTCGTATATTTCAAAAGCAGCTGACTGAAGATGTATTTTATTCTCAGATATCTGTGATGTGCAAATGCAGCTAGCCTCTGAGGTAATCAGTGGTTTCTGCTCCGGATCACACCTACACAAACTCTTGCATCATGTGCTATTATTACTCTTTTGAAGAGTTTTACATCTCATAAGAGACGGAAACGGCACCCAGCAGGGGCAAACCAGCTAATATCTCATATGGAAGGCTGTGCACGTCCATAGGTTAAATGATTGCACCTATTTACTGACTTTAGAGCAATACGCTATCAGCCACCCCTGTGCAACAAAAGAAAAATGAAAGACATTAATAGTTACATCCTGCGGTGAACTCTTAGCTCAGCGATAGTAGCCCCAGGCTGTGTGTGTGTGTGTGTGTGTGAGAGACGTATGTGTGTGTGTGAGTTGACCCTTGCCAGAGATAGTCAGTGTGTGTACACTAATCCTATTTCCCTACAGTGGGAATGAGAGGTCTTGCTGGAGACATGCTTATTGTTGGGACAAGATAAGGATGTAATTCACGAGCGTGCGCAGATGCACACACAAAAACTGCAGTACGAAAACAGCCATACCCTGTCCTGACTTAGGGTCATTTATTTTAAGCAAATATTCAGGTACTTCTCTCCGTAGAATCAGCCTAAAAATCGGCAGCAAAAAGTGGAGCAATTATTTAAACATCTCAGTAGAATTTGACTGTTCGTTAAACTCTACGAACAGCCATCATGGCTTCGAAACCATAACTGGTAGCAGTGATGTGAGGGGGTTTCTGTTTTCCATATATAGAGTTTGGATGCTGATTTGTTTTTTTTGTCCCCTCTCCAAAACCACAAATATAACTGCAAATGTTTATTGCAAACATTAGCATGCCTGGCTAACAGGCTTACTGCATACAGTAGCCATACCCAGTGTTACTTCAAAGGCTGGGGTCATTTCATTTCATACTACAGTATTTTGTGGAATTACAGATTATGTTGCCAAACTCGTTATTGGACAGAGGGAGTCGGGGTTGAGAAACTCAGTCTAGATAATGACCTCATACTAAATGCTGCATAATATTTCTTGGAATTTACATTAATTTGAATAGCTTGAAAAATTTGCATTGAATAGTTATTCAAATATTTACGCTACAACGGACAGAAAACTTGAATCCCAGCATAATTATGTTGAAGCGGCCCCAGCAACAACAAAGACAGTCAAAGCATGAGAACTGGAAGGAGAGGAAGAAGGGGGTGAGGCGGAGTATAGTGGGTAAGAAATATGACCCATAGGTTCAGTTACAGTTTATAATTAATGAAATACAATGTTCTTTCAAAACACATTCAACTCACAGTGTGTCCATGTTAGCAGAGACTCCAGTCTACAGTGTTGTTCCAGCCTGTCCTTATTAGAACAACCACTACATACTGCAGGTCGACAGTGAAAGCTGCTTATTATGATCCATGATGACATTTGGTGTTAGCTGGCGACCCCAAGTGGCTCTAGTTATCATTACAGCTGCAAAGGAGGACGCGAAGAGAAGTAGTATAAAGAGTGAAAAGTCTGTATAGGGAGGAGTTAGAGGATGGACGGTCAGGTTATGTCCAGTGTGAAACCAGAGGTCAACGATGAGTTCTTTCAACTCACTGTCAGGTACGCAGGATGGGACCCAAACACAGGGCACACAAGCCGGCAGGTGAAGAACAAAAGCTAGAAAAAATGCAAAGGCAAACAAAAAAAAGCTAAACAAAGCATACCAAGAAAAAGCAAAGTACCAAGCAAAAGAAACGTATCAGATCAAAGGGCAAGGGTAAAAAACAGGAATAACACAGGGAATAAAAAACAGAGAGACAATGACTGAACAAAAGACTGGACTTACATACAAACTAAACTAACAGGGGGATGATATGCATGTGGAGTGAGGCAGAGAAACATAGATCAGGCAAACGGTTGGAAAAGTACTAGAAACAGGAAAGGGGCTGATAGGGTGAAGAACGCTGGACAAACACTGGAAGGAGAGAAGGGCTAATGAGGGTGATACTGTGCCGGTGTGGAGGGACAATGCAGCTGCAGAGGAGCACAAACGAACTGGACGGAAAAAAGGGTCAAAGACAGCACAAGCCCACAAAACACAAATAAAACACACATACAGTCAAACTAAAATGACAGGACCATGACACTTACAGTGAAAATTTGTTGTTTTGGCAGTAGCTGGCAATTGAATTGTTAGCTACGAGTTTGAGCTGTGTAGTTCATACACTTAGCTGATAAACCTGAGAATTATACAGGACTGGCCAAAGCTGCATTTTGACACAAGCAACTTTTGTTTCTTAATTTCTTAAAGATGCTGACTTTTTCAGTCTTTAAGCACAATATTATGTATGTCGTCACCAAATGTATATGTCCCACGTTACCCACTTGAAAAGGTTCAGCTGGAAACACTGAAAGGTTAGCAAGAGATGGCACTTTAAACAGAATCATGAAGGTAATGCTGACCGTAAGCCTCATCAGCTAGCTAACTATAGCTAAATTCAGCTGTTCTGAAAATCTCTGAGAATGTCATGGAGGTAAATATGCCCCGTTAGCAATCGAAACTGCATGACATGCCTTGCAAAGCTAGAAAGCTTGAAGGACATCAGTAACAAACAGGGCAGTGCTTATTGAGCGGTCAACTGAGGGAAACATAGTAAAAAATAAGCACAAAAGCGGAGTGCATACCTCCACCAAGGCCCAACACTCCCATTTAATTAAATCAAGCCTAATCCAATATCAAACAAAACGTAATTGAATTGTCTCAATCTGGAATTGTATTAGGATCTCCATCATATTGTACTCACTCATAGATACCAGCCAGATTATTTCCATGAAGATCCATGCATTATTCATTGAGAAAAGAAAGTGTAGAAAAACACTATGTCTCACAATGTGAAAGGAAAAAAATCCTCAATCTGTCCCTTTATCAGGATCAGCACCGACATGTAATGGGGTCAGTTATTTGCTGAGACCCATCCTCCATCCGAGTTTTTGTGTAATCCTGTTGACAAACCAACCAACTGACAAACAAAGAAGAAAAGAGGTGAAAACATAACATCCATGGCAGATACAACAAAAAACTATATTTTTTTCAGTTCAGATTAACTCAAGACTTTTTGATTCTCTAGTCAGTAAATGTGAGTAACCATGTCCTTCAACCGTCCTGTCAGAACAGCTGATGAATACATGTGTTTCCTTCTGAAAATAACCATCTTGTGTGTAGAGAAAAGGAAATTTAAGTTAAAAATTCTGCAGAAAAATGAGAGTTGCAGTACTAGGGGGAAGACAAATGTATCTTTGGGAGAGAAATTGGGCTGTTACAGAGCAGTTGGTGACCCCTGACCACAGGTTCAAATAGTTACTGAAACACTGTGACACAGTGAAGAAGAAAGGGCAGACAGGGAGATAAGGCCAGCAACATCCAACCAGGGTGGAAAAATACTGAGACATACTGCTCAGATTGGAGTCCTCTTACCCTGTTTGCCGACATTTCACTCCAGTAACTAACCAAAAAACTTGTTAATCTGTACACACAAATATACGAATCAACCTGCAAGATAAGAAGCAAGATGACACACAAACTTAACCTGAAATAACTATTCTCTTCCTCATCCTCCATATTATATAGAAGTCCTGGCTTTTTGCTACTACTATACAATCTATAGTATGGATTTAAAAAAAGTCACAGGAGTTAAAATTAATATATTTTTTAAAAAACCTGTTGGTTAGCTCGTCAGTCCTTGAAGTCTTCACATTGGTGATGGTGATGCATTTCACCTTCTTTAATTTAATTAATTTCTAGCTGTCAGAATTTGAATACTGGCCTTATTGTGGCCACGTTGGACCATTCACTTACAGCAGATCCAAAGAGATCACTTCCTGCTGTTTCACATTAAAACCTGTTCCTTACTGAATCATTAAAAATGCATTGTACACAATGGACAGCACACCAACAAGTCAGGTTATATACAGTAGGTCCCAAAGCCAACCTATTCACCTGCACATACTGCACATACTGTACGATAATAAGAGCTGCATCCTCTGCTATCTCTTTAGATGTACAAGATTGGTAGACAAACAGGACAATCAATAAAACAACCAGTCACAGGCCAGAGAACATTAAACAGTCCTGCCTTCCATTCAGTGATATTTAAAAACAGAATAGTGCAGTACAGAACAGAATAAAGAATTTAAACAGGACAACAGAGGAAAAAATACATAAAAAATAATCTCACCACAAGGCCCATATGTGGCTTTTCATACTTAATTCCATGATGAAGATCATATGATGTATATGATCTCCACAACACGGTTAAGAATGAACTCTGAAAATAGAAGAGAAATAGAAGTTTAACGTCTCTTTATTGGTTATAGTTCTGTTATGTAGGATTTACTGGTGTCAGCGTGATAGTGACGTCATAGTGATTTGCAGAAACTTACTTTGCCAACATTTATTCTGTTGAATTGGTTTGCTTGTCTGAGCCAGTTCACCTGCAGCACATCAATCACCTGGCTTCTCTTTTGCTTGTGTAAATTACAGTCAGTAGTGACAGTTTTTGAAGGCACCAACAGCCTCACTGTCTGAATTCATTTCACAGTTGTTTATGAATTTGCTGCATCTGTCTTCTGCACAAACTGGTCACCTTCCAGTCACAGGACAGTGCATAACCAGCAGGCTGCTGTACTGCAGGAGAGGACTTCAGCTACAGGAAGTAAATGCACAACATTTAGTTCCTACTGTGTGTGTGAACCCATGCGTAGGTGTTTCTCTAGTGTGTGTGTGTGTGTGTGTGTGTGTGTGTGTGTGTGTGTGTGTGTGTGTGTGTGTGTGTGTGTGTGTGTGTGTGTGTGTGTGTGAACCTGTGTAGGTGAAGCCTTTCCTGGTGTGAAAGCGTGTGTGTTGCTCTATGAGTGGTCACAATTTCTCTCATGGCCACTGAAATAACAGGACTGGAACCCACAGCAAGGGGCAGTGAGCGCGCACACACACACACACACACGCACGCACACACACACACACATACATACACACACACACACACACAGAGAGATCCAAGGTGAGATCTCTGTTAAGGACTAAAAAGTTTTTTCACTAAACTTTCAAGTATGAGCTCAGTCTGAATTTCAAGTGTTTTTAAAGTCAACCAAAAAGAATCTGTAGGGAATTGTTGTCTTCTAAAGTGTTACATTATTTTCAGACTGGATGACTTCAGGCTGGTCTTACATCACTTCTGCTCAGGTGATTACAGGATGTTGACATACATCGCTGTCTGTGTGTCGCTAACAAATCGGCTAGCCAATTACAAAGGCTGCTAGAGTTAAAGTGGTACACAGATTTGGCTATAGGATGATGTAAAGGGAGGATGCCATGATGGCAGCTTTACCCCCTTTGAGTACAGCCATTTGGAACACGTATAAACTTTTGCCTTTAGATGTGGTCAGACCACAGTACCAGCTAGCTAATTTCCAGCACACAGAACCCTGAACCCATGAGCTGTCAGTAATGGCCAAAAGAACAAGATAGCGGATACAAGTAGTGCTCAGATACAAGTAGTCATCTGAGTACTGTCGTGCTCAAATGACGTTAAAGCACACCCTCGAGGGTAATATTGCTTAATTACATAACATGACATAAGTTATGAAGGTAATGTAGGCACGTTTGTAGCGGACGTTACATAAGCAGTGTAGTGATATTAACCCAAACCAAAATATTTCCCTAGACCTAACCAAGAAGCTTTAGTGCCTCTGACGGCGTGTAACTTCTCATTTGGTCTTTTTCAGATTGGCTCTCTGTTCTCTGTTCCAATATTCCTTCATGTTTGTTAAGTTTGGGTACAGTTTGGTTTGCCACATCATGGCTAGTTTCACTCTGCCCTCCAGTGGTTACTGTATCTGTTGTGGTTAGGGCAGCTGTCAACATTTTAGAAATGACTTATTGATTATAAGATGTTGATTAGTACCTTTAGGAATGTGGATGTTATGTTTCAGTTAAAAGCCGCTATATGCTTTAGTATAGGCTAAAACTACGTTTCTCCATTGCAAACTTAGATTCTTTTGATATACCTACATATGTATCTTTACCGTTGATGCAATCTCAGTTTCTGTCACACTCTAATGTATTATGCATCTTACATAAAGCTTACTTACACAGTATCCTCAACAGCATTTTGTTCTGTTTTCATTTTTTCACTGTTCCCTTGACAAACCTGCCAGGCTGATCTGTTTAGAGGAGTGTTAAACTGCCTGAATATCTATGTAGGCCCACACATTAAACAGGAACGGAACTTATTGAAGACAGAACATAACAAATGTCTTAATAACGGAAGGAGACATTTGGTTTACTTGTCATTAAAACTGCGAGGCCCTGAAGCAGAAAACTATTCTCTTGGAACCTCAGTTTCGTTTTTTTCCTTGTTGGTATTACAAACCAGGGCTTGCAAACAGATATTTTCCACAAAGAGATTGTTACAAATCCCTTAATAAAATGAGGAGGATGAGCGGCGATGAGCTCCTCCAGCTCCCGCACGGCAAACAAGGGTTGTATTATTGTGTCTGTAACTCAATATACAGACTGTCACAGATGCCCCTACCTAATACAGTATAACACACACACACACACACGCACACACACATTCACACACTTGATCAAGGACCATTGGGAATCATTGGTGAGAAACTCCTATATCAGCTTTTATTAGCAGCCTTTTGTGGGTTTGTGTGTGTGTGTTTGTATGTCTGTAGCATGTATGTTTGTAATTGCAATGTGCTCAAGAGTTTGTGAGTATATCTGTGTGTGTTGACCGTGTTGTGCATCGGTCAATAGGAGCATGTGTGTGTGTGTGTGATGCAGAGGCTTTGTTTAATGTCACTGTCTGTGCTGTAAATTGACGAACTGCAAGAGACCCCCCCACACCACTTCTTCTGCAGGCTTTCCCAACTAATTACAAATACTCTGCACTGGAAAATGGATTACTTCAAAGGGCACACACACACACACACACACAATGATGCACCTTATTCATGTGGCATGCATGTACACCCACCCTGAGACTTGTACATGTGTTTCTTTGCACCTTGCGAGCAACATGCTGCACGTGACATTAAGGTAAATTGCTGTTAGTTGTATGTAGATTATAATGTTATCACAGGCACCTTTTCACTTCCTGGAACACAGAATCAATTTGTGTGCATGTGTGTTAGCGTGAGTGCATGTGCTAAATGATAAGCACTGAGTGTAACTGTGTTTGTGAGAGAAACAAGCAGGAGATGGAATGCGTGTGCGCGTGTGTGCATGTGTGTGTGAGATAGATGGTGGAACTATCAGTTCGTTTGTGTGTTCCCGTCAATTGACATTCAGAGGTCTCCCTATCGCCACTTCCCTCCATCATTTGGTCATGTGGACCAATAAATCTCTACGCATCCTCAGAGTGGGATGTTTTATCGAATGCCCGAGCGATCCCGCCAGAGGAAAACATCTGAAGCAAATGAGGGAGACTCGAAAATAAGTTCAGAAAGGCAATCGCTAACTGGAGGAGAGTGTACTGCCGGCGAGCTTGTCTAAAAATGCTGGTCAATATCTGGAATGGTCTGCGGGGTTATTTGATGGCGGGGCTCAACATGACATGAGCATTGCTGCTATGATTTAATGAGTCGGGGTGAGAGGCTCCAGCCAGCCATTGTCCTCCTGTCAGGCCTCTGCCAAGAATTCAACACTGTTGGCTGTAAATAGAGTTAAAAAGGCGCCACGAGTAGCACTTCAACACCAATAAATTACATTAATTTTAGGATGTAAGAGCAATTACTGTAAACAAACAGCACCAGTCACTGACACCGCTGGCTGTCAGCCTTACACACTGCAGAGTCGCCGAGCTGTTAGACTTGTGCCGAGTTTGAAGCTTCGTTTCCAGCATTGCAAACACTTGTTGAAACAGTTTACAGTAACAGGATAAGGAGCTAGTCAGGATGCCCATGCACTGCTATACGACTGATATGAATGTTTATTGGCATTATTGCAGATGAGACCCAGCTGCAATCACACACACACACACACACTCACATTTACCTAAGCATGCAGCTCCAGTGGCTTATTTATTAAAACGCTTTCATTGAAAACTCTTGAGATTGTCAACCCTGAGATGAGGGAAACTCTTAGTTCTCAGTTTCAGAAAGAGTGGTAATTTAATCTCTGGGTCAGTTACCATGGTAACATGGTCTGTAGACCCTCCTGCTGAGCCTAAAGACGCTTTCAGACATGGGCTGCCCTTTCCTCCTGAATCCTGATCGATGTTGAAAACAAATTACTCCGCAGAACCATACATCAGGAGATTATTTTGAGACCCCAATTAGCCAACCCAATCACCAGAATAAATGTTGGTAATGCAGTTACTGCAAAACTACAGGTAAGTTATAACTTACATATTCTCCTGTTGCAACTTTAAGGTTAGGGTTACTTTACTGTCTCCCATGGGAGAAATGTGTCTTGTTTTAAGGGAACTGCTGCATCAGACTAGATATTACAGTAGAAAAGAGCACATGTATAAGAATTGCCTTAGACCAAAACACAGAGCAAGTTAATCAGAAAGTCATACATACTGTTTAAACTTGCAAGTTAAGCATAATCCTTAGAACCTACACATCTTTATACATACAGTAAATAAATATCACCAACAATATGACTCACTTACATAACTCACTCAGGTTAGTTTAGGTTAAATCTTTAATTTCTCTCTATGCTCTGGTTAGGTTTAGGCACAAAAATCACTTGGTTATGGTTAAAAAAACATTTGTTTGGTTTTTTTGCTTAAAATACCTGTTTTGGCTGCCACAAACACAGCTGAAAATTGTCCTGAGGTCTCCTTAAAAATATCCAGAGGTGTCACACTTACAAATGTTGAAACACAGCCTCCAATCACGTTCACTGGCTTTGCAGCCTTGTCTCTTCTGACTTCCTCTAACTAGGAAGTCTTTCTGCCTGTGCAGGTACATTGAAGGTTGTCTTACAACAACAGAGAGCATACATCACAATAAAATAAAACTATTAGGCCCATATCTCATTCTCTGTCCTGTCAAGCTCATGTGATGCAGCACACAGGATTACCCATCTTAAAATTAAGTGGCCCTGTGTGATACGAATGGATCACGAGTGCACTGTGAGCTAAACTAAACACAGTTACACATACACAAAAATGTATCAGATATATAATTAGGAGAGTTTGATGGCCAGCTGCTTAGTGACAGAGGGTACTCATGCCAGCCCTCTCTGTTGGCCCCTTACCCTAACCCTGAGCACAGCCCCCAACAGCATTTCAATGTGGTCAAATGCTCAAAGCCGGGTTCAAGAGCCTACAGTAACCACACAGAGGGCATGTGCAGTTCTCCATAATTATTTCCAGAATAAGAGGAGATCAACGCCCTGCCTTACAAATGAACAACCCTGAGGAAGGCCACCCCACCCGCCCTGCAGATGTCCAGGCTGGAAGAGCTGCAAGACATAACTTGCTGGACTCACCACTGATTAAGCTACCAACACCATCGCCCCGGTCTATACCACAAATCATTCATATTTCATTTGATCTTCTTTTTATCCCACAAATACATGCAGCAATCAGTATCTATATATTGTTCTGCAACAAACATAGTTCACCTTTTACAGATACGGTAAATGGGAAAACACAGGGATGACATCAAAATCTCGAGTTCTATGCACATATTTAACCTGGTATTTACTGAACATCTGACTGTCTAACTAATCAGTGCTGTGGAGAATGGTGGAGCCTCCTCGTGATTCTGCCCTGCCACACCCTGTTACAAAGGATAAGAATGGGGTCATGTCATCTAACCTCTCTCGTCCCATTTCCCTGTAAAATAGAGCCACAAAAGAAAAAGAAAAAAAAAAGAATGTGCAAGTTTGTGCATTCATTATTGATTCTAATCACTTCAGTGCACATTTTAAAAGTAAAAAGAATATAAAACATTTACACGTGGTGAGAAGTATCTACCCTACATAAAAATGAGATGTACACCTCTCCGAATCCCTCTCTTTGTCTTCATCATCATCACCACCATCATCATTCTTTAATGACGAGAGTGTTCTGTTTCAGTATACTTGCCGAAATTAAACATTTGAAAAAATCTCTGGAGCACTGAGAAATGAGTCGAGACAGACACATACGGTAAACTAGTTATTCCTGTATCGATGTTGTAATGCCATTATCACAACTCAGAGGCCCAGAAAGAGTTTGTGCTGGAAGTAAAATTGTAAATACAATAGGATTGTTAGTTGTAGGTTAAATCCCCAAATTATTAATGGAGCAGCAAAAAAAAGCTGCAGATGACATAATGTTTGTTCACGTCTGTCAGCCAGAATAACACTACACCATCAAAATACACCATTTTCCTTAAGCAACAAAAAAATATTATTGCATCTAACGGACTTGTTGATGAAACCTATATTCAAACCTAGTTTCTAGGCTTGGAAAACAGGCCAGAAATTACTACTAACAATTAGTCATGTTAAAATATCCTAGTAGAAAAGCCATTACAGCCGCACAAACAAAAACAAAATACATCAGCCTGTGAGGGCTACACAAATGTTCGTTATTCTGATCTCGAACAGTATGTTCAACGTGATCTGAACATTTATGGTGGACGGTAAACAACAGAAGAAGTAAACAACACTTTAATATGTAACAGAAAGCTTCAAATATACTGTATATTCTTGACAGGGGCATGCGTGTTAACAATGCTATCAAACAGGTCACAAATCAAATCCAAGCACCAGTTACAGAGGGGGTCAGGCTGAATGTAAACCATTCCACATTGGTCAGGTCATGTAAAGGCTGGAGCATTGAAGTGTTATAGGATGTTTTTTTTTTTTTTATGACTGATCTGGACAGGCTGTGCAACAGAGCAGTTCTTTCAAACACAAGCAATAACACAGTGGTCACTTTCATGTCATTGCAGAACAAACCAGACTGGGGAGAGTTTGTCAATATCAACATCAATCAGTGAGGCCTTTTTTGGGGTCATACCTCATAGGATGGGATTTGATTTTGATAGAGTCAAATTGCTTTATTAAAAAGAGTCACTGAAAAGAAAAAGGTTGCATCCAATTCCAACCCATCTGCCGTTTTGCTTCTACTTTTCTGATATGCATGCGATGCTGCTGCCTGAGGAGAAAAAACAGACCCTGATTTCTGTTCTGTTCTGCTTTTATCTCGGTGAAAACAGTCTTTTTAGCTTTTACAAACAAATATCGGGAAAAAAACGGTGATGCAACATTTACAGTATTAATGCAAGAAAGCATTCAAGTCAAAGCTTGATGCTCCAGAAATATCTTCCAGACTCCAGAGTAAAGGCTCATGTTACCAAGATTTTATATTAGTGTCATGGTTATTGCACAGTTAGGACTCAACTATGATTTACCAGCACTGCATGATTTTCTACAGTCACTTACGAAGACCACAAAATTCTGACTAATTAGTGTTTGTGTCAGTTCTTTTTCCCCAAGACATTTTCCTACTTTTAGTTTCTTCCTAAAGTGAGGTGCTGAAGACCTGATGAGAATCTCCACTGGCTGTGCCCGGGGAATGTAAATGTTTCCCTCCACATCTGAGGCATGCTTCCTTTTAACATTACAGGGTGTTTCTTCTTCTAAACCCACAGATGGGTCTGAGGTTGATGGGCACTGCTGGGCTCTCACAGCCCATCGTGGGGCTTTCCCTACCGCTGTTGGATCTCCCACAGTCGAGCCTGGGACTGTAAAGAGGCCAGCTGTCGTCAGGGACTGCAGGGAAGCGCTGCGCATGCTATGATGCTGAGGAGGCCCCGGACGGGCTAAACAGTTCCTCTTCTCTCCTGCAGGGGACAGACCGGCGGCATGCAGCGCAGAGCAGAGAGTGACATGCCAGCAGGCAGAGAGACAGCGAGCGCTGTGCGGTGTGTAGTCTAACTGCAGCTGTGTACTACTGCGGAGCCTCACGCCTCGCTGTGTGAGCGCGCTGTCTGTGAACCTGCCTTGGGGGGAGTGCAGGGGATGACCAATCGTTTGACACCGTTCAACCTGTGTACTCAGTAGAATGGGGTAAGCCCACTAACCTGAGCACACAGCGCCTCTCCCTTTCTCTTGCTCTTCCACACACATTGATGTACACAGTGATACAGGCTGGCAGAGTAAATGGATTTCCTTGTTTGTCTTTTTTCCTCTTTGTCTGTCTCTCAATCTGTCACAGAAATGGTTACCTCGGCTGACAATTTACAAAGTACAGAGACTCCTGGTGGTCATACAGTTGAGAAAGCTAATGAACTGAGTACATGGATTGATAGACTGATATAAAATATTTGGATGCATTTAAGGGATCTTTCTCATCCAACTCACCACATTTCTCAAAACAGCAGCTTAGTCAGTGGCCCAACGTATCAAACAATGATGCTATAGGAAACTTGTGACAAAATCAGGAAAAAAGACTCAACAACAGCAGCGGGACAGCAACACAAGTACAAGACCTTCATCACATGGTCACACTTTGATTAGGTTTAGGCAAGAAAAACACTTAACTGTAGTTGGGTTCAAATAACTATGTTTCTTTTGTAACTTCTGCTACAAACGTACCTGTGTTAGTTAACCTGCAAATCTGTAAATGTTGCAAGTTAGCGGTCCAACATTCACAATATGTGAAATGATTCTCTGCAAGCTCCATTTTGAAAGCCTAGCATGTGCAAACGTAAATCTAGAAAAGTGTCATAGTTGAAGTTTAGGTCCTCTGAACAAAACTTTCATGTTTGACGGTTTGGGAATGAGATCAGTTTGTATGGCCAAAAAGTAATTGGTGGGCAAAAACAGTTGCTCTTGTGTGTAAAGTTACAGTTAAGACAGCAGAGGACCTGCCTCATTTTCTGTCAACTCTTTTTTGTTTGTATAAGAGTGAAAAATTTCCCCAAATATTTAAAATCCTAACAGATTCTGATGACAGTTGGTGGATGCTTGATGAGAATCGATAGAATCTGATCAACGCACAGTCTTGATGAAGCAGGTTAGCTGAGGTTTTCATGGTTTTCTCACTTATTCAGTCATGAATAATGAGACTGTTTTCAGGACTTTTAATTTCAAATTATGATGTGCTGATCCTGCCAGAGCTTGTGTCACGAGGAGAACCTTCTCTGTCTTTGGACCAAAGGCAAAATTCAAATTAAACTATGATCCTCTATTAACTTAACATGGCAATTGCTCTTGACTCATGAGAATAATGAACTCATTATATAAATTATTTAAATCAATGATGTCTCACGGCAGTTTGAGCTTTTAAAAATATAGAACCTTTAGTTTACAACTTCCTTTACTCAAAGAGAGTTTCAGAGCGTATAAGCCATTTCAGTCACGTCCCATATATTGATCATCCCAGCAAACTGTTTTTTCCTTGTGTTAATTTATTTGTTCAACCAGCAAAATCCACTGACAGTTTAATCTGCCTTGTTTGGATGTAAGAAGAATAAAAGAAAACACAGAAGTAACTTAATTGTCAAAGTGTTTGTGCCAAGCAGCAATTTGCACCTGGTGTTTAACAGACCATTTAACGTTATTGGCTGACTCATGAGGCAAAATGAATTTACAGGCGAATAGAAGTGCAACATTAATTTTCGTCTTTGTGCCACAGAAACATAATTTCGTTTCGTCTTTTTTTCTCTCTAATATATGGCTGTTCATCTTGTGTTTGAATTGGCACAAGAAAAGGGGAAGTTTCAAGGCAATTATCTTACAGTGATTATCATATTCCTCCTAACTCTGGGTACGAAATATTTTACACAGCACAGCTTAAATAAATGCTGACAACAGATTTGCCTTTTAGGTTCACCCATACACATAGGCCAGTTTGAACTTTAAGAATGAACTCCCTTTGGCGTGGACGTTGGGCTTCATTTTTGTCATTATTGTGACTGTTTTCGTATAAGTGTATAACAGTGCATTACAATAAATCATTAGGTCTAAAAAAGTTGTTTTTTGAATCTCCGGGCCGCAGAGAAAGAATGAATATGTTATTTTATTTCCATTATATTGACGATCATACTCGGAAAGTTTTTTTTATTTTGAAAAACGGATTCTCTTTTAACAACATCTGTCTGTTCCTCTTTGCGCGCTTGACATGTACCTGCCTCAGTCACGGACCGGTAGACCCTTAAAAAATCAAGCTAGCTAAGATTACTGAAAAACAAACAACTTCGGAGAGCTACTATGCAAAGAAAAAAAGAAAGGCCCAAAGATGAGACGGAAGAAGAGGGAGATGGACAACTGTATTGAAGTTGGCTGTTAAAGTGCCTGAACTGCAGCTGCGGGGATGGTGAGTGGACAACTTCTGTAATTTTCTTACAGCAGAATCACATGCACATCACACGCGCGGGTGGGTGTTCTCTTCTTCTATTTCATTTAGGCTTGGATAGTGTTGATGAAAAATGTATTGGATGCCAGCCATATATTGCATCAGATGAGATGATGTCTTGTGATTGTTTGAAAGTTGACCGTGGCTAGAAACTGAGAACTGTGCCACAGTATATGCACCCCTGAGGTATTGAAAAGCTGCTGACACACAGGAGGCTTTAAGTCAACAAACCATTATTGACAGACAAGATGGAGCAGACATTGGCTGTTATCCAAGGCTGCCTTCTGACTTCATGAATATCCAAAGCCATTGATATAGTGACTAGAGGTGATACTTTGGCATAAACAGAAACACTATTGTGTGCCAAACCTTTTCTGCCCAAGGAACACCCTGTTTTCTGAACCTTATGACGTATACACATACTGCCAAAGTCATTTGGCTAGTCATTATGTCTTTATCATCTCCAGTTAATCATATTATTGGTATATCAGCCTGAAAGGCATAACACATAGATTTAGTATTTTACTTTCATAAAGCAAGGGGACTCACAAATGATGCAAAAAATTCCTGACTTTTCATCCCTGCTTCCTTTCTGCCAATGTCAGACTATGATCAGTCAGTTAAATGACTGATTTGGTTATCCTTCCTGGTTTATTGCTGAACATTATACCAATCTTAGTTTGAGTTAATGGGGTGATTCTAGTGGGATTGCTTGGCTGAGGTCAAACTGACTTGTTATGTCCTTAAGATTTTCCTGTTTGACTTTGCAGCCTAATGAGTATTTAGATCCCCAATAAACTCCTTCCTTCCTTCGGGGTGTTTCTTAGATGTTCACACAACATGCAACTGCAATTAGGGAGGTCTGTTTACGTAAACAACGGTGAAGGACACGCTTTGAGATCAAATAATCTTTGCTGCTGCCCTACCCACTTTCATCCTTTTCTAAAGACATTGCATCCTGGTACTTGGAATGCAGTCTTGTGTGATGTGTCTATATGCTTCTAGTAGCTTCATACAAATGAAGGATGTTTAGATGTTCCCCAAGTTCCCCAAAACTTTCACCTGATTTGTTGTAATTTAAACATTGCGTTGTTTGTATCATCACCCAATATCCATTTTTTGTGCAGCATGTAAAGTCTTGCAAAAAATTCTGTTATAGGCAGGTTTTTCACAGTGTCATACAAGACCAATATCATTACTGCCGGTCACAGCAGTAATGACCTTTATGGTTCCACATATGAACAACTTTTCAACACAACTGATCAACTGCAGAATCCATATGTATGCAGACGATGCACTTCTATACTACTCAGCATAAACAACAAAGGAATCCAAGCAAACCCTAACAGAGAATGTAGAAAGAGTCAATGACCTATCCCTAAAGCCTCAATGAACTGAATGCATGCTCCCATGCTTTCTGAAATACTTACTCACAGTGACATAGGATCCTTGCATAGAGTGGAAGCTACGTATGGCCAAGGTCATCAAAAAAATGTCATTTGGATGCTTTAAGAAAAGCAAACACATTTGTGAAAGTCCTCATCATTACTCACAATGCCACTTTCCAACTAATTTCCAACCAACACATCCTCACACTTACTGAATAGGTTGATTATCAGCATACCTCAAAACAACATGACTCTTGCAGCATCACACGTGCTGGACCTTCTTCGTATGCTAGCAGTTTGGCATTAGGTTTAGGCAATAAAACTACTTGGGGTTGGGATAAAGAAAACATAATTACATTAGGTTATGTACGTGATGTTAATTCGCTATTTTAGTAAAATAAAATAACTTACCATTGACTTCTGGCTTCACAATGGACATGAACAGCAGTCTCCTGAATGAAAGTCATGTGCTTGTTTAACCCTGACTGTCCATCCTCGAATTAACACTATTTATACTAATTAATCCTCAGTTCCTCCTTTGCAGCTGTAATAATTATTACCCCCGTGAGAGGCTGCAACCTGACAATAAAAAAAGATATGGTTCATAATAAGCAGCTTATATATATTGCCTGTTTTATTGTGGTCTCTGGAAAGCAGTATTGATACTAGCCGTTTTTAGACAGAGCACCAAGCCGCCAATTTGCCTGTCCTTTTGGCGGCTCGGTCCGCAGTTTTAGACAGAGGCCGGCAAATTGGGGGTCTGTTTTGGTCCGCCGATTTTCCGCCTCGGAGGGTACACTTATTTCCGCCTCGATTGCATCTAAAACCGAGGCGGAAATGTGCCGGCCCGTGGGTGAGGTGGGCGGAGGTGTCAATGAACTGCACTGCTGTGCGACCCACAACCGAGGAGTTTTAAAACCAGGAAACAGCTGATCACAGCAGTCAGTCCACCATTGCATTCGCCGACATTAAGATGAGCAACTGGACAGCCGCTGAGATCCAGGAGATGCAGCGTCTCCTGGATCTCAGCGGCTGTTTAGTTGTGTTAGCTTGTTGTTGTGTCGGCAAGCAAGAACGGTCGCTACTTTCAAATTAAAAGCCCCCGCTAAGAACCCAGTTCTAAACTCCAGTGGGGTGCAATGTAAATCTCTTATTTTGAGGACAAATTCTGTCACTGTTAGCAGCCCAACTTCGAGCTTCACGTCACGTCACATGTTTACGCCTACCTCAGAGGCGGCTTTTGGAAAAGGAGGAATATTACGCCTCAGTTTTAGAAAGACAGGCCGGCACATTGCCGCCCTTACCTTACCTTACCTCACTGGTACATCTATCAAGTCCACCGATACTGAAATGGCTGAAAATGACGACAATCACAGAGAAGCAGATGGGGTTTCTTTAATTGGTTATATGTGATTTTCAAAGCCTTCTGTTTTTGAGATTACCTAAAATCCCTCTGCTTCTCTTTTCCAGGCTTTACAATATGCTACTGGCTTTATTAAAACTCTGTAATTATTGTATTTATTGAAAGAAAAGCATATTGATGCTGTGAATGACGCATGACAATTAGCCATGTCATGCTGCTCTAAGAGTAGGTATAGCGGGGCTGAGTGTGAGTCACACCATAGGTCCTTTGGTGCAGCTCCATCTGTAGGCCTATTAAGCTTTGGGGTGAGTCACTGAGTGAATCATTTGAAATAGAAAGGCTTAGTTGAACGCTGGTTCCGCAGGAAGCGCTAATCTGTAGTTTTATTATTTAACTGCAAATGAGAGCTGAAAATGTTCCCTTGAATCTTTTATGATTGTCGCAGACACAAACCATGTTCTCCAAGAGTCAAAAATGTAAAGTCATTTGTGGTAAATGAATGTACTGATTTTAGTTTCTCTCTAAATCAGTTGACAATACAGTTACAGTAACCTTTTTTTTCAATATTCTGACAAACAGGAAATACAAGGATCTCTACAGAAAACAAGACAGAGCACAGACAGAAAGGATATATACCCACATGTATCCAGTGAGAGCTTTGTAATAGTAAGAGCCAAGTTGTTGAAAAACAACACAGTATAGCTGCTGTAATCAATCATTTTAGATTCATAATGGATTTGTGTAATGTGAGAGGTGTTACTTACCAAACCCACAGAGATCCAACTCTGCAGTTTCCACCACCACCAAACAGCAGACAGACAAGGTTAGTGACAAGCTGGTGAACATGTTGGAGCAGGTTATTACGACTCATATTTTCATTTGAGCATTGACCTCCAGCAACTGTAGTAATTATTGCAGCTGCAAAGGCACTGAGGAGATGTAGTACAAAAATGGATGGGTCTGTATAGGGAGGATGTTGGTCAGGTTAAGCAAGCACAGGACTTCAATTCATGAGACTTCTGTTTGTTTACAGTGTGAAACCAGAAGTCAATGGTGAGATCTTTTAACTTACTAATGTGGTAAAGAAACATTACTAAGGCAACGTATGTACTTTGGTATCGTAAGTTACGAAAGTAACATAAGGATTTTAACCTAAAGCACAATATTCTTGACTGAGTTGTTTTGTTGTCTAAACTAAACTGGAACCATATGATGAAGGTCTAGTATGTCACTGCAACAGTGGGGGAATTTGGTATATGTTTGTTTTGGGAGACAAAGTCGACTTTCCCCGTCTTTATCATCAAGCTACAAGTTTTGTTTGTTGCTTTGACTGAGACACCCCTAGGTAGGATGAACATTTATTAACAAAAATTAAAACCTTATGTGGAATAATAATGCCTGATTGAGCTGCAAGCGCATGTCTCCAAATGTACTTTTTTAATATCTGGCTGTGGTAGATTTTTGGGGGGCACAAAAATGCAGTTTCCCTTAAGGAAAGAGTATAGGACAAAAGAAGGTTTATGTGTGGTGTCACAGAGGTGACAAAGGCAAACAGCAGTGTGACTGGAAAGTAACTCAATTCGCTGTAATATACAAACCCTGCTGAACACACCTTTTGGTACTAGCTGCTGTATCTGTTGAAACAGATTATGTGACAGTGCTGTTGCTACTGTTTATTATGTCACTGTTGAAAATGTACAACAGCTGACAAATGCCTTGACTCAGGGTCTTCAAATGCTAATTTCCATCCTGTCACAACAGGATGTATTATTGTGTTGTATTGTGTTTGACTCGCCTTTACAGGCCTCACACACTTCCCCTTTTCAGTTTTACATTACACATTCAAAACAGAGTCTCTGTGTTGGATTTAAACAGTGTTAATCTTGTGAAAGGAATGCTGTAATAGCTTCAAATAGCTTTGGCTATGTATTAGAGGACTTAGAAAAGGGATGCCTGTTAATCAGAAAGTCTTTGTAAAACCCTTTTCAGTTAAATCAGTTTAGTAGAGCTAAAGGTAAGCTAACTGTTTTTCGCAGTTGTAGATACTTCTTATTTTTTGCCTTTCTGGTATACCCAAGTGGTGCAACCGGACAAACTTTATCCTTGCCTCTTTCAGTTCACTGGTAGGCTAGAAATGTTAGAATTGGCCTGAACATGGTGCATGAAGGGAGAGCATGTTGTTAACTAAATCAAATTATTTATCTGTTTAGTTGGCAATGCAGGTAATAGCTGGAGATATGTTTCACTCACAGTGTTAAACCAAAAGACCAGTGGACCAGTCAAACAGCACTACCAACCTTGAGTCACTGCCACAATAGGAGTAAGGCTTCTGTATATTACATGCTGTGTCTTTGTATTGAAAAATAAGAAAAGGCAGGAACTATCACATCGCAGGATGTACAAGGTCGACATGAACTCAGAACCATCCTGTTGCAGCTTTTTTGCTGAAGGAAAAGGACAGGAAGGACAACTTGCAAAGTTCTCATTTTCCATGACTTATCTACATGAAAATATAACACTACTCACCCTGATTGAAGGGTTGGGACTGCTGGATTAGCCCTTGGACATGACCCAGGTCTGAGTACTAGCAGCTTGTGGGAATGCAAGAAATGTCATGATATGCCCAAGAGTAACATGTAAAAGTGCCAGTAGTGCATATCAATGAGTACAGACACACCCACAGTACTGAACGTGTGTTTTTCCAAGTCTGAGTTTCCTCAGGAGATGTTTCTGGGTTGTTGGGAAACCACAACAGACTGTTTATCAAGTGGATTGAAATCTGGGATAAGTCTTTCACACATGCACGCACGCACACACACACACACACACACACACACACACACACACACACAATAATATTGAATTAAGTTGTGGTCTGCTTGTTTTTGCAGTGCTGGTTTTGGAGGCAGGTATTTCATTGCTAGCTGCCATTTGGTTTATTGCTTTGTATGCTATGACGGAGCTGTTTCATTTCTATTTCATAATATTTTATAATTTGTGTATTTTTTTCATATTGCAAAATATGAAATGTCAGTTTTTCCAATATTATTCAGCCCTTGCTAGAACAGTTGGTGCTTTTTAAGTAATACCCCACATCTGAAGCTTTATGTTTTACAACGTGTTCTTCAGGAATATGATAACAGTGTCTGGGGATTCGACCACTATGGCCACTTTAAGCTATTGGAGTAATCATGTGGCACTATCCTTACAGTCATGACCATGTTGGATGAGGAGGTAAAATAATGATGTCATTTGAATTCACTGTCACCTATTTATTCCACTATGAATGTGTGCACTTCTGCATGTGTGTGTATGTGCACGTGCACATGGCCCACAGCAGTGCATTTGCATCTGACACTGTCCTCTTAATCCTGCTATGTGCTTGCGTCTGTGAGTCTGCACATCCTACAACATTAGCGATGCATTTCAGGTTCATATGAATGAATAATCGGAGTGTTTTAGACCACATTTATACTGACTCACACAGCAGACGCAAACACGAACTGAGCACGCTGAGGCCCACTATTGACCCATGTAAAAGCCAAATTAAAACTTTAAATAAAAGGATGTGTTTTGACAGCTGCTGAACAAGATGCTGATGTACTAAGGGTATGAATTAAATATTAGATAACGTGCCTAAATATGCAGCATGCAGAGTACGAAGCACAAAAATAGGAATTTTAAGATCAAAAGTTCACAATCCAGAGGAACCTGATAAAAACAGAGTTTGCGGCACAAAAAGAGAGTGGACACACGTGATTTTGTTAAATGGGTCGTCATGATCCGTGAGCCTATCAAGTAGAGTGGCACGAACACTACTTGAATATGGGATTACATGTTCTTTTCTGATGCTGACTGTACGGGACTGATTGAAGTGGCGCATAATGTAATTGCTGTCATTGAAGCAACTGTTGAAAAACATATCACACAGCTTCATAACTGTTCTCTTTTACCCCTGTCTTTTAAAAAATAGTGTTAAAAAATTGCAATTTCAGGTTAAGTGCAACCAAACAGTTAAAACCATCTGACGGCAGCCTGTTTACGAATTGTGATAATGTGTTCGTCAGTTGTTTTTGGCCAGATCCTGGTGAAATGTGACATTTGCAGTTAAAGTGAAACTCTTGCCGAAATGCAACCTCGGCTTTTTTTGTGAATGTATATGAGTCAAACCTTTGTGTAAAAGCACGAAAGAGGCACTTTTAAGATTTACCGTATTTTCATTTTCGGGTCAAACTCATTTTAAATGGGAGTACTTGGGGCACTTTAGCGATAGCATCAAAATCGCTATTTTCAAAACACTAAGAAGGCTCGACACAACATGAAACTTTATTCATAGTATCACCAGGGTCTCTACACGTGAACTCGAGCATTAAAAACATTGTTTTGCCTCATATAAGAAAAGTCACATGAGATATCGCATGGATAGTTGTTGCCGGAAGACAGAAGCGGTCCACCTTAACTGTCCTCTATGTTACGTTGCATTCGGAGATCGATACTTCTCGGCTGCCATGACGACGGCGAGCAGAACAAGCAACTGCGAAGGTGAGTTGTTCAAAAACTTTCTTTTTAGTAAACACTGTGTACACAAACAATGTTCTCAATACTCGTGTTCATGTGTTGAGACCCTGGTGATACTACAGGCAAAGTTTCATGTTGTGTCGAGCCTTCTTAGTGCTTATATTTATTTTGATGCTATTGCTTAAGTGCCCCAAGCACTACCATTGAAAATGAGTTTGACCTGAAAACGAAAATATGGTAAATCTTAAAAGTGCCTCTGTCGTCGTAATTATGCTGTTACACGAATTTTTGATTCATATACATTCACAAAAAAAAGCCTAGGTTGCATTTTGGCGAGAGTTTCACTTTAATGATGATTCTGGAGGATCACATTTAGGTTAAAGGTCCCATATTATGCAAAATACACCTTAGAGCGTTATTCTATCAATAATATGCATCCCGGCCTGTCGACAATCCCCCCTGGTATGAAAAAAGTTCATCCTCTCCCTTTTTTGCTTTCGCCACCTTTAGAAAATGTGTGCTTATACAGGCCAATTGAAGATAGTCTGTCGGTACCGTCACCGACAGATTAGACGCATTAGAGCAACATTGCTCTGTCGTTGGCTGCACTAACGAGCACCAGAGTCTTTTTAAACCTCCCTTATCGGGGATCTTGAGGACTCAATGGATTTTATTTTTAATGGGAATGTACCCACAGCAGTTCCCAAAATGCTGTATGTGTGTGCTAACCACTTCACATCGGACTGCTTCAGTAACGAGGGTCAGTACAAAGCTGGCTTTGCCTCGACACTGACCTTCGTAAAACGATCAGTCCCACCCATACCGGAGCCAGCAACTGTACCCGAGCCACTGATAAGTCTCGCCACGGCTTGATACTATTTACAGTTGCCTACGAGTCTGGAGAAGTCCGCTGGAAATCGGCTAACTAGTTAGCTCTGCTTCGGTCCGCTATGCAATGGCGTTTGAAGCAAGCCTAATGTTAATAATATTACGAGGGAGCTTGGTTGTCACAGTAAAAAGTCTGGAAACATATGCAGACTGGAGACAGAGACGATGCGAACAGTGTCCAAGAGTTTGGAAACTGTGTTTGAGACAAACACAGCTTTCACTAGCTGTTAGCCATTAGCTACCTGGCAGTAACTGTAACAACACATACGAACAAACTAACATTATCCAGGCACACTAACCATTCTGAAACGTCCCGCTGCAGCCACAGAGTCTGTACTCTTCAGGAGCCTCTCCTTCTGGGTTCGATTCTGGGTCAAACTCGTTCGGTTGAACGAAAAAATCTCTGCGAGCCATAGCGTTACACCCACCGTAAACATTAGCGCATGCTACTGCTAACACAGGGGGAATCCTCTCCATGAGAGTGACATAGCAGGAAGGGCTCTCCAAGTAGGCGTTGACAGATGGAGCTCATTAGCATTTAAAGGTGCAGGCACAGAAACAGACTGCTCTGAATAGAGCTCTGTAGAGTGACTTTTAGACAGCTGGAATTCAGGACCGCGGATGGGTTTGGGGCAATGCATATCGAATACAGAGTTTTTGGACTTCTGACAGCTGTGTGAAATTGATGAAAAACAGTATAATATGGGACCTTTAAAACAACATCTGGAGAACAGGTTCATATTTGTGCTTTTTAAGTCTTATCGTTTCTGCCTCTGTTTTAGAAATTTCAAATCATCTTGCAATATGTTAGAATTTTAACTGAAAAATCAATAGTGTGAAGAAATAACAATTCTGACATTATGTCTTTGCCTTGTGTTCCAGAGATGTCTACTGAACTTAGCGTGCTAACCAGCTATCCCCGTCCCCAAAACTCCTGTGCTGGTATTATGAATACCAAAACTCTGTATGTGTTCTGAGAACAATGTCTAAACTGCTAGCTGCGAGGGTAACTGAGCTTACTAGTGAATAGAGGTTACAGTTAGCAGCAGTTACTCTGGTTGCTTTGAGTATGAATTTGACAGGACACCAATTCTTACATATTGCTCATTTTAAAAGTCTCGTAACCTTGTATTACGAACACATTTTCTAGAAAGCAAAAGTGCATCATGAGACAGGGACATATCTCCTCTGACTGGTCTTACCCTGTACTTAAATATAGGCTTTAAAGCTGCATTCATTTATTTTCTTTATTCAATTATCACCTAGAAAAATATCTGCTTCCTTAGCTGCTAAATGCTCCATTTCAGTCATCAGATGCCGCTAACTGTTTGTCTGCTGTTTGGTGCTGGCCAGGCAGTGCACGGTGGCTGTATAGGACTTTTCTTTTGCTTACAACAGCCATTGATTGGTTGGTTTGTCTGCAGGACTGCACAAAAACTACAGCCCGTATTTCCATGAAACTTGATGGGTTGGATGGAGGATCGTCTCAGCACAGAATAGACCCTATTGACTGTTGATTAGGATCTGGATGAATAGACTGATCCAGCATTTTTTCTCACTTTCTTCATAGGGCAATATTCCACTTCTTTCCTGATTAAGGATTTATTTAAACTTGTTTTAGGGTATGATTGGCCAGCAAATGTTTCCAGCACCTTGACTCTTGTGTGCAACAAAGATTTTAGATTTGAAAGCCTTTGCAAAGTGTGACAGTGAGCTACACAATAAAATTGACAACTATTGTGGTGTTGTCTAACAGCATCAAAACACATTTCCATTTGACTTCCCACATTCAGTCTGCTCATCATCAGGTCAACTGTAAGACACAAGAGGTACAAAATGCATTAGTGTTGAAGTGATCTACCATGTGCAAAGTGGATGTTTTATTCCACTTTTGTAACAATATACAAACACTGAAGCATAGGACAGTAACAGTCATATTATTTGTTTTGTAGGATTGTATTGATTTGCCACACAACACATACTGTCTGTGGCTGGACAATCATGAAAGGAGTTTTTGAGTACACTGATGTCACAAATATATGTAAGTCCTGCTCGGATGTTTTCAGGATGGTCTCATGTCAGTCGGATATTAACTGTGAGACAACATGTACAAAACGGTGGCCATCAGCAACGTCTATCGAAGCTGTTGCACATTACTGCCTTCAAAAAAAGGAAGCAATACGGTGCCTGCAGCACAACCTGCCCCAAAGACTGTTCTGTCAGAAGGGCTTTGACGAGTCGAGACAGAACACACATATTCCTCTTTCACCCTCAGCTAATCTCATCTGGTTTTGCTCTCTTTCTACATCTTTAACACACACACACACACACACACACAAAAACACACACACACGCTGGAGCCCCAACTCAGGTGTGATTAATCATTCAGTCGTACTGCCACAATCATACCGTTGGGTAGATGAACGTCACTGTGTATGTGTGTGTGTGTGTGGGTGTGTGTGTGAGACAGAGGGTAAGGGGATATGACAGCTCTGTGTCAGGAGCCTTTGCCTCTAAGGCCAGATTTATTTTATTCAGGAGCATGTTAGCTGACTGGTTTGTAGCCTGCAGTCTGAATCAATATGAGACAAGATGTGAACACACACACACACACACACACACGCAAACACACACACCAAATTGAAAAACCTAATATATAATATTGATGACTCTCATTTCCTCACACTGAATGGATTTTACAATAGAGCTTACAGTAATCCACAGCTTGTAAACTAATCTATTTACATTTATGTAGGCCTACAGCACATTCCAGTATGCATCTGTGCCCACTTTGTGTGCTTGTTCGCATGTGTGTGTTCGTGTCTGTATTTTCTTTTTTTTTTTCCCATTGTACGTGACACACGTGCCGGGGGACAGGTGTCTTTCCATGTTTTTTTCTGCCGTTGCATCCTCAGAATAAGTGTCTTAGGGGTATTTATGTTTATCTTAAATGTTCAAAAAAAATGAACAACATTATGTACAGTGTTGAAGAGATATCTCCTGAGGTTAGCATGCTAACCAGCTAGCCCCTGCCCATCCTGTCTCGTAATCAGTGGCAAACTCAGGATGTTTGAGGGGCAGTGGTGAAAAAAATATAAAGGGCACCAACTGTACGCAGTGGGCGCCATCACGCAGAAAGTTCTGATACCTTTATAGTTAGAAAGGGCATTTCACCATGTTTTGACCCATAGAAGGGCTCCCCAGGCGGCACTGTATCATGTTTTAGGGCACTTGTGCTGCTTTTTTTCGAACATGGGGGCAGCTGTGGCCCTAATGTCACTTTGTACCATCAAGAGACATTAGTCTGAAAGTCCCCATAGTTTCACTTCGGAGATGTAGAAGCTGCAAGTTTGTGTCTTAATAAGTAAATAGACTCAAGAACAAAAACAGGAAACGAGATATTTGCACACCCATTTTTATCAGTAATTAGAATAATAAAACCATACACCGTCTGAGTTCAAGCTTCTCTCTTTAACTGAACAAAGATGAGCTGAACTGTCTCATTATCTGCCACAAAACACACTAAATTCAAACTCAGCATAAACAGAGTATTCATCTCTGGTTAGGATGACATAATTCACTCAATTCACCCAGTAAGATGTGAAAAGGTTTCAGCTATATGCCATTTTCACCATTACTGATGACCAACTCTCTCTCGCTCCTCTGTCTCTCGTGTCCCAGCCTGCATTGTCCTATTGTCCCTGAGTCATAATGCTGATCAGAACCAGTGTAAATCACCTCTGTACTGTATCCCCCGTCTTTAACTGGCATATGTCGGTCCGGGAGGTTCTGTTCAGTCCCGGTCTGTTCTGATTAAGTGGTGCGGTCATATTCCCATGAGCTAACAGGGCCATTTAACTCCCTAACTGTACTACTTGCTAACAGCAGAAAGTCACTACAGCCAAAAATAGCTACAAAAAAGAGTATTCTGAGCAACAGCAAACATCATGCTGCCTCCTGTCGTTTTGGAGCTACCTTCGAATTCTGGCAATATTTACAAATTACATTTTTAACTATAAAATAAATATATGAAAAAAATATTTTCATGACATGTTTCCATGTTTAAAGCAACACCATGGAAGTCTTGCTCTCGGGGGCCCCTACAGCCGGGAAACAGTATTGTCTTCTACTACTGTCGTAAAATCTGTTGCGCTCACACCAGGGGATACACGTGCATTTGTTGTCAAGTCAACGATACGATACCCCCGAACTCTGCAGAGGGACTCAGTACTGAGCAGACTGCCTGCGTAACGTGTAGAATGTCTTCATCCCAGGTACAGTTGCGTAATATATATCAGCATGTCTTATGAATATTTATGATTTTTCTTTCCAACGCCAAAAGATTGCATAGCTCACGTTTACAAGCGAGCGTCATTAGTAGCCTAGCCTAATACAGACTACTGTTTTACAGAATGGACATGCTAATTCAATGCAATGTTGTTTGTAGCAGGTAGCATGCCATAGCCTATATTGTCAATATAATAATATCAAGCTACCTAAAAAATATGAATCTGCAAAGTTGAAAAATAAATTGGCATTATAGCCAGAGGCAAGACACCTTCACCAGAAAAAAACAAAACAAAAACATCAGCCTGCAGTCATTAAGCTAGTTAGCATGAAAGATGATTTTGACTAGACTCCTGTTTGGCTCTGTAGCTAACAATCATCTGAAACAACACAATCACCTCAGAGGCTATGAACACAATGATAATACTGCTAACATTCCTCCTCTCATACTTTCTACATGTTTCGTAGACTAAACAGTTTAGCTCAAACATGAGCGATTTCCATGTCATCGATTGCAATGATCAAATCAGAACGCTTTCGCTAGCATGCTAACCATTAGACAACTAGCATGTTAGCATATGGTAGATGCCAGATTGATAATTCCGTCCTCCCCTACTAGCATTACTTGACTCATGAAGATAAATGGAGGACCAGATAGCTTCCGTAACATAGCCAGTAAAGACTATACAATGTTACGTGCCTTAGAGTACTCAGTGTGCCTGCTAAACGGGGAGTGATCTGACCTGACCTTGAGTGACTCAGTGCATCATATCTCTACAGTATAAAAACTGAAGACGCGGAAGCTCTCGTCAGATCGCTTTTGGGTTTCACTGGCTTAACTGTCCGTGTGTATTGTACGATCTCCGCTCTCTGCAGACTGCGCTAAATAAAAGACTTCTACTCGATTCAACTTCTGTCTCCTCGACTTGTGTTCCTGCTCCCGGCCTGGGTGAGACGGCATAAAAGTGCGTCTCAACAATTTGGGGGCTCGTCCGGGATCGAGGGAGTTGTGAAGGAACATCGAGGGCACCATTCGGACCTAAAAGCTTTTCTTCAGGGACAGAGGACAAAGACACTAGTTGCGACACTTATACAAGGTAAGCAGAAAACCTGTTAAAACAAACTTCTGCATATTGGGAAACACTAAAATAAGTGTCTTGTCCTGTGTACTTGTGAGAAAACAAAGCTAAAAGAATCAGTAGAGGTCTAAGGTTAAATAACTACGATACAGGAGGAATACACAGTAACCTCGAGAGTGGCGTAACTCCACCTGAGATCCGACGGGGTCCAGGAGCGGTTAGTACCGCGGCTGGGTTAGAGTCCCGGGGGTTGAGGTCCCCGAATTCAAGTTGTTGTTACGATATGAAAACTCCTAAAACGATTGGAAAATCGGTTTATAACCCTTGGAGAGATTGAAATATCGCCGTGTGTGCAGACGTTATTCCGGGTGACGGAGTAACCGGAAGAGGAAGATCGTTCGGTCGAAAGAAACTTCAGTCTAAAAAAAAAAAGAGACTGAGTTATCTTAGATAACACAACTTTAAGGTAAAAGAATAAAACTGTGTGGGTATCGTTGGTTGGAAATGTTTGGACATCTGTGTGTTGTTAATTTTGTGTGATTTTTGAGTACGGTTGAGGGAAAAAGGGAAGTGGGGAGAATAAAACTCTGAGTAAATCGTTGTGTGAATACTCACGGTGTACTGGGTCTGTAGCTGGTGTTGTGACGGGATACCTAACGGTGTAAACGAACGTCACTCATCGGTTGCAGTTTAGGACGGAGTGGACGACGAAAAATCGTCCATATCTGACCAACAGACACGCAGTGAGGGCTAAACCACCCGGTGGATGAACGAGACGTCTCATCTCCAGAGTAAACGCTGTGGTTCTTGTGATAGGACACCCAGTGGGAGACCGGACCGACCATTAAGGCGGCCTAGAAGCTTGTCTCTCAAAGAACTGCAGTGGGCTAACGTAGCTATCTCTGGTGGGATCGTTGTCGTAATAACACTGTGGAACTCAGAGTTTAGTTAAGATGGACGGAGAATTTGACAGGGAAATAGATGATGATGGATGGGGCCCGGTCAGCCCGTATGTCACCCTAATGACCCAAATTGGATCCACTTCTAACGCTCTAGAGGCTACATTAAAGCCAGCAGACAAAGATAAAAAGGTGAAAAAAGCAAAACAAGAATTGGAGCAACTTATACAGGATGCAGGGAAAACCACAGAACACAGAGGGCCATTAGGACAGTTGGTATATGACAAGGTTAATGAAGCTGCAGAGAAAAGAGATGAAGCAGAAGAGCAGGGAAAAGCTGCAGGTCTGTTACAGAGATCCAGCTGGAAGAAAAAGGAACAGGACTGGGAGAAGGAGCGCCGGAGGTGGGCTGAACTGTTGATCTGCTGGCAAAGCACCAAACACCTGCACCAAAAGGAGCCTCCAGCGCTTCGCCCAAAAACGGTAACTGCACCACAGACCCCCACATGTCCACCACCCTATGCGCCTCCCACACCCAGCATGTACCCCACATTTTACATTGAGAAAGGCACAATGAGTATTGACATGCCCGGTGGCCAAGATTCTGGCAGCGAACACAGTCTTGACCTTTCGGAAGCTAATTCGCCACGTTCTTGCGGAATAAAATCATCCACTCCAGCTGCGCACCCCCCGCAGTCCCCTCCTCCGCTTCTGTGGTCTGATGTGAGCCGCCCTGCGTGTAAAAACCCCTCCCAACCGGTTGACATAGTTGCGCCAGAGGGAGTTGGTCTCAAAGAATTCATGGACAGGGAGATTAGAGAGAGACTTAAGGAAGAACGAGAAAGGTATTCGCAAGAGGCAGAGAAGCAAGCGGCCATAATAAAAACTTTTCTCGAGCAACAAGTAGAAAGCGCTAAAAAGGAGTTGTGTAAAACCAAGGCAGCCCTGCAGGATGACAGAAAACTAGAAGGTGATAAAAGTCCAGAAGTGCAAGCTCAGGGAGAGGGAAGCAGACATGAGCAACGCCAAACCCACGGAGGAAAAGGTGCTGCCACTCTTAAAGGGACAGGTCAGTGGGAGTCCGATAAGACACAAGATTGTTTGATACAATTAGATATTGAACTCGACCAGATCGACCGTGAAATGTTGGTGAATCTGCTAGAACAAAATGAAAATACAGTGGATCAGGCACTAAAAGAATTAGATAAACGCAAACAACAGCGCCAACGGCGTCGTGACGTAATAACCTCCGTAGCAAACTCGTGGAGACAAGATGGGGAAGGAGAAGATACCGCCAGCATGTGTTTGAGGTCTGGCCGTCATGTCGCTTCCGCGTATCCTCTCGTCGCCCCAGCTCAGGGACAAGCCGCAGCTAGATACAAACCATTTTCTTTCGGAGACGTGCAGGCTATGGTAGATAAATTGCCGCCGGTAACTGACGGGGGCGGATTGTGGATGAACAAACTAGACGCCCTGACGGCCGGTCATACACTGGCACTGGGAGATTTCCGTGCAGTCGCCGCTCGGTGTATGACCCAAACTAATCTTAGAGATGTAGAAACCGACGCAAACACCCTGATACTGGCTGACGACGTTAGATTCACCCCACACTGCACTGCATTGGGTGCTGCAATGCGTACTCATTTCCCTTTGCCTAATTCGGCGGTCATGCCTAAAATTAGATGGGATCCCAAACAAAACCCAAGAAAATTCCTGTGCGAAGCCAAGGACGCCTGGACTAACCAAACAGGCCAACATCCAGGTAATACTGGATCACAGGCTGAATGGTTCCGTCAGGCTGTCCTGGCTGGAGTGCCTGAATCGGTGCAGACAGCCATGAAAAGTAACCCAGACATGTTAGGGTGTCCACTGTGTACATGGGAGAAGCACCTAGTTCATCATCTTACTGCAGCTCAAGATAAAGCACAAAAAGATGAGAAAGACACAGCAGATTTACAGGCGCAGCTGCTAAAGTTACAGCTTACCAAGGCCAGGGAAGAGATAAATGATAAGAAAAAGGGCAAGAATGATAAGGTCAAAGTTATGACTCAGACTGTACAACAGTGGGATAGTGATAACACTCAAGGTTCCGGGACGCCACAATTTAGAAGAGGGGGAGGGAATTACAGGGGACGGGGAGGCCCGAGAGGTGGGGGAAGGAGAGGGTTTCCCGGAGGAAGGTCGCAGGGAGGAAACCAAGGCTGTTTCCTGTGTGGTGACTCCTCTCATTGGGTACGTCAATGCCCTCACAACCCCGCCCAGACTTCTCAGAGAGGGGGAGTTCAGAGCAGGGGAGGGATGCAGCCTCCTCAACCTCAAGGGGGAGTACCTGTGCCGCAGTTCCCCGTGTGGCAAGACAATGAGTGACACACCCCACAGAGAAGCCCTGTACAACACCTCACGGCAGAACCAGTGTTGTCAGTGGCAGTAAATCAGGACTTGCTGCCTTTTTTAGTGGATACTGGGGCAACGGTGTCCACTATTAAGACTGTGGAGAAGAAGCTGCTTTCGTCTGAAGCCATAACAGTCATGGGTTTCTCTGGGGTTCCTACTACACTGCCATACACCAAGCCACTCAGAACTCAGCTCGGTAATCAGACCGTGTTACATTCATTCATCTACTCCCCCGAGGTCCCCTCCAATCTACTGGGCAGAGACCTCTTGACTCGATTAGGGGCCACCATCCTGTGCTCACCGGATGGATTAACAGTTTCTTTTCCGGATGGGACCTCTCTGCCCTGCGACAACGTTGGCTCTTCACATTCAAGCCAATACATGATCCAACCAGTTGTGGACAGATCAGCTGACATCTACTGGGGTCTCTTACATAGTGAAACCAGCGACAAAGGTGGAATCCTGTCGGCTTATCTGACGTGGAAACCCTGGATCTCCCAAATACACCCCTATGTGGCCCCTCCTGACCCCCCTCATATGACGTTGTTTTATGACAGAGAGGACACACAATGGTATGAAGAACAGTTCTATAGCGATCTCGAAGGGACTGAGTGGGTTTTGTCAACTAACAACATTTATGTGGCTCCCATAGGTGTAGCGGCAGAAGTTTCTCTCACCCCCGAACAACTGCAGTGGTACATGATGAGTGACGAGGCTTCTCCCCATGTGTCTTTGGCCCTACATCCTGAACACCAAGCTAAGGAGCTTGGCTCCATTGTAAAAACAGCTCAGCTTCAGACTGATTGGCAGAGGATTGCTTCCTCCCTGTGGTATTCACCCACCTCACAAATTTATAAAATACAGGTATCTTGCACTGATCGCGCTCTCCTCGAACACGCACAGATTTCCCGCCACCATGGTAGGGAAAAATCTGACCACCCTGACACAACCTTTTTGCTAGACTCGCTCCCAGACTCCTTATGGTCTACCGGTCCAACGGACGTCGGCCTAGTCGATTGCCCCCCTGTAACGTTTAAGTTAAAATGTGATAATCCGGTATGGATTCCTCAATATCCGAGTAAACGGGATGCGGAAATTGGCATTGCGGACACCATTGAGGGGCTGTTCCAAAAGGGGGTGCTAATTGAAACATCCTCTGACTGGAACACTCCTATATGGCCCATTGAAAAGAAGGGGACGGGTAAATACCGTATGGTTCATGATCTTCGGGCTATTAACTCTGCGTTACACACACAAACCATTCCTGTCCCCAATCCCTACGTCGCGCTGACTAACCTAGATCCGCGTCATCAATGGTTCACTTGTATTGACCTTGCTAACGCTTTCTTCTGTCTACCACTGGCAGAGGAATGTAGAGACATTTTTGCGTTCACCTATCGAGGGGTTAAGCTGACGTATTCTCGCCTTCCTCAGGGGTTTGCCTTGTCTCCCGGTTTGTTTAATCAGGTGTTAAAAGACGTTTTGACAGATTGTGAGCTGCCACCCGACACAACTCTGGTTCAGTATGTCGATGATCTCCTTCTTGCCGCTCCCACCGCCTCTCTCTGTTTGAAAGCTACAAAACAGGTGCTGCTACATCTTGCTAACAGGGGTTTTAAGGCCAGTAAATCCAAGCTACAAGTAGCGCGCAGAGTCGTCTCATTTTTAGGCAGACAGATTTCACAGGAAGGGTCAGGTCTGTCGCCAGAACATAGAGACACAATCCTACACCACCCTAAACCCAAAACGGTCAAAGACATGCTCTCTTTTCTCGGGCTAACGGGTTACAGTAGAAACTACGTGGCTAACTACACTGGCCTCACATCGCCGCTGCGTGACTTAGTCCGCGAACATGGTATGCGTAAACTTTCGGCACCACTCAATTGGACCACAGAGGCTGAGGATTCGTTCATATCCCTTAAACAGCAACTTTCCCATGCAGCTGAACTTGCCGTCCCCAACTACTCTTCCACCTTCTATCTTGATGTTTCTGGTACATCACACTGTGTCAATGGTGTGCTGTTCCAGAAAAAAGGGGGAGAGAGAAAGATATTGATGTACATCAGCACAATACTTGACAACATGGAAAAACGACATCCACCATGCACACAACATGTCGCGGGGATAGCAAAAATCATACAAAAAACGGCACACATTGTCATGGATCACCCACTGCATGTTTTAACCACTCACAGCGTCGTAGCGTACGTCAATTCAGCGACATTCACGCTCACAGCACTCAGGCAAAGGCGGCTAGCGAAAGTTCTAGAAGCCCCAAACCTGACGTTCACACACGAGGGGGTTAATATGGCAGACCAAATGAGCACAGGCACACCACACATGTGTGCAGACAAAGTTCAGAAAGAGGAAAAGGTCAGGCCCGACTTACAAGCAGAACCATTTGAAGAAGGACGAGATTTCTACACAGACGGGTGTTGTTTTCGACATGAAACGCAAGGCCTGATTTCAGCCTATGCAGTTGTAGGTAAAACAGAAACGGGCATGGAAACGGTTTCGGCTGAAAAGATCAAGGGACCCCAATCTGCTCAGAGGGCAGAAATAATTGCGGTAATCAAAGCGCTAAAAGCGGGAAAAGACCAAGTAATCAACATCTACACTGACTCAGCCTACGCAGTAGGAGCAGTACACGTAGAATTGCCGCAGTGGCAACGGACGGGATACCTTACGGCATCTAACAAACCCATTAAACATGAGGCAGAGATGAAAGAACTCGCAGAAGCGCTGATGCTACCCCAAAAAGTAGCCGTAATTAAATGTAAGGGACACGAGAAAACACATTCGCGCACCAAAACAGGAAACGATGCCGCTGACGCAGCAGCGAAAAAAGCCGCAGGCTATGTACATAACATGATGATGCTCTGTTCCGACCCAGAGGTGAACCCCGATAAGGATAGGGAACTTGTACATATAAAAGAGGAACAGAGTAAAACCTCACCGGAAGAGAAGTCGCTGTGGTTGGCCAGAGGCTGCACAAAAATCGACAATCTCTGGCGAAGTCCAGACGGCCGGATTGTGCTGCCACCGGGAATAAAAAATGTAGCACTGACTGAGGCGCACGGAGTGGGACATGTCGGGGCTGCCCAGATGCAGAGAAACCTCGAGAATTGGTGGCACCCATTTTTGAAAGATATGTGTAAATATTATGTACATACTTGTCCTGAGTGCACTATGTACAATGCAAGACCAACAGTCAAACCACATCCTGGGCGTTTCCCTCTTGAGACAAAGTCAGGGAAAGAGATCATCATAGACTACACAGATATGGTGAACTCAGTGAAAGGATACAGGTATATGTTGGTATGTGTGGATGCATATTCAGGTTGGCCAGAAGTCCTCCCAACAAAAAGGGAGGACAGCAAGACAGTGGTGAAGTTTTTGGTAAACCACTATATTCCTAGACATGGATTTCCTGAGAAGGTCCGATCAGACAATGGAACACACTTTAAAAACCATGATCTACAAAAGGTTGAAGAAATGCTGGGATTGAAACATAAGTTTGGTTCTGTTTACCACCCTCAATCCCAAGGTAAAGTCGAAAGAATGAACCAAACCCTCAAATCTAAATTGGCTAAAATCTGTGCACAGACAAAAATGAATTGGCTAGATGCGTTACACCTTGCTCTCATGTCTGCTCGAAGCTCAATAAACCAAAGTACAAGCTTTACTCCATTTGAGCTGACCACAGGAAGGAGGTTTCCAGGGCCTCAGTCCAAAATCATTGGACTCAGAAATGATGATCAGTCGTTAACCCACACACAGTATTTCCATGCTTTACAAGCTCTTGTTGCAGAATATGCCAAGCAGGTGGGGGAAAGGAGCAACGACGATACCACAACTCCGCCAAGCACAGAGTGGGTCCTACTGAAGGTGCTCAAGCGAAAGTGGACCGAGCCCAGGTGGACAGGTCCATATCGAGTGACAGAACGCACCTCACACGCTGTTCGGCTGAGCGGCAAAGGAGACACGTGGTTTCACTGGAGCCAGTGCGCAGCGGCTGACGCCCCTGCGCGCACCTTGGGAGAGACACGCACCGAGTTGCGTGAACAACAACAGCAAGAAAAGACCACCGATCAACAAGGGGCAGAATAATCCCCTGGTGGCATCAGGGTGAGGTAGTCTAACCAATACCCCTGTGGGAGGAGGTGAAACAGCGCTCCTCTCCTACATGTGGTGTGCCAAACCACCGACTTGTTTCGTCGAGGGACATAGATCATCATGACAAACATCAACCTACTGGTTCTCTGCTGGTTTGTGGTACTCATGGTTTTCCTGTGGGCACTGATTCATCTGTACACCACAGGCACCACCCTCGTTTAAGAAGCATTTATTAACTTTTATCTTTCACAGTTATTGTTCACTTTGGCATTATCTTTTTACATTTTTATATATTTTACACATGTGCTATTGCTAAAAGAGTTGTGTGACTGAGGTATCAGAAGGTATAAAACTGTCGGGGGAGTAACCCTACCCCTGATTACATACGATACAGATTCACTCGTCACAAGAAAAGTTCACTGCTTGCTAAAATGTTATATGGAAAATGGAAACCGCTAGTGGGGCTCGGCATCCTCAGCGTCGTTATAGTAACAGTTATATTCCTTATTACGACAGACATATTCACTCTTACGTCCACTTCCAGGCCAGATACCTCAAAAGGGGGTGCTCCATCAAATGATGCCTCTGCTGCGGGTGTCAGGGGAACTCACGGACGACGAGGAGACTGCTGACCCATCCGTTTTCCAAGTTAAATAATCTTTCTTACGATGGTTGTCTTAATTATGTGTTTTTACATTGTGCCTTTGGACATTTTGCCTTTTGCTTGTGCCTTATTATAACTTAGAAAATGTTGTAACCCTAACCCTTTTCACCTCGTCGTGAACCTTCAGCACAGGTGATTTTTGATTGTATTTGTGGTAAGATGTTTTTATTGGTGATGTTGACTGTATTTGGGATTAAAAATGATTTTGTTGGTGATGTTTTCTTTTGTGATCTCTTAACAGAGATCAAAAGGGGGATTAAAGACTATACAATGTTACGTGCCTTAGAGTACTCAGTGTGTCTGCTAAACGGGGAGTGATCTGACCTGACCTTGAGTGACTCAGTGCATCATATCTCTACAGCATAAAAACTGAAGACGCGGAAGCTCTCGTCAGATCGCTTTTGGGTTTCACTGGCTTAACTGTCCGTGTGTATTGTACGATCTCCGCTCTCTGCAGACTGCGCTAAATAAAAGACTTCTACTCGATTCAACTTCTGTCTCCTCGACTTGTGTTCCTGCTCCCGGCCTGGGTGAGACGGCATAAAAGTGCGTCTCAACACCAGGCAGACGTATGCAGGCAATGTACTTACTGATCCATCAGCATGAGGGCTAAGCTAGCATCTGTTGGGAAGCCCTCCTCCTCCTTTAGCTCACACCAGCATGTGAACGCTGCACCAAAATTGATCCTCGTCCGGCCTCTGTTTTTGTCACTCTCCCTTTTTCTCTTCCTAGTCTTCTCTGACAAAACCTTTGCCTTCTTCGGTTTCGTTGCTGCTTCGGCTATGACAGCAACAGATATACGGTATACCATCCGGCAAACAAACGCTAGTAGTTGGGCTCTGAGGATTCTGGCTCGTCCTCGTCCGAAAAATGACGAAGAGGGGGTGCTGTAAAGCAGTTTAGTTGTAGTTTATGGGGGTTCCACCCCGAAACCCAAAGTTCCGTAGTGCCAGTAAAAGCGATACAGACCCCATCAGGCCTAGGCAGACGTGTCATTCAACCTATTGTAAGTCGATGTACCATCACAAGGGTCTTGGTAATATATTATGAAGGTCGAAAAACTCCATGGTGTTGCTTCAATATGAGTAATTACTGTTATTTAAATGTGTTATACTTTCTGCAAATTTATTGAACTGTAGTTTTTTTCCCATTAAAGTTAAAGAAAACTTTTTACCCAGACGCCCTGACTCTTGACAAAGTAAGAGTTGCCTCTGCAGAGGTAACAATGCGGAGCATTTGATCATTTCATGCTGTAAGTATCTTTACTTGTCAGGCGGGATGCTGGAGGTTTCCTCCCCTGATTGAGTACAGATCATTGTTTTTATACAATTTCCCCACAGGGATCATTAAAGTTTCATCTCCCCTCACGTCACATCCCCCTGGTAAAATTCCGACAGTTAAACACATTCAGGACTGCAGCTCCACTGTGACAGTTTCAGGCTCTCCTGTGGGCAGGTCTTGACAGGGGGAGACGTCAAAGGTGTATTTATGGGTTGACAGCCAGCTGGTGAGGCTTGAGCTTGTCCTTCCATGTCTTCTTATCCTCTTCCAAAACTGAAACACATGGAGTAGTTACAGAGCATTTCCCTTAATGTCACAGCTAGGACACTCGGGTCTAATTTTATGCTTGTGTCTCTAGCAGCAGAAAGGGTCGAACATAGAGGTTACTGCTGGTGTGCAGATGACCAATTAAACTTTATTTTTGCATCGCAGCCGTCGGCTGTAACGCCAGCTCAAGTCTGTGTGGGCCCCTCTAGACACCTCCAAAAGTGAACCTTTGGGTAAAACCGCAGTCATTCATTGCAGCTGCAATGGAGAGGATGTGGATATATAAGTACAGCAAACATAATTTAAAGAGGACCCATTGAGGACACCACAACAGAACAAACAAATTGAAGATAAAGTCTGTGTACATATAAAAAAGATTATAATAAGCGCACTGTGAAGAAAAATCCCACGAACAATGCTTTTAAGGAGATAAATAATACATAAAGGAAATAATCCGACAAATGCAGAACATCTTTTAATGATGTTGATGCGTAAAGAAGCTTTTAGTGAAGTGCAGTGGCATTTTTTGCTAAATACATACACAGGGTAAAAGAAGCAGCAATGGGAAGTACAAAACTGAAGACGAGAAAACTATACATCTATCACTAAACATAAAAACTGGAATAATAATTGAGTTATAATTTGCTTTGTTCTTGTTGGTGGCAAAACCACAGAAGGAATAAGATGCATATTAGTGAAAGTTTTTTCCAATTAGATTTGTGCTTGAGCTAAAAGTAAGTTTTTCCCTGATCTTCTGATGATGTGTGCAGTGAAGGAAGAAGTGCAGCGGTGTCTCCAGCTCTCCTTGAGAGAGTCCTCCTCTCTCTAAGCAGCTAGCTCTGCTTGTGTCAGCCTGTTTCCACAGTAAGACTTACTCATGGTCAACAATTTCTCTGTTTATGTACAGTGGTATCTACGGAAGCGCATTGCGTTCACTGGATAAAAAAAAAATTCAACACCTTATCTCGTAATTACGAGAAAAGATCTCGTAATTATGAGATCATACCTTTACAGTAAATACTCCCGGTAATAAACTGAAGGTATCACGAAGGTATCCGGATTTCAAAGTAAAGGACGACATGAGAAAAAACAACAACAACAAAAAACATTTCTTTCCATAAGTAGTTCAAGATTCATATACTGCTGAACTAAATACTCCCTAGAATACTTGTGTAACTATAATGAAGTACTTCTACTGTGTACTATTTAAGTAATCCTCTATCAAAATCCTTATCCTCGTATGCTTCATGGGTCTGACTGTAAGACTGCAGTCTGACCCACACAGTCGCCACCAGCTGCTCTTTAGAGCGGCTTCAGCACGATTACCGTAAATGTTATAAGATAGAAAAAAACGGTGATTTGACCAAGCAAACGCGAACCACGGCTGGCTTGACCACAATCAACGACGCACCTTTCCTCATCTCATAATTACGAGATCCTGATCTTGTAATTACGAGATCTTGATCTCGTAATTACGAGATAAGGTGTCTATTTTTTGTTTTATCCAGTGAATGCAATGCGCTTCCGTAGGTATCAGGGTTTCTCCGTGAAAACTTGCTAAGCCCGGTGGTAGGTTGCAGGGCGGCCCACCGGCAGTGAAGCATGTTTTTTTTCTTTGTGACGGGGGCCTTGACTGAGGGCAGTGCCCTACCGTGCTTTAGGAGCCAGTAATTGGGTTCAGTTATGGCTTCATGCTCCATATTAATCGCTGGCTCGAATGCTGCAGTGATTGACAAGCCTACAACATGAAAACAGGGCAAGCTAGCTATTAGATACTTCATAATAGATATTTAATTATAATCAGTAGCATATATTTACATTAGAAGTAGTGCAAGGTGCTTCAATAAAAGATTTATGGCTTGTGTTCATGTCAGGAACTGGAGACAGTGCAACATGCTTGGATTTCTTGTAGAAACTATGACCGCCAAAGACAAGATCTACTCAGAGAATTGCAAAAAATTGGCTTGGAAGAAGTATCTCTGAAAAGTATTTTAAAAGTAGGGTTAAGCAGGAGGGGAAAACACTGTTTTTTCAAATTCTTCAAAGACACTGGTCTATATAGCAGGATATAGTGCACTAAGGTGCTAGTCCCATAGATGGCAGCAATGCAACTTTTGGATGCCGGCTCCTGTAAAACCCCAAAGATGAAGAAGAAGAAGAAGAAGAAAAGCTTTGGTCGAGGATCCCTGTGTTGCCAGCTGGCAGTGGCTGCGACAGACTCTCTTGTTACAGATTCGGCAAAACATACCTAAAACCGAAACTTTGACTTTATTAAAACAGCTACCATCAGAGCTTATGTAACCGATCTCAGCCCCAAACTACTATATCAGACAATGGGTGGTACAGAGAGACCCCTATAGAAACCAATAATCAATAGGACTAGTGCATCAGAAGATGCAGAAGAAAGTTCACCCAGTGGAGAAATGAGATATGAGTAGCAAAAGCAAATAAGACTCATCAACGACAGGCAAGTTTTATAGAAAAAATAGTAATGCTGTATTAGTTTTCTTGAAGGCATGAAGTGGAATATAATATGAACAGGCATAAACATATAAGCACAACAACCAGTGTATTCAGTCTCTTTGAAATCACTCACTGGGTTATCAAATGGTCTTCACAACATATCACATATTTACTCCATTTACATGTTAAGTTGTTCTTGGACCTATTTGAGGCCAGATTTTAAACCAATTTCATGTTTGCGTTGACCTACTTTTAGTCTTATTCTAATCTGTTTTTAGATCGCTTTTTAACCCTACTTGTAAGTTATTAGAGTACTGAATTGATCATTTGCGGTAATATTTAAATCCTATCTAACATACACTGTGCTTCCTTTAATGAGTTATTTCTTTTGTGAGTTTGCAACACGCCTTAAGACCTCACATCAATATCACCTTCAAAACTCCTCAACTGAAATGGACCCTTTAACTTTCAGCATACTTTAACAGATCAACAAAGTATTTTTCTTAACACCTTAACAATAGCAATAATCAGGTTTTACAATTTTCTTTTTCTTTTCAGTCCAGTGATATAAAAACTTTGTCTCTCAACTCTTAAATGAACCATAAACACTCAAATTACCAAAATACATTCACACATTCATCATTATCTTCTCATACATTTAAATATTAAAATATGAATTAGTTGCTCCAACCCAAAATTTGCTTCTTCTCATTCAATTTAATCGCACTGTGTCTAACAAAACACACACACGAACATAAAGCTTCACCATTACGCAAAATAATAATAATAATAATAATAATAATAATAATAGAAATCAATACAGGTCAGATTCAACTAAGCCATTCACAAAAATAACCAAATTCACTCACCAGTAAGTTCAATGTTAGGCACAATCCCCTAGCTGGTGAAGACTCACAATCTCCTGGTTATCGGACCCTTTTTGCAGATCCAGGTGACAATGAGAATAAACAAGCATTATTTTAGCAACTAGCATCTCACAACTATCGAGTTTAAATCGTACTTATGTAGCTAAGCGGCTGGCGCTAGCAATATCTGAGCCGAGAAGAGAACAAAAGAAAGGCAAAGTAACTTACGTCTTCCTCGGGATGACACGGTGCACAGTGCCTAAATCCTTGTCAGTTCAACACACGCAAGATATCTCTATGGAGGAACTTCTATCTTTACAGAAAAAATATAAACACTGTGTTTTCTCACAAAATTTAACAGCGCAATCTGGACTTTGGTCCCTCTCATGTCCATCTGCTAGCTGCAGTCACAGATTTTTTTGTTCTCCTTTCTTCTGATCACACAGCCAGGCTGAATCCTGATTGGCTCGTTACCTCTATCATCTAGCTATCACGTGCATCTCACATGAACTAAAGGCTCATTCCACTCAAATGTCACCTGGAAGTCTGCAAAAATGGGAATAGAACCACATCACATTCACTATATTGAAAATAATAAACCATGTGTATTAATATAACCATTGTATGTCTTTTCTCATATTTATTGAACCACAGTGACCTATTTTATCTTAATGTCCCCTTTTTAAAATCTACAGTTACTCTTATTTTTTAGTACCATTTTTACTATTTTTTTAAATTGATTTTTTTTTTCATTTTTTTTTTTTTTTCATTCTCATGTTTAGGGCCTAGTAACCTGGGTTACGCTTATCTAACGCTGAATTTAATAGCGGCGTTTCACTACTAAACCACTGTGAAATTAACGCACTTATTATTGTTAATATTTTCACGTAGTACAAAACAAACACTTGCGATAATTGGTCAGGTACCCACTGTACAAACTAATTTAGATTAAATCCACTGGTTCTATGTTTCCCTCGCGGCACGGTGAAGGCTGTTCTGCCACTGCAGCGGACGACGAGCTAACATCCATGCAACATCCATGCTAGCTGCCTCATCGACCAGTGGCTCAGCCAACGTCGCGCTGCTGCACACCAGGTCAACAGGTGAACCAGCGAGTTCAACATCTCCGCCTTTGTTCGTCTGACTTCGGAAGAAAAAGTCAAGCGGTTTTGTTTTTTTTGTCAGTTTCTTTGTGACACCCCGTTATGTTCAATCACAAGTAGCCTAGTTAGCGTTGTAGTGACAGTAGCAGCAGTTTGTGGGGTGTTAGGCGAAAAAGACACCTGACCTCAGACCCGCCATGTGTTCACGTGTTTACCATAGAATGCCGCCATTGCGCTTTCAACTTTGTTACTGATGTATACAAACCTATTTTGAATAAATAAATAAACGATACTTTGCCTCCTCCTTGAACCGGCACCTTATCATGGTGGAGGGGTTTGAGCACCTGAATGATCCTAGGAGCTATGTTGTCCGGGGCTTAATGCCCCTGGTAGGGTCTCCCAAGGCAAACTGGTCCTAGGTGACAGGTCAGACTATGATCGGTTCAAAAACCCCTAATGACAGATATAACACCAAGGATGTTTACGTCGCCCGGATTGGCGTCACCGGGGCCCCACCCTGGAGCCAGGCCTAGGGTTGGGGTTCGCAGGCGAGCGCCTGGTGGCCGGGTCTTTGCCCATGGGACCCGGCCGGGCCCAGCCCGAAAGAGCGACGTGGGCCCGCCCTCCAGTTAGCTCACCACTTGCAGGAGGGTTCAGAACACTGCATGAAAAGTGGGATTTTCGTCAGTATGCGGCACTGTAGATTGACGTGGAATTTCAGGTTTGCGACTGCACGCGGCAATTTGCAGGCAACACCGAAAACTGCCGTGAATTGTCAGAAATTGACATGGGCCTTGCTTGGCAGTTGTCCCCCCATGACCCCCCTCCCCCTGATTCTAGGGGAGGCTTTAACATGTAAATGAAAATGCTGTGAGCTATACAAATGCAAATCAGGGTAGCAGGGGGAGTCTTACCCCAGGTGACCTTTTTTTAATAGGTGTTAACTTTATTTTAAGAAAATCTCTGGTGTAAATAGATCAGGCTCAGTACAGCCTAATTATAGACCCTTCAATTTTAGCTTGAATTGATTTATTTAATGAAAGTATGCTGGATTGATTACTGTGTATGTCATTAGCAATGGCCAATGTTATGTAAAAAAGATTATTTATTCTTGTTTTTTCTCTCACTCTCCTGGGAACAAGTTAAAGATAAAACGGCAGTTGTTAAGAAGTTAAAATTTGCATGAAATATTTTGAGATAACTAAGATATTAAAATGTATAAGTATTTCTATAATTTCATGGGTTCTGAATGTTTTAAAAGAAGTTGAAAAGTAATTCTTATTACATGTGAGAGTTCATGACCTTTAAGAGTTTTTACACTTCCGGGTTCACCGGAGCGTGAGTGACGAGGGAGAAGGAGCAGAGATTTAATGGCGTCGAGCAGCTAACAGTGGGCAGTGTGTGTCCATCAGTGTCGTGCTTTATCACTAACGGACTGTAAACTGTTGTCGGACGACGTGCTGTGAGTGTGTGAGTTGGACTCTCCATCACAGTCGAAGTGGTTGTGTTTTATTGGACACAAAGCAAGTTCGGCTAAGCTAGCTAGCAGGAGCTACACTAGCGGCCCCGGCCATTGTCGAGAGGAGGCCTGCCCTGACGAGAGGAGCTTTGCCGGGTCTCCACGGAGAGTGTCGCCAAAGAAGGGAGCTTCGCTGCCGCAGAGGGACACGGAGGTTTATCGCTGCGAGCATTTTGTTTTCACAGACTGACCTCGCCTCATAATGAGACCGTGACCTCCTATTAGCTCGGAGCTATGTCTGCAAGTCAAGATTTATATGATGCCGATAATGACGCCATTGTGTGTAAGTAACGTTTACTGTTTTCTCCCTCGTTTACTTTGACTGTGACTTATGTTTCTGTATTCATACCACTCTCTTTTAATTGTTTTCCAGCTACCTGTAAGACATTACGAGACAGTATGCAGGACAACAAACAACCAGATCTTGCATCGCAGGCTGAAGCTGTGAGGAGTTCAGTTTGGAGTCGATCAAGAACAAAGAGGGTAAGACTTGTTAGATTAGATCCATTTTTGGTCAATGTGACTATTATTCGGGTGCATTAATAGATGTGTTGTGTCCATACGCAGTGCATCGCGCAGTACTGATTGTCTTTATTGATTGTTTTTACAGTTGCTGGAAGCGAGACAGAGTGCTAGCTGAGTATGAGGTGGACCTTTGGAAGTGCGCCGCCATGGACCTGATGTCTGAGGAGGAAGACGGCACAAGATGGTGTCTGGATGAATTGTGCGACCTCCGTCCCTTCACAGCCGGGAGCTCACCGAGCTCTGTGCCACGCTGCAGTCACATGAGAGGCGATTCCGAAATACAGGGCAGCGCACCACAGACATCTGCAAAAAACGACACTTCACGGTGCTGCAGGATTTTGGGCTTCTCGTGAGCTTCCAGTTTGTTGTGTGGGCAGATTGTGCTTTGTACATGCTGCGTGTTTGTGCTAATAAAGCTCTTTCTTTGAATAAACAACACATTCCTGGCAAATTTCCTTTTCTCAATAAATTCATTCATGTCCTTGATATCATAAATATATATAAATAAACACATAAATAAATAAATATGTATATAAATATATATATATATTTCTTACTGGGGTTTACATTTATAATGACCCAGGGTGACCAATCACGAGTGATTTTGCTTGTTTATAAGTAGTGGTTTCATCCAATACTGAGTGAGGATATTCAAGCCAGCCCACACATTCTCTGGCCAGGCGTGGTGTCACTGCTATTCATTTGCAAATTAGAGCTGTTCGCACCTCCGTGAGCTCCACATACGTCATGGTTCGTTTCCGACAATTTGTGGCACAGTGAACGCGGCGTTTGCAGGCTGTAAATTGTCGTTAACTGCTGAAAATTAGGGAGATTTTCGGCTGTTTATGGGGACGAAAATCCCACTTTTCATGCAGTGGAAGGGGCCGGTGCGGTGTGATTTGGGTGGCAGTCGTGGGCGGGGACCCCGGCGACCCAATCCAAGATAGTGACTCTAGCCATGGGGACATGGAATGTCACCTCGCTGGATGTCACCTCGCTGGGGGGGAAAGTGCCTGAGCGGTACTGGCTAGAGATAGTCAGGCTCACCTCCACGCACAGTCTGGAATCCAACTCATTGAGAGAGGCTGGACTCTCCTCTACTCTGGAGTTGCGGCCGTATGTCTTGGACACTCGGGTGAAGAGAGGGGCTGAGCTGTCAACTGATCACCACCTGGTGGTGAGTCGGATCCGCTGGCAAGGGAGGAAGCTGGACAGACCTGGCAGACCCAAACGTATTGTGAGGGTCTGCTGGGAACGTCTGGCAGAACCCTCTGTCAGGGAGGTCTTTAACTCCCACCTCCGGGAGAGCTTTGACCAGATCCCGAGGGAGGCTGGGGACATTGAGTCCGAATGGACCATGTTCTCCACTTCCATTGTTGACGCAGCTGTCCGGAGCTGTGGCCGTAAGGTCTCCGGTGCCTGTCGCAATTCCCGAACCCGGTGGTGGACTCCGGAAGTAAAGGATGCTGTCAAGCTGAAGAAGGAGTCCTATCGGGCCTGGTTGGCCCGGGGGACTCCTGAGGCAGCTGACGGGTACCGGCAGGCCAAGCGTGCTGCAGCACGGGCAGTCACGGAAGCAAAAACTCGGGTCTGGGAAAAGTTCGGAGGGGCCATGGAGGAGGACTACCGGTCGGCCTCAAGGAAATTCTGGCAAACCATCCTCCTTCTCAGGAGGGGGAAGCAGTCCTCCACCAACACTGTTTACAGTGGAGGTAGGGAGCTGTTGACCTCGACTGGGGACATTGTCGGGCGGTGGAAGGAATGCTTTGAGGATCTCCTCAATCCCACTGACACACCTTCCTTAGAGGAAGCAGAGGCTGGGGACTCGATGTGGACCCATTCATCACCCATGCCGAAGTCACTGAGGTAGTCCGGAAGCTCCTCAGTGGCAAAGCACCGGGGGTGGATGAGATCCGCCCTGAGTACCTCAAGTCTCTGGATGTTGTGGAGCTGTCTTGGTTGACACATCTCTGCAGCATCGCGTGGCAGTCAGGGACAGTGCCTTTGGACTGGCAGATCGGGGTGGTGGTCCCCCTATTCAAAAAGGGGGACCGGAGGGTGTGTTCCAACTATCGGGCGATAACACTCCTCAGCCTCCCTGGGAAAGTCTATTCAAGGGTACTGGAGAGTAGAATTCGGCCAATAGTCGAACCTCGGATTCAGGAGGAACAATGTGATTTTCGTCCGGGCCGTGGAACACTGGACCAGCTCTATACCCTCCGCAGGGTGCTCGAGGGTTCATGGGAGTTTGCCCAACCAGTCCACATGTGTTTTGTGGACATGGAGAAAGCATTCGACTGTCTCCCTCGTGGCATTCTGTGGGAGGTGCTCCAGGAGTACGGGGTCGGAGGCCCTCTGTTAAGGGCTGTACGGTCCCTGTACGACCAGAGCAGGAGCTTGGTTCGCATTGCCGGCAGTAAGTCAGACCTGTTCCCAGTGCATGTTGGACTCCGGCAGGGCTGCCTTTTGTCTCCGGTTCTGTCCATTATTTTTATGGACAGAATTTCTAGGCGCAGCCACGGGCCGGAGGGGGTCTGGTTCGGGAGCCACTGGATTTCATCTCTGCTTTTCGCGGATGATGTGGTCTTGTTGGCTCCTTCGAGCCAGGACCTCCAGCATGTCCTGGGGCGGTTTGCAGCCGAGTGCGAAGTGGCTGGGATGAGAATCAGCACCTCCAAGTCTGAGGCCATGGTTCTCGACCGGAAAAAGGTGGCTTGCTCCCTCCAGGTTGGGGGAGAATTCCTGCCTCAAGTGGAGGAGTTCAAGTATCTTGGGGTCTTGTTCACGAGTGAGGGAAGGATGGAACGTGAGATTGACAGGCGGATCGGTGCAGCGGCCGCAGTAATGCGGTCGTTGTATCGGTCTGTCGTGGTGAAGAGAGAGCTGAGTCGAAAGGCGAAGCTCTCGATTTACCGGTCAGTCTACGTTCCTACCCTCACCTATGGTCATGAACTTTGAGTCATGACTGAAAGAATAAGATCCAAGATACAAGCGGCCGAAATGAGTTTCCTCTGCAGGATGGCGGGGTGCTCCCTTAGAGATAGGGTGAGGAGTTCTGTCACCCGGGAGGAGCTCGGAGTAGAGCCGCTGCTCCTCCACATCGAGAGGAGCCAGCTGAGGTGGCTCGGGCATCGGGCATTCGGATCGGGTTTCGGAAAACCCGAGGAAGACCCGGGACACACTGGAGTGACTATGTCACCCCGGCCTGGGAACGCCTTGGGATCCTACCGAAAGAGCTGGAGGAAGTGTCCGGGGAGAGGAAAGTCTGGGTGTCCCTGCTCAGGCAGCTGCCCCAGCGACCCCTTTTTGTTTTGTTTTGTTTTGTTTTGAATAAGATGAACAGGGGAGGTATTGTATTTAAGGAATTCCTTAAATATGTATCAACCAATCTATGGGAGGAAGAGCACTGAGCTCTAAGTGAGCACATAGAAGTCCCTGCTCCATCTCTCATACTCAATTGACAGAACAAAAACAATATTACCAAGGAAAATCGGCTCAATGTCAGCATCAAAGAAATATTATAAATAGAACGTCAATGCAGGTACATGTGTGTAGGAACTAGCCATTGTCTTGCCCTTCTCTCACCACAGGAGGTGAGAGTTACATACATGTGTCCATCTCCCCTCTCTTCTACTCCCTGCCATGTTGGAGTGGTCTGGGACTTTTCATCCCCTCCCCTCCTACTTCTTGACACTTTACTATTGACAAAGCAGCATGTGATATAGCAATAAACATGTTTGCCTGCGAGAAGAACGGTCTGCTGAGCTCTCGAGAAGAGCCAACAGATAACCTCCTGATTTCTCCTCCGCGGGGAAGGCCTGACCCTTGTGTCACCCCTTCCCATCCTCTGACCTTAATAGAGCCTATTGTAAAGGCCCTGGACAGTAAGGCTTGGAGAGGCCTCCTTAAACATCTGGATATATCAGTACCTGCCTTTTCTTCACATGGACTGTTTACAATTCAAAGTCAATTCAGTCACTGGACAACATCAGGTTTTATTGTTTGTTTTAACCAGCTTGTCACCGAATGGTTGGGCCCACTCTTTGAATGTATCATTAAGAGGTCATTTCATATGTTACGACACTCAACCCAGCAGTGTGCCTCCTTCCCCCTTCTATTAACTCTCAAACCCATGACTTTCAATCACCTCTTACACTACAACTAGGGGGCTTTTGAACAAAGGCCTATCTGTGGACTAAATATGTTTTTACCGGACTTCCTGTCAAACATAAGAGCTATGTATTAAGGATAACTATCAGCGTATGACTTCCCCCCTGATACCGTGAAATCAGAGGCCATAAAAGCTGGCCGTAAATATTTCTATACCAACAGGAAAGTGGAGAGAGAGTCCTGATTTTGTCCTAACCCAAAAACATGCTAAGCTTTAGCCTCACTCTTTCTTCCATAATATATTCTTCATCAGCAGGAACAGACCTACACTTTGATATGTTTCTTATTTTCTAGATGTGATTCTAACTCTAACCCCAATTGTTAAATTTTAATGTCTGAGTTCCTGATGGAGCCACAGTGCCACCTCCTGGTAAGTTTTGGTACAATCTTCAAAGGCCAATACTAACGGAATGTGATCTATTATAAGTATTTAGACTTTCTTTTTACCTTAATACAGGCCTTTGTGATATAAGTTGTCAATGTATGAAATATGTTTAAGCCATCAGTGCCTCTGAAACGCGCTTGCCTGTGTTTGTGTTGTAGTATAACCAATCATTTCTCTTTTGCATATTAGGCAATTTCAATTGTGTTTCTGTATGTTGTACATTCTTATAACGAATGTTAATGTGAGACCATGGTGGATTTCAGCATATAGTCAAGCCGATTTCGAACACTTACAAAACCCTTCGTTTGATTTAACAAGTAAGAAGTCGGTAACATGAGCTGTGACGTCACAGGAGGAAGTGACCTGACTGACGGTTCCGCCCTCGGTTTAAACATCTTAAAAGGCTCATGCAGCCCGCTGATCACTCTCTTAACTCTTATGTCTTTGCTCTTACTCTTACCTCTTATCTCTCTTACCTCTTATCTCTTATGTCTTACACTCGTGTGCTTTTTCTCTTAAACACTCTTACTCTTAAAATTCGTGGTGTTTTTCTTCGTCTTTTAATTTTTCTTTTTGCGCGTAACTTCGTTATTTTTCCATTTACTTTTGTACTTTGCTCGATTTTTGAAGCTCCAAGAATTAGAAATCTCCGGAGATCTGAGACACTTAAAGACTGCTCTTCAAGTGAGACGCGCTTTTATTTTGAAAAGATCTTCTTTTGAAATCCAAGCAAGAACGACATTTATTCTTTTGGTATTATTTTATATCGTTAATGAATCGTATTCAAGCCGAATAAGTCATTTTTGTTTTCTTGTACTTAGTAATAGGTAAAGTTCGTCCGGCCGGCGTTTCTTTCCCAGTTATTGTGCGCAAGAAGTCAAGTTAATATATATTCGGAGCGACCGCATCACCAATTCTGCCGAGACTCTGATAAGTGCTTAACCACTACAAAGTCGGTGCAGTTTAGCTGCTCAAGAAACCGTGAAGAAAGATAACCTGCAGTCGAAAGAATTGTCAGCCAACTTCGCCCGTATTGCCTCCAACGATCTCAAGCGAGACACTTCGCTGGGCAGAGGACGCTCGACCTGAGACGGCATCGAGTTCCGGCGGTTCTGAAGCCGACAAGTCCGGAGCCTTCAGACGGAATCCCCGCTGTGCCGGTAAAACGACGTCATCGGGAAAGCCGCCTTGTCATCATCCAGTGGCTACACCGCCTCTACATCTGCATCCAGGCTGAGACGGAGCTGACTGATAAAGTCCGAGTGGGGGAAATCTACTCTTCAACAAAGTAGGCTGAAAACTCCACACACTACAAGAGTCATACCTGAATGCAATCAGAGTTGGTGTTTGTGAAAGCTTCAAATATATATATCGCGAATTCAAAACATCTCTCATATAATCTCGTTATAAATTAATCCCGTAGCGAATTTAACGGTCTGCACGTTAAAATCCACCATCGTCAGTAATCCATCTATTCAGTAATTCATTCACAATACTCATAAGTTTCTGTTACTTTGTCACTTGTTTTATTATTATCTCATGCCATTTAATCTGCATTTATTTAGTTAATAAACATATTTAATCTTATGTCGGTGTCTGTGCACGTTTAATTTGAAGTGGGAAATCGATGGGATCGTGGAAAGAATTCACTGCTTCAGAATAGGAGATTAAATGAAGAATCTGAAATTCAACAGATCCATTTGAGACTGATACATTTTCCTGTCTGCCAAACTTGGACAGTCGATATTTTGACTAATTCCCTCCGAGTTAGTCTATAAAATAAATATCGGAGGTGGTGCCCCGTATAACATATAAAATATAAGGTGTAATTAATTACCAGTCATTAATTATCACATTACTATCAAGGTATTGTCTCCTACATGTGTGAGCAGCACTGTGCCCACAGCGGCAGCTATGATTTCTTGAACAGTCCTTGTCCGTCTTGTTTGTAAGTACAGACTTTTCTCACTGAATCATCCTCCTCATTCCACCTGCTGAATAGACAGCTGGAATTTAACTGTCAGTTTATATATGTGCATGGATATAAGCAGAATAAGCCAGGCTGGACCACTGTCTGCCATGGAAGTAAGTTCACTGAAAGCAGATGTGCTGGATATTTTTGTTTAGGCTAAATTTAATCTCCTAATTAGCAAATGTCTTATTTTCAGATGACATATAAAGAGCTCGTTCTGAGAGCCTGTGACAAGCTTTGACAGAGCTGCAAAACTCTCTTAATGATGATTGACAGACAAAAAGAAAAACACTGCAAAATTGCTGCACTGTCTGAAAGACAACTGTGGTTCTTTCGAAACTGATTGTAGAACAGTTTTGTTTTTGTCGGGATGTTTTATAGTTTCCACTGCACTCCAATTCTGTCAATAAGTGTCGACACAGAACTAGAAAACGTAGTATTACAAGACAGTGAAAGCTTTTCTGACTGCACTCCAAATAATCCATGAATGACTTTAATGTATGTAAGATGAATTACCATCAGTCCAGTTTTAAAATAAGATCAAAATGGATAGATAGGATCCTTTATCCCCAGTCATCTTAATAGTATATGTATGTATACAGTAAACTCCTTACCAGAATCTCATGGATTGATTTAGTTTCTCATCCAACAATATGACACATGAAAACATAATAAAGACAAATCCTCCGACTCCACTCCATGAACGCACACTGCCTGACTACACAGACCCCCACTGCCCCATACTGCGTTGCCAGACGTACAATAGTAATCATAAGTGTTTTGTACGATCATTTGATCATTTTTTGACACTCACATTAGTTGTTGGTTTTAGTCGACACTATCTTTTGCAAAATGTGTATCCTAAATGTCACATGACCTCTGTCAAGCAAGTCAAGCTTAGTATAGGCCCTGACGATGGATATGTTTCGTGAGCACAACTGTCATCTCTCTGTCCCGCAGCTCAACACTCATTTGAAGGAACTTGCAGGTGGAGATTGAACTTTCTCACTAAGTGATGTTCAAGTCGAGCTGTTTGGAATGCAACACCAAGTCCAATTATTATATTTATGACGATGTATGATTAGCTTATGGTTTTCCCATACAAAATATAAACAGACTTCCGGGCCTGCTGTCTTAATTTTGCGTAAGGCTGTGACTGAAGGACTTGCGTACACCCCTGTCCGTGCATCATAGCTACATCGACTTGCTTTAAATAAAGCAAATGTGTGTAGATTTATGAATGTGTTCATGTAAGTGTTCTGTAAAATTACACATTATGACCGGCCTCTGTCTTCCCAAAAATATGATCATTTTAAGCTGGCATCGCTGGCCCCGACAGTAGCTCTCACTGATCAGCTGGGAGATCACGTGAAAAAATAAATAACTGTGTTAAGTGACACAATCATATTAACACACAAGCCAAATTGCTGTGACAAAGGTGATCACAATGATTGAAAGGGCTTATTACAGGCCTGCAACAGCTGCAGATATCCATTTTGTTTTAATGAACATATGATTAGGGTTATTAATTACTACAATTATTCATATTAATTACCATCCCACCATCATAGTTTTAAAGTGTCTTTGTGTTTAGTGTAAACTGAATTTAAATTTTTCACAGCTGAACAGCATCTGCACATAAACAAGTCAGCTTTCTTGGGGGGGGGCAAAAGTCAAACATTTGTGGAGTGCTGACACCAAAAGAGCTTTTAAGTAACACAACACTACAGAACAGTAAGCTGTCAGGTTCTATCAAGAACTACATGATGCCTCACAAAGACAGGTGGTATTGCTCTGGACCTCATCCAGAGCACCTATAAAGCATTTATGAAAGCATGTCAATAAGCCTTCTCACCCTGAGGCCTTTTAATAAAACTCCAGCATCTGTTTCATAAAAACATGAGGCGGGCTGAAAAAGATGTGATTATTCTTTTATCTTTATCTTTACAGCAAATGTGTAATCACTTTTGTTGAAATCTACGTGTCAATTTAAATTAGTGTTAACACACACTCTGACAACAGCTGTATTTGTTATGCAGTGTAACTATAGTTATTTTGGCTTACTGACTTTATCATTTATTTAACAAAAATATTCATAGCCCAGTGTGTATTGTAATGTCAGCGTGGTGGCTTTATTCATTCTGACTGAAGATTTCCCCTGCTTTCAATTTAACTTGACTGACTAAGAGCGTGTGACAGCTGAACATGAATTTTAGATGTATTGTGAGCCTACACTGGTTATTCTTGAAAAACACAGAAAAGTCAGTCTATTTTTAGTATTCTGTGCGTTAACACTGAGCCATGAAGCTTGTTTCCAATTACGAGTCCATCTTTCTGGTGGTACAGTGGTTTGGATCTGCATAGTTTTTTTTCACATTGCTCCAAAAAAACTGTATTTTTGTGCTGCCAATTCTAAACAACAACTTGGCACTGTGCCCATTAAACCCAACAGGAAGGTGAAAGTGCCGCATCAGCGGCAGAGCTGTACCCCTGGAGTCAGCGGGGCTTCAGTGAAAATGATTTACTTTGTGACATTTTGCAAGAAGAAACAGTCCCAAAAATAGCAGTGAAAAAATAAATAACAAGGCATTACTGCTAAAGGAGATATGATGCCTATTTTCAGGTTAATGTTTTTACTTTGGGTTACAACCAGACATTTGTTACGTGATTTAGTGCTCAAATTTTGCAGCCTAAATTAAAGCAGACAAAGGCACTCTTTATTTCTTACAATTTTGCTTTGTGCTTTTAGCTTTGGAAAGGCTTTTTTAAAAAGCACTGTCAGACTATCTTAAATGTTGAGTATTGGTCTTACTTAAGCCCTGTGGTAAATGGTGAGTCTCTTGGTGGCAGGGGATCGAACCATCATGCCTGTTATCAGTGGACGCTGCTCTTTTTCTTTACAGGAAAATGGGAAAGATTAGTAAAAGGTATTACATTTTTGCATTATAAACGTCTTTTTTCATATCCTGTTAATCATCCCGTGAGCCTGAATCTGAAAACTAAATAACAAATAGCAATCATGCTGCAAATCCACTATGCGATAATTTAGATCACAATTAGAGACAGTAAAAATTTTGCAGAAGATTTAAATCAGAAAAAACTTAAGCATACAACCAGGGGCAGACTGGCCATCTGTGTGTTCTGGAGAATCACAGAACAGCCAGCGGCCGCCACGCAGTCATCACCACTTATTGGCCCTCATTTATCAATCTTGCGTGAAAACAGGTGCAGATCTGTGCGCAGAATTGGTCTTACGACAGGACACACGTGTGATTTATGAAACGTTCGTATCTGACCAATTCCAGCGTGAAAATGATCAGGTCTTGATAAATGCGGCGGCTGAATTCGATCGTCATTAACATGTTACACCCTTAAATATTCCTGGTTCAGAGGTCTCGCCCACTGAGGTCGAACATGGAGAAAAGAAGCTCTGGCAAGAAGAGAAACTTTTCCGAGATGGAGATCGGCATCCCGGCAGCGCCGGCATATCAAAGGCTCCATTCACTAATGCAATGTTGTGCAAAACTGAACAGGCCAAAATAATATGGCACACTTTCTCTGGGGTATACAGCAGAGTTCCCCCTGCTGGTCTGAGACGGAGCCACCTGTCCTTCAGCAACCCGAAGCAGCTCCACTGTGACCCATGTGTGTGTGTGCGCACTATTGAATCTGCGTTCCTGCTCTGTAGCAGGTTTGCCAGCGGGGTTATTAGGTATTCCGTTAATTAGTTGTCATGTTAGGCTATTTACATATTTTATTTTACAAAAAAGTGGTATCAGTATAAACGTAAAAAATAATCCGTTTTGATCTGTTCTAAATATGTGACTGCTTATGCTTAATGACAGTTGAGGTTTGTTTAATAATTATTTTCAGTCTCAGCCAGATTTTGCTGTGCTGCACCGCAAAGCCACACACTCAGATTTGCGTACACGAGCTCAGACCTGACGTGAGATCTGATCGTAGCTTCCGCTCACGTCCAAATTGATAAATGCCGAAGTTTGAGTGGAAATGGTCGTACGCACGGTTTTCTGCCGTACGTTCGTTTGATAAATGAGGGCCATTGTGTTTTTTCCTGCTAATCAACTGTTTCACACTCCAGTCCGGTAGGTGGCAAAAATACGTCTTTAAATTGTGCCCACCAGCAGTGTCAGACTGGTAATCTGGAATTTGGGCAGATGCCGGAGCCCTCGTGGGCCATTTGGGCCAGAAAGCGGCATAACTGTCGCAGCCATGCAGCCTCAAGATCATTTCTCTCGGCTCCCTTTCAAGCGTCTATAATGTTCTTACTCTAAATGACAGCCAAATTTCTCCAATTCCTTCACACCAATTTGAGAAGCAATCTGAAATCTGATCAGTATTTATATGCCACTTTATATCACAGTCATGGTTACTCTCTACCATTTACAGTCACAACCTTTTATATCAGTCTGCATTGTTTTGTAGCGAAATGTCTTATTCAAATGTTCAAAAACATGCATGGTTTTAAATAAAACAAATCGACCTGCATTTTTTTATTCGATTATTTGTTTGCAAAAGTTAAAATAAAGGAAAGCCTTCTGGGAATTTCAATACTGAATCGAGTAGACCATGTCTGCATGGTTGTTTGAAGTTGGAGATTGGAAGTTGGAAGTTGACAGAGATTAAGCTAGCAAAAAAAAATGAATGGAGGCATCAAGCGACACAAGGGGGCAGCGGAGAAAAAGAGAGATAAATCTTAGAGAGCATTGTTGGCTGACAGTGAAAAATTATGTAAACTGACTGATTTGTTTTAAAAATCAAGTGCAGCTTCAGCTAGCACTAGTGCTAATACTGCTAGCACTAATGTTAGTGACACAGGTGAGCCAGCACACCAGGGAGAAAGACAGGACAGTGAGGAATATGAGCAAGAACAAGTCGAGCAAGAGGAGGATGAAGGGGTAGAAATGGATAACGAATGATGGTAAGACATGTTTTTATTATGGAGCGGCTGGCTCTGATGATTTATTAATTTGTTTTATGCATTGGGGTTGTGCATTGATATGTCCATCTTTTGGTGCAGTTGTTTATAGCATTGGACTTAACGTTCACCATCACTGGGGCTATCAAAAGTGCGTGTTCTTTCTGTGCATCAAAAGTTTTGTCTGTGACCTCCCGCTGGTGGGCCACTGGTGGGTGGAAATGCCAGGGCCGTTTTTTGTTCCTAGTCCGTCTCTGCATACAACTATAACATATAGCTTTCTCATACAGCTAATTTTGAGACAGTGGTTCTCTTCTTTAAAAACAGTTTAATATTGAGTCTCATTCACAGTTCATCAAATTGAGTTGTTTAATTCATGAATAAAAACATTCTCATTTACCAGGGTTGTTTTGCCCCTCTGTGACTGCTCAGGTTTCTGTGTATTTATTTCCTTTATATATTTCCCACAATATGTTTTCATCAATGTGCCCTCTTTCGCACTGTGCCACACAAACTTGGAATCTGCCCAGTACAATCACTATCTGGCGCAGCCAGGGAAAAGCTTGCCTCTCTGGCCATTAAGAAACTGCCACTGCGGCTGGATGTTAGATGGCCGAGGATATTTCTGCAGACTGGGGGTGGTCATGAAGGGCTGAACCTTTAACCTCCTAGTTACAGGGCTGACACTCTAGTCACTGTAGGCCACCATGCTGCCTCTATGCTTTCAGATGTACAGTACCAAGGCCATCAACAACAGTCTGAGAACGGCAGGTCCCTAACAATAGCAGGCAAGATTTCCTTCTTTTTGTGTTTGGTGTGTGTGTGTGTGCGCGCGTGTGTGTAAATAACAGATAGCTACATAAAACCTCATTTTCCATACGCTATTTTTTAAAGATATGGTGGAGGGAAGGAAAGCAGCGGGAGTAATATCTTGTTTGTTTCTGCCACAGTGGGACTCTGAATAGAAAACAACATGCATTCACATTCATATCAAGACGGCGAAAAGCCCCATTCTACGAACAAACAAATGCTTTGTGCTTTTGTTCCATATTGAAATAGCCCTGTGATTGATGGCTACATCACCGTTGTAAATTGAAATGGTCTATTCTATTTATAACACCTTACACAGTTTATATGTATATGAGTAAAAGAACATGGATACATATGTAGGGTACACCCTCTCACAGTTGCAAATGAAATAGAATAATGTTACTTAGAGGAACTGAAGGATGATGCCACTGGATCAAACACGTACAATACACCGACCTCCCATAGCAGTGGTGTTTTCACCAAGTTCAGACACTGAACCTTTAATCAAAACACATTGCTGATATCTGCCACTTTCACACCTAAATTGGATGGTGTATGCACATTTACAAGTCCACTAATAATCTTTAATCAAGTTCATTCTAGTTGCCAGTGGAAGAGTTTGCCTTTCTGTTTATTTTTGTTTCCGTTTTGCCGTCACAAATGCGCCAGAAAACGAGGAACAGTAGAAAGCAGCAGATCACACACCTCGCTAGAACACATCCAGAAGACGTTTAACTTGTTTTGAAAAGTCTTGATCAATAACATTCTGAATTAGAAGTGTTGTTTTATTCCGGTGCCGATAACGGAAGTTGCTGAGGAGCGAGACAGCTCGCTTCTTTCTGATTGCACATGTGCCGTAGCACCGACTGAAGGATACGCTGCTGCTTGTAACAGAAAGAGACAATAGCCAGCGACTTTGACTTCATCACGCATCGTAGTACGGCACAGCTGAAAAGGGGAGCAAATTAGCGTGTTTACCCTGGTGTTGTGTTTACATAACAGTTTAGCTGAGCTGGACACAATACATACTTGTGTCTAATGCAGAGTTAATGACATGGGAGTAAATCCCGATAATTTACATTCACATAAACCAGACGTTAGAGTTTTAGGGTTTGGCCCAGTGTGAAAGCTGTTTTGGAAACGTAGGGCGGCTGACCAGGCTGCTGAATTGGAAGTGAGAACAGGCTGGTCTGTACTGAAAATTCTACTCATCCTGCTAATTAAACTTACTAACAATAATATCTATGGGTGAAAGTAGTGAAAAAATGGTTGAACTGGTACATATTACTTAAAAAAAAGGTTGTGTATGGAAAAAAACACTGTGATAATTTAAAACATGACAGCTGGTGTCGAGGTAGGTAATCTCACAGGGCGTTTTCAGGTAAATTAGGCAGAAAAGGTTGGGGGTCTCTGCTCCAGACCATAATCAACAACCTTGTCTTGACTGTGGTTGATTGACATTTCCAGTTGAGCCAGAAACAGTCCAGTAAACATTTATTTTGACGTACCTGACAGTAGTGGTCCATCATCACTGTCTCCTCTCTGAATCCTGCTCCTTTTGGTGCTCACTAATTACTGTGGTCATACAGTCTCAGGAGGACTGTCTGGGCACTCAGGTCCACTTTATTGCACCCTTTATTTTTGGTTACGTGTAATTTAGGTGAAGTGAACTTTATTCTGTGAAATAAAATGTCTAGCATATTTTTTTCTTCTTCCTCTACCTTCCAACTTCCCTCACCTCTCCTGTTCTACCCCATTCTCCCCTTCTTCCCATCCACTTCCAGTGATTAATTATTGCTGCTTGGTGTCAGTCTCCTTATATAATATTAGCATTATCTATCCCCCCCTCTTCTAACCTCTTGCCCTTTCTTCCCCTTCCTCCTCTCGTGTCATTTTCATCTTTTTCCTCTCCCCTCTTGCCTTTCTCTGTATCTCCCCCTCTCCATGCCATGCATCTCTCTTTTTTCCTCTCCCTCAACTCAAGGTGATTAATTATTTCTGCCCTATGTTCTGTCCCCTCTACTTTCTTTAAAAATCATTATCCAATCTTTTATTAACACCGTTTGGCTTATCTGTGCTAAGCCATTAATAGCTTGGCTTTCTCTTTGCCGGAAAAAAAATTAGGGCAATTGCTCTCTTGGCTACGCTTGAGAATCACTTAACTTGAATTTAAAAGTTGGACAGTTGAGTTTGTATTTCTTATGAGCATCTAATCCCAAATGTTCCTGGAGAGTTTAAGATATAAATGTACTTGGATATAGGGGCAGGAAAATGTAGGTGTCAGGCCACAGGGGCCATACCTTCCTCATTAAAGAAAAGCCAAGGAGACAAGAGTAACTATCTGCTTTAATAACTAATTTCTTTCCGTTTTATGTCATTGTTGTTTGTTTGGGGCGAAGCTATTAAATATCCCGTGAAAACGAGAGATATTTTGTAATAGTTGGATGCGAATGTAATGCATGAAGGATGTGTCAGAGAGCGGTGATTAGATTATGACGAAACCTGGAGAAATGATACGTTCCTGCAGGATATTTTCACTCCTATACTCACTGACACTCCCATTACCCTGATAGAACGTGGCATGTCGGCTGACCCTCAGGGAAGCTCAGTAGCAGCGGACATCATGTTCACTACCTCCACCAAGGAGGTTGGGTTAGTTTTCAGTGTGGTTTGTTTGTCTGTTTGTCAGTTTGTCAGCATGAGTACAGAATGGCTGTTGGCCTGATTTTCTTGAAAGTTGGTGGAAATTCATAACAAGGGCCATGGAGGAAGACATTTAACCATGGAGCGAAAACACAAATTAATTCCAACTAATAAAGATTTCACCACAGAGCGACAATTTCCAGCCATGTCACTGGCAACACAAATGTGTGTTTTTAACCTCTGAAATCTACAGCTATGTTTTATGATGTGTCTTCCTCAGCCTAACCAATTAATTTTTGTGCCTAAACCTAACCAGAGCAGCACAGCATTGTGACAAACTGAAAACCGAACCTCGGGACATGTAAAGCTGCAACCTTGTGTTTTAATTTATCTGCGGTTTAACATGAAGTATTCAGCCTTGGAAGAGTAAATGCTCCACACATCTTGGCTATAAAGGTAACATTTTTGCAGTATGTAATTTCTGCCACTAGGGGTCGCTCAATCAAAACTAAAAAAAAGAGATCTTAGTAGTACAGGAATGTTAGGAGTAGCTGTCTGTAACAAACAGAAAAGTTCACAGACAAGTTTATATTTTTAAGATATAGAATGATGTATTTCTCTGACTTTGAACATTGTTGGAAACTTTCGTGACAACTCAACCCAATGGATAACAAGTTGTTTTTCTGAGATTGATGCAGAATTGTTACTAAGTATATCTTTAATAGTGACAAAACAGCCGATTGTAGAAATGCACTGATTCCAAATCACAATCCAGTATCCTCTAGGACAGCTGACTGATGTAGCTGCTCCGGTTTCATACTCAAGGTATTGTTCGAGGACAGTGGTTACATGAGACAACCAATGCAACTGTGACATCGCTACAATTGTAACATTGATTTTTTTTCTCAAACTAAGGTGCGGCTAACGAAATGTAAATATGCACATATCATGCAACTAATTACATTTTTGATCACGACCAAATGTCAATGTCTAAAACAAACTCCACCAAAGATATCAGAGATACGGTTTGTACTTTAAGATTAAGATGGATAGTGTCTCACATGCAGTCACATTGGACCTATCGTTTATTTAACTTCTACAGCTGGTAATTTTATATTACAGTCACCTAGTGAAAATTGATTTTTATATCTGTGAGCAATACATGTGGAAGTGTTGGGATTTGCTCCCTTTTCAACCTTCCTGTATAAATATTCGTACTATCCATGCTGGTGATCCAAAGAGTTGCCCTCCCCAAAAAAGCAATCTCAGCTCAGTCCCCATGTGATTTTAAGCTGAAACACAGCAAAATATGCGGTAAGTCAAATGACTGAAGGCGGTACGATGTAGATACAGGCTCATTACTTCCGTTATGGTTGAGAATCATTTAACTTGGACTTCCAGGGACTCTCCACTGTACAGCAGCATACAACATTTAGCCCATTTAGTGAAGCTGGAGGCTGCTGAACAGATGGCTCACTGCCGCTGAACAGAGTATTCCCATAAAAAGTAAATTTCACAACATTTGCTCTTCAAGGATGGGAGGTGTTATTATGATGCAGCTACTTAACTGAGATGTAAAGCCTGAACATTCACACTGCAGTGCTTAAACAGATTCATGTTATGCATTCAAACCGAAACTGTGCTGATTTAGCATATAGATGCATGCAGCTTTTGATCGTGTTCTATGAAATATCAAAACACAGTTACGATGCAGGGAGAGCGTATGACAACATGGAAACTCTCTGGTGAGAATGGAAAAAAGACAAGTTGATAGGAATAAAGGGGAGCGTGGTGTGTGTGCAGTCACCTTGATACAGTACATAACATGTGTGTAGATAGTGCTGACATTTCCAACTACTGCAGACTGCTTAAGAAAAAGTACATTTAACAGAAGCACCTCGAGCACACTCACTCGCGCCCATTCTCTCTTCCTGCACGTGTCCTAAGTGACCTCTGTGCGGGACTTCCTCCAGTGTCCACAGCATAATTAGATGGAGCTGAGACCATCTGCAATACATCCATCACTGACACACACACACACACACACACACACACACACACACACACACCTCAGCACCTGCAATGAAGACCGAGCAAGAGAGAGACAGAGAGAGAGGCCACAGTCCACCTCTAATCAAGTCTAACTCAGACATATCCAGGTTAAAGGAAAATTAATATTTGCTGTATGCCACTTTCGCAGATTCTAACTCAGCAGCTCTCACCTGCCAGGAGTGGAGCGGCGTCCCTGGAGACTTTACTCAAATGTCGAGACAATCAATCAATCCATAACAAAAAAAACACTGCATTAACATCATGAAAGTAGACGTGTTTTCATAGTTCAGCGGGCAGGGCAGGACGCAAATGCTACCAGGGTCAGGGCTTCATTAACCCTCAGGGGCCCCCTGTGCTGAAAATGAATGGCGTCACTGGAAGCTGCTGAAACATTCCCATTAAATGGTAAATGCTTCCTGCATAGCAAACAAAATGAGTCTGAACAGTCTGAAATGTAACCTGTGAGCAAGTCGTGCCCGCTGGACCGTTCACCGTGCTGCATCTGGTGCAATCATTTTTATACAGTCCAAGAATCTTTATTGGTTATCATAAACAAGACATAATGACAATAACTCCAGTTTAATGAGGTGTCTTTTTAATGGCAACACCACGTAAAAAAGCATTGTGGGTGTCATTTCATGCTCACTTCAGACCAGAACATGCTGCACAGATAATGGATGTGTTAAAGGGGCGCTGTGGACTTAAGGGGTCTTAGAGGTGAAGCCAGCACCTTATACCTGCATTCTTTCTGATGGCCAGAAGCGGGCAACTCTGGTTTCAATATTAGTGCGATTGTGTGTAAGCTTATGAAAAAATGGCCCTACTTCTCACTTGATATATTACTTCAGCAAACAGTTCCCTAATGAGTTTGTGGTCTCAGTCGATAGTTTCAAGTTTTCGATACAACATGGTGTTCATTTTGTAAATGATTGACACATTTAGAGTAAAATGTTACAAATCAGGGTATGCTTTAGGGCAGGACCAGAAGTTTGGATTGAGTTTTTAGCAAAAATGTATGAACGTTTCGATTATTTTCTAAAATATTATAATATGAATCACAGTTTATGTCAGGATTTTTTGAAACATAAAATTTAAGGATTCCTTATTATTATTCTTCATAATCCGAGCACTGTGGAATACCCTCTCACTGAAGTAACAAACAAGTGATGGAGGCGCTGACTGTCTGGGACAGAGATACTATTAATTCTCTTACAAGACACTGTACCATCTAAATGACTCAAAAGCTTTAAAATGGTATTTCTTGAACCACTGGGCGAAATTCTGGTGGCTCCATCCGTATAGGTCTGCCTGTTGCTTGTGTGTGCTCGCGAGGACCTATTTGTACACAGGTCACCTGATACTCCATTGATTTAAAAATGTGAAACAATGACGCAAGTTTAAAATTTGTAAGGAAACTTTGCAAAGGTATCAAACAAAACTCAGTGATACACACAATGCATTTTGATGTGTAATACCGAATGCAAACATAACCTCTGATTGTTAAGGAGAAATCTCCAAGGACCAATCGATACCAACACAAGATCACTCCTTATTCGCTCCTATGAAAGCTGCTCACTGGATGCAAACAAGATTTTGCTTTTTGGGGACATTGAACATGCTCACTGAGTCCTTCTTTGATCAAATTCTACTGGACCAAATGTATCAAACTGCGATAATTACAAAGAGTTATTTTGGGGCAGTTTGTGATGCTCAGTAAAAATGTATTTACCGTTTTATAGCACCGCTCCTGCAGGGTTGGGCATTGACAGTTGTGATAGGGAATGGTTTCAGTATATGGAAATTGTCAATCTGGGAAGAAAACATGACAATATTTGTGCTCTATGAAATGCTCAGTGTTTTGACATATGTCAAGCGTCTTCAGTGTGTGCTGCTATTGTCCTGTTTTTTTTCAAGTTGCCACTCGCATGACAATTCAAATAGAAAATGCCAAATCTCCAGTAGAATGAGTGGGACATGGCCAACATCAGCCGTAACATTTCTCTGCTAGGGGTATGGAATTAAAAATGCTTTATTGGTTATACGGAAATAAAAGCGAAGAGCATGGAAAAACACACAATGAAGAGGAAAGACACTGGTCTGTGTCATTTTGTCAGGGGTCAGTACATCAAAGACTGAAATTTCATTACAGTTACAGAGAGAGAAGAGGGCCTGGACGGACTCAGACTTTGAGAGAGGCCGACAGAAAGAAAGAAAAGATGACAAAATGAACAGCAGCGAAAGTAAGCCGTTGACATCGAATAAAGTGAAAAGCAGCTTCAAATTTCAAACACAGACAAGTCAGAAGGGGGACAGGACAACAAGAGAAACACAAGCAGACAGACATAAGTGTGAGGTGGACATGCTGAAAACAGGGTGGAAGTGACTGGATGACACGGGCCAAGAAAGACACAAGAGCTGGATGGTTTGTGACATGACTGACCTGATACTGAGCTACAGTGGAACTGGCACAGAGATCAAAACAGACAGAAGATTTGAACAAGAGGCTGGTGTTAACTGGATTCGTATCAACCTCCATTTCTTCAATACTGGGGAGAAATCTGTACTGCCTATATATATATATATATATATATATATATAACTAGCATGTTAACAAAGAATTGCCTCGCAACAAATAAGCAAATGTAGGTTTTGTTTGGAGTTGTTCTGATATTTACTCCACCTTTAGCTCAGGTTTTGTCTTCACCAATACCTAAAAAAAACACATCTGGTCTCAAAGCTCCCATGAAATGTCAAGGGCTATTTATGTTAACAGCAGCCAATATTGCTGCTGAATGTGCATTACTCCGCCTGCTATGGAGCTAGCAGTCTACAGACTCCGGCCAGACTGGCAGCTCCCACAAGTGAACACAGCTGAACCAGGACGGAGCAACATGAGCCTCCAGTTTGGAGAAATGAAATGAAATACAGTTCAGGGATGTTGTTTTTATTTCCAGGTTTCTGACATCCCACGTCAGTCAGCAGTCAGCAAATAGGACCACTAACGTAGCTACAAGGCTAATCTAATCTGCAAAATAAGTACTTTAAGTTGCTTAATGTTATTTCCTCACCAGTCAATCACTGACTGCATGTCAGCTACATGTTTCTGCTCTAAACTAGACTGATCCTCAGGCGACATAATGGCAGCAATATCAATAAATGTGTTGGAAAATCTACCCAAACAAATGGTTAAAAAAGCAAAGCAGAGTTGTGGAAACAGTTTCAAATTATACAGTCATTTGAGTGAATGTTACTGTGAAAGATACTGAGTTGAGCAGGTTTAAGTAAACTTGGCTTTCAAATTTAGCTTACAATATACACACACACATATAATTTATTGTTTATGTTTCATTTAAGATTCCTTTATTTTGATACAGACAGAGATTTACAATATTATTAAATGTTTCTGTCTTTAATCCTTAGAGCACGATGTTTGGTCGAGGTTAGCTAATATGCTAGCGGGAGCTTTGTATCCAAGCTTTGTTCAACCGTTCACTTTATTGTTGGAGGGAAACGGCTACAAAGAAGGTCAGCGAAAGACAGAGACACACTGTAAGCCGAGGACATATTTACCCATGCGAGACGGACATGTCCACAAGGCAAGAGGGAGTGAGAGACACTTCTGTAGCGACTAGCCTGCAGATCCTGTGTGAGGGAAGTTACTCTGCAGCCTTCACTGACTTACACATGATTTCTCAGCTGACAGGACGGCTGACACAACCGGACACACACAAATACAACCTCGCGCACACACTCCAGTGCAGCTGGACACACACTCTGTCTCTTTAGTCACACTCACGCACACACAGGCTGTGACAGTAAGGCGAGTGGACACGTTTTGTGGGCTGAAGAGACGGTTAAGGACCGGGTAGTGACAGGTGTCTAATGAAAAGAGGAGAGCATAAAAGAGAGGAAAGAGGACTGTAAATAGAAGTGAAGAGAGAACAGGACAACTACGGCAAGAAGGAAAGAATGAATAAAAGAAGGAAAAAAGAAAGAAACTGACAGGTGCCAAAGCAGTCAGGGAATCACTGCTGATCTACATGCCATGACACATTTCCATCCTAACATCTCTACATTCAGTGTGTGTGTCGCCTCACATCTCTTTCACAGTGAACAACTGTGACAACACAAAGAAGACAGTTTGCATGTCTTGACCTCAGACAGAGACAGCTCTGCTGAAACCGAGCCTTCACGTCCCCACACTCTCCACTTTTCAGGAAACAACAACAAATGGTGGGGTTTTCCATCTGGACTTTACATTAAATCATCCAGAGACGGAGCAACATTGTGTCAGCTGTCATACAGCCCAGTTTAAAAAGAAAAGGAAAAAAATTGCCCTGTCGTTGCCTGTGAATAATGAGAAGGCCACTTCTAAACCCAAACATAATGCCAGTTACAAATTCACCTGTTTACAGTGGAATGATCCAAAAAGGTGTTTTTTGAGATGTCCACACCTTTCCCAGTCTTTAGTATCAGGAATGGATCAAACCATGTGTATCAGTTGTAACGTTAGCTTCAACCATTAGCATGTTGAACTAACTAGCTTACCAGTTCAGGTAGTATGTTTATTTTAAAAACACAGGGTCATTAACTAGCCACAATGTTTTGTAGGTTTACAGGTTACAGTAACACAATGACTGTTCAGGACTGGCACACCTATGCAGTGGGAGCCAAGGTGCTAGATTATCAGACTTTGGAGTAATAATTACACTATTAGTTTGAAGAAGTATATAATCCAACAACTCTCGCTATTTGTCTGCTAGACTCTTTGGTTATTTCTCATTCTCAAATCTTTATATTTTGTAGAGCACTCTTTTTACAACTCCTTTTACTTACACTGGTGGTGCGGTCCATTTACCTCAGAAGTCAAAATGTGGAGCTGGGAATGGCATCAAACCTGAGCTGACTGTGTTCCAGTACAACAAGTTGGAAAAGCAGTTCAAGTCAGGAAAGCCATTTCTAGCTAAAGTTGTTAGCTAAAATTGATGGCAATGCATTATACTGTATTTTGTGCACAGAGACACTGAAGCAACATGTCCAAATATAGGTGTTGGCTAGTACTGATTGGAGCAGCCATCTTCTCGTCTCGTCTAACCCTTATGAGGTCAGGGTTGGTGAGGTGTGTCTGAAATCTGACCTTAGGGGCCTTTCTAGTTGATATTACGGGAAGTGAAGTTTCAAAGAAACCCCTGCTTGATAACAAGGAAAAACTACAACAAACAGCCTAATGCGCTCTTCGACTGTTCAGTTCAAACATGACGCCTCGCATATTAACTGTTCACCCCGTGTTAGAATGAATGTTAGAGTTTCTTAGGAAAAGTAACGTCTAGTCTGCATATGGAGGAGGTAAGGCATGGGCAGTCGGGTTGAAAAATCACAGAACTTTTATTCAGGGGACAGCTGTTCATGTTCAATGTGAAACCAGAATACAACATTGAGTTCTTTTTACTTACCAACATAGTGAAGTTACGTCACATGCCTATAGTAACTTAACCTAAGTTACTAATGGAGGTAATGTAGATACATTCATTACTTAAATTACAGAAGTAACACAGTGATTTGAACCCAAACAGTGATGTTTTTCTAAATCTAACCAGGTAGTTTTCTTGCCTAAACCTAACTGTGACAAAACGATGAAGGTCTGGTGCTTCTCACTGTTCCATTGCAACAGCCATGTTTTGGGGAACAGAGACAATGGACCTATTCAATCATTTAGGTAAAAGGATGTGTTGGGTTTTTCTGATGAGGCTCACAAAGTCAGTGGTTGTCGACTTAAAATAAGAAGCCTGTTTTTTTTTACTTAAGTTGATTGATACACTGACCATCTGCCCAGCAGGAATGTAAGAGACACAACCAGAAACTCCCCATTGAACATAATGGATCATTATAGGTGAAAGTTCATAAAGAAAGGAAGAGAAATGATTTGACTTGCATCTATCAGGTGGACACAAACACAGCTCCAGATGAATTTGATGCTGTTGATGTCTGCAGGATGTGAAAATACTGTAGATGACAATTTGCTCGAAGGCACACCTCAGCCAGTCAACACAGGTTTCCATAATCTAAATTGTCAATCTACAACAAACATAAGTCCTGAAATTAATGGACTAATGTAACACATCAATGATTTTATATACACTGTATACAGAAGCTAATGAAAGCTCATTCAGTGGCGAACACTAGCTGTGTTTACATGCCTTCACTGACAATTACAATTAAAGCCTACATTCACACAGCAAAAAACTTGTCTCTGATTGGGTGCCATTAGAAATTAAATCAAGCAAAATTGAATAACCCTAAATCAGTGCACAGGGTAGATTAAACTGCAGGTAACCATGGAAACAAATGTTTTGGCCTATTTTTTGTCTTCTTGTAACTAAGTGGTTATTAGCTCAATAATGCAAGGCCCGACAGAAAGTAACTGGTGATTAAGTAGAAAGCATGGCAATAAAGCAATAACGACAGAGAGCTCTCAGCACAGTTCCATCTTTGTCAAAGGTTTGACCATTGGATTTATGGTTTATGAAAACCTTAATCGATTATCTTATTAAGCACTGAAACACTAAAGGGGAATGTCAATTATGTTGTTCAGAAAAATGTACTTGCGATTGATGCTTGGTAGCTTTTTCCAGCCAGTGCAGAGAGAGATGTATGAGTGGAGGGCTGAATTGTATGGTTTCATTATTATGTGTTCCACAGTGGAACACATTTATTTTCAGATAGATTTTTATTACAGTTATTCTAATAAAACCATAGCTCTGTGCATTTTAATATGTGTCCCCCGGTAGCTTACATTACAGTATTTTCCAGTATTTTATTCTCTAATCACCCTGGGGGATCATTTGAGCCTGTTTCCAAACCATTGAGCTGTTTCCTCCTCACAGCGAACAGAAGTACAGGGACAGAGGAAGGAAACAAGGAGACATGACTGGTTTTTCAAACACCCCGAAGAGGTAGATTTGGAGAGCGAGACGGAGAGCTGGATGTACTGTTGCACATTGTTCTATGTGAGCATATTTCAAAGTTTTACTGTCATGTGTTATAATAAAATATTCAGTTATTTTAAGAAAGTAACTGATGAATAATTTACACTGGAGTAAGTCAAAAGACTCACTTTTAAGGATATACACTTAAGTCTTCTCACTTGTACATACAGCATAGACAGTACTATCTATTTATACTGTAACTCCGAGCCTGCAGTGCAAAGTGAAACTACTGTAAAACACACCATGAAATCTGAAAATAGCTCATTAAGTCCATTCTCTGTCTAGAAAACTAGTTTGGACAACAAAAACAGATCTACTTTCATGAGGAGACAGGTTTTCTCTTCTTTCTGACTTGAGTTGTTTGGTATGTTTGTTTTCCTTATGTTGCTGTCTACAACATGAAAGTGACCCCATCCCTTCTTTTTATTTTTCACCCCAGGACGGCCCCTGGAGTACAGCAAGCATTATGGATGCTCCTCGGATGTCCAGTGGGACATCCAAGGAAATTTGTGTATGATGTCATGCAATTTGTAGCAATCAGAAGCAAATAATCACTTTGACTTGGAAATGCGTTGGCAACACTGCTTTGCTAAAGTCAGTTTACAAACTAAAAACAGGTGAAGAAACGATGCTAATGGCTAAAGGCCTTTATAAGTCAGCTGCATCCCTCTGGAGACATTCGTTTGAGATAAGGGATATATATTGAAGTCATATTGTTTCAGTATATCTACAGCAATGAAGCAGAAATTACTATTAATTTAAAGTGAACACAAACCACATCTGTCCTTCTCAAACTCTGCAGGAAACCTCTCAGGTTCATGTGTACTGACGTCAATTAAGAGCATAATGACTTTGCTAATGACTTGAGGTGCACTTGATTGTTTTGCCCTGTGTGACGCTGTATTGTAAATGTAATCCGTAAAGTGATTCAGGCACTTTGAACATCTCCTGTAGTCATTTTTTAACAGGCTTTATGTCCGCACACCTGGGGATCCATATATTCAAATTACTAAACATAAACATAATAAAATAAAACACATTTGTTTGTTATGCAAACAAACCTTATGGAGGTGTTCATTAAACCGCTGGGAAAGGAAAACAGCATTTCTAATTGATGAACAAGTAAAGAGAAACCGAGGCAGCCCTCGTGAATGCTACGGAGGCTGAATAAGCTGTGCTGCAGTATTTAAATTCAAATGAACATTGACCTAACACAATGTAAGGACATTGTAAACAATAATGACACAGTGAAAGGACTGCTACAGTAAGAGGACATGGAGGAGGCTTTACCATCAGGAGATCTGCCTGCAGCCCACAATTAAGATGATGCCCAATAGCTAGAAATGATGTTTAGCTATAATACAATTACAATTATAATCCTGTTCTTACACATATACAGTATTTTATGCAATAACTAATCTTGTTAATTGAGAATGCTGTACAGCTGCATACACTACTATATGAATAGATTATTCCATCATTAGATGAGCCAAAGAGACTGTGCACTCAAGAAAAACCTTTGCAAAGGATGGTGAGTCGGTGGTATTCCAGGCTCAAGTTAACACAGTATTCCACAAGATATGGCGCAGTGATATAGAGGCACCACAGGGGCCATTTTAAAAAGGTAAAAGATGAAAAAAAAAAGGTTAGATGATCATTTTTTGTGATTTTTGTTTTTTGATTCCTTTCATAGGACTTTCTAATAGAGAAAGACTTTCTAGTAAAGGTTGAAACCCCAAAAAAACAACTGGACGGGCTCTCAGCAGAGCACAGAGCACCTTTGCAGAGGTCATACTGTCCCCTTTTATACTCACCCATAGTTACCAGCCAACTAAATACACAATCTTTTTCATCAAGGTCCGTGCATTATTCCCTGAGAACAAAATTGTCAAAAAAAAAACACCCTATATCTCACACTGTCAAAGAAAGTAAGGAACATTTCCTGGATTAATCTTTGGCCAAAAGCACCAAAAGCTAAAGGGGTCCATTCTCAAGTTCCATCCTCCATCCAAGTCTCGAGGAAATCCATTCTCTAGTTTTACTGTAATCCTGTTGATAATCCAACCAACGGGCACGGGTGAAAACATAACCTTCCTTGGCGGAGGTAATTATCAACAAACTAAGTATTTTGCAGTACCACAGTATAGAAATACTCTGTTTCAAGTGAATGTGATGCTTACAAAATGTTGCTAAAGTAAAAGTACAAAAGTATTTTGTACTTTTTGTACTTTGTAGTTTTTGGCTAGTTTTTTCCTGTTTTACTTTGTGATTATGTCCTCATGTATTGTTGTAACTTCTCATTTCCTGCTCGCCTGTGTTCCTGTGCTCCTTCCGAGTTGGATTTCCCGTTGCACAGGTGTCTCTCTGCCCGCATCTCACCCCCTCGTTGGTTTAGTTTGTATTTAAGCCTGTGTTGTTCCCTCACTCTTTGTTGGTGCATCTGTTTTCCTCCAAGCATCTCCTCTGCTCCTGTGTCTGTTCCCCGAGGTTTGTAAACCTTTACAAACCTCGTGGTTTTCTGGTTTGTCCTTAGTTTTGTATGACTTTGGTATTGTCCTTTGCCTTCCCTTCTCGTTACCTTCTTGGTTACAAGATTGTACAATAAATTCTCAAGTAACATTTGAATTTCATAACATAAGTAAAACAACTTCCTTCCTAATACCACCGACCTTCTCAATCAGGGATAAGGGTGAGAACAGGGAGGCACTGTATTTCTCTGGGGCACCCAAGTCACCAAATCCACCCCTGAAACAGAAGACATGAACTGTTACGTATGGTGCCGGTCTTCCCCTCCTTCCCATCTGCGTCCTTTGAACTCTTCATCCTGTTCGTGTCTGGAGAAGAAACACCGAAGCACTGACTCCTGAAAGGAGAAGAAGAAGAGTTCAGAGCCTGAGCACCTGAAAACTTTGACCACCATCACGCACAGACGTGACGGCCGCATGACGAACGTTCAACTTGAACCCTGTGACCTGTGGGACCAATTAGCGTCACATCACTTCTGAAACCAAAGGTGTCCCCTGCGTGCAGCACAAACACACACTAATGTGGGCCGACGTGAGCGCACACAGGTAAGAATGAGGACAAGCAAACACACACTTTCATTCTCAACCCCCGGCCCCATCTGTTGCATCGCCCCTGTCACCTAAATGTCACCTGATGACATCATAAGCCTGTCAACCTTTCCCCTCGTCACACACAAACACACACACACACACACACACACACACACTGCGCTCACACTCGGTCTGACACAAGCAAAACGCTGCATGTGACACCTCCTGCCTTGTCTTTTTTATTTTGTCTCCTCCGCTCTCCTTTCCTCCTTATCCTTCTTCCTCACTCTTGTCCTCACTTCCTTTTCTGCTCTCTCTCCTCCTCAGCCCTCCTTACACTCCTCCGTTTCTGTCGTCTACCTCCTCCTCCTCACAATCCTTCTCACTGCCGCCTCACTCCTCTCCTCTCCCCTCCTCTTCCTCTCCTCTCCTTTCCTCTTCATCTCCTCTGCTGTCCAAGTTAACTTTGTTAGTCCACGCAGAGTTTTTTGACTGTTTAGTTGAAGTGACATAGAGGGCTTATTCACACCGTTGCCTGTCCTCCCTCTCTTCCATCACCTCGCCCGCACACAAAAGCGCATGCAGACACATCGGTGGACACAAGTCGACACCTGTACATACGAGCGGACGCGCAGGAAGAAAGGCACAACATGCATGCATGAAAGTACACAAAGGTGTGCATCATTTCAGCATGACTCAGTGCATTTTACACTCACATGCTATCAAATGTTTTGTGGCTCGATGCGTCTTCAAGGCCAAACAAACACAGCATAACTCACGCTGTCACACTTCCTGCAGGAAACCGTGTGACTCCTAGCAGAGAACGGCTTGAGATTTGATAAAGCTGAGCTGCTTTGATAGGACATGTTCCCCACATTTTGATTTCAAGAGCTGTAGTGTTGACAGCTGCAGATAATGAAGAAGTGACTTTGAGTTGGACTGGTTGTGCTGAGAGGAAATTCATACCTGGTATAAAACATTCGTTGCCAGTGATCCAATCGCAGGTGGACAGCTTAAGTCCGTCGGTTTACACCTGGTATTAACCTGCGTCTCGAGCGACCACGTTGTGATCGGACCTTACTTACCCGCTCTATAGTGCAAATAAACAAGTAAATCACTGGTACAAACAGACCCGATGTTTAATAAACAAAGACGGTAACATATCATATACAAAAATAAATATAATTTGCCAAATTCACAAAAAAAATCCAAATAGTTAAGAATTTGTTGTAGACAGCATTTCATAGATTTCAACTTCATAGATCCTCCAAACACAACAACTGACAAAATTGAGCAATTTTTCAAGGGAGTCTGGTGACTTTCTCCAGAGGCATCAGAGAGATAGCCCATATCTGTTACTGGTTACTGTATTTGTACAATTTTGCATGTTAACCATCAATAAAATGAACTCTTTTTTCATAAATTTAGTGTGAATGATGACACCGGTTGAATCAGATCAATGTGTTCAAACAGCTGTTGGCAGGTGAGACACACCTCAGGCACATCTGTTGCAGGCAAGTTTTGCAAGGAAAGAAACGGCTTAAAAGCTTATTGCATTTAATGCCGAATTCGCAAGAAGGAAGAGATTATTTCAAATGTGATGTTTTACAATGTTTATTTAAGTTTTCACCTCATTCAACTACTCTTAAAATGACACAATCTGTAAGAGGGTCTGGGGGTTTTGGGGTTACTAGCTCAATAGAAAACAGACATTGTGTTCACAAACATATGTTGCTAACATCAACAGGTTGAAAGCCTGAACTCAATGCATTGTGGGGCTGTTCACAGAGCTGTCCACTTGTGATCGGATCACTCAGGATAGTTGGAGTGTGCGTAGGCCTGAGTGTTAGGCACAGGGAAATGCTCTATCTGCATGCCAAGCTTTTTCCTTATCATAAACAGGCAATGATTTGTAGCAGACAGCACTTTGTCATAATGTACAATTTCCCAGACTTCTGTCGATTATTTGCAAAGTAATAGACTTTAGGACTGGACTCCCAGCACATACGGCTTATTGTCTGTCTTTCTGCTTACATATGCATGTGTATTAATGCATTACAAATCAATATAGAAATATGACAGGAAAAATGTTAATATACGTCCATGTAAATACATTAGATGAAATGGACTGCTACGGAAATGATTTTCATCGGGGGAACATTTCAGTGCAGTCAGCCATGCATAAGCAATACATGTGTTCGGCCCAATCAGCAAAGGGTTTTCACAGCCCGCAGCAACTGTTCAAATACAATGGATGATTGAAGCTGGTGGCCAACAGGAAGGTTTGGGGTAAAAAATCTGTGAAAATCAATAAATCTGGTGTATTCTCCTGTTTTCTTGTCCTAATTTGACTCTCTCCACACAGGGCCGCAGGGTAAGGTGAATGCTACCTGTTTGAAACATGATTGCTTTATTCTGGGTTGTGTTCGGTTTTCCTGGATTCACAAACAAAAAGCCTTAGCAATTAAATTATATTAAATATGAATTATGATTTGTAATAATAAGGAGGCGCTGTTTGAGCTGGTGAATGGTACAGGCTGTTTTCTTTTTATTAAGTTATAAGTAATTCAATGTCTGTTTCAAAAAAACATGAATTGAAACACTGCCCATTTTTTTGGTACAACTCTGAGCAGAGACTGCTGTGTTCTACGAAAGCCCGTCGTTAAATGTATGATAGCGAGTCTGTGCACAGTTGGGCAGAATTGTTGAACTCGTCTAGTTTGTTCCGAGCTTTCTCTAAAGCCACGGACCTGACAGCCCAGACTCTCAGGTGATTTCATACAGAGACAAAATCCTGGAGCTGGCTCATTAATACTGAACAGAGGACAGGTTTACAGACACAGTGGCAGCTCCCCGTGTGGTTTTACATGGATAGGAGCACAGTTTTGTTGGACTGTCCTGAGAAGCACTGTAACACAGCTTGTTGGGAAGTCTCTCTTTTACTGTCGATAGTAATCCAACAAAAGCACTGAAGGTACATTTTTGAACTGATTTATGTATTTATGACAAAATAAAGGTCATCTTATTGATTACAAATTGATCCACTGACTTTGTTTAATGTTATAGAGGTTGATTACTGATGAACATACATAGAACTATCACCAGATTCAGCAGCCCAAGGAAGCCTTTTAGTATTTTAGATCATTGTTTTGGTTTTACAACCACTGACTTTACTGCAGATGTTCTGTCTCGCCCACTCTCACCCAGGGGCGGACTGGCCATCTGTGCGTTCTGGAGAATCACAGAACGGCCGGCGGCCGCCACGCAGTCATCACCAGTTTTTTTTTGTTCCTTTTTTTTCCTGCTGATCAACTGTTTCACACTCCAGTCCGGTAGGTGGCAACAATGCATCTTTAAATTGGATGTCCGCCAGCAGTGACAAACTGGTAATCTAGAACTTGGGCAGATACCCTCGTGGGCCGGCTGACAAATCAGAGAGTGGCATAACTGTTGCATACATGCAGCCCCAAGATCATGTCTCTCAGCCCCCTTTAAAGGGTCAATAATGTTCTTATTCTAAATGACAGCCACATTTCTCCCATTCCTTCACACCTGCTCCAGAAGCAATCTGACCAGTATTTATATGCCACATACAAGTCTCTATATCACAGTCATGGTTACCCTCTACGGTCTACAGTCACAAACTTTTACATCAGTCTGCACTGTTTTGTAGCGAAATTCAAAGTTCAAAACCATACATGGTTTTAAATGAAACAAATCTACCTGCATTTTTTTATTTGATTATTTGTTTGCAAAAGTTAAAATGAAGCAATGACTTCTAGGAATTTCAAGACTGAATCGAGTAGACCACATCTGCGTGGTTGTTGGAAGTTGGAAGTTGACTGTGCTTAAGCTAGCAAAAAAATGAATCGAGACATCAAGCGACACAAGGGGGCAGCGGAGAAAAAGAGAGATAAATCTAAGAGAGCACTGTTGGATGACGGTGAAAAATGCTGCGTACTGAGTGATTTGTTTTTAAAATCAAGTGCAGCTTCAGCTAGCACTAGCGCTAATACTACTAGCACTAATGTTAGTGACACAGCTGAGTCAGCACACCAAGGAGAAAGACAGGACAGTGAGGAATATGAGCAAGAGCAGGAACAAAGCGAGCAAGAGGAGGATGAAGGGGTAGATGTGGATAACGAATGATGGTAAGACATGTTTTTATTATGTTCACCATCACTGGAGTGCGTGTGCTTTCCGTGCATCAAAAGTTCTATCTGCGAGTCCCCCCCCCCAAAGTTGTATCTGCGAGTCTCCCCCCCAGTGCTGGTGGGCAGCTGGTGGGTGGAAATGCCAGGGCCTCTGGCCTCTCGCCTACCTTGGATCCTACTTTCAGCTAGAAATCTTAAACGTCAGATAGGTTCATCACTGGTTTTAAAGCGCTTACTCATCACTGTACACTGTATGAACGAGTTGGATGGTCCTTATTATCAAAACGCAGACTGAGACACCTGCATATTCTCACTTACAAGGCAATCTTAGGTTTATTTCCTTCTTACCTTTTGTCCCACATTAACTGAAGTAATGTTGGGACTTACAATCTTAGATCTCAGGATTTGTTCTTGCTGTCTGTCCCAAAAGTCCGAACTGAATTGGGAAAGACAGTGTTTAGGTTTACTGTTCCCCCTGCTTGAAACATGTTACAGAAAACTTTGAAACAAAATGAGTTGGTCTCATTGAACACTTTTAAGGGGAAATTGGATGACCTGGGGGCAGAAACATCTAGCTGTAGATGTTTTGCCGGAGGCTTTCATTATTTTAGCTGACCTTGAAATGTTTGCTGTTTTGGATGCTAAGTGTTTTTAATGTTTGTGTCCACCTTGTGTTTGTGTGTATGTATGACTATGCTGCTGCCTGTCTTGGCCAGGACACTCTTGTAAAAGATATTTTTAATCTCAGTGAGTCTTTTCCTGGTTAAATAAAGGTTAAATTTAAAAAATAAAATAAAAAAAGATAGTTTCTCAAGGAGTTAGTTGACAGCAAAACAGAGAGAGTGAATATTGAACTGTGCTCTGTATGTGCATGGCAACAGTCTGCTAGTCTGCTGAAAATTAATTTGTGATAATATGTCAGTGTTGTGTTGACACGTTGTTCTGCTGCCCCCATGTGGCCAAAGAAATATTTATTCTGTTATTGATTGGTTAACGTCATAGTTATCAGATTTTCTAACCTAAATAGACAATGATGTATCAGCTCAGAGCTGAACCGTAGTGATTGTCCATTACCTCACATAATGTTTGATTTTCAAATAACATTTTCATATTTAAATGAAATCAAAATTTCGAAAAAGCATCCTGACTATTTCCAACCAAAAGCAGAAAGTCTTGCGTTTCTATCTCTGCTACCATAGCAACTGCTTTGTCTGGTATCATTATGCTCAGATAAAATAATAGAATATTGATAGAAATGCAATCTTCACAAATGAAAAATCTACCACAACAAGTCCAGACAGGAGATTAAATTCAAAAGGAAATAAGGAAGGTAATAGTATCATTCATGCACCCAGGAGCCTGTGTGGGAACACTTCAGACCAAACAGGATTGAGAGTTTGACTTAAAAAGCTTCCCTCCTCCAGAGGAGACTTACTGAGCACACAGCTCTTCTTCTTCACTGACGTCTTGCTTTGCACTCAAATGATTACACACATTCACAGCTGGAGCTGCCTGCTGCAATCACAGCCTGCTACTGTTGGCCCTTAAGCAGCTTTACAATCCCATAAGCATCAATATACACATGTGTTTCTAAATGAGCACCCTGCAGTTTTGAAAAATGCTGGTTTCCATAAAATGCCTTTCAATCATAGTTAGACAATACTGCATGTTGCATGGTTCGCAGGGAATGTGGTCGAAGAAAAGAAACACTGCAGCTCGACATAAATATGTTCTCTGAAGTCTCTGTTAAAGAGAATAAAGTTGCAGTAGGAAATTTAAACGTACACAATGCAAAACCGTCCACCTCTGTCTCTGCAACCTCGTATCACTCAGCTAAGCCCCTCCCACTGAGCCCGGGGGTTTAAACAGCAGCAGCCTTGTTAAACCTCACGGCTCGTACAGCCCGCTCTCCACAGCATCAGCCTCGCCAAGGCCCCTCGCCGCGCCTCATCTTCTGTCCCATTGCTTCGCGGCCCGAGAGCACCAGAGGCAGCTGCAGTGCCATATAACAGTGGGATGAGAGGAAGGTGCAGAGATCCTTTTTGACTGCCTCAGCAACACTCACTCTGATCGTGACAGGAAATGAATTACAACGAAACAGATGTAAGCATCACAAAATGCTCACAATATCGTACATTATGGCAATTTTGGAATTATCACAGGAAAAAAAACAAATGAAGACAAAGAACTTAAACACACAGGGGACTGAATAAATTAGGGGAAAATGGCGGGAAAAAGACAAACCCAGGAAGCGTAAAACAAAATGAAGATGAAACCTAGAAAAATAAAACAGTCAACACCTAAACTGACATCTAAAACCATGCCAGTAATTCACTTTGCACTAGCAAGTGTATTTGTAAACTTTTGTGAGAGACGAGCAAGCTGTTGTTCGCCTGCTTCCAGTATTTATGCTAAGCTATGTAAGATAATCACCTCCATGCTAACCCCACATCTAACAGTAGAATAAATATCCCCAACAATTCCTTTAAAGTTGCTAAATATCAATAGAGTAGCTTATTTCACGCACATTAATACTTTACTTGTTGTGTGTAGAGGATGCATTCTGGGGCTTTTCCATTTTGCTTTTCTAAAAGAGTTTGAGGGCATCTCTTTTCACCATTAGTCATTTGTAACTATCAAAGCCTTACCTTGGTTTATTGTGGGGAAGCACAGAGCAATTCAAATCCTTCTCAGTGACAGGCAATGCAAATGTGGTGTGGACAACAGTTTAAGCTGCCGGTCTTGCTAATAGCGCTGTGTGTGACATGTTTCTTATGACAAATGCATTTTATTTGTGGCAGAGTGTAGCTCAGACATGGCATGAGGGGCATGAAATGGTGATCACCATACTGTATCTAGTTTGGAGAAAAGGTTCCATGTGAATCCCTCCGAGCCACAGTGACATCAGGAGGTCCAGAAGTTTAAGTTCAAGATCTGGCGAAGGAGGATATTGCAAACTGAGTGAACTTTTACAAGAGCACAAAATAAAACTGTCAAAATTCAAAATTGCTGTACTGCTCTCACAGCCTTCTCTCTCTACTTTACTGATGACATGTAGTTTTTGCAATTCATGACCTCATATTTCCAAACCTTAAGAAGAAAAAAAATTGAGTGAAGAGAATTTTCATTCCTCCTGGACTATGTTGGTCATACCAACAATAGGCTCCCCAATACATGCTGAGCACCACAAAACAATGTAACAATAGTGAGAACTAACCATAACATAAATCAAAAAACATGTGCACGTCCACTGTAATTGAAAGAAAATGGTAAATAGACAAAAAAAAGTTAAGTTAATCGTGACTCTGTAGTTTGTTGGTTGTCTGCAGGTGTGAACGTGTGTGTGAATAGTTGTTTGTCCCAATATGTCAGTACTGTGATGAACTAGCATCTTATTCAGGATGTACCCCATCAGCTGGGATCATCTCCAGAACGAGTTGGGAGTGACAGAGTGTTGCTCCCAACCATACCTTTCTTTTTTTTTCCATCTCAGTAACCCCAAGTAGGTAATTGCCCATATGACCTGATCCATGTCAACGTAACCTCCAAGAATTCTGTGTCTGTGAGATTTCACCACCAGTCATTTTTGCTGCAGAGCTGTCAGGAGGCGCTGCGTTAATAATGAAAGCAGCCATTTCTGTTTGGATAATGATTTCAGCGACGCCCAGCTCCATGCTGTAATTGTTATATGATTTATGAAAGAACGAAATAGGGACAAAAGAAGAGAGAATAAATTTAGCGCCGGTCCATCTCCTTCAGACATTCCTACTCAATTTGTTAATTATATAAAGCATGTGAGAATAATGATTTTTATTCTGTATAGTCGCCTGCAGCAAGTTCCAAATCTGTAAATTAATTTATGAGGGTTAAATGCTGTTTGATTTCTGATGTGACCCATAACTGCAGGAAGAGAACGACACGGAGCAACAGCTTGTTATTTTACTTACCTGTACAGTAATCTGACAGGAAAAAAAACACAAGGGTCAGGAGCCAAATTCAGAGGCAAGTATTACTGAAGAAGCAGAAGAGTTATGGATTGTGTGCTCCAGAGATTCTGGGCATTTCGTGTTTCAATGCTGTGCATCTTGTGCTTTATATAAATAACCACAGCGGCAGTTTCTAAATACAGTGCCCACTTCTTCTGCCGGGGTCTCTTCGCAGGCTCTCAATGGCTGTGGTACAGCACATCGCTGCCCGTGCACCTTTTTACTTAATCTCCTCACACTACAAAACTCTGGTATGGAGAAAATCAAATATGCTTCAAAGGATTCCTCAGGCTGCTCATGATGTCATGGAAAAATCCGTCCAATTTGATTTAAAAAAAACATGCTGTTGTCTCTGATTTCAACGTGTGTGAGACGGTTAGCTCCCAGCTGATGTCGTACACTGCGCACTGGTCCTGGTAAGCGTGCCCCCCCTCCCCCGGGACAGAGAACACATTTTAACGAAATCCCTCTTACACCTGAATCTGGGCTTAAACAAATACAGCTGATTAATGTTTCATTACAGCTTCCAGGGCAGGACGAGGAGTACAGAGTGTCTTGTTCTGTCTGGCACACTCAGCCGGGAGAAAGTACGATCCCAGACACAGAGGAAGACTGGCACATGGTAGGAAAATGGAGGGGTGGAAGAAAAATCAGACAGACAAAACAGGAAAGACAGGTCAAGCAATAATCGCTGTTCAGAGGATTGGTGGAGATGAGAAAGAGAGGACATGGAAGCACATAGACATCGTGATCACATTGGAGGCAGATTGGAGGTGATGAGATGTGCAGAGGGCAGCTGCATGCTGACTCACTATCTGCCTCGTTTACTTCAACTGTCACTTTTCTGACTTCCCCACTTTACTCCTTCTTTACTTCCCTCTTTTTTTTCTTAACAGCTACCTCCTCTGCGCTGTTACAGTCTGTTTGCTTGTTTCATCTTCTCTCCCGTAACCTTTTTTCTCTCAGCATGGTAGACACTGATCTGCGAGTGTCTGATGGAGGTAATTAGCTTTGAGACGAGGACGAGTAAGAAATGAAAGAAGGGGAGGGAGGGGAAATAAAGTTGGAGGGAAAATGAGAGGAAGTAGGAGAGAGGAGAGGAGATGAGACAGAAAGTAAGGGATATCACAATTTCCACTGACTTTAATTAGAGGGAAAATCATCACTCTGTGACTAAAGGTTGTGTTGGAAGTTGGAATACCAACATGGTAACTGAACACGTTTGACAGGCTTTACTTTTTCACTATAATGACTAAAATCCACGAGGTTTCCAATGTATCTGTTTTCTCTTCATTTCTGGTTTTCAAGCAGTCATTGCTGTCGCGCTTCCAAGCCGCATCCTCATGAATCAGACAACATGGCCGGTGGTGTGTCGTCTCTTTAGTTGGCTTCTCTGCTGGAGTCTGATTTCTGATTCCAAAAACAACTCTGTCTGCTGCTGTTAGAAACTTTCAAACCAATCAGTGGACTGTTCCTGCAGGACGTTGAGCCTGTAGAGCAGCTTTATCGACCTGAGTAAAGGTTCAATCACTTTGTGTGAGTTTTTTAGGACAGAGCATACCAAAATGGATGTGACTTTATGTCAGCCAATGCTTCACAATCCTACAAGTGAGGCCTGCTGAACTATTTTAGAATTTCAGTACATTTCAGTAAGGCTAGACAAGGCGAGGGTGTTGACTATCAGGGAAATCAGATCTGGTATTAACATCCGGTTCTGAGTGATGCGATCATAAGAGGATAGCTTTAAGTTTGTCAGTTAACACCAGACATAAACATGCATCTCAACATTCATCTTGAGTGCCCACTTGGGATCAGATCTCACTTCCCTGCTCTAAATGCCAGTACAGACGTACATCATTGTAACAAACCAACATATTTCTCACACAAGGAAAGAAATGCGTTCATGTTCATGTTAATGTGTTCACGTTTGTTGAATTAACAAGAGGGCCAAAAGAGTTAAGAATATGTTGTAGAGGGGCGCTGTTTAGCTCAGTGGGTAGAGCAGGCGTCCCATGTACAGAGGCTTTGTCCTCGCTGCAGCGGCCCCGGGTACGAGTCCTGGCCTGGGGCCCTTTGCTGCGTGTCACTTCCCCTCTCTCTCATGCTGTTTCCTGTCACATTTTCAGTTGATCTGTCAATAAAGCCAGAAAAAGGGCAAAAATACTAAAAAAAAAAAAAAAAAAGAATATGTTGTAGACAGCGTTTCACAAAGTTTGGAAAGTTTCTCTTCACTCGACAACTCACAAAATTGAGCAATCTTTTAAGGGTGTCTAGTGACTTTCTCAAGAAGTAGCCTATTTTGGTAACTGTAAGATTTGACATGTTTTATTCTTATATGGTGAAATAAATTGAAACAGTGTGTTCAAACAGCTGCTGGGAGGTGAGATGCCCTTTAGAAATGGAAAAAAAGACAGGCTTATACAGCGATGCATCAAATGAGAAAAGAAACAGCTTAATGTAATTGATATGAAGAGAAATAATGAAGCGGGGCCACTCTACTTTGAATCTGCCATAGTCATTTCACAATGTTTCTTAAGTTTTTCCCCTTGCAGTAGGCAGAAAGGGAGTCTATATGATGTTTAGTTGACACAGTGTGTTCATAAACATTTGCTGCTATCATTGGCAGGTTAAGAGAGCCTAAACATGTGACTGGTTGTGGCGTCTTCTTCTTGCAGACGTAGCGACTACTACAAGGACCTTCAAGTCGTGTTCAGATGGCAACCCCAGACAGAGTGATCATTCTAAGACAAACCTTTATCTTCCCCGTACCCTAACCAAGTGTGTGTTCTGCCTAAACCTAACAAGATCTTAACCACGTTGCTGTCACACATAAAACACCATTGCTTTAACAACATGCACAAAAAAAGAAACAATCTTTGCTACTCTCACACTCATAACAGCCTGCATATCTCTTACTATTATTCATGAATTTGCACTGTTCGAGTCTGTTCCCTCAAAGGTCAGCACCGTCAAGACCGTTCGCCATTGCTCAACAGCACAAATGTGTATGTCATCAATGTTGAACTCAACACAAAAGACGGCTCGAGTATTTCACACTTTGGATAAAAACCTTTAAAGCAGCAAGTGTGTTTCTTCTGTTATTCATCAGGTATTGTAATTTAGTTACAGGTGAACATAATTCGTAAGACACTTGATGAAAAGGTCTCAACCAGCTGTGATGAAGATATCTGAATAAGTAAATCCTTTTGAACATGCAGATACGGTTGGTAACACTGTCACCGATCAAATGACCTCTTTTCCTCTCCTTAAAAAGAAGCGTGCTGTACAAGGCAGACTTCCCGTCCATCACCAAATTGACTCAGAGTGCTTATGCCGAATTCTTTTTTTGTCACAGGAAGAAACTGATGATGTCCTTGTGCAGGGAGTGCAAAATTGTCAAGAGCAAATATATGGCACTGGAATCAAGCGATTGCTCTGGCCTCTGAAGAACTGTGGCCCAATGTGGAGAGAGATCTAATTACATTAGAAGGAGAGCCAAACAAGTCGGCAATAAAAGAGGGAGATTTGGTGACAGCAGGAGGGCGTCCAGCAGCCAGAAGCTCACTGAAGAAGATGCAGCTGGATGTACTGTCCCTTCAGAGATACAGAAATAGAGATTACATGAAGGCACTACGTTCATCCCTCAATTTTATATTTTGAGGAGGGAAGAGGACACAGAAATGAGTGCAGGTCTGAGATGTAACAACAAAAAGCCTGTCCTCAATCTCCAACAAGGTGAGTTCACTATGACAGGTAAGGGAAATAGCTTTTTTCTTAGAGAAAATAAAAAGGAATGTCTTTTTATCAGCAAGGTCAGGGCTGACGGCCATCAATGAAAATGTAAGACAACCCACAGATGGATTAAGACAATTGGATACAGTGTTCAGAGGTGCCAGAGGGATTGCATGACCTCCAGTTCAGGCTGTTCAGGCCACTACACGAATTTCACCACAGAAGCAGCTTGGCATTCTTCCTGTGGGCTCAGGTCACCCGGCTCTGGTGCTCTGATGCCAGCTCCCCCTGCCTGGTCAGTTGAACCTGTACCCACACAACCAAGATGTCACCTTTAAAGAACAGTGTGTCGTATAAAAAAAAAGGTAGTGGTAGATAGTGAACTTGAAGTCACCAGTCTAATTTTGCACATCATCCTGAGATTTAAGCTTCATTCCTTTTTTATATACTTGATGTTCTGTTTTTTGATTCTCATGCTGCAAGCAAATGGTTCCAAGTTCCTTGCAAGAGGCTGAACTTCAAGCAAGTGATGAAGAGTCATGCTCTTTCATCAGAAAGAGTTATGTAATGAAAGATGAACGAACGGTTCACAGGTTGTTCAGATGACACTTCGATTCAATCTATCTGCATCCGCTTTCTGTTGATTTATGATCAAGAAGTGCTCCTTGCATCTTTGACTGGATGGAAAATGTGTAAAGAAAAAAGTATAACACAGTTCTTGTGCAGACAATCACAGAGAAAAATTACAGCCCATACCATGAATAAATAGTCCACAAGTGGGTTGATGGTCATAGAGTCCATGTGACCGAAACCGGCAAAGGAAGGTCCAAGACAGTGACCACAGACCACAGATACAGACAGCTGGAGGTTTGCTGAGATAATATAAAACACAATAGAACAGTCTGATACAAGGAGGAGACACCATTTTCCACTGTCAGATTTATCCTTTTTTTGCTGTAACGATACCAAACATGTAGGCTTGTTGTAATTCAGTTCAGTTCAGAGCAGGTGGAGCAGCCCACTATTACAAAGAGACTGTCAGGGAATGTGAAATGTCATCCCAGAAACCCCTGAGGCCAGGGCAAGACATGAAAAGATGACCATCAGCTGTCTCACACTCATCACAGGTTGCAGAAACCACAGGGGAGATCATGTTCAATGTGGTTTTAGAAAAGTGCAGAGGATGAATAACTTTGAACCGGATGAGTTGCAATGGAGGCATATACAGAGCATGTCTTGACCCCAGCCAACCCTTTCACCCATAGCTCATCAGAAATCTCCTCACCAATATCTCTAATCGATGCCTCTTCATTGTGTAGAGAAGGGGCCGCCGGAGATGAAAGAGAAACAAACTGTACTATCAAATGTTTGGAATTAGGGGTTCCGGTCATTACATCGTAGAAGTTGTGTTGTTCAGGAGAGAGTCGAAGTGAGATAGAGAAAAAGAAATCTAATCAGAAGATAATGAAAACAGTGACTAGGAGGGAGATTATATTTTACCTGCAGATAAATTATGACAGTATAAAGAGTGCCAGGTTAAACATAACAGCATCTGGAGTTAGACTGCTTTGACAGACTGATCCCATTCAGAACTCCATTTACATTTCCACAGATATTAGCACTAGCATTTTAGCACTTTTTTAACACCAGGTTAAAATTGAGCAGTTTTGCTGCTTTCTTCGATAGAAAGTGTCATGTCTGTTTCACCTCTAAACCATACTAGACTCCGGGTGTGATCAGAGGTGTGCACCCAACAGTGATGTCACAGCATCTTGGAGTTCACCTGTTCATCACTGCAGCAAGGTGGAGGTAAAAAAAAATTGATTTCCATGATGTGTTGAGTTACTCTTGTCATCTTGATCTTGTTTGGAAAAATGGTACCTTGTTCTAAATGTGTTAGTATCTTTTGTTTAAAACAGAATACACTCATACAACCCAAATCATTTCACCCACTACTTAGTGCTGTCATATTTATAATTGGATCTAGGATTGATTTGGGGAACAGAACGGATAAACACAATTATCCATCAACAGCAGTTTGAAGAGAAAACAGTTAAACTGGGCTGTTCTTTTATTTTTCCCTAAAAACACACTAATGGTAATTTTTTTATACAAGATCAAAGTAAGAAAGTAAGATAAACAGATTACCAAGATGGAAAAGATGTGTGAGAGAAATTTCAAATATTGATCCATGCAGACAGGGTTGAATTGGTTTATGAAAAGAAGAATGTCTCTGCAGAAAAAAATACGAAAACTCTGGATAGCACATCAACTAATAAGATCTCAGTTGTGTGTGTGTGTGTGTGTGTGTGTGTGTGTGTGTGTGTGTCTGTGTGTGTCTGTGTCCTGCTTTGTTCCTCAGGATTAGTTGTTATGATCATCAGATTTACATCACAGCATGACAAGTCGAGCTACATCTGTGGGCGAGTGGGTGTTGAGTGTGCAACTCTGTGCGTCCTGACCTGCTTTGCTCCTCTGAATTAGGCATGTGATGACCAGCAAGATGACACCTTCAGCCACAGATCTGTGTGTGTGTGTGTGTGTGTGTGTGCGCGTGTGTGCGTGTGGGTGTGTACGTGTGTGTGTGTGTGTGTGTGTGTGTGTGTGTTGAGATGGAAATTCATCTTATTTCTAAGTGCTACCTTCACTTTTTCTCTCCCTCCTCCTTCTCTCAACCTCTACAATTACCCCCATTTCCTTTCATTTCACCTTCTTCCATCTCTCTCCACACAGGTGGTCACACATCATGGTATCGCTGTAAAGCGAGCACCCCACCTCATCCTTTCATTCTCCTCGCCTTCACGCCTGCCTGGGATTATTTTCGGAACCATTGCGTCAGAGAGATTCTGTAGACAAGACAGGACTCCCCCCTGTCTTCCTCCCTGCTCCTCATGTCGCCCTGTGGGTGTCAAGCACTTTGTTAATCCACTGTTCTGCTAATCGGAATGATTGCTACCCCTGTCCTCCCTCCCGTATGCTCGGCATGCCGTCGCGAATGAAACGCACCCGGAGCGCCAGTGACTCAGGTTGGAGCTGAGAATAATGGCTTTGTCTACGAAGCTGTTGTTGGTGTGTGTGTGTGTGTGTGTGTGTGTGTGTGTGTGTGTGTGTGTGTGTGTGTGTGTGTGTGTGTGTGTGTGTGTGTAATAAGTGGGTGTGTGCATGTGTGCTTTTGTCCGCACTTGGGTGAGTGCCAGTATAGAGTATCAATTCGTGTGTATGTATCTGATCACATTTTTACTGACACTGTCAAGAGAAAGCAGTGTGTTTTAAAGTGACATATGGAAGAATTTTAGCTGTAATTTAAGATCTTTTTAACAAAATCCTTTTAATTATACACTGGCTGTTAACAGGGGCAGTGGTGCCTCTGTCATTCCCGCTCCATGCCCCAAATGCTTGCTCATGCACTACGCAACTTAAGCGAGTGGAAACGATCTCTCACGACGCTTTACAAGCAACATTATGAAGAAATCTGGATTTTGAACGATTTGGCCCTTCTTAAATACAAATCACACGTTTCTGTAACAATGTTTCAAACGTACATTGCTAACAACTATCAAAAGTAGTCATGTCATAACAGTGTTATGAATGGTTGAAAACATGTCTTCAAGGAAACGCGCATGCTCAGGCATTTTTTGCCACAAGGCAGTCAAAGTTTGGTCAGACGATGCACATAACCTAGAACAGTAACAGCACACTAAGTTAACATAAACCAGAGACAATAACACCTGGCTATGACGAGCGACCGACTGAACCTCTGTCGATATAGGCTGCCTGAAGAGGTGTGACTGCCAATCCGAACTCTCTGGGGTCTGCTTGTATGGAAGGCAAATATCCATTGACAGATTGTGGTTCTCAAGCCAATATTGTTTAGTTTTCTAATCAGTTTCATGAGTGTAATTGTGTTGATTGCTGAACTGAAATCAACAAACAGCATCCCTATGTAGCTGTTCTGTACATGAAGACAGTGTAGGGTAGTAGATATGGCATACTCTGTGGATCTGTTGGTTCTGAAAGCATACTGGTGAGGGTCCAGGCTGGCAGGGATGTTGTCTTTGATGTGCCGGAAGAACCAGTTTCTCAAAGCACCTCAACAGGATGGAAACAGAGAAAAGATAGGGAAAAGATATGAAAAATAAGAAATGGATATGGTATCAGAGGGCTGACTACACAGCTAATAATAAGCTTACAACACGTAAGGTGACAAAACTACAACACTCACCAGAAACATGCAGTGCTCAGTAGATCTGCTCCAACAAATGAACTTTTCTGTCTCTGTTCTGTTTTCTGTCTGCTAAAGCTCAGGATAGACACACACACACAGCCGAACAAACTTCTCCTTCATTTTCTTGGTTACCAAGTCAATGAGTGACATGTCCCGCTCGATTTGTATCTGATTGATTTACCGGTTTGTAGTTGTTGGCAGAAGCTTCCGAAAATAAAAGGCTGCAAAACGCCGAGCAGGCCTCCTTGCAGTTGGACTTGTTGTATAAGCTGGCTTGCTCTAGTATGTCTTGGCTGTGTAAGCAGAATAGTCAACTCATTAGTGTGTGATAAAAAGTCATTTAATCATAACAATGGTGTGTAAATGATTGCAATCTGAAACTATTGCAAAAAATTGCAAAAATTAAAATTTTCGCATAATGTTGCTGTAGACCTGTGTGTGTGTGTCTGTGTGTGTGTGTGTGTTTGTGTTTGTGTGCCCGTGCCCGTGCCCTTAGGGCTGAATTTATTTGTCATAATATCTCCCCTTTTAGCATCAACAAATGAGCAGAGTTACTTTGTGGGACTGTGTGTGTGTATTTTTTGTGAGTCAGTATCTGTGTTTAATGATTTTTGGAGACTGTAGCTCAGAGGTTAGATAAACATTTCCAAATACCAACGATTGTTGCTTTAAAAAATGTAAAAGCCAATAATTACCTGAAAATATCAAAATTTTCTGTATTTTACCAGATTTTCTTCTGTTCGCAAGTTCAAAGTTCACCTAACTGAGCTAACAGCGTGTTCTCACAGAACGATGATGGATTTAACATCCATTAGTCAATTTTTTAATGACACACACTTCTTCCTACTCTGGGTTCCAATGTCTGAATCACTACCCACGTAAATGTATTAGTGTTACCTGGCAATTTTGTGGAGAGGAATTAGTCCTAATATTGTTGACAAATCTGTTTTTTATGATCTACTAGTAAAGAGTACACTAGTGCACTAGAAACAACTAGGAAACAAGTCTTAATGTGTGGAAGTACACTCATCTGTTTAATTTCTCAGGCTTTACAATAAAGCCACAGAAAATAATTGTATCCGACTGGCTAGTTGTCTGTTTAATTGTATAACAGCACACCTCAAACAACTGACCCGATCTTAGAACCGCCCATTTTCCCTCTTTGCTCCGGTAACAGTTGAGCAAGCTTGATACATGGATTAACCTTGGTCAGCTTAGTTCGTCTGTGTTGAAAAGAAAAACAAGTTAATGAGATGGTTTAAGGATGTTGCTGGGGGACTTATACCTCAATACCTTGACTGTGTGGAAGTACCTGAAGACAAATTTGGGCCCATATAAAGAGTGGATTGACGTCATCATTAGTTGAACATCACCAAAGACACCTTTGTCTGTTTTAAGGTAATATGTAAAGTCAGTGTAAAGACATTATACAGTATTGATGCCACAATCTTCGAGCAGTCAGTCACATCCTAGGTTAGCCAATGTTAGCAAAATGCTACACAACTAGCTACCTATCATACAACGGCTAGCTAATGTTACGTCAAGAGTTAGAAGACTTAGAGGAGTGATGTTGGATCACCATCAGCCAGGTTTGCTTCCTCCTCATTTCTTTGGTTATGAAAAAAAAAATGGAAAAAGACAGACAAGTTGGTTGCTGATGTATTTTGAAGATAACATGAATTATCATTAGCCAGACAAGATCAAAGCTTCTCTAATTTTTGTTGAGACCAGAATTACTTGGCCTCAATTTGCCAGTCTTGCCATGTTCATAAAACGTAGTTTCCGACCTAGCAACTCTAACTTGGACTCTCGCTCGATCAGTCAATTCCAGTCAACAGTTTCACCATTTTCCAAAGCACAAGGCATAAAGATTGTCCATTTTACCCAGACAAATGGCACACTGAACCTGTCTCCCCATCAAGAGTTAAAGTTGTGTTAATTACTGTGTGTTTGTGAGATTTATGTTGGTTTCAAGCTGCCATTTTAGCTCTTCATACCTCTCCAGTCATCCCGAAATATTCAAAATGTGCCTCGTCATCAACAAAAACAATGCTTAAAAAAACAAAACAATCAAAACTAATACTGAAAGAAAGATGGGAGAGTTTAATAATAGGTGTATGTCATGTAAAAACGAGACTGTCCTCCCAAGAGAGTAACATGGCAAGGTATGCCTTGTTTCCTCAAAGCTGAACTGTAGTAAGCCAACTTCTCCAGAGGTCTTAGTTCATTTTCCAGTTCACCCCTGTAGGAAACGGTGCCACTGTGAAAAGGTCAGCAAAGCACTAGAATCGTGGCACTGTGTCACCATAGCAACAAGTGTTTCTCTCATCTGCTCTTTCCAAAGAAAGAAACAGTGCTGGGGATATTAGAGACAAAGGAAGAAAGAGTCTAAGAGTTCTAATGATTAAGGTGAAAGTAATTATTCTTGTGGGAAAATTGGGTCATTACAACAGCAGGGAACTGATCCTAGTTAAGTATTTAAAGTCACTGCAGGAGATGCTGATAATGATGATTAATACTGTGAAGTAAATGTATGTTACAGGTTGACATGTTGAGTGAGACCATTTCGTGACTCTGTTGCTAACATTAGCTTAGCAGTAGTTTGAGTGTCCTGAAAGTAATTTGACACAGGTTATATTTACACTCAGTGTCAGTCACCGAAACTGATTGCGTGTATCCGCAAGTTCTTAATAGACATGTCGAATGCATTTCCTTCCTCATAATTGCCAACACTTTATTGTAACTTGACATTGTTTTCACTCCATGTTCACCACATAAAGTTGCACATTGCAACATATCTTGGCACGTTACATGCCACTTGTAGATCAGTGCAATAGTGTGACACAGTTGGAAGGTGACAACATAAAACAAACAAACAGGCCCTGTCATAACAAGAGATTCTGCAGGGAACCCCAAAGGTTTAAACCTGTGTTGTCATGATCACTTAAACTCTAGCGTGTCACCAAAAGCTCTGGTTCAACTGCGCCTGAGGTTTTGTCTGAACCTGGTTGTTCTGTCTTGTAAAAAGGATATGTACACTAACTGTATCTGGAGATTCATTTAAACCCTCTGCAGATCTTGTTTAATTACAGTTTAGGGTCATGGAATTCAGTATAAAGACAGATTTCAACAGATCAGAAATCTTCATCGATCCAAAAATGTCAAATACTCTACCATGTATTGTTTTTTGTTAAGGCAATATAATCAAGAATTGTATAATTCCATTCCATTGTCGTTCCATGACAGAAAACACTCATTCGTTCATTCATTCATTCATTCATTCATCAATGATCTTCAGAAGAGATGCCCTGGTGTACAAATGTTTGGGAACCATTGCCTTAAATCACACCCTGCATAGCAACAACCCCAGGTGTGGCTAATGACTGTAACGACGGCTCTGCTCCTTCGGGGAATTCAGGTTCAATTAGTGTAACAGGTTTCAGCTATGTGTGACATGTCTAAAAGATTACTTAGACACTATTTACAGCGTTTGGACTGTGACTGGTGAAGAAATGGTGAGTGTGTCCTCACATTCAAAAGCAAAACAGCACCAAAGATGTGTGCCTTACTATATTTCGTTTACATACGCAGCAGGGCTGGAGGGAGTGGAAGATGGCTGGTTGCTAAGAGCAGTGTTGTGCCTGAACGCATTAAATGAACGATCGTTCATGAACTTGTTCATATTTTGGGCGAACGTGAACTGAACGTACGTATTTCTGCCTGATGAACGTTATTGTGAATGCTCTCACAGTTTAACTTCGTTCAAGACAGTGCCAGATTTCCATTGAGCCTTCCAGGCGAAAACCGTCTAAACACACCGTGAACAGGCCTTAATATGTAGCGGAAAAACACCCAATCAAAAATCAAAAGACACGGCAAAAGTGAGCCAAAACAGATCCTGTATCACCCAAATCAACGGCGTACAGTAGCAGCTCCGTTGTCTTCATCTCCCAGCCGCAGCTGGACAACCTGGTTTTGCAGTATATTGTCGGAGACCTGCAATTTCAGTGTTAAAACTGATAGAATAATTGCTGTCTATGGTTCTATATGGGCCATGGCAATAATTTAGAAAAATAATAGCTCGCAGCAACATATGGAAAAAAAAAAAAGAACTATGAACTAGTTCATTTTTGGAACTGTGAACTTAGTTCAAAATTTTGAATGAACTATGAACTGAACCAGTTCATTTTAAAATTTGTGAAGTGAACTTTGAACTAGTTCATGTAGAAACTGAACTTTCCCAACACTGGCTAAGAGTAATCACAAGGCAGGAAGGAATGAGCCACTAGGTGCATCCCAGTCTTCCAAAAACGTTGGTGTGGAGTTGAATAAATCTTACCGACTCATCAGTGTCAGCCCCTGAGCTGGTCGCTCTACAAACCTGAAACAGCTGGTATAGGTCATCTGTAAACAAACTACACAGAGGACACAGATTGATTACAGTTTGCCAATTTCAATGTAAGCCCACCTAAGATCTTTCTTAAATTAAGAACAGTTTATGGAATCCACAAAGAAAGAATATTATCCGTGTTACACCGTAAATATGATCAAAAATGCATGAACACGTGTGTCTGATGCAAACATTAAAGCTGGTTGGCCGGATGGTCTTGTCGTTGCGGTTAACATTGAAGACTACTTACAATCTCTGACATCTCTTGTCAGCTGCCACATAATTGTGGTTTTGCACTTTTAGACACACCGGATTCAAACATTATTTTGTTTAAACCCTTGTTGAAAAACGGACAGTCAATTCAACTTCACATTTACCGTTACAGTAAGTACAAATTTAAAGGACAATATCTACAAGACAAATATCAGTCCAATCTAGTTTAATGTGCATCACTTTTCAGTTCTTTTCCAGGGACCAAGTCAAGCAGATTTTCTTTTTATATTTTCTAAGGCTCAATCCTTGCTTCCTTTTACTTCCTTTCCCAAATATCACTAATCACTCCAAACATATCACTGTTACTTATCTGTGAAATGCATAATTTGTGTTATACTTTCTGCATCATCAGATGGTTCTGGGCTCTTACAGTATGCTGAGGGCTGCAAGCAGCAATGAACGGGCCCTCGCTCTGCGCACATCGGGCTGCGGTGTCGTCAGAGGGCAAGTATCTGATACTTGCATGTCATGTTGTAGTGTACGATGTGGAGAAAAAAACCTGTAAATGTCATGTCAATCAGATGATGTTTGTGTGACTTCCTGTTTCCAGTGGGTGGCGCTATGGATATGACACAGAATTGATGCACAGACGTATTCAGGGCAACACCCTCTACATGTTTGAGCAATTTGGTGTAGATGGGAAGTAGTATGTTGAAGTTATAAGGAGGTCCTGCTTCATGGCGAAGCATGAAAATGGACCGCACCAGCATGCCCACCAGGTACGACGTAGGCAAAAGCTTTCGATAACTTTTCATGTTCAAGGTCTGAGGATGATACTGACTGAATGTGAAGTCTGTGGTGTTAAATCTGTAGGAGGAGTTTGTTAAAGTACGAGGCATGAAAATGCGTCAAAATGGCGCCAAAAATCAAAATGGCAGACTTCCTGTTGGATTGACGGTTTGGGTCCATGAACTTTTTTGTGCTTCTGCTCATGATACATATGCGTATCAGATTTCGTAAATTTATGTCGTTAATGTATGAGGTGGGGATTTACAGCAGGTGGCCACACCCACACCCAATGATGTTGAATTATCAAATTTTTTGCCAGACGTGACATATATTCCCAGTTTGGTGAGTTTTACGGTATGCTCAGGCCTCCAAAACTGGGCTTAAAGTGCAGAATAAAAAGAGAAATAATCGCACTGTTCGTGCTCGGGCCCTAATAAAAGTTCTTTAAGGGGATGGTTCGGGTTTTTTGAAATGGGGTCATATAAAGTACATATCTATAGTCGATCTGTTTCCTACCGTAATGACTGATCATGCAGCCTCAGTTTGGAGAAGTAGAGAGCCGCTCCAGCCAGACGCTCAGCTTTGTACTGCAGTGAACGGGGTCCAGAGAAAAAGCAAAATTAACCACCTAAAACGAGGCTCACCTTAAAAAATATATATCAGTTCAAGTGAACATTTTCTTTTGGCACTACATTTTCTCAACCGTAGAACCTCCGTATCCCTACGCAGTTGCGCTAATGTGGAGGGATACGGAGAGTTAAGTTTGGTTTTTATCGAAAGTAAACCTCTCGTCCAGCAACTGGGCCTCGCACTGTATTTCACCGCTCGCAGATCACCTGTTACCTAGTTCGCTAATGTGTAGGGATACAGAGGTTCTATTGTTGAGAAAATGTAGTGCCAAAAGAAAGGCCAGTCTGACGGCGATGTAAAGCAGTGTGAATTTTCCCTTTACAACGTACTCTTGAACTGTTATAGATTTTTTAAGGTGAGCCTTGTTTTAGGTGGTTTATTTAGCTTTTTCTCTGAACCCCGTTCACTGCAGTACAAAGCTGAGCGTCTGGCTGGAGCGGCTCTCTACTTCTCCAAACTGAGGTTGCGCTGATCAGTGATTATGGTAGGAAACAGATCGACTATAGATATGTACTTTATATGACCCCACTTCAAAAAACCCAAACTATCCCTTTAACCTCTGAAAATATGGAGTCCTGCTTTGAGGCATCACAGAAGTCTTCTTAGAGCACCAGTCCTTTGTTACCTGGCAAAATCACAATGTTAGAATTTAGAGGACAGAGACAGGACAGAGTAAAAGCTGACTGTCGATATGAAATCAATAACTGTTTAAAAAGGATGAGACAGTAAAATATCTTTCTTTGTTCTCCTCTGATACCTCCGAAGGATACCTTACCTCCTTCCCAAACATAATATACGTGTTGTATGTTGCTGCGAGCCTGTTTTGTTTGAGCGAAGGTCAAACATGGTGGATGGAGGGAACTGGTGCCAACTTTCAAGGGTGATCAGCTACCAGTTTGTCCAAGGAGCTAATTTGGTTTGGGTTCCTCAGCAGGATAAAGCAACCTCAAAACGGGTGATAATGGTATATGTGAGAATATGTTTTGTATGAGTTTGTTGCCCTCGCTCTCACAAAGAAACATGAAATGAGTCAGCACAGCAACAGACACATATTTAAGACTCGTGATGCACTGTCGCAAAACAGAGCTCTGGTCTGTTCAGAAAGCTTTTAGCCAGAGTCTTTGGTCAATTGGTCACCTCATAGTTGGTCTTTAGTTGTCAAGCCTCTGTCCATTTTGTGAAATAAAACAGACAGGGGGCAAATGAAAAGGAAAAGCTACATAAAATGTATTTTTAAGGCTTTCGGCCATGGCGTGCAGCCACAACAGTTTTTTCACATTGGCTCAACAAGTCTGTGGAGCACTCCCAGTAGGGTTGAAACAGTATTTTTCCAAAAGATATTCCCTCATTTGCAGTTCTGATGATTTCGGTAGACAGCACTGTCCAACATGTTGGTCCAAAATCTCAGAGTGTTCAGTTTGATTGAAATCTGGCCATGGCGTGTGATTCACATCAGTAGTGTAGCCAGAAATATTAATTTAGGTGGGCCTGTGGGTATAAGGTGTGCAACATCCAAAGCAAAAATGATATGTATACTAGCACTAACACTTTCTTTACTCTTTATGTTTCAGGATCATTTTAAAGCATTATTTAGAGTATTTGCTGCAAGAGAAAAGCTGATCTGAAAACTTGTTTTATTACAAATTGGTGGATTAAATTTGCTTGGAACAAATTGTATTGTTACTTTATTATTCTTACTGGTATACTAGATGATATATGTTAGACACATAAGCCTACATGTCAAAACAGGACACAGACCTATCTAATAAAGCCTCTTCTCCAGGCCAGTAAAGACGGCAGACCACCACAGTGTGTGTTTTCTCAACACCACAGCATGTCCCGAAATTGTTGCAGTGAAACTGTTTCACCCTTTTCTTTTTTAGCAAGCGGATCTTACTGGTTGTGAATTCTCCCGCAAATGTAGCAAAGAACTCCATCTGGTCAAAAAAAAATATATAAGAATAGAAAATGGACGACCAATGTGATTCACAGGGTTCAGGACAGGTTAAAGCTGAGCTGTGGTAAGAGTACGTGTGCAGTACTGATAAAAATAATAACGGTGGATGTTGTCCAACCTTATGAAAAATGACGTTACGCAGGAAAAGGCAGGGACTGAGTCTCTGTGTGTAAGCGGCAGATAGAGAAAGTTAGAGAAGAAGCAGATGTATGTTATTAATCCCTTTTCAGAGGAACTCTTCAATCTGTTGCTATTTCTTTACAAACACAGGCCCGAAATACACACGCACAAACAGGACCTATACACATGCATTAATGATGTGTCAGAGCAACAGGGCTGCCGTATGAGGCAGTTTTGGGGTTCAGTGTCTTGCTCAAGGAGACCTCTACAGTGCTCAGGAGGTAAACTGGAAACTCTCCAGCTACGGACACAAGTCCGTATAGACCGGTCCCAGAGTCCTGAGCCGGCAACTCTCTGGTCCCCAAGCCAAGTCCTGGAGATTGAGCTCAAAATGTGCTTGTAACAAATAAATGGATCGCTGCAATTTTTTGTCTACATTTGAGGAAAAATGGGAGCTGTGCTACTTGCTGCTGAACTAAACAGTGAACAGTTGGAACTTGTGCTGCACACAAAGATCACTTTCTTCGTCAATTGGATTGAGTTCTGTGAAGGTTATTTGGCGAAAAATCTTTTAATCATACCAGTCCGACACTGTCTGACGCATCGCAGAAGTTGTGAATCACCTGTTGAGATAACATGCTCAATTGATATACTATTTAATTCTAATTTATTAATTATTCTTTTCTTTTTAGTATATTTAGTTTGTTGCTAGGCGGTGACCTCTGTGGTAATTACAGCTGCAAAGGAGGACGTGAGGAGACGTACTATGAAGAGTGAAAACTCTGTACAGGGAGGAGGTCGGGGACGGACGGTCGGGTTAAACAACTATGGCTCTCATTAACAACAGGTTGATTTTCCCCCAAACCACAACGTCTTCCTAAACTTAACCAAACTGTGATCATACAATTGACCAATTCAGTCATTTCGGTACGAGGATGTGTTAGCTGAAGATGTTCGTTACAACAGTTACCATTTACAAATCGAGCTGACACAGCGCAACATTAGTGTTCATCTGGATTTGTGATTCTGACCACTGAAAGAATAGTAATCCAGGATTTACTCTCCTTTTAACCTCTGTTTTGGTCTTCACCAGCACCTGGGGGAAATACGTGGCTCTTTAGCTGCTAAATGCTCCTCTGTGATCACCAGTTAGTCCACCTGGCTAAGTGACAGTATGGCGACGAGCTGAAAAGATGCTAAAATGCTTAAGAAAGCTGAGGACGGCTGCAAAACTATATAATAATGTATCAGTATAACTAACAACTTCCAATTCCTGTATCCTTTTCATCCATTGATATAAAAAAGTGATTAGCACAGCTTTAAAACTACTGATAACCTACAATGCAACACTGTCTTAAAGTGAAAGACTCACTCTGTAACACTCGCTCTATACAAAAAGTTGTGAATACACAGAGTAACTAAAGGCCAGAAACAATTTTCCACAGTACATTATCAGTCTAATGGTACTTATCTAAGTTTCATACACCCCATTAGAACAGTAAGACTCACAAACCAGCATCATCTGTAATGAAACTCATTAGGGACGTACATGGCGGCTCAAAGCGAGTGTCCACCAGCACAAGAGACAGGCGGTGCCATAATGAAGTTGAAATGCCAAGCAAATGTCATAAAGCTGAAATATCACAGACAGTTGAATTGGAGTTAATTATGAAAACAAACAGCCATGTGATCAAAGACGGAGTGTGATCTATTAAAGCGAGGGGAAGTATTGGTCCCAGGAGCAGGCCGAGAGACCTGCAGTTTATTAATATGGATGAGGCTCGTTCTCTCCCTGAAGTTCTAATTCAGTCTCATTTACACACTTAACCACACACACACACGCTCACGCAAACAAACAGGCTCTCTCATCTCTTTGTCAGTTTGGTTCCTTTCAAAGGTTATTTTTCACCCTCTTCCTCTCCGTGTTTTCCCACGAGAAGCCTTAGAACAGCTGTACAACAGTTTATTATATCAACGATGAAGACATTAATTTGCTCAAAGTGACGGAATGAGAAAGAGAGGAAGAGGAGGGGTGGCAGATAGTGGGGTTTTATTAATGACTTTCTCATTCATCTTCTCTTCATCACCACATCCTTTTTCCATTTTCGACTTCTGTTCTCTCCCCCACTGTTTCAATTCTGAGTTTACTAATTATAAAAACCACACAAGGCTAAAGTCAGGAAAGGCTAGGGATTACAAATTTGAAAAATATTCATTTAAAAAATAAAATGTTAAAAAGCCAAAAATAAATAAATCTTAACTCAAGGTTTGCTTTAATTTGCCACCATCAGTATTATTGACACGTAACTGAAATTTCAATAACTTGAAAAGTGTGGCTTCTCAGTAAGAAGCTCAAGTTGGATACTACTACTGCTATGTGTTAAATACATCAGCATTTGAGTTAAAGGTCCCATATTATACTGTTTTTCATCAATTTCACACAGCTGTCAGAGGTCCAAAAACTCTGTATTCAGTATGCATTGCCCCAGACCCATCCCTGGTCTTGAATTTCAGCTGTCTAAAAGTCGCTCTACAGAGCTCTATTCAGAGCAGTCTGTTTCAATGCCTACACATTTAAATGCTAATGAGCTCCGTCTGTCAATGCCTACTTGGAGAGCCCTGCCTGCTAGTCACTCTCAGGGAGAGGATTCCCCCAGCGTTAGCAGTAGCATGCGCTAATGTTTATGGTGGATGTAACGCTATGGCTCGCGGAGATTTTTTCGTTCCATTGTAATATGATAAACATTAAACTTGCTTCAAACGCCATTGCATCGCGGACCAGGCGGAGTAAACTAGTTAGCCAATTTCCAGCTGACTTCACCAAACTCGTAGGCAACTGTAAATACTATCAAAACGTGGCGCCACTTTTCGGTGGCTTGGGTGCAGTTGCTGGGTCCGGTATGCCTGGGACTGATACTTTTACGAGGGTCAGTGTCGAGGCAAAGCCAGCTTTGTACTGACCCTCATTACTTAAGCAGTCCGATGTGAAGTGGTTAGCACACTGAAGAAGAAAATACACATTTGAAATGACGTCTGGAAAGAGCCCTTTGACCCCCAGACCTAATTTGATCACCATGCCTTCCTCCAACACCCTGCTGATACACATGTCCTTAACACTAGTTGATCAAGAGACGTCTGGACCTAATTTGATCACCATGCTAAATGGGTGCCCCCCCTTACCCCCACCCCCCCGCTGTTCACCCTCCCCAAAGAGCAGACCCTTTCCCCTTGCATACCTTTTGTTTACCTTTTGTTTGAACCTGCCTTTCCCTGTTCTTTGTTCTTACTGTATAAAATGTGACTGTTCCATTTGCTCTGGGTCGACTCACCGGCTCGGACCCGCGCTGTGCCTGTCGGTCCACCAGTTTACCGGTATTCTTTGAATAAACACATCACCACAGCAAACTGCTCAACAGGACTTGAATGATTTTTCTTCAACAACACACATACAAGCTAACATGAACCGCAGCCGGCACGTTGTCGTTAAAATATGAAACGCAACCACTGTCTCTTCTGTTGTTCTGTAGCTGCGACAGAATATAGGCACCGATTTTTACAACCAACAACAGAGTTATTTGCGTGTCTGGCTCTGAACGACGACGTCGTGAAACACTGCTGTCTCACCGCTGGACACACCGAACTTCACCTCGGGGATGAACGTCCCCCTCTCGGATATCTCCTATCACCGCGCAGAGGAGGTCGGCCTATGATAATGACTCCTTTCGTTACGTAACGACAGGAGCTGAATCTGAACAGCCTGTAGGAGCGCCGTGTTACCAGTGGGTGGGCTGCAGAGACCATGCAGGAATTTCTTGTTTTCCTCTTTCTGGGAGTTGGCAGGCTCAGGGAGGACCAGCTTATATATGTAGAGACCAGAGAAAACGTGTTTTTCATAATATGGGACCTTTAATGTATGTCTGCCCGTAGTCAAAGTCTTTTCCTATCAACTGAAACTGTGCTCTCAGGCCTGATACCTCTGAGAGAGATAGGCTTAGCTTTAAGAAACTGAAAAACAGGACAACATACTTATCAAAAAGCACTTAAAGTGAAAACAAACAGCATTTCAAATTCCCCCCACAAAGTGTTTCCCTATGGTTTTACTGTTGGCGCCGCTGTTGCAAAGGCAGCGTTAGTAATATGGCTGGTCATTCCACGGTTACCTGGGGAAACAATGCCTCTTCCTGTTTTGATACGCGCTTCATTTGTCCCCTGATGCAGGCTGAATATCGTAGAGGTTCATAGGAAACCAATCTATAAGCTGATGGTGTCATCTTTCTACAGACATTAAACTGTGCATTCAGTATTTACTTCAGAATGACGAGTTAAAGCAAACACATTGTGTGTTGCCGGTTTAACGGGCCTTCTTGTTTCATACTTCAGTGATCTTGTAATGGCCGATGTCACCAACCTCCCATAATTCCTAAAAGAGGTCAGCGTGTCGGTCCTTCAGGTGCTTTGCGAAATTTGTTGTGTTAGCACCTTTCGTTAGTACTCATCTCCAGCATCACTCGCATATTGCTATGCTTGTATCATTTGCCTTTCCCTGTTCATTAGCCTCAATGTTAAGTATGGCCTTACTGCTGTTTACTTTGTCAACCAGAACCTGTCACTGATGCGCTGCACTTGCCACCTCTAATCAGGCAGCACCGTGACAAAAACGGAGCGAACGAGACAACTAACAAGATGGCAGTTGAGCGAGTGAAAGGAGGCGGGGCTACTACTGCACCACAGCGGTGCATGCACCAAGTTGCTGTCGGAGAGAAAAGTGCAGCTGGTACTGGTGTATCGAAACTGTAGAAAGTGGGAAATGAGACAGTTTAATATTCAGAATTGATCAAAAAAGTCTAACACTGTTCACTATGCTACAGTAACATCACTATTACGATGGTGACATGCTGATGCTAAGCAGGTATAATTCTTACCATGTTCTCCATCTTTGTTCAGTATGCTAACATTTGCTAATTGGCATTTAATGAAAATAATTAGAATGAGAATAATGAGAATGGGAATGTCATTAGCCCTTAGTCATAAATCAAACTACTGGATAAATTTGAATTTGTTACAGCTAATAGAATGCTATACGCCTCTGCACAGCTACCTCTTCCTGGACTGGCATTTTCAGGACACACAGCGTCTGATGGAAGATACAGGCCAATCTCATAAAAGGAGATACAGAACAGGGATTGTCTACTGGCCATTGCAGGGTTGAGTCAGCGAATAAAACACCTACTGAGCTAACCAGCCAACGGTTAGGAAGTTAAAGCTGGGGTTTTTTTCTACAAGTTATGAAGTTGTGCTTTTGTACAGTAGGTCGTGGGCAAGACTCAGCTCTGGCAGTGTTCATTTTTAGTGGTTTTCCAGGAAGTTACGAACTCAAAACGGCTTTTTTTGCCACTCTTGGGCCTGATACCAGTGCATAAGTGAGATATGGAGCAAGCCACATGTGACAATATAAACACTCAAACAGCAAATTTGACATCATGGGAACTTGAGCGGCTAACCAACGTAATAATTGGAATGTCTCCACCAAATCCAAGGTAATCCATGAAACAGTTGTCAAGATATTTCCCTAAAAGCGAAAAATGTCAACCTCATGGGGGTGCTGGAGGAAAGGTCAGGGGATCACCAAAGTTAGTAATCATCTAGGGGCCATGAATGTCCGCACAAAATAACTGACAGTCCATTTATAGGTCTTGGATTAAGAGGCCAACACTGCCACACAGCCTTGTCATTACGGCTAAAAATATCCGTCTCCTTAGCTGCTAAACGATTCACTTTGTTCACCAGCTACTTACTAACTTGTTGTTTTGTACTTGCAAACACAATTTATTCTGTCGTGATCAATTAAAGTAAAATGTTCCCTGCACTTCATTATTTGCATGTACACACACACACACACACACACACACACGCACACACGCACACACTTTTGTCACACAGAGCACAGTTGAGGGAGACAAATCACCTCGCTGGCCCTTCACAGCAGGAGACAGCTCTTTGACAGAGCAGAAGAAATTGTCACACAACAGCACTATGACACACACACAAATACACACAGATATACATACATGGTCTCCTCATGAGACTCTCGGGTAGGGAGACAAGCGACAAGCTGTCAATGTGTGTGTGTGTGTGTGTGTGTGTGTGTGTGTGTGTGTGTGTGTGTGTGTGTGTATGTGTGTGTGTTGGTGAGAGAGAAGCTCTTAATTAGCAAGCTCTCCTGATGACAACAGACTCGGGTCAAACTGTGCTGGACTGCGCTGAGTGTGTGCGTGGGCATCAAGGAGCGTCGTTTGACTTCGCTCCTTCATGACATGTCTGAGAGCTGAAAACACTCCCCTAATCACTTCTGAGGCACACACAACCCCACCGCCATCACCAGGAAGTACACACACACACACACACACACACACACAAACACACACACAGGGTTCATGATGCGTGTTGATGGATTGCACCCAGGCCGGGCGGAGTGGAGCAGCTCTCCCCTTTTGTTTCTTGTTTGTTGAACAGATGCTTCACAATGACACACACAGACGAGACCTGGAGCCACTCCATTGAAAAACAACAGGAAACAGCCTCTGTGGATTCATCGCATGTTCCCCTTAAATGATGACTTGTTGTGACGAGTCTTTTAATTGCAGGAAAATGAGCTTTTTGAAGCCAATCGAACGACTGATGGAATGGTTTTAACACCAGAAATAACCCTGCTAACCTTGAACACATTAGCTCTGTCCTGTCAGCTGTCTGGCTCTCTGCTCTTTCTCTCTCTCTCTCTCCATCCCATCAGCTGAGGCCACTACATGTGGCCATAAAAAGGGCCGGGGGCTGCAGATCAGCCTAGAGGCAGATCTTTTAATTAATAACCATAAGGTTGTGGGCTACACGGGAGGCCATTTGAAAAGCTGTGTATCATGTTTTAAGTGGTTAAGTGTGCATGATTTAATGATATCATTTTGCGCCTTCAGTGGTGGTGACTGCAGAGGTGGTCAGTACAGCCAGTGATTCATCTTATACTGCAGCTGTAGCTGGAAGTACAGGAATTAGATTTTAGACTTGAAGGAATAGCTTAGATCAGATTTGTTTAGTGTGTCATGCCAGTCTTGATAGTACTTTTCAGTGACCTGTAACCACCTGTTACACCTGTAAGTTGAACCACTGAACCTCAGGGGTATTATTGATAGGACATTGAAATTTGTTGTGGAATCAAATTCACTGCCTACAGAGTTGGATCTGAAAACACATTCAAACATATCTGGCGTTGCAATGTGATGATTTTCCAGATTGGCAAAATTCTCTGTGCAGTGATTTCAGTGACTTCTTTTTCATTTTCCAATCATTTTTACGAAAATGTCGGGCTGAACGTCATTCCCTTGTGCGTAACCTTGCACATCTGGTGTGCGCTGTGCACGGCAACAGTTGACAACAACACTACTGCAGCGAGCACAACAACTGCTGCCACACTCCGGTTTGTCATCCGCTTTGCCTAAAGGAACGACACACAGGGTGCAAACAAAAGAATCGCCAAATGCAACGTTTGCGGAATTAATATGCTGGATCGACCACATTAAACTTTAAAAGGTGTGAGTGTGTGTGTGTGTTTCATTATTGCAAAATGTGGTCCTGGACGCCGATTGTAGCGGGAACTACCACAGCAGTTGTTTGGAGTATTTAGCCAGGTGTGTGGTATGTCTGTTGGCCTGTCTGTCTGTGTTTCTGTCTGTCTGTGGAAAGACTGTGTCGGCACTATAGTGTCACAGCTGTGCAAGATTCAGTAACAAAACTTCACAGGTGTTTCATTGAGATCAAAATGAAGGCTGAGTTCAAAGATGGGTGTGGTTGACAGGTGTTGCAGCCGGTGTGAAACCAATCTCTCCTCTTTAAGTACCAAAAATTGATATCAACATTTCAACATTGGAAATGAATCGGTCTAAATGTATTCAGTCGGGAATAAAGTCCATGGGTATGCAGTTACTCATAATATTCAGTTCATACTGGCTCTTCTTTGCCTCCATATCCAGTCCTTGAGCTGGACATCGATCCATGTGCTGGCTACCCACTTTAACTTCCCATCATGAATGCTTGCCATTATAAATGTGTTATTTTTTTCCCCCTTGTCTTTAGACAGCATGAAATATGACCAACACTGGCTGTAGTTAAGAAAGGAAAACAACTTGACCAACTCAAATCAATTCTCACAAGATGTTTCCATTTTCTGTCAGGGGCGTCATGTTTCAGACAGCCTATTTATCTGCAGCGAACAAATGGCTGGAAACAAACCTAATTCAGACATTTTTAAAACGTTCGGGGGTTGGACAGCTTGGTAGTCGGAGGGAAACGCAGCCTGAGTGCTGTTGTCTGTCTCCCCTGCCAAAAACTTGCCGCCTCGTCTCTGAGTGTGCGGCAGCCCTCCTACTACTGATGCCCCTTCTGCTATCATTATTTTGCTACTTAACGCCATAAAGAGATACAGAATAAAAAGAAGAGAATGGGGCCATGAGGCTGCAGTAATGGGCTTGTAATGGACTATAAAACAGCAGCAAAATCCACACACTTACCCTCTCAGGCCAAAGAACGCACAAGTACACACAAGCCATATCTGCCACCGGCCTCCTCCCGCCGGCCTATCAAACCACAATGATAAATTCAGTGTTGCAAACATGCAGCTGAACAACTGCACTTAAACATATAGTACAGAACTAACCATTTGTGTTTGTTTCCAATTACATCTGCCATTATGTGTAAAAGGGTTTCAGAAAATGGTTTTCAGTCCGTGGGAAAATGTCAATACCATAATACAGAAAAATAGAATGGGAGAGCACAAATAGGTTGCACACACACACACACACATGCACACACACAGCTCTCCAGCCCTGATAAAAGAGTCTTTGAGGCTGTAGAGCCTGGGGATTAGTTTTGAGGATTGCCCCTGGTCATTTCTCTCCCTGTCCTCCTCACTGGAGCTGAGCACCCACAGCCTTCTCCACCACAGCGAGGTACAATATGACGGCGTCTATTTAACTGTTCTTTTAGACACGTCTTAGTTTTTCAAATTGATCTCAAAATGTTGCAATTGAACGAGAGAACTTTTCATATTTTTTTCAGATTCAATGCTGGAGTGCGTTTAAAATCTTCTTTAGATTAGAAATCAATTCACCACATAAACGATTAATGTAGGAGAGAGGAGGCTGCAATCAGAGAGCGGCGGGACAAAGGCGCCGCTCATTTATTCAGCATTTCTCACTTCTCACGCGATCCGGAAATCCAAGCTTGCAATGAGTCTCTTCGATGTAATGAGATGAATTTGAGTCCATGTTTAAAGCGAGTCAGCAGCCCCAAAACCTGCTGGGCTGAAATAAATGTCAGACACATCTAAAGCTGCCGCCCAGTTCCACGTTACATACTTATTCTAAGCAGGGCTGAAAGGATAGGCTCACTAGTTTACGTGTCTGACTTGAAACAATACTCACATATGTGAGTGTGTATGAATATGAAACAGAGTTCTGTAGTGGTAAGCATTCTTCCTGTTTGTACTTTCCTCTTGGAGGGACGGTAAGATGCAACTTGTTAAAAGAAAAAACTGTCACTGACAGATATGCAATTGGTTTGTTGAACTTCGACTGCAGAAGCCTCATTTTAACCGGACAGTTAATTTTATCTCCTGCCACCTGCAATGAAAGCATGTGGATGAATCATGACGGCGAGGAAAGGTTGTCACCTTGAAAAACTGTGAACTGTGAACAGTTTGATGACAGTATGCATGTGTATGTGTCACTCTTTAGATGTGCTCACAAATTGTGTTGCCCCGCAATGTATTAAACAAAGGAAATGGTAAAACAATTTTGTAAACTTTGCAAAAACCAGGAATAAAAACAAAACAAACGTTTATGTCTATTTGTGAACTTTAACTGTTGCAGTTTGATTAACACACGGTTGGGCTGATTCATTTTCCTAGATCTGTTACGTTAAAGGGGCGCTATGTAGTGTTGGAGAATTCAAACTCAAAACATTTTCGATATTTACAACATAAACAAGGTAATAATACAAACTCAGAAATATTTATGTTTTCCATAAGTGAATAAACAAGCTGCTCTCAGAGGAAAATAAGGTCCCCAGAACATTGTTCGCCACATACAAAACAAAGTGAAACAGCATACATTTGTGTTGCCATTTAAGTTTGTTGTTTGAGTTTGTTTATTTAGTTTGTTGACGCATAAAAATATCAGACAGTGAAGATCTTTCTCTTCTGATTAAAATTTCATCATTTCATCTTTGCCGTATTGATCTGTCACTGACTGCTAAGTGTAAAGCCTAAAGGCAGCGTGTGTTCCAAGAAGACCCCACACTAATTTGAGCTGTAAACTTTTATATAATAATATTAAGAATTTTGTAAACATTTGCTGGCAACTCATGCTGTCAGCTAAATTGCTATGCTATCGTGCCAACATCAACAAAAACAACACAACAACACAAAAAAAACGCAAAAATCAAACACCAAAAACGTCTGAATCCTTGTCTCCTAACCTCCTGTCTCTGGACTACAGGCTCCGCGGACTAAAGCGTGTCGCACATCATCCTGTCTCATAACTGTCCCATCAATCTCTTTTTTTTTTTCCTCCCACCTAAATCATCTTAAAGCAAATCTTGCAGTGAAGTAGAAAGAGAGAGAGAGAGAGAGAGAAAAAAACCTCTCTGGGGATTCGGGCCGCAGGCAAGACATCAGAAACTAGACACTCAATTTTTGATTTCGCAGTAATCTCTGTGCCTCTACCTGTAATCTGTACTGTGAGACGCAGGCTGGGAAGTGAAGCTCTCACTTGCTTCTGGGAGGGTTGAACGCAATTCCGAGCGAACGTGTTGTTCGAAGCAATACGAAGTGAATCCGGAGATCGTGTGTGTTTAAAAAAATTAGAAGCACACATATGAAGTAATACCATGGTAAAAGACCTCAAAATGAGCTTTTCTGTTTTATTTTTGAACAGTGGTTCCCTCTTAGATAGTGGAGGTACGTAGTGCCCTGATGACATGTATGTGTGTGTGTGTCTGTGTGTGTCTTGTGTTTGCGGCTGATACGAGTGATGGCACCTCGAGCTGAGGGAGTTACTCCGTCTTTTCGTGCGTTTTAGCTTCCTTCATTCTCCTTTTGTCTTCCTCATTTCCTCTTCACCTCCGCTGCGAACCGGCAGGAAGAGAGGCTCAGAGGGAGGAGGGGAACAAGAGAAGGGGCGGAGAGATAAAGGTGGCTGGTTGTTAACCTTTATAGAGATGCCACTTTGTTCATTTTCCTCCTGTGTTTCATCTTACGACTCGACTAATTAAAACCATCAAGCACACTCACATAGATGCACACGCGCGCGCAGCTACCGGCATTTCTCAGTCTGCTAATTAACGCATCTGTTTTCCACCTGATCTCGGCAGCTTTGGCCTCGGCTGCTCTCCTCCTTCGCTCATCCCTCCATTGCCGCAGCCTTCGTTCAGACGCGGGCCGCTGCATCGCTCGTACGTCTTCATCTTTTTTGACTCTATGCCGCGTTCGCCCGCCTGCGTTATTTTCCGTGGGGATGCCGACTGATTTGGTTTGTAGATGTGCTGCTCTCTGACCTCTCTACCTCCCATCAGCCCTCCTCCTCCTCCTCCTCCTCCTCGTCTTCTTCTCCTCCCGCCCCATCTCCTCATGTCGGGTGAAGAGGCTCAGCCGTCAGTAGTGACCCCGGCTCTGCCTCACCGCAGTTTAGCAGACACTATCGGGAGTTTGGAGACCAGAATTTCATTTATTTCTTTATTTTTTCCGCAAGGAAGGTGAATTTCAGTTCAGCAGAATATAAAAGTCTCCTCGGATGATAAAAGCCTTTATGCAGCATTCCAGCGATTCTCGTAATAAGGCATTAACGCACGATAAGTGACAAGCTCCTCGGGCAGAGCTACTGAATACACTTAAGGGTAAATTCTGTTAAATCATCAACAATAAAAGAAGAGGTTTCCCAGCATTCCTTAGACCGCACTAGTCACTTGACAGCCAGCTGCTGGGGAGTATCCACCAGGGTTTAGTTTTCTTTTTTTTCTTTTTTCTTTTTTGTCATGGCTAATCAAAGGAGCAATACGATGAAAGAAGTTGTCAAATTTTAATGCTGACATCCATAAAAACAGTAGAAAGAGTCTTTCTTCTTCAGGGTTTCACACGGTCAAAACAAGACTGGGATATCTCTCGTGTAGCATTCTAAGCCTTGTGAAAGGGATTACACGCCATTTTCTCTTCTTTGCAACTTTTTTGACTTTAAAGCAGCAGCTGGAAATCTATAAAGCTATCAAGTGATGTGATGAAGTGGAGGAGGCAGTTTGACATTCCTGTAGACAAGACTGACACCTAAACGTCTCTGATGACCCTGCCGGGAGGGGTGAGCCCATCTCTCAAATCTCAAAAAAGCATTGTGAATACTCAGGTTGGGCATGCTGATTGGTTGATTTGACATCTGTAAGCAGAAGAAAATCAAAGGAACTTGTACACTGTACTTTCGGAATGCCAGTCTCAGCGCCGCCGCTGCAGTCGACAAGGTCATCATCTCAGGTTCCAGCGACAATCCTTGACTACATTTGGCCACACTATGTGAGCCTGTCCCCATCGGAGAAATAACTTTATAGGTCGAAAATGAAAGCAGCTTATAACGGCCTACATTTATGTCTGTCGTCAAGCTGCGACCTCTACATTGTCCAGTATCATAAAAGGTAGGGCTGTAACGATACACGTATCGAAGCCGAAATCACGACACTCAGATCCACGAACCTGTCCAGTACCAGTATCATATACATAAGTTATTGAAATGTTACATAAATAAAATGTTTGATTAAAAAAAAGAATCAAGTTTTGTATCGAACCGTGGGTCAAAAATCGTGATACAAACCGAATCATGGGTTTGGTGTATCGTTACAGCCCTTATAAAAGGTCATTACAGAAGTGAGTGGAATCAACTTCTCTAAAAGTAACTTACATTATTATTATACATACATAATTATTGTTTCTTATTTGTTTCAAGTTCTTTAAACTTAAAGTTTATAGTTTTTTATTTTGAACTTATAAATGTCAGTTCTTTCAACTTGAAGACTTTGAATGATGAGTTGGATGAAGGTAATGTGAAGAGATCAATCAACTGCACAGAAATAACTTTGCAAAGAAATGAGATGATCATATTGGTGAGGTAGAAACTCTCCTGAGAGGCTTCTTTTTCTGTAGTTTGAAGAAAATGTGTTATGGAAAACTGCTGCTTGTCTTCAACACATTTTGAGAGAAGTCGTGTTTTTCACTTCAATTTGTGTTGTTTGTATGAGGCTTAAAAGTGTGACCATATGTATCTCTTCTTTCACCAGATACTAGGCGCTAGCCATTTTTGCTGACCGATATCTTCAGTTCTCTCCGTCTTTTGGGCTGCGGAGGATAATCCGACCTGAGTCCTTCACAAAGAAATCCACAGTCCAGCAGCATTAAACAGCTTCAACCAGTCATCCACAGACTTGTCTAGGCGACTGAGAGAGACAGGGAATGTCTCATTTTTCACATCGCACGACAATCCGCTCATGTATGGCCAATAAACAAATAGCCTTTCCAAGGTTTTTACCTTTTGTCCCTTTCACCTCACTTATTCTTAGCTTTTCCTCCTCCCCCTCTTTTCATGTCACCTGCCGCTGTTCTCCTCAGTCCCTGCACCCCACGGCAGAAATCCCTAAACGGCCAAATAACAGATTTTACCAGCACAAATACTTGGTTTGCACTTGGATAGAAAGAAAATATGCTGTTTTTTCATAGTCTGCTGAGCAACATGGTCGAAGCAAACTATCTTTTCTGTCAAAAATCCATAACTCTGCAGGATGTTCACTTCGACCAATCAGAGAGCATGGATCTTGCCAACACACCCCTGCATCTCCCCGTGTCCCTCAACGAATTTTTTTTTTTCTTTTTCTCCAGCAGCACACACAAACGCACACTCACACACACCATGCCGAGCAAGACACTCAGGGTTGGCAGACGAGGAGCATTTGTCAGCTACCTCCCGGAGGTAACATAAAGGATAGGCCACACAAGTGTGTGTCAGTGTTTGTGTGTCGGTGTGTGTTTGTGCGTGCTCCAGCTAAATTGGGCGTAGCAGTGATGTTGTACGGACTGATCAAACAATTGATCCGAAATTTAGTTTGATGTTTCCTGGCTTCAACCTGAGGTGAAGTGGAGTGGAGTGGAGGCGGGGGGGGAAGATGGGGAGGGGGAGCAGAGGAGAGGAGAAGGAAACAAAGAAGTTTGGAGGAGACTCTGAGCGTGCTACACAGCGAGCAGAGATCACAATCTGAATACATTTGAATACATTGTTTCGCTTCTTCTTAATCATACTCGCTGTGGCCACTGAAACGAGCCCGGCCTGCCACATGTGTGTGAATACGTTATCTCACAGCCTGAAGTTCACTGTGGGTAGAGAGACTTTTGAATTAGAATGCTTCAGGTAGTTCTGTGTAGTACACTACTGCCATCCAGTGGCGGTGCAGTAGAACGACATATTTCCATTTGCATCACATACAGTAAAGAACACGCCTCTCCTTGACTCAGAAGATAATTAAACAGACATAAAATTTTTCTGCGCTCTGTTTCTGTGAACTTTGCACTGTTTCTACGCTTCACTGCCACTGATATCACCTCAAACACACACACACGTGTGTCTCTGCACAAAGACAATCAGCTCATTTACAAATACACAACACAAACTCATTCATATCCACACAAACTGTAGTGGGCAGTGCAACCCTAATACCATCCATTACGCTGCGATCTCCACTAATAGGCCACTCCAGTGGCAGGCGAATTCAAGAGACTGATTAGCATAAATGAGCTATGGCGTTCATTAGCCTTATCAAGGATTCATAACGCTGACTGAAATGAATGGAATCCTCCGCACGCTGTCAAAAACGGGCACCGAAGTCATTTACACAGGCTGCGTTTACCCTCCACTGATATTGGTACGCACATAAACACTCACAACATGGTGATTTCAGAGGCGATGGAGGTTAATATTGCCTATTGGAGAGGAAATTTGAACAGAACGAATGTAATTTTGACGAAACACTTGGCGGACGTATTAAATGCAGCCAGCATAGTGGTATAAAGCTAATGTCTGTCTCTTCCTGCTAACTTGGTTGGTTTAATAGGAACTGAAACATAAAATAAGACATAATGGGGTAAATGATTACAATTTCCAGCATATAGTAGTGAAATTAAAGAGATTTACACCGCCAGCTAAATGTATACTCGTAAATTCAGTCAGTCATGGCTCGGCTAATGCGCCTGGCGTCCCGCGACATATAATGTTGTTGACTGAGTGTTCACCTTGTTTGCCTCAAAGTGTAATTCACCACCATAGTAAAGCTGCATTCATATTTTTAATATTCAAAATGGATCAAATGATATGATGTGAAAGGTGTCTCAGTTGTCGCCCGTCTCTCCGCTCTTAGCTCTTAAGCTCTGCTTAGCATTTTAGCAGCTTTAAGTTAATTGATTTTGCTCGTCACTCTCTTCAAGCTCCAACAAGAAGCTGTTCTATGTGAAAAACCCTCTGGTGAACCCCATGTCTGCAACAAGCTGGAAAATATGATCTTGTTGGACATGGCATTGGAGAAAGCATAGGCATTAATACCTTGGAGTTGGACCCTTTGCAGCTAAACCAGTTACCACTCTTCGGGAAAAGGTTTTCCACAAGATTTGGGAGTTTGTCTGCGGGAATTTGTGTTAAAGGAGCACTCATGAGGTCAGGCAGTGGTGCTGGAGGAAAAAGGCCTTTTACCAATCGATGTTATAATTCCTCTCACAGGTGTTCAGTGGGGTTGAGGAAAGGGCCTCCACACTAGACTCGTCTAACCATGTCTTTATCAAGCTCACTTTGTGCACAGGGGCTCAGTCATGCTTTAACAGCAAAAAGCTTTCCTCAGACTTTTGCCTCAAAGTTGGAAGTGCCCACTTGGCTAAATTGACTTCCATTAGCATCTAGAAGACCCTTCAGTGGAGCTACACGGCCCAGTCCAAACCCAGAAATACAGATCTAGATACTTGGCACCATGCACGGTGATGCGGCGCTTGCTTGCGTCTGCTTGGCCACGGAAAACCATTTCCTGTTTGTGTGCTAATGTTGCTTTTAGAGGCAGCCTGGAACTGAGGGATGCAACAGATTATAGGTGACTTTTCCATGTTACGTGCTTCAGCATTCACTAGCTCTGCTCTGTGAGTTGGCATGCTGAGCTACAGTTGCTCCTCAGTGCTTCCACTACACAATAAATGCACCTGCAGTTGAACAGCTAGTAAAAATCTTAATGACGTGACTCATGGCAAAGGTGGCACTCTATGACAGCGCCGCATTTAAAGCCATGGAGCTCTCTATGACCCATTGTAACGCTGCTTTGTTGACAACTCTACTTGAAAGAAGTACAATCGAATGCCACTTCTAGCCTTAATTCCTACTTTTAAACTCTAAGTTATTATGTATTCGGCAAGTGAATGGAATATTTACTGTAGATGCATTCCCAGGTAGAACTAAAATGTAAGATGGGCACAGCCTGTATTCACAAACCTTGCCTGATTTCTGAAACAAGATGGTCCACGTCTGCTAGGGCCTGTGAGAGCTGAACAGTCAAAGCCGACTGGGCTTTTTCGGGAGTCGGGTCTTAAGAGACAGGCGCTGATATGAAGCTTTCAGGTAGAGGCTGAATAGAGGTGCTGCAGCAGTGAACAGTATGAGGGAAAGACTGTACTCTCTGAACACATTTTTTAATTTTCTAGAGGATGCCCAAAATATAAGTATGCAGCTGACAGTGAGCATAAATGGAATTTTAACATATAAATGAATAGAATGTCAGTGTTGTGCTTAAAGGTTGTTCCTCTGTTCTGACAGTAATTGGCTGAAAAAAAATAGGATTCCATTAGGAAACTAGCAAATTAGTGTAGTTGGAGACTTTTTTTTTGACGAGCTAACTGGTCTTGAAATCTAACAATAGGTGCAATCTGACATTTTTAGATGCCTATTCACGTTATAAAGGTGCTAAGCATGGCCGGCTCCTGCTGACAGGGAGAGTGCAGCGAACGCTTCCTGCTCCCCTCTCGTGTTTTGGGTTCAGTTGCTGAAAAGTTAAAGACCATAAAATTAGTTTGGAGCAATAAATTCAAGAGTGGGGCAGGGAGGCTTTTGCCTGGACAATCAATTTTTGGATGAAGTTGCTAGCCACGTTATGCTGCTGTGGCCTTCCTGAGTCAGTGTAATGCTGAGTGGGATGCAGTGTGTGTGTGTGTGTGTGTGTGTGTGGAGGAATATTGACACTGGGATGTCTGGTTGAGTAATGGGGGCGTAGCAGAGTTTAGATGGCTTCTATCCTCCTTCCTATCCAATGCTGGAGAAGGTCATCACTCATACAGACAGAGGGAGAGAGAGCGAGCGACAGTGCTCATCCAGGCAGGGAGGAGAGAGTGTGAACGTGTGTGTGTGTGTGTGTGTGTGTAAGCGAGAGAGCATGAATGAGACAGAGAACAGGGCGATTGGTACTGAGAGGGACAAAGACAATGGAAGGAGAATGAGAAACGATGAACGAGAAAACGGATGTGTGTGTTTAATCAAGCGTGCGAGTTTTCTCTCTTTTCAGGACGCAACAACTACAGCCTCCGACCTTCTGTCATCCATGTTTTTTGCACATTTTACATTGCACTTTCCACACGTTGACCTCCCTCCAAGTACTGTGAAAAATGTTTTTTTCGTGAGGACTGTTGTCAGCCACTAGCTCAACCACTACAAAGCTCTAAAGCCTCATTAAGCACAGCAAACACTTCAGTCTGTGCCATCACTGCATCAAATCCAAACCCAGTCACTCGACTGTATAGTCGTCATACTTATTTGCTGTCTCAGTAGAGATTTTGGACGGAATCTGGTGCGCAGATGATCAAACATCCTCTCCTAAAAGCGGTAATCCACGTCTTGGGTTCGTGCCATTGTTTCAGTTTGCTTGCGGCCTCGCTTGTGCTGTATTGCTTCTCTAGTGGGAGAAATCTGATTGTAAACAGCCTCTTCTTTCATGTAGTGTGTTGTCAGAAAATCAAACCCCGAGGACAAATGATAAACCAACAACCACAACCCTAGGCAGAGGCAAAATCCAGCTTTAAAATGGTTTCCTGTATATTCTCTCAATAAATCTAACAGCTTAGTTTTAATATGTGTGAGTCGCTGCTTTCACCAAACAGCAGAGAGAAGACATTATTCAGTCTGTGATTTAGAGACTAATCCTAGAGCCGCTCCGCAGACAGTGAATAATGTACCAACTGCTCGGAGACCAACAAGATTTTGTGCAGATTTCATTTGGATATGAGAGCATTTAACAGCAGGAAGCCCCAATGACTGAAAAACTCATGTGAATGAAATATCTGAAGCCATATTAAGATTCTACAGCCACCCAACCAGCTGTGAGGGTGTAGCTCTGACGCAGCGATGCTTTGAGCTAAATGGCCACACCGGCACGCTAACATCTCAAAAATGACAACACTGAGAGACTTCCTGCAGATGGAGTTCTACGTGAGATCTCCTGTATTCTGTGTTGGAGATCTTCTGATTTACAGTTGTGAAGCTGTGATATCTTGTTAAAGGATGAAAACAATTACAAAAATACACAGTTCATGTAATTAAAATAATTTATTTAAAACATAATTTAGTCTTTAATAAAATAGTAAATGCTTTTCAAATAGAACACAAGTTCTCATTGTGCTCACATACTGAGGTTCTCTGATGTAAACAATAATTTAACATACAGTACATACCCACATTATTATTATTCAGACATTCGTATTCACATATTCATCTGTCAGGAAAGACATAAGCTAAAACCAACCACAGTCTCATGATTCAGAGATGGAAGGGTATCTGGGTTAATGCTAGTTGTTAAAAGAGGAAGATGCTTCCCGTTCTCGGGAGACATGGTACTACGTTTTCGACCACTCTCTCCTTGATGGTCGGCCCAAACATTTTAGTGTGTCCGATGTTCCGGGCCGCATCCAGGGATCCGTGGAGACGGTTTCTACAGAGCTTTGATGGTCAGTACTGTGAAGAGAAAAGCGAGGAGGGGAGTCTTCCTCGTCGTCAGATAGGTCCAATGGTCCTGGAGGAGCAGGGAGACAGAGCGACTACATTAACATTAAGAGAGTTTAAGACCAAACTTGGATACCCAACTTTTCTGCTACAGAACTCACTGTTATTACAATATTAAATATTTCCTGCAGGAACTTTTTTTTTTTTTTTTTTTTTTTTTTTTTTTTAATCCAACTAGAATCAACAGTTTTTATGGCTGTTTGAATATTGGCTTAATTTAATGACCGCTGGGCTTCGGAAACACATTAAAGCCCGATGCTGCTATTTTAATTCAGACATCCATGAAAAACACTTCAGTTCTGAAAAAACTGCTCCGCATTTGCCAAATGAAAACATGAGACAATTACATAAAATATAGCAAACAGTAGAACTGAATCCATCAAGTCGTACCAGCTGTGTTGCCACGACGACTGGGAGTCATCAGATGACCCGTCCTGTTGCGGCTCCTCCGGTCACTTATACCTGTGTAGTCATCGTGCTGGCCGAAGGACTGGCTGGAAGCTGCTCCGTCCTAAACCAACCAGAGGACTTTGTGATTAGAGAGCAATTAAAGCTGAAGAGTTTGAGCTCTCAGGACACACAGTTGTTGTTTGATCTCCACCACAACACAAACATCAGAAACTTGTATGATGAGATCACCTGGGGACGCTGTGAATGTTTGGTCAACCTCCTCCTCTCCCTGGCTGACAGCAGAGGGGCCTTCTCATGCTCAGGGGTACGAGGCACTGGAGAGGCATTGCCTAGGGGGTCTCAACACAGCACAGACACAAAACCAAAATTAGCCTCAGGCATCTCAACTTCGGTGCACAAACTTGGCGAGGATGCGCGGTGCTGTAGTAGCTCCAACAGGTATGGATGGTTGTGTGCTGTGTAAACTTGAGTTCCCCAACTGCAAATCGTTGTCAAATGTTGACACCTCGATGATGCATGACAGAAAATGATGCCGTGTTACATTCCATAAATCAAAGATATGACGAAAAATGTTCGGCCACAACCCTTTTTCCCCCATGACTACGAAACACCAAAATAAGATGAAAATAGATCTTTCACAATAAAAACTATGATGAAATGTGCATTTTGCTTTCATTGACGAGACCATAATGTTGATGTTGGTGGCTGATATTCAAAAACTGCATGAGATTTTCCCACAATTGTGCGTCCAGTCCTTTCATCAAAATGCACAATACATCCCCTGCCATCGATTGACAGAAAGTTAGTGACGTCATGATGGCTTCAACACAAAAAGGGTTACTGGAAAAACCAAACAGATCTGTGGACATACTTTAATTATAATCAAGCAGAAAGGAAAACACAATGCACTGATATTAAGGGAGACTGAGAGAAGACCTGTGCCTACAGATTAAGTAGGAAGAACACTGTTAATCTGAGGAGACAGTTGAGGTCATACCACCATGCTACTGAAGCCACATGGAGTTAGCTAACTTTAAGTCCCAAAGTTAAGTAAGCATAGAAATTTGCTAACATTGAGTTGGTGTTAAGTCTGCTAGCAAGCAAAGGTGGATTAGCCTGGCTGGAAGCCAGTTTTTCTCACAAAGTGAGTTTTTAGTTTGCGGTAGCCGAATAAAATTAATGAATTATGCCTGGCTTCAAGACTAGACTGGTAACATCAGTATGCTAGCTTTGAAGCTTGTGAGGGAAACATGCAGGGCTTGACATCAGGGACAGCTAAACCTTTATGTTTAGTGAAATGCTTTATCCTGGAATATTAGGGGGAGACCATGTCGTGTCTTAAGATATACTTCCTAATGTGTAAATGCATATCACGTGTTGCTATTGTAATGAAAACAATCAATTTTCACTTAACTGTCTTTAGCAGACACTGCAAGCCCTGAACATGGCATTGCAATCACCATAGTTAAACTCAGAATATGCAGCAATTTATGTGGAAGATATTTGTGTGTGATTTCTGCGCTCTAAGTCCAGTTAGAAATACTAATTGACCATTTGTTTCAGTTGAAGATGTAGAGGCTTATTAACCTAATTGCATCAGTTTAAAGAAAGAAAACATTTAGGGTTTTCATCTACTCAAACTATGAAGGAGAAAAAATGACTAAAATGTGACTAAAAATAATGAGCATTTTCCTCTCAAGAGTGAGACTGAATCTAAAACAGCTGCCAAAATTAACACATAATGATTCACATCCTGATTCTCATAACGAGACTCAAGTTGTCATCATTAAAATATCTGCTTCATGGCGGTCTTACCGATGAAAGCACTCTCTGACTCCAGCAGGGATCCTCTGGCAGACCCTCCCATTACACTCCTCTGCAACATAAACACAACGAATCAAAATAGTTAATAAGTTCATTGTAACAGTTTATACTAACTAGGTGGGATTTTCATAACCAAAATATTATTTATTCTCGACTCACCAGATAATCGTTTTGCTGTGGTGGGGACAGGTCAAAATAATCTGCAACACAATTATTATTATTTATTTTTTCCATCATCTCAGGATAATCAAAACGCCACATTTACATGATGACACCAGCATGTTATCTGCATCTGGATATCTTGTCTGAATAAGGGGAACAAAACAAACACGTTACCGCAGGTGTAAATCATGGAAATGGAAATTCAAATAGATCTGTCAAACCAACATAATGTAAGTGCACAGATTAAATGTTCTATCACATATAAATCTGATTGAAACTATTGCAAAAGAATAAATATGACTCCAAAAAGTGCAGTGAGCTCTAACCATCCTGGGCTGTGGACCTCTGGCTGCCAAACTGCTGATATGGATCCCCGTAGTCCCGCCTCCTCCTGCTGCTGGCCACACCCACTTCTTCAAGCTTAGGAACTTCACTGAAGCCCAGCCTGGACTCACCATCTGATTCACAAACATACAAACCGGTCACAGCAGATAATGTTGGTTTGCAGTAGAGTAAAGAGACTTGTTTTCTACCTGTGTATTTGAGCTGAAGGGAGTCGTGGATCCGCAGCAGGTTTCTGGGCTCCATGTTTCTGGAGTTGGGCCTTCGGACTGGAGCCTGCAGCCGCAGCCTGGCCATATCAAACACGTCCACCCGGGGGCGCTCCCGATGTCTGGACGAATGAAGATGAGAACACACGTATGAGAGATGTGTGATGGGATAAAACAGTTGCTCACAACCTTTTAGGTAGCTGTGCCTCTACAACCCTGGCAGATTGACTCAAGTATTCCTTCATTGACATTATCATTTATGTCAACCATTTACTCATTACTTTAAACACTTCCAACACTTTTATGCAGGGTTTCCAGGTTTGTTTGACTTCTGCCAAGGGTGTGTTTCTTTGATAAAGAGTGAAAGGGTAATACCCATCTTAATGATCTGGCAACCAGCTGCACTACCCATCACTGGAGCTGCAGCATGCATGCATGCATAATTTTATCAGGAGACCACAGAGACTCAGCTGGCTGTGAGTTCATGTTCTGATTAAGTTTTCAGACCTGCCAACCTTGAAGAAAGTTTTGGAGTACATCCCAATCCCAAAAATATTTTCCTGTGCATGCTGCCAAAAATCTTATCGATTTATTTTCATCAATAGATAAATGCATTTTAAAACAACTTATTTAAAAAAGAATAGATTCACGACAGGATTGTTTATATATTTAATATAACTTAATGTTATTTCAAGAGAAGCAACAGTAATATATACACTATACAACTATGCTATATACTAAATATTATCTCACTGGAAATAAATATGTCAGTAAAATACATATTTTTCCCCAACATGTATAGAATTCAGTTATTTGTTATTTATCAGGTCATTTTCCATTGGTCCAAAAACAGCAACAACCTATCTGCATGGGTTGCTGTGGTAACAACGCTGGTAATGCACCTTTCCATCACCAAAGCATTAGAAATATAGATCCATCGTCTTCCCCTCCTGATCCAAATCCAAACATATGTTGGTCAAACTCTTCCTCTCCTTTTGGTTTTCCACAGACTGTTTGTGTAGACTAACTGGCGTACTGCTGATGTGTCTAACTATTAGACTTGGACACTGCTGCACTATTGGTCAAATTCATAAGGCGTTACAACATTTTTGCATATTTTAGAGTGACAGAACATACCAGTGTACCTCATTTCAAAATGCGTACCTGTACACAAAACGCGTACAGGTTGACAGGTCTGAGTTTTTGAGATGATGTATTAAGATTCAAGCGTTGCTTTGGCTCCGTCTTGAAACAATGTGTTGTTGGTTGCAGAAAACTTTTGAGTTGTGTCAAAATAAACAGACCGACAGAGGTACAGAATCTGAGGCGAGGTTTGACACAGAAGAGCAATGGTTCAGAGTAACATTACCTACAGGCCATTATCCATTTATCTTACTGTAACATTTACTTAATAAATCTCCTTAGAATCAGGGGATGGCAAATTGAATAAGCAAATACATATTGAATAGAGATTATACATATTGAATGAGAATGTTTTCCAATCACATTACAAACTCAATATAAGGATCCATTAATATTTTACCTGGATTAGATTTTACCTTATTACTGAATTAGCCGAGTTACCATACAGTCTTTCTGTAATGCACAAATCTACCCGTATATATCCCTGTAGCTGGATGCATGTGGCAGGTAATTAACCTTTACATGTCTAAAAATGTCCACCACACGCTGTGTGCTAATTGATAAGGCTTCAGTGAGAGCAATGCATGTACCTGTCACTCAGAGGAGAGTCTAAGTCCTCCCAGTCATCCTGCTGCAGATGACCCTCCAGGCGTTTCTGTTCGCTACGGAGATGCCGACGCAATGCTGACAGCTCACTGAAGACATCGCGTTGGTCACCTGAAAACAAACACACACGGACTACAGCTGATGAAGTGTTTCCTCCACCAAATACTTATTCTCACTGTTAAGCTTCAGCTACAGGATTTTCATCCTAATCACAGATGTGAAGCATTGAGTCTAGGAAGTGTGGAATGAGTTGGGCTGCCTGGTGAAACATCTAAGCATTCAAACACTGCTCATGACTGAACTAAACATGAAGACACCGATAGTCAATTTTAACTTCTTTGCTAACATACATTTTTTTGTACAGTACAGTACCTGCAGCTCGGAGTTGATTCCTGCAAGCAGGAACAGGAGGGGACTGGAGACCAGACAGAGAACGCTCCTGAAAAGACAGAAATAGAAATAAAAAATAATGGAAACAAAATTAGAAAATTACACAATGTTGTCATTGTTTATGTCAATTGTGTGTGTGAGACTCACAGACAGGGGGGCAGTAGTAGAATGCTGGCTGTCAACGGTGGGCGGTCTGGGGGTGAACTGATGCAGCCCATGTTTCTTCTGCAGAGTGGGGATCGGAGGCGAGGGCTCCCTGCAGACCTGAGAGCACACAACCACCCGTTCACTGCATAATTGTTACAGAAACTGTGGTTAAATCAAATTCAATTTGATACTTGTCGCCTGCTGTGTGTCTGTCTTTTGGTGTGACTAAAGACGACCAAAGAGATACACTAAGAGAGGCTACAGATGTTAGAAAAGTGATGTCCCAGGAGACAGTCTGCTGGTTTTTATTTCAAACAAGTAACACTTTACTTAACCCCTTATTTTGTATGCAGCATACAAAATAATACGTGGTGTATAAAATACTTTAATATAGCAAAAAGGACTTAATGAAAAATACTAATATATGTATGCTTGCAATTGTGTTATAAAGCACTTGTTAATGTTTGTATGCTGCTCATAAACGCAAGTAGGGAGATTTAAAGTAAAGTGTAGCCAGTTCCTGCAAAATGCGCAAACTGTCCTCCATGTCAAGTCGCATTCGGAAATCGACACTTCTCGACTGGCAGGACAGCGGCTAGCGGAACAAGCAACTGCTAAGGTGAGTTGTTCAAAAACCTCCTTTTTAGTAAACTCTGTGTATACAAACAATGTTCTCAATGCTCGTGTTCATGTGTAGAGACCCTGGTGATACTACGAGCAAAGTTTCATGTTGTGTCGAGCCTTCTTAGTGTTTTAAAAATAGTGATTTTGATGCCATCATAAAAGTGCCCGTAGCACTCCTATTGAAAATGAGCTTGACCCGAAAACGGAAATAAGGTAATTCTTAAAAGTGCCTCTTTCGTCGCAGTTATGCTTTTATACAAAAGGTTTGACTCATATACATTCACAAAAAAAGCCTAGGTTGCATTTTGGCGAGAGTTTCACTTTAAAACACAATATGATAAATGATATGGGGGCAAAACTTCTACTTCTATAGTTGTTGTAGCTTTAAATGTCATTAAATCGCAGTGTGACGGTGTTGCCAAATGATGTGGAGCCTTCAGTTAACTGACCTCGACCACCTGAGTCTGCCTCTCCCTCTCATACTGCCTCCTCAGTACTGCGGCTTCCTTCTCTTCCGCTTCCTTCTTCTTCCTCTCTGCTTCCTTCTTCCTCTGTTCAGCCAGATGAATCAACTCTTCATTCTTGGCTTTTTGCTGAGAGATAGAGAGGATAGAGAGCCAGTCAGCAACAGATCAGCGAGGTAACAGAGAACAGGATGGGGGCAAAGGATAAAGAATTTAGAGTGGATCTTAACTTCTTGTTTTTAAAAAACTAATTTTGAACAAGTGTAACACCCTGCCCATGACTTTGTTTTTTAGCTCCTCACCTCCATTTCTTTCCGTTTCTTCCTCTCTTGTTCTTCCTCATACTCCCTTTGGATGCGAGCCCTTTGCTCCGCCAGCCTCTTCTCCTCTTTCTCCTCCTCCAGTCTTGTCCGTTCCCTCTCCTCTGCTTTTTTTCGCATTTTCTCCTCTATCTGTAATCAAACCCATGTGAATGTGACAACATGAAACCCATTTAACACAGCCCTGAAAGCTCATGATCACTTGGACTATTCTACGAGCAGCTGGCTACATTTCTAGAGACCAGCTTGATGACAAGACAGCCAAATATAAAACACAACCAGCAGAAGTACCACCAGCTGTCTGAAGCAATACCTGCTGTTTGAGGTAAGCTTTGTACTTGTCCTGCTCCTGGAGATGTTGCTGTGTGGGCTGGTTAGCAAACACATTGCCTCTGGCAAACTGGGGAGTGTGGACATGTGTGAAACCTATAAAGCAAACAGGAAGAAATTGTACTTGCGAGTTGGACTATGGCATCTTATTAGAAGATGCAGCACAGACCTTTTCTAATTATGTGTGGCTAGTGTTATTTTCTTTATTGTTGTCTTTAAATTACCATCTAAATATTCCGATATTACTAAAGCTCCACCCACACAACATGCTGGACAACATTTTTTGCACCCTGAAATAATCTCATCTTAATCCCGTCTGTTTTCTTTTTCTTCTTGCTCTTTCCCAGAATTGCGTAATTGCAAAATCACAGCTAAATGCATTGGGAATAAAGATGGTTATAGTACCAGAGAGACTGTCAATACTGTCATGGATACTGCACTCTGCTACAGTACCAGAGACCCTCTCATTGGGGTCAGGGAGCTCTGTCCGGCATGCCGTCATGGCGGCCGTGGCTCTCCTTTGCCACTGCTCCGGGTTGCTGTAGGCCTCCTCGTTCAGCTTGTGCATCTGGTTGAGGTCAGCTGGGCAACAGGAACAATAGGTAAGAATCATAAAAAGTCCTCATATAGGCAATGTGTATTATGTAAAAAGACACTACCGATAAGATTTCCAGTGCTGTCCCTGAGCGGGGCTCCTCCTCCGCCTCGACCCCAAGGCTGGTGGTTCTTCATGTCAGCCTCCAGCTGGGCCTCGTAACGCTCCGTCTCCTCTCTCTCCAGCAGCCTCCGCTCCTGTTGCTCGTGGATCTGTGTTACAAGTATTTTAATTAACATCGCAATACTCAAATATTATCAGGGATGCAAACAATCCTTTTTTCTTCATTATCAGTTAATGTGCAGATTGCTGTTGTGATTCATCGAACAATCGTTTAGCATATGAAATGTCAAAAAATGAAAAATGTGCATGATAATTTCCCTGAGCCCAAAGTGACGTCTTCGAACTGCATCTTTTCTTCATCCAACAGTGCAAAACCCAAAGATTCTACATTCATGATCACAAATGACAGCAAATCACCACATTTAAGACGCTGAAACAAGAAATTGTTTGACATTTTTGTTTAAGAAGTGAATTAAACTTTTAATTGCTGATTATCAAAATACTAAATGCCCCCCACACACCGCCCAGACATCCAACTGCCTTATCCGACCACTCCGTTGCCTCTTGTCTGACCCGTTCGGCAGAAAAGTTGCACTGAAACACACCGCTTCGACCCGCTGCCTACTCCACAGTAGCGTGTACGTTCTGCGCTTGCGCGAGATGCAATAAGCAGCTGGCGCTTGTGTTGTGAGTTGTTAACGAGAGGCTTATGCACGCAACTCTCTTTACTTTCAATCAAAACTAAACTTAATTGTTTCAGATAAAAACAGCTGCATAGTAAACATGCAGCGAGGCATTACCAGACGAACACTAATTAATTTGTCGTGAACAGACATAACAACTAGTCTCGTGCCAGTACTGCAAAACATGAAAACTGGGAATGAAGGAACGGAGTGCATAGAAAAACAAAGCGCACACAGTACGCCCTCCCACACACCGCGGTGATTCACTAGCACACCGCCAATCAGAGCGGCAATTCAGCTGGCACACAACAAATCAGAGAATACAATGGCTCAGACGTCCGACAGCCGTCCTCCTCAGACTCCGAAAGCTTCCGACGCAGCTGAACACACCAAACATATTTGTTTCCGACCTCGTCCGAGTCTCCCCAAACGCTTCAGACGTCCCACGGTTGGGCCGGTGTGTTCCTGCCTTAACCCTAACCCTAAATCAACTAATGATCTCTGTCACTCTCTATGGTTTCCATTGGTTCAATAATCTACACCGACCTGATGATGCACTCAGTAAGCCTTTGCAATCAAACTGTATTACATTTGTGATTTTTAGTGAACCACATGTTCAATTGTAGAGAAATCATTGTCTCTTGCAAGATATAAAAACTACAAAAACAAGTGTTGTGAAATACAATAATACTTTGACCCCAGTGACTTCCTGAAAACCAGAGACAGAATACAATTCAAACATCAACTTGACATACAATCAAAGAACATCGTTTGAACCTGGTGTGAGGTCATATTGATCATGTGGCACAAAATGAAAGCTAAGGGAAGCAGTAGAGAGGAGTTTTGTGGCATCAGTATGGCAGAACAACCAGAGGAGTAAGATGTAGGACTGGGGTGGGATTGAGGTCATACTGGGGTATAAGGTTACACCTGACTAGGGGGAGCGCTGACAAACACTACTACTGTCGTAACTTACACTACATGTTTGGGTCTTGACTAGATCACTTTTACCTTGCTGTTAAGCTCGCTGCTCTCTCTCCTGGAAGCTTCCTGCCAACATACCACAGACTGGGATGCAATCAATGATTAAAATCAGAGGCAACTGCTTTATTGTGTATCGTCTAAAAATGTTGCTTCCAATAAAACTCAAGCTGATTGGGTATCGCTACTGATAAAGGTTTCAACAAAACATGAACGTACAAACCTTTTACAAGTTTGCTCTTTTAATGTATGGGTTGTCTGTGTTTTCGTTAGCTTTAAACATAGACAACACCTAACACTTACTCAAGAATGGTCCATATCCGGCTCCCTCTGCTTTGATGCAGTCATTTCTTCAAATTCATCAAGCTTTAGCTGTGCTTTTACCTTAAATCCTTAAAGTTTATTCGAATTAATGCACTACATGGTCATTTCAGCCACATACTTGTTGGGCATGTTATTCAAATACACTCATTAGACATAAAAATCATCAGTAGAGTTACTTGTATTTTTGAGAAAATAAATAGATGGTGATGATGGCAGTAACAATGCTCATCTGTTGAGTAAATCTTGGATAACACAGTCCTTTTAAATGAAGATTTAAACATTTGTTTAACCTACCTGTTGTTTCAAAGCGTCCCTGTAGCTCATTGACCGGTCCCTGGAGGGTCTGGATCTCTCTGGAGGAAAAACTCTGACTTGCAAGTCAGCGGCCTCATTGCTGGGCCTGTCAGAAGAGTTGCAGAATCACACTGTTCAGTTCTGACCATGATTTTTGTCCCATTGTCCCCTACTGTGAGCACATCTCGCTCACTAAAATGCCACCCAATTTTAAATCCAAAGACACAAGCAACTACATTATAGTTATTAACTGTCATTAATTGTCAACTCTCATATTGATGTTTTAGTCCCTCCTGTTGCTGTTAGGTCAGAAATTACAATTTACCAAAGTTTTAACAACTTATTTTTATTGAACTTAGCTGATAATTCTAACCCTGTTTTCAAGCCAAGTTATAAAAATGAAAGAGATATTTACTGTATTGGAGGCTCAGGGAAGCTGCTTCCACTGTGCTGGCTGTGAGGGCTGTGGTTACCAAATTGGCTGGGCACAGCTCCCCCTGGTGGTACGCTCCAGTAGGACATGGGAGGGCCAGCACCAGGAACAGGCAAGTGACCATCTGGACAGCGGGGAAAAAAAAACATGTTAAAGTTATAATGAAAATGCTAAATGTAGAATATCTGCTCCTAATCAACAGAGGAGGCCGGTGCTCACAGTAGGCCATGTTTGGGTCAAGCAGGTTTCTGCTGCCAAAGTAGTGATGAGGCTCTCCATACGGGCTCCTATAAGCTTCACTGAGAGCTGGAGGAGGATGGGGAGTGAACATGGGGATCCTGAAGAAACAAAGAACCACATCAAATAATCAATAATGTTATAGAAACCTTCAATGAAACAGTATGGTTGGCATTTTCCATTTTTTTGTGGCAGGTTCTGTCATTTCCGTGCTCGATCCAAATTGTCTTCACGCTCACAAGAGACACACAGGAAATGCTACATGCAATCCCGTATTACTAATATAAGATTTTCATCACTTTTGCTGTTCCATATTCACAGCCATATCAAAGTTGCAACACAGCTGAAACCTGGGGATACCTGGGTGCGTCCATGGCTCTGGGGAACGAGGGTGCAGCAGGCTGGCTGTTGGGAGACAGGCCTTCTCCCAGTGTAGAGCTGTACTCCAGCACAGGGGACTGGAAGGCTACATGGGGCTGCTCAGGAGGAGGCATCTCTCTGTCTCTAACACCCATCTTCTCATTGTTAGCGAGCCCTCTGGATGACGTTGCGCCCTCTACTGTTGCTGACGGCCCCAAAACCCGATAATCTTTTCTCCTGCTCAGTCCAAACTGTCTGATTCGGTCCGGCTGGTTGGTGGTGACAGAGACAGAATTGAAAGATGAAAAAATAAACTCTCAACAAATATGGCCGTAGTAGTAAGTGAATTTGAGGATTTCTATTGACCAGCTGTGACCTTAGAAGACAAGATAATCAACTATTTTCTTGAGGCTTGATTTTCAGTGCCCAGCAGACCTGTTTCTCAGGATCATTTGCCCCCGTCGCAGCAACTTTAAGCTCCAAATCTTTCTCCCTGCAACAAAAACACACAAATACAGTTGTTTTACAAGGACACACACACACACACACACACACACACACACACACACACACACACACACACACACACACACACACACACACACACACACACACACACACACACACACACACACACACACACACACACACACACACACACACACAGGGATGTTCAAAGAGCGAGCAAGTAGAGGTTGAGGGTTACACTGTGCATAAGGAACATAAGGAACATAAGGAACATAAGGGGCACTGATAACATACCTCTTCTTGTTCCTGTGCTGTTCAGCAATTTGTTCCTGCAGCTCCTGTCTGTAGCGCTCCTTCCTCCTCTGTAAGGCATCTTCTGTATCAGCTGCTCCTGAAAAGATGGGACACAAAGAGACCATCATCTCTTTGAAGTAGATTTTAGTTCTGGTCTGTTCATTAAATGGTAGACCTTTGATTTTTAAAACAAATTGTTCAGTTGCAAAAGATAAAATGTTCTTTAACCTATTACAAGACCAGTGGCAAACTCAGCATCCTCAGTCTTGGTCAGTGCTCGTGATCTCCAGCCTTCTCTGGAAACACCCACTAGATTCTCCCTCTTCTCTCTGGGAAAAACAGATTTCTGAAGTCAGCAATTTTAAAACATGCTTGTAACTAATATGCGCAAACAAACAATTGACAATTTCTCTCAGGTACCTGAGAGACTTATTGGATTGTCTCTTCTCGTAACTGGCATCGACCCCTGTGTGTCTGTGTCTTCTGCCTTCCATCAGCTCCAGCTCCTCCTTGAAGTACTCCTCCTCCTCGGAGTCTTGGTCCACTGGCCTCCCCAAATTGCCATGAAGCCTGGGCAGTACTGAAGACGGCCCCTCGTCGTCCTCAGGGCAGAGGGTCTTAACATCAGCCAGGCGCAAAGCCCTGCGCAACCCCCTGCTGTCCTCTGTTAAAGTGGTTGCATCTCTCCGAGAGGAGGCTCGCTGTCTGGGAAGAACACCTGTGTGGTCTTCAAGCAGGTGTTGCTGCATGAACGTAAGAGGCAATATTTGTTTAGAAAAAACAGTGTGCAAAGCTATCATCATGTCTACATGGACCATTAAGGCATTAATTCCAAGTTGGTTTCAATCAAAACTAAAGTAATTTTGTTTGATCATGTTTTTATAAGACCACACAATTATGTCAGATGATCTCAAGTACCCCTTTATCTCCACACCTGTGATGTTCCAAATGTGTTCATAGAACTGATCTGAAACTCGATAATTTTTTAACTATTTAAGAGGTAAAAAAGGGGGGTTAAATTTGTAATGCTACCACTTGGAAGGGCAGAAGCTTGCTATTTCAAATATTTATCCCTTACTTTTGGCTGCCAGTATCAACTATGTATGTGTTACTTTTAGCTAACCGCTTTAACTATTTGCAACTATCTATCCTTTACTTTTAGCCAACAGTTTCAACTGATTATACAGTACTGTGAGCAATCCAGTGTAACAATTTATTCATCACTTTAATCTACCTTTACCTAACCATTCCAAGTTAACTGCTTCCTAATCAGTTTTCACTATATGACACATTTGTTACAATTGTGGCGCTACACCGCCATCTTTCCATGCACCCATTGGAAACTGAAGAAGTAACCCCAGAATCAATTGCTCCCAAATAGAGGTACTTGATACAAGGTCACAACAGATTCACTGCTGTATTTTGCGCATGTTTTGGGAAAGAAAATCTTTGTATCTTTGTATTTTTATTTACTCTTTACCAATTAACAATAAATGAGTAAGAGCTTGGTTTCAATATCACTTATTCCTTTCAAAAGCCATTCAATAATGGGTGGCTCATAAAACAGTTTCCTTCTTGAGCAACTAAGTACATTTTTATAAAAACATTATTAACATGTCCAGTTAAAAACATCTTTTATATCAATTGACATCATCAATGTGATTTAAAATAAGACGTTTACCTTCACAGACCTCCTGTTATCGAGGTGAATTAATGGTCCAGGCTCTCCAAAGCGTTTTTTCTGTAACATTAAATGTGGCTGTCACTATTCAAGCATTTCCAGACTGTACACATTGCAGCAGGTACTTAAACACTGTATGGATCATGGGATACTGAGAGCTGTGAAGGATACATGAACTGTGGCCTAAAATACGACAAAAGGCTGCTGCATTTCCTGGCTTCATTTAGAGGGGTCTTTGAAAAAGGACCAGCTCTGTTAGCTAGATATATATATACCAACTTCAGCAAATCTAGCCCCAGATCACAGCCTTTGTCTGCATTTCAGTAATCGGACTGCAAACACCACACACTACTCTTAAAACTTTCAACATATTTTCAATTGACCTCCAAAGAAATTAAATCTACCCTGTATGTAAAACTAGCATCAAATATTTACAGCGCAAAGTCTGAACTGATCTTCAAGCTTGTCTGTTACAGCCGCTACATAAGTCTGTGACAGTCACCTGAGCCATGTAGCGCCTGTAGTCCATTCGGAGCTCGTGCTGCAGCCTCTGTTTCTTCCTCTCATACTCTACACCAAGAGGTAGACCCACGCTGCAACTCTCCTCTGAAAACACACATCCATCAATTCTTAATAAGAGTCACAAAGGTGAAGAGTTTCAAGCCAAAACAAGACAACGGCCACTTTAAAACAGCATCTACCTTGACAAACAACGCTCACATGGCATGAATTATTAATAATGACTGACTCAGAAGTATTTGCTATTTATAAGAGAATCATCTATGAATAAAAAAACACAATTCAAAGGAAGAGAGTCTGGTCAGGTACTACACCTTTCTCCTGTGCTATAGAGTTGGGAGGGATGTTCTCCTTAACGGTGGACCCATAATCTCTGTGGGGTTTTGCCTGTCAGTCAAAAAACGAGGAACATCCAAATTAAGATAGATACAATTGAATCAGTATAAAAAGGGTTATTCCAGTTAACGTTAACAATAACAAACAAACACTAAAAAAAAAAAGGAGCGAAACACTCAATTATTTTTTCTGTTACAATCTAAAACTTGAAAAGATGTCCTCTGTTTCCACTCCTGTTCCCTGAAAGGAAGTGATACCTTCTTTAACTTTTATGCACTTTATCACGTTTTATTATGAAGTGGATGCATTGTAGGGGGTTTAAAGAAAAGTTCAAACGCATCACAGTTCAGCAAAAAAAATCTGTATAAAATAAGTAGGCCTTGTTATTTATCCAGAGCCCTGACTGTGATCCAGAACCAGTAAACCCAACGGCAACCTTTCCAACCCACCTTCATTTCCATGTACGGAGGGTCTTGTTCTAAACTGGCTTTATCTTCAGCCACTCTTGCCTTCCGCTCCCTGATGAACCTCTCCAGCTCGTCATCCATCTCCAAACTGCGAGCACAAGTGTGACACGATGAAAGCCTGTTGACACTTGCCTCATATAAGACATCATATTTAATAATAAGATTAGATTTATTTTGAAAATTTGGTTTTGGAGGACCTAATGCATACAAATTGTTCACATCCAAAGACAGCAGCTGGTGATTTCACTAATCAGTACTAATGAGTGCTAATCGAGTCCATCACTTGCTGGCTGGAAAGACAACACATCCGTTTCGTACTGTTGTGAAGTACTTAGAAGTTCAATATAGCCAATGGTTCACTGTCTGTGGAGCTGGTGAGTACAAGAAAAGTTCGTTTAGGGCCTTTCAATTCTGTCATGGGTGCCGTTAAAAGTTGTGTTTACATCAGTGGGCTACTTAGTAGTTACATGCAGCTGAATTGCTGAAAAGCCCTGATCCATCAATGGTCAATGCCATGTTTCAGAACCATATTAGCTATTTATCAATGGACTCTTGATATTATCTATATCAAGTTGCCTCAACACATATTGATTAACGGGAGAGTCGGTAACGTTACTGTCTCTTTAACTTCCGTTGTCAGAGGCAACCACAATGAGCACGATAGCGTCACTTTCCATACAGATAGCATTAACCCGCTTAACTGTTTTAGCTTAGCGGCTATCATAACAATACAAATACTATTCATAAGACTAATATTGTCGGTTCACCACGTTGCGTTGGCTATTAAATGTTAGTTTAACGTAGCTTCTGGCTAACATTAGCAAGGTTGTTAGCTTTAACTGAAAGAAAGGCAGACCCAAAGTAAATCAATAAGAACGACAGAAAAAAACTAAGAAAGCTAACGTTAACCTTAGCTAATGACCAACCTTAATTAGCTCCCCGCCTAGCTAGCGTTTGCTTTCTAAGACAGCTATCAGTATTATTACTGTCGTTAAACATACCATTGAGCGACGTGAGAATATAACGTTACCGGATAAGGCAATGTTTGCTAGCTTGCAAAAATGTTGGCGGCGCCTTCCTTCGTAGTCTCTTTTGGGTCCAGCATCACCAGCAAGTCTATCATTATGTCGCACTGCTTCCGGTTTCAGTTGTCAAAATAAAAGCTCGTTTGAGAAAACCAGGTGAAGCAAGCGTTTCCTTGGGCGTGCTGTTCAGCTCTCAGCTGGTTTTACAGTTCTGCAACACCTGAAGCAATTGATCCGCTTGTCTCTGTGTTAAAATGGCCCACACGTCATGTAATAACATACATAGTTTAATCTCAGTTATCAAAGATTAAACAAAACTAAAGGTATCTGACAATGAAAAAGTTCATTGATCTTTTTTGTTTTTGTTCATCTTCGCAGACATTTGGATGTTTCCTTGCAGATGATTGTTGTGAAATATGTGGCTTATTGCAGGATCATCTTTATTGTAACATTGTTGTTGGCAATAATACTACCACTTGGCGACTTTAACCTATGATTATACATTCCCACTCGTAGTTCAGTACTACCTTCTAATTATTGTGAGCTAAAAAAAGACAGAAAAACATAACACCTATCCAGGCATGTATTGACCATTGTAAATGAGGATTGATCACTGTTATCCAAGAGTAAACAAGAAAAAAAAGACTTTCCAGTGTTTAAATGAGTGGCTATCAATCATTTTTATTTGCTGACAATATGGGTGAGCTATCTGTATTCATCAATTCAGGCAAGTTAAAATGTTTCTGGAGAGTAATGTTTATATATTAATCCAATAAGAGGCGTTCAGAATATTAAAGAACACTAGGTGTTAATGCTGAAGCTTTACATGAAAAAGCATACAGTGTACTACTGCTCATACACAGAGTATGACAAAAACAGAGACAAAACTACAGTCAAGACAGTCGATTCTGGGGTGACTGTAGATGTATGTACACCTGTAGTATAACTGCTTCTTTAATTCACGTTTACAGGACTGTGTGTCAGTCAACTGGTGCTGACTCTGATAATAATTCAATCCTACGGAATTTTGCACCTGATGGCTCACATGATCGCAATCTCCTATGTGATAGAATAAACAAACGGGAACAGTCACAAGAGTAAGATGTGATAACTGCCCAGTAATGTATACAAAACTACACAGTGATTTGGACATTTGAAATACATTTGGCACAAACCTACGGTTCCTTGATGTTATTTTTTCCCAGGCTTATTTTGTTGATCTGAATCTAACTCTCGTCTGACATGTATCATGCTCTTATTTTGCAAGTAAACTACCTCAACTTCCCGTTTCGACCTAGTCTCTCTACCTTGACAGATCTTGGCTCAGCTGTGCTGCATGGCTTAATTACTGAGGTAAAACAGCAGTGCTCGCACCCATTGCCCCTTGAGACTCAACCCACCCTGTGGGGAACACATGTTGCATTCATGTCCAAGGAAAAAGACCGTTTGACCTTTTGCAAGCACACAGATCTGTTGTTGGGGGGATAGAAATCGTGCCTCAAAAACACTTCCAGATGCAGTTTTAAACATTTGGATCATGGATGGACACTTTCTATCCATGGAAAGCTGTAGGGTCCAACACTATAAGCAAGCAGTGGGTTACTTGTTTTAAATCATTTTAATTTAAACAGCAACATCATCCCATGTCATATGACCGTGGAAAAATACCTCATATATATGCAATATTTATGATATTTGTAAGTTTAATGGAATTGTCTCCCTTTTTGTATTCATATTTTTGTGTAATGAATGCAGGTCAAATACATATTGATTTGATTTTATGCCTGATTTTGAGCTTCAGGGTTGTAGTTCAGTGGACAACTTGTGTCAATAATGTTCCCATTTGTCACCAAGTGCCAAGTTATGGTAAATCTTGTTGTTCCAAAGAGAAAAAAATCAAAATACCACATCAACGTTTTGTTTGCAATTTATTGCTTATATAAATGCTCTCTAAACAATTTTTGGTAAAAATAAAATCTATCAATAATAATCATAAATAAAATCATCACAATGACTTTTACATGACATTATATTGCACAATTATAAGCCTTACAAGAATCACAGAACACAAGTGTTGTTGCTCAGGTTGTGTGTAGGAGGAATGTTAAGAGGTCCGTGGGCACTGACACACACTCATTGCCTTTAGAGACAAATCTGAACTTTAACCGCCTCTGCTGCTTTCGGTTGAGGTCTTTAGATTATCAGCTCTAAAGTGAAAGTGATCACCAAACAATCAAGCCATTTACTTTCACTTATTGTTACCCTGCCTTGTAATCTAGAGACCACCATGATTTAATGTCATTTGTGTGGTACAGACCTGATGTTTCAGTGCTATTAAAGTAAGAAAGAAAACTGCAGACGTGGTCCTATCATGTCAAAAATACAATTTGTTCTTGGGTGAATGTGGTGCGTCTGGTTAGACGGCTGCCTAAACAGGAAGAAGCCACACTCTATGTAGTATTCTCCCCATTCAGACAGACAAGTTTAGATCTGTACCACAACAAAGTCAGACATCAGCCCAAAACATCACTCTGGTGTCAGCCCAGCTTTTCATCATTTCACAGCAAAGTTCTACCAACAGAATAAGCATGTGTCTCAATTCTGACCAACACTGCTGCTTTCTGTCTGAGGTTCAACCATACGGCCAGCTCCCGGTCTGGCTTGGCAGTTTATGATTGGTCAGCTACGAAGACTGTGTGTGTGTGTTAAGTGATATGTGTGTGTATTCAGTTGTTGTCCACCTCCACGCTGAGTTCAGGGCACACTTCCTTGAGTAACATTTCCATCAATACCTAGCGGAGACGGACAGGCAAAATGATTAGGTTTACGGCTGTGATTGCATATGACATCATTCATTCTATGAGATCGCTTTGTATGGTAAAGATATTGTTTGACATTATGTGTATTATTCTTACATAGAGAAGATGTTTGTTGGCACTAGCCTCCTGCAGGGCATTGAAGATCTTGATGATTCCATAGCGGGAATTTTGCTGGCCAACTAGATTTACTAGTGCATCTGATAGAAATAAAGTTAAGAGTTCAGATGATTTGATTCCGGGTGTTTATAAGATGTACAGGTTTTGTTCTATGGATTTCAGTTCTTACCTGGGATATTGTCAAGTAGTTTCTGTTGAGCCCGTTCCTTAGTTTCACGGCGTTCGCTGTCTGTTCGGACCTTGACATGTGGTGCCAGTTTCCCATTGGGCCAGAAAGTGTCCCTGAACACACTGATGTAACACACCAACATCTGTTCACAGAAAATCCAGTTTACTGTGTCCCGGATCTGTCTAAAATAAAGTAGAGTGGAGGATGTTAGTTTAACAGTCGATCTCAGAAAAATATACAGTCAAGTACGAGTGAAGAACAGCTTAATAAACATGCTCCTCAGGATCCAGTCTCAAACCAGTTATTAAAATAATACCAGGAGGTCTCTTACATACTGTAACTGCAGTAACATTATCACAACAACAAATATGAATTCAATAGATTGCATAGAATTAGGCCACCTAATGAACTGGTCCAAACAAATAGGGGGCAGCATATCACCACAGTAACACCCACACACCAGTCAGCCTGAACTGGGACCTCTGGCACCAGGAGGGGAAGGTTTTCAGGGTGTACCATGGCTAACTTGTTAGCATGCTAACTTCAGTAGTAATATTCAACAAACAAACACATTGACATACTGTCACAATAGTTATTTCTTGTCTTTTGTGTATAATAAGTTGATTTTTTTAATATACTTATCTAAAATCTTCCATATTGCACCTTAAATGTTCATTTAAATGTTAATTGTTAAAAATGCGACGGCTCCCAAAGGCATTGTTAATTGAAATACCAACGTGCTATAACTTACTTGTTGATAGTTCGTCCAAAAGTCACCTGGACTAGTGCAATTAGAGTCTTCCTCACCCACTTGAACACTGAGACAGAAAGATGTGAAGAAAAAAGGAAACTGATCAGATAAATTAACTCAGATGCTGTTAGAATTCATGATTTGGTCCCAAAAAGACAGAAGCTTGCTAACAACCTCGAACAAAAACAACAAAGGTGCGCCCTCAGATTTCTAGTTTCTACATACTTCTCTTTTATGTTAGACTTGTTCTATTTCTATAATGATTTTAAAAAGACATCGTGGCCAATGCTACTAAATAGCACACGCAACATTGTACTACTCACTTCCTCTGAGTTCAAAGATCTCTCCTATGAGCATGAAGCAGGGTTCGGCCAGGGCATCTCTCTTCCCATCGGTCTCATCACCATAGTCTGACAAATCACTGTCATCATCAGCTTCCTCCTATAAACAGCAGTCACACCGCACAGGCCATCCAAATGAGGATGCAAGTTAGCTCAAGTGCTGCGACAGTCCACATTTACTGTTGCTTTAATGAATGTGTACCTCAGTATGGGAGAAGAAATCTCCAGGTAGCCTCTCCAGGAAGGAGGCCAGTGAGAAAGAAGATTTCTTCTGGATTGACATCACCTTCAAACATCGAACAAGACATTGTCATTATACAGTATACTGTATGGAAGCAAACCATTGTGCATTCAGTTAAATGCAGCTCAGTAGTTCAGTTTTCATTTGCTGCTGCTTTACATTCAGGTGCATTTAATCCTTAAATCTACTGGAAGGAATTTTAACTACCAGAACTGACTTAACTGAGCAAATAAAGCTTGTTTTTGCAGCCGTTCATTGTGACAAATACAAAGCTAAATTTAGCGCGACAACATGACAACCTGGGTGGTAGCTTTAAAGCAGAGGTAAGAAGTTTTACTCAATTGTACACATTTGAAATATGACAGTAATGTATTAATAGCCCTGTGTTTTTTGAAATGCAAGTCTGAGAAATGAGTTACCTTGAGGTGCTCTGGGGACGGGCTGAGGAAAGCATAGAGAGCCTCTGACTGGCACAATCGCTCATCTATCAACAGACGCTACAAACACACACAGTTCAAGTCATCATCAACATATTATATAGCTAGCATCATAAACAAGGATGCAAAATATCAATTTGGCTCACAGCCAATGCCACACTGCTGTTTTCTTGTTTGTTATTGTTTCTTTTATGGTAGCTGTAATTTATTCCCCCCTTTGTGCCAGGGAAATGAAGAAATCATTATGAAACAATAACTAAACTGTTTTGAAGAACTTCAGCTCTTCATTACATGGTCTTACAATGAGCACAATTTTACAACCTCTGATAAAACCTTCTTTCACATGAAAAATATTCCTTTTTTAATAAGCAACTGCTTCAAAAGTCTTTTTAGCCTGCTATACAACTGCCTACTCAATGATTACATTGTTCAGTTCTTACACAGCCTTACAAACTGATGGCAGGGATGCTACGAGCCAGAGCAGTGAAAAATTGAATTGTAACATTGAATAGGCGTTGGCTACTGCTATTTTTGAATGTCAACTTATTTGTGAATACCAATGTTCAGCTAATAAATCAGTGCATCCCTAAACATACACTTGACGAGGGCAGTTTAGGTATAAAGCTGGTGTTGCAGTTTTTCCCAACATTCCTGTCAGACGAATTCCAAACATTTTTCTAATAATGTCTCTTCCAAAAATGTTTACATCACTTATTTCAAACATTTAGCCGCTATGACAGCATACTATTTTTAAACGTCTATTTATCTATGAACATCTGCTTTACTTAACGTTGGTTTTACGGGGCTTTGCTTGCAAGTCTGAAAAGAATCACTAAGTCACACTGACATTTGAAAAGGCATCGAGCACCAAAGTTACCCTTATAAAGTTAGCAGTGATATAAGAAAAGTGTAACATAACTTGACAGTATACTGTTGGCATTTTTACCTGGAGAAAGGCATTGAGCTGAGTTTTGCTCTTATCTAAGAATTTCTGGTCGATGGATTTGAAGGGCAGTTTACTGAGAGATGGTAACTGGAGTTTCTTCAATGATGGAAAACACTGACAAAGAAAGACACAGAATGACAGGTGACTGATGACAGATATACCCCATACAATGATGTATTTTATATCACATTTTAATATGATTTCTTGATTCTGGATTATATAGTATTGTGTATTAACAAACAGAATATTCACTGAAACTTCACAGCAGCTTTTCCACCACTGGTGATGCAGTACAACTATGAAGCGCAGTGATATCTGCTTACTAATGTTCAGACAGAAAACATATCTGTCCACATTTAGGTGTGGTGTTTGTTGTTACCTCAGTGAGTTTGCGGTGTAACATCTGAAACTCAGTGAGTTTCCTCTGGACACTCCAGCGACTGTTGGTCATCTCCTCTCCTTCCACCAGGCTAACACACACACTGTAACAAGCTACTGTCTCGCCACCTTCCTCTGTGGCCTGGGAAACACACACAAGCATAGTTTTACACAAAAATGTTTCAATGACTACATAATTAGTTTGATTCTTGAGCATTAGTAGAATCAGCTGTTTGTTGTTTGTGAACAAAGAAAAAAAACAACCTTACCTCAGCAGTAGTAATAGTAGCCCTCCAGTGCCCCAGGTTTTCACACCACCAGTCGGTCCTGGTGATGTGTTGCTGCAGTTCACTGTGTTCTCTCTCCATGGCTCCGATCTCTTCCTTTAGTTTGCTCACAATCTACAAATACACAGAGCAGAAAGATTTGAACTTAATTAAAATGGAGAAATGGCATTAAGATCAGCAAGTATATCTGGTGGTTTTCAGTTGAAAGACGTTTATAAACCTCATCAAAAATATCTTTTGAGTGTTGCAAATATTTTTTCATGTTACTGAGATTAATTTATTGAAAAATATTCATTCTGAATATTTGAAATCGTACAAGCTGCACTGTATTACCTTCCTCTCCGACACAGGTTGACACACGCAGCTGTTACTGTGTTTTACACATATGTGACGCGCCACGGCAAAACCAGCAGCAAGTCGGCTGGGAGAAATTCACAGAAACGAAGAAACTATCGTTTTTTTTTCTAAATTAGTGATTTTCGTTTTTTTGCAGAATGTGCAAGTTGAGATCATGAAGAAGCCACTCCATGTTTCAGATAACAGTATTGGTTGCCTTAAAAGTATACATTTTGTGTTTGAAATCGGGTAGAGTTTCAGGAAATGCTGGCGCATCGTTGGGCGTGTGCGACGATACAGTTAATTTGCATACTGGCTTCCTTTGACCATTCACGGCTTTTGTTTTTTTTTCCGGCCATTTAGGTGCACGTTAGTAGCGAACCGCATGGCTACTTATGCAGCCCCCCGCATATGTTCTGCCACTTCTGGAAGCTGCATGTGATTTCATCATTGAATGAAGATGGACCGGGAAAAATGCATTGCAGAAGAGCTAAATGGCTGTTACAGCACAAATCTATGGCAGTACTTTTGCGAGACGCCGGATACTTCTGGTTATTCCGACGCCGATTTCACTTCTGATTCTGATGAGTGCACTGACGATGAAAGCAACTGTACTGCAACTGTATCCCTAATCTACAGCTGACTTTAGCCGAAGATGAATACGAGGAAGACTCTCTCGGCCTTGCAGCAGAGGAACTGGAGCGTGAGATATCAGACGCTGTATCTACGGTGACATGTGAAGGGGATAAAGACAGCGAAATGGAGAAAATCCGTAACTTTGACTGCAAATGCTACGTAAGAAGAAAGGAGAACTCTCTCACTGGGACACATTCGTGTAACTTAGCGACAAGCTTTCTCCAGAGCTTATGCACAGCATACGGTTGGATTCTCTAGCTACCGAAAGAGAGTGGCAGGACATGCGAATAAATCTCGAGGCAAACAGACGCACAGTAGTTACTTCGGACATGACTACATCCACCAAAATGCCACAGACGAAGAGAAACCACTTATTCCATCAGAGGCAACGACGTCTGCAGGAATACTTTTCAGTTTCTTATGGGGTGAGTTTCCACTAACATCCAAGTCATCTATTTTGCGTTATGTGTTCATTAGAAGTCGCAGTCATAGTCAAAGGAATTACAAACTGTAATCTCATGTTTTTTGTTTTCATGTTTATACCTTAGCCTACATTGTTATTAGCTAGCTCAGTACTGTCGTTTTAAAACTATTTGCACATCAAAACTAAGCTGTAATGGGAGGTTTTGTCTAGTAATGTGAGCATCTGCTATTAATTTGAATAATGCTTAAATTGCTTGAATTGACTGATGCTCATGATTTAGCACCTAGTTTACTGGAGGATAGTTTGGATGAATACTCCAGAGTCAGGTGACAATGTAATTGTAATAAAAGCATTTCCATTTCAATAAAGTACCTTCTAATTCTGATCAGTCCACTAAAGTGCTTAAGGAAAATAACACTACATCAAGATTAACTACATGACAACTGCTTTTGATAACCATTGTGCAAACCACTACAATACTTTCATCACTGCAGGCTAACAGATACCAGATGTCACTGAATGAATGTAGGGGGAGGGCTTATCTAAATGAGATGCAAATGGGCACCATTGTGTTGACTAGCCAGGGGGTGAGAGTTTCCTACTGTGAGAATTGCAAATGTCTGGCTGTTTTCTCCCTAAAGGCTTTTGAGATGTGCATACATTCAAATGGCCACAACTTCTTCAAATATTATCAGATTTATTCCATTTGTTAGACATCATTGGAAAGCTTAGAAACTACACTTTCAGAATTTGTAAATAACTCAAAATGCCTCTCTGGAGACTTGTTGCTGGTTTTCTCATGGCTGGTCACATATTAGACAAGCCTTGTTATGTTTATCTTTTAATAAAAATCTAAAATATAATGCCTTCAGTGTTGTGTCCATTTTTCCCGGTGGCATTGAACATGGTATTGAATATTTTTATTTTTCAACGAATTGTCTTAAAGTTAGAAATGTCAGTATTGTGGCAACACAACACCTCCGCACACTGAACAGCAAATTGAGACCGCAGTTCTTTTTATTTACTCGACCTAAATTTAAACTGGCAACCTGCAAAACCATGTCGTGGTCAAATTACTAAATGCAAATGCTCTTCTGTTTAGTTACAGATGAAAGGATCTCAAAAGGAAAGGATGTCCTTATATATAATTACATGAGGGGATACCAGCTGCAGTGGAAAATGAAATCACTGTACCATGCAGCAGAACCCTGCAGTTGACACATGGCACAATATTGTTCTAGTGCTTGTGCGTTTTATGCAATCCGGCAGTGAACTTTTTGAGTCAATTTCTGATTTGACCCCAGAGTGTGTTTCATCACATTTGTTTGTATTTTGTTACCTTTTTGTCTGGTTTGGGTGCATTCTGGATAGAGCCAAGGGCCTGTCGCTTGTACTCCAGTTTGTCGTACAGTTGGCGGAGTTTTGTAGCAGCGTAGCTGGCCTGCTCATTGATTCCTTTGCTGCCTTCATCGCCCACCTCCTCCCCTGCGTCTAGACCCTGACACTACGGAAGAAAACAAAATATATATATAAAAATAATAAATAAATATAAATATAAATATATATATAAATATATATATAAATATATATCTAAATAAATAAATATATATATATATATATTATATATATATATATATATATTATATATATATATATATATATATATATATATATATAGCAGAGGTATACACTCTTAAAAATGACAAATTTGAGTTTCTTAAGAGATCAAACATTTTTTCAGACCATTGCATGTCTCACCCCTTCCTCCTTTTCTTCAGTGCTACACTGTGAGTGGCTCTGCTGCTCATCACGTTTGATCAGCCTATCGTAGAGGTCAGAAACCAGGAAGGAGGGGTAGTAACGCTCTCTCATCGTCTCAGCCACCTAGAGGATTTTGAGCAACATAAACACTTACCACGGCTGCTCTAGTTCCTAACAGTTCTTTTGACTCTTCTGAGGAAGACATATTCTGCTATGGCTAAGTTAATAACAGTTAGTTAGTAGCAAAAGCAGCCGTTACCTGTTCCTGTAGTCGAACAAAGACTTGTGTTCCTCTGTTCCCCACCAGACTCTGCTGGATTTCCTTGAGGAGAATCTTTTCCACTGGGATCTCTCTGCTCTCCACAAAAAACTTCTGGTAAATTTCCCCAACTATTTGGGGCACTTCATTCTGTAACACAAACAGTAATAAACAAATAACCAGTTACTTGTGTGCTTTTTGGGTTCGGGTTAGGCTTCTTTACCACATTTATGTGGTTTATTATAGTGCAAAAGTGCAAAGTGACAAAGCTGACACCATATGTATTCTGATGGTATGGAATAAGTGCAGCAACCTTTTGCCAAGTGTGAAAACAACACACAGGTTCAGCACTGCTACAGCACTGTATCTTACGAACAGGAAATACCGTCACTCATTACTACATCACTAATCCCCTAACACCATAAATTAGCAGTGTAGGGCTAAGCCTTCTGGTATGTGTGTACACATCACCTTGTTGGCAGTTTTCAGTGTTTCCACCAGTTCCCAGAAGCTTATCAAAGCTCTCTTATCAACTCTCTCCATGTAAACTCTGAAGTGCTCCCTGTAACCTGGATTACACAGGATGTCATCAAACTGGAGAATCTAAATGTGGGCAAGGAGAGAGAGGGAGAGAGAGAGAGAGAGAGAGAGAGAGAGAGAGAAAACATCAGCCATGTGGAGCCTTGTTTAACAAAGGTAAGGTCATGATAATGGCATGTAATATGTAATTAAAAACGTTCAAAATACATAACATTATATTCTTGATAAAGAAAAAAAAAATCTAATAACAACAATCGAAGTCCACACCAGCTGTATCACATTATATGAGTCTCACCTTCTGACTCTGAGGCTCGTCGCTGTCGTCAGTCCCTCCTTCCTCATTATTCTCATAGTTTGGTCCACCGAGTAGCCGGATGCGCTTCTCACATTGTTTCTTAGCAACAGTCAGCTGATTGATGTATCGTTTCATATCTCTGGCCCTGAGCAGGTCTGCCTTCATGGCTGCGGACTCTTTACCTTTTCGCTCTGAGAGAGAGAGAGAGAGAGAGAGAGAGATGTGAGCCAGCTTTGGACACGCAATAATTCACAGCATAATTACTTGGAGTGGAGCCATTGAACTGACAAGAAAAAGTTGATGGACAAGCTAATCTTTGGAAGGCAAAGTTCCATATATGATGTTGACATTTATACATGTGAAAACACTTTATGTAGCACAAATATTAAAAATTACTTGATTTTTTGCTGAGTTTGATCAGGGGAACAAAGGAAAAGATAAAAAAAAAAGTCCAAGGCTAATACCTAACTGCTGTCCCCAGTGTGCTCTGCCAAAGTACACTAACCTACAAAGACTGCTGTAGATTCTTAGTCTTACTACATGTCACTTTAACTCTCAGGTTCAGCTTTCATTAACAGTTCTTGGTCTTTAACCTACATTGATATGAGGGTGAACTCAGTGCCTAAAGGACACTTCGCAAGTTACCCACACAGCTCAAAGATCATGTCAGACCTGACCACCCAACTCTCTACTAGGTACCTCAACAGTTGTTGAAGCAACAAGATGGAATGAATTGCAGTGACTTTAATTAATACTTCCCTACATGATATATCAACAGGAGATCAGCTTGTTGTGCAGTTGCAGAGGATTTGAAATGCTGCAATTCACAGATTATTTTTAATCATTTTTTGACCTTTCTGCCACATGGTGTACTGTGGTGTCTCTCTACCTTTCTGCTTCTTGAGCTGAGGCAGGCTGCTGATGGTGGTGGCATGAATAATCTCCACCACTATCTGATACCTTTAAAGAGAAGACAGACATGTTCAACTTTACACAGTTGTTCAAATCAATCAATAAAATGCTAAATCAGTTGTCTTATGATTAATTAACTGAATTCTCAGAATTACAGTATGTAGAGAAATGATCAAACAGATCAGCAACAAGTCAGTGTTGAGCCATTATGTCTCAAACTAACAAGACAATATAGCAGTATCATGTCGACCCCGCATTTAGATCTGTCTGTTCCCATGGTAACCACACAGCAGTAAATAGACTGGAGGTTTACACTGTCTGGTTAACATGTTTGTGCATATATACAGTATGGTTCATTACAAGAAGGCTATTACAAGAAGGCAGGTGTGTGTGTGTCTGTGTGTGTGTGTGTCTGTGTGTGTGTGTGTGGGTGTGTGTGTCATGCCTGAGTTGTTTGAGGAAATTGACATCAGCAGAAGTTGATATTAGTTTGATGAAATCTTCATAGGAGGCAGCATAGGTGTAGGCTTTCTTCTGCTGCTCAGCCTGCTGCTCCCTCTGCTCCAGCTGAGACAACAGCATCCTGTTTATGGAGTCCGGGTCGCTCAGCACTTCTACCAAAGGCTTCAACACTGAAGCAACACAAAGATATAAAGTCAGAAATCAAGTGAAGGCTGCAAGCTTTCAAGTCAAACTGGACAGGTACAGTACACAAAAACGGATATGCATGCCACTGAACCCACATGGACCCTTCCTTGTAATAACCAGAGACTTCAACCTCTCTCTCAGTTCTTTCAGATCGTTGCTTCTTTGTTACTCTTTAATGCTTAAATGTTTCATCATCTTTTTAATGTACATACTGGCCTGTCTTGTGTCAAACTCTTTTAACCCCTTCGAAACGTGTTCTCCTCCTGTTAGAATGCTGTTCTAGTCACACACACAGACCCTGCAGTTGGGGTCAGGGTAAGATGATGGAGGTTAAGGTGAGGAGAAACACAAACTGACAGGGAAACAGACTTCAACACAACACTGGCAGTGATTCATGTTTTTCTGGTGCAACCCGAGGCATCTTTCTAACTTACTGAAATTGAAAGCAGTCACAGTGACTTCAGTCACACCAAACCTACATCTTTGCTGACAGCAAGGAAGGTGGATTAGAGTTAATGAGGTATGGGTGGGTGGAGGAATTTTCTCTGGAATTTTCCCTTGAAAAAGGAAATAACTCCTACTGTAATAAATGATATACAAAGGTGAAGTTAAAGTGAAGTCCCCCTTTTAGCCTTAAGAAGGTCAAATTTGTGAGAAATTCAGCACCAGAGACAGAAAAGTAGATCGATTTCAAGAAAATGGATTTCTGCTTGCATAAAATGTATTAAAAAAATACTGCATCATACTCTAATGATGGTTGCATACAGTGTGTTCCTGCATGGTAAAGTCTACAAAAGACTATCATGTCTCCATATTTAGCCTTGTTCCTTAAATATATTAATTTTTATGTAGAAATCAGAGTAGTTTAAAGTGACAACACGGACTCAGTTATAATAGACATCTTCCTTTATCACAAAATAGCTTACGACACTGCTTTGATGATTTCAAAACAAGTTTAGCCCATTTTTTCCCTTAACTTTAATTATTATAGTGGGGTAAGGACAAAGGATTTCTGATTTTGGAGGATGTCTGAACCTGCACACGCACACACACCGCTCACAGTACCTTTAGTAGTGATGACTTCTGTGAGGCAGCAGCGTAGTGTATGTGACTTGGCATCCTTTTGTGGCAGCAGACATAGCAGCAGTATTCTAGCTACACAGCGGAGGAAGGCCATCTCTGAGTCTGGGCTGACCAAACAGGGATGGAGAGGAAACGGCCGAGAACACTCCTCTGGTCTGAATACACACATGTAAGAGACACAGATTAAGATTGAGATACAAACAAAACGAGACAGACTGAATCGTTATTCTGGCAGAGCTAGATGTCAGATGACATTGTATGACATATAAGAACGCTGCTGTTATTGATACTTCAGCTGTGTCGCATCTCACCGTCTTTGTTTCTAAAACAAGACATACTGCTGCTACATTGTTCGTTAACTATTGAAGACGAGGGAGGCCAGACATCTCAATAGTGAGATCAAATCATAAGTCTCGCCCGACTTGCCAGCATAATGAAACCAGACGACGTGTGAATCATCACTCCGTCTCTAAGTGCACCTGGCAGATGCTGCCTGGAGACAGAGGAAGTGAGAGAGGAGGATTTTAATGTTATTTACGCTGAACTGAATTGCAATAATTTCACCCCATCTGCATACATAAAATGATGGAGGTGTGTTTGGACTCTGGGGCAAAGAAAAAATCTTTGCAGTACCAAGTTAAAGCTGAAACATATTTCAGTGAAACACCAGTGAATCAGAACACTGCAACGAATACCTTATATGTGTGAGTGTATTTGTGTACCTTGCAGATGCAGCCTTGAGGTCGGTGAAGTGTGTATGTAGGATTCGGATGGAGTCATAACACACCACGTTGACGAGGTCAATGTCAGCGAGCCTGGATCTCAATTGCCCAATCATCTGCCACCAGTCCTCCGACAGCATGGAGTACAACTGGCCCTCATCACGACTCAAGGGGATGTACCAGGACAGGATGTAGTCTCTGTAGGCATAGTCAAACACTGGGGGAAGAAAGAGAACTGGAAGATTAATTTTGCTAAATGATAAATAATAAAGAACAGCTGCAGAAAGAAAGCAGATTTCATACAGCTGTATAATCCTTTACATTAAAATTCAGTTCAGTTGATCAGCTGAAGAGAAAATATACGTTTAGAATGTTGAAAGATGCTATCAATAATATTTTACCATTTCTTTTACAAAATGACTATGATTTGTGCCAATGCCAGTCCTTTGTTTGGCTGCTAAGATTTCAAGCTTTCTAGAAAAGAAGAGTTGCGACTTCTCCAACCTGCCAGGCCCTCTGAACTAGGTTTCATTTCCCAAAAACCCAACCCAACACTGGTGCAACATTTCAAATGCGTCATTCATTCATTACTTTTCTATATACAGTGGAGACTATCCCAATAGGTGGAACAGGGCAACAGTCCATCACATGGCTGACATAATGACACTCAGACAGACTATCTGTCACAGTCACGCCACTCAATCGAGGTGAGAAATGGCAAATGAGAGCACCAGTTCACCTGACCTGAATTTCACCAGAAAGTGGGAGGAAACCCACACAAATACATGTAGAACTAACGCAGCACACATGCAAACTCAACACATCCACAGACAGATGGTGGAAACGTTTGGCTTTTAGCTTTGTGTGGTCAGGGTAAGCTTGAAATTGGTAAGCAAAATCAGAACGTTTCTCAACATGATGCTGTAGTTTTCCATGGGTGCATTACTTATACACATCTTACTGATAGCAGCTTTGTCATATATAGTGTCTGCCATGCTTAAGCATTACAGATGGCATTCAACAGTGAAATTTAAATTAACATAAATGCTGTAGTAACTTCAAACTGATGTTACTGATTTAGATTTGCTTTGAAGGAGAGCGTGTGGTACTCCCCCCTCTATACGTCCTAGCTAAAGTGAAACTCCATAAAACATGTGAATCTAATCAATCTTTCTTTTATTGATCTGTGAACTAATAACTATGTCTTTTAGCCTGTATGGACTATATGCACTTCGAGGATCTTAACAGATTTACTAACTGAAGAGTGGACAGTGGTGTTGCACGTGACACAATAGTTACAGCAATTCTTGGGAGATAACTCTGATATGAAAGGAGACTGTCACATGTTTACTTCTGTACATATACACACTGTCATTATGTAAAATATGTGGCTTCTATACCATTCACATGTACCTTCCATTTCCACATATAATGTACGTATGTAAGCCAGTTGACGAAGGCACAAAGGTGCCCTTTTAAAAAAAAAAGGGGGGGGGGGGTTCAACATATTCTCCTTTTGTCTGCATATTTTATACCTCCTCCAATAGTCCAAAGAAAGGCAGGTTAGGCCAATTGGTGACTCTATTGCCTATTTAAGGATCCTTCTTCAGTTTTCAGTCCAAATAATTATAAATGTTACTGAAATGTCACCTATCAAATTATGAGATGATTAATGTCAAGCAGGTTATTTGCTTTGGAAACCAATACTTAAAATATTAACTAGGAAGATATTAGTTAAGAAGGGAAAAGGGTAAATATATATATATATATATATATATATATATATATATATAGTATAACAATTTATGTAACTTAATAATATTATTCTTACAACAATAAATAATAAGCTTATAAGGATAGGTACCCTGGGACTCTGATGCCCAGAATCCTTGCGTGCTTGATTAAAATCCAAGAATTTAGCCCAAACACTAACACTGTTTATCAAAATGATGTTCACAGCAGGTCTTGACTGTGGACCTAATAATGTCATCATATGTTCATTCTGTAAATACGACCAAAAAACACACAGGGGAGAATGAGAAAATACACACCCTTGGAGTAAATCCTTGAGCCATCTGTCGCTTGGCAGCTAAGCATATTGTTCAACTGACAGTGCCTCTGTGTGCTTGTGTGTGTGTTTGTACACTGTAATCCACCATGAGTGGGAGGGATCACTGATAGGTCATGGTGACTGACAGAGCTCCATCAGTCAGCAGTTTTCTCAAAAACAGAAGTTACAAGTTCTTCCAACAGTGTCAGAAACATTTCATGAAAAGTCTCGACACAAAACCAGTCAGCCAAGACACTCATGGAAGCAGTCTCCATTCAATTGAATTCTTAAAGAGAGGAGAACATTATTCCCTGAATTAATTGTCTAATTGTCATCACTGTCAAACGTAGTGTTGCATATCTGCAATTCACACATAATAATTTAAGATTGGGACTGAATCAGGGGATTTTTAGAGAAGTAGTGGGTGGCGGGCATGTCATATTGTTCACAGTACATGCTGACATGCAGGGCAACAAAGATACCTTGCAATATCAAGCTATTAATTTTATTTATGAATCCTAACTTGTTGGTGTGCTTTGTTCTTCACTTTTGTTCTGTAATCATGCTGCAACTTTCAATGTTTATTTATCCGGTGATTCATTTCTTGATTCATCAATTTGTTATTTAGTCTACAAAATGTCAGAAAATGGTGAAAAATGTTGATCAGTGGCATCATATTATGTCCTAAGACATATTGTTTTGTTCACAACTGAAATATATTCAGTTATATTCAGGAGTAAATAAACCAGAAAAAAAATGACATTTACATTTCTTTCTTTAAAATGTACTCAAATTAATTAATGGATTATTAAAATAGTTCACAGTAGAAGAGACATGATTTTGAATAATTTTAATGTTTGAATGTCCATTTAAAAGTCAGCAGCTATTTTTTTTAACAATGATCTGAAACCTGTAGTGCTGACCAAAATGTCTGTCTTAGACTAATTTCAAAATGTTTTTGCATTAAAGTGGGCATAAGTGGGTCATAACACCTTAAAAAATCCATTACCTTCTTTCATTGCTTTGTCCACATTGTGTGAAACCACCACCCTCCTGCTCTGGCTGGACTCCTGAACTGGCACCAAAAAACGGGCCTGAAAAACAACAAGAGGATCACATCTCTTCACTTCGCAGATGGGGGTGTGAGCATACAATCAGGAAATATTGGGCAACAACAGGAAGAGAAGGAAGACCAGATTGAGAGCTGTCTGTCTAATAAGCCTAAAATTCAGACAAACAAAGGCACACCAAACATGTCTCATGCAACATGTTGACCAGACAAATGCTTGTGACAATCTCCCTCCACTGTCAGCATCAATAAGTCATCGTCACAAAGCAGCAAACAAACGCTGCTGAAAGGCAGCTGCTGGGCTGGTGCAGCCTGATGAGGCCAATCACCAGCAGGTTGCAAAGACACAGTCGCTTTCCTTGAAGACCAAATTGCCCTATGCGTGTGTGCACGGTTGTTTGTGTGTCTAAATCCAGCAGCATGACTCTGTCTCATCCATTATAGATCAACACAGCGAGGATCCGGGGGCGGGCAGAGAGAGAGGATGAGAGAGGTTAGAAACATGGGGGAGCGGAGGGGAAATAATTGAAGGAAAGAGCAGTTGAGAGAAGAAAAAGACAGGTCAGGACTGATACCAAAATGAAAAATATTAAAATATCAAAATGTTAAATTTTGTAGTCTGATGGGGGAAAGGTTACATTCCAGCAGTTGGTTATTATCTTAATCTAACATCATCTGGGGCTGTAAACTAATGTGTGCATTGTCAAAGGTGTACTATAATCGAGTTTAAACAAGTGGATATCAGTATCTTACCATGAGCTTCTCGAAGAACCCGAGCCGCACAGCTGACTGCCTCCTGTTTCTGTCAAAGCAGCTGACTTTGAGAGGACTCTTCCTGACTAACAGAACAAAGCTCCCGGCCAGGAAACACAGCAGGGCGAATGACACATAGATGAACAACTTTAAGAAGAAAGAGGTGAGACTCAGGCCTCCCCAGGCCAGCTGAAACACTACTGCTGCCACCACGCCCAGGCAGAAAGCCGGGACGAACCGGAAAGAGGAGCCGATGGAAGAGGTGGAGGTGGCAGACATGGGCCCCTCTTCTCCTCCGGTACTGCTACTCCCTCCAGCCGGTGGTGTAATGGTAGTTGAGGGGGTGGGCATACTGCGACCCCACCATCCATATATGTGTCACAACTTGTTAGGCTGAAAAGTTGGTCCGCTAGTCTGCACGCCGAGTCAGAGAGGCAGGTATACTGTGCACACTTGTGTATAGCCTCGACTACAACACTGTCTCCAAGATGAGGCATCCCCGCTCTGACATCTCCTCACCGACCCACACCGTTATGTTTTCCACGCTCCTAGCATCGGCCCGCACGGCGGCCAGAGGCACGGAGTCCCGTCGGCTTAGTCATCCACAACGCGATCCTCCAGACAACAGAACGGGGCACCGACTCGTCGTGGACGCGACGACAGGAATTGACAGTCGCCCAGAGAGCAGACGGAGGGAGATCCGGGGTGATGGGATTGATGTAGCAACACCCACCGTCACCTTGGAGACAAATAGGTGGAAGGGGAGCTTAATGACTTGCTAACCAACTGGGCTAGCAGGAAACTACAGTAGGAAGCCGGTTTAAGTAACTGTTGCCTGTTACCTTTAATCAAAAATACATGAGGTACAAGTAAGAGCCAGCAAATAATCCCGTCCTGCTGTTTGGTTCGGCTCCGAAACCAACTGCAACAACGGCAGCTAGCTAACTAGCTTATTTGCTAAGTAACCAATTCTACATCAGCTAATGTTAGCTTACTTACCTACCGTTTAAAAAAGGTGTGCGGTGACAACACTACATTTTCACTGTCCTCTCTGTAAGACAATATGTACGAGGCGTCGCGATGGAGAATTGAAAGTATCAAAAACGCAACGACCAAATATCCCCGCTCCAAAACCCCCGACAGATAAAAACAAGCAACTGTTATTTTCCTCGAGCTCCATCTGACTGACAATCTCGCTGAACCTGAAAGGGTGTCAGCCAATCAGCGCTCGTGTTAACCACGGACGGCACGCTTGTTTTAAGAGTCAGGACAACCCGAGTTGGCGGGCGGGGGTGTGTTTCACAGTTGACAGTAGTCAGTGGGGAAAATACCGACCAACCGGGCAGCTACGTGCTGTAATCAAACACACGAGATAAAGGATCATGCCTCGTTTCTCTGACGATTGATTTTTCTTTCAGACACTGACTGTCTGACAGTCTGACATTATGAAAAATATGTTTTCTGTTGTCAGGTACAGAGGCGTCATTTTAAAGGTAATGATTATATTTCAGCCAGATTCACCTGAAGTAGTTTCACGCATATTACTCTGGACATCTATACCTGTCAGCATCTAATGACTGTTTCCCTCATTTTAATTAAAAAACTAATTCATAAAGTTGTTAATAGTATCTTTAGGGAGGAGAGGTCTGCCCAACATATAATAACAATATTATTAACAATAACCAATATATCTTATTTTTACAAACTGCTCAATCAAAAACACAATTTTTCGCTCTGCTGATTAATTATTTGAGTATTTATCCAGCCTCTACATGAGCTTTCAAAAATAGCAATAGTACTAACGTATACAAAATGCAGATATCCCTACCTGTATGACATCTACAGTTGGTCAGGTCTCAAAGGGGCCCATGCAAGAAGATGGAAAATAATTACATGGACTAGTGTTTCCTTGTTTTATTTTGTGAATTATGGTTATACTGCAAATGGTAGCGATAGAACTCTGTGTATGTTCACAAGAGGATTTGTTAATAATAAATCTAATTTCACTTGTAACATTGTAAGAAATAGTTCTATTGTTGTGCACCATTATTTGCTTTCAGTCACATAAAAGCCTTCTTTTGTTTCAAATCATCTGTCATACATAGACAATACATGGTCATCTTTATAACATTTGTGCAGTACTCTCAGTTCTGGGCTCAGCTGCTTGCTTTTACTTTTACATTAACAGCCATTTTCAGGGACATGATAATGGATCATTTCACGGCCTTTAGCTCAATGTTTCTGCCTGTGTCTGGCACACCCACTGACATCAGATTTCCCTTTTCTCCACCAAAACAGACAGCTATGTGTGAAGCCTACTTCCCCTTACAACAGTCGTGTCTCTAAAACAGCCATTAGCTTCCACAAATCATCTTACAAGCATGTTACTATAAGCTATTAAAGGCTTTAAAGATTTCACAAAGTGTACTATTTCTTTTAAAACCAAATCAGAAAATGCAACTCGACAGCACAGAAAGCATATTTGTTACCAGGTGTCTGTCGGGTTGTTTAATGCTTATTGTGCAAAGAGGATTACAAGAAGAGATTTTATCTTTTAGTGTGTTTTGAAATTGGAACTAAAGCTGTTTCTTATCAAAATAGTTAAGCCAAGTAGCTGTGATATCTGCTCATGTCCGATCTAGGAAGGTGGTGCGCGGTGAACGGCATTGGGATCTTCAATGGGGTCGATTTTGAAGTCGACGGGCCGCAGCTTCATGATGCTGGTCTTCAGGGAGTACCACCAGCCTCTCCAAGGGTACCAGACTACACCGTCATCTGTCGACCCGCTGTAGTGCCCATTAGGGTAGTACTTGCCGTTAAGATGGGCTGAGTGACACCTAAAGAAGGACAGAATGAAGAGGAAAGAATAGTTAGTCATTTTTCTTGTAATGCATGAGGGTGCACGTGTATCTTCTGGGGGAAAGGGCACATTTCTCTATAATGAAAACCCATACTTGTTGAACCACCAGCCTCCTTTGTCTTCTTGGGCGCAGTTTCCCTCATAGTTATCGTTGTCCTGGTCGTAGGTGCTGAATTTGATGCCCTGGTGACTGGCCCACCCTGACACACCAACCTGATAACTTCCAGACAGAGCATCTCCAGCGGTGCCCACATATGATCCAAAGGTAAGTCTGTAGTGATCCTGCAGAGAGAAATATGAAGAGAGTTGCTTAAACTGCGTGAGCTTAAAAATGTCAATTAAATCAAATTTCCACGTGTGTATGTGAGTTGAGAAAATCAACACCACTCTCATCATAACTGTACGATAAATACGATACTTCAAGTGACTGGACTGATCAAGAAATAGGTTTTACACTTTTTGTAGGTATTAGATTAAAAAAAGGTACAGTATATTGTGTTTTAAACAGTCTACTGATTTTAAGAGATGTTGTTGGGCAGATTTTTATACATTGAACAGAGCCAGGCTAGCTGGTTTCACTCTATTCACAGCTTTTATTCTAAGCTAAGCTAACCAGGTTGCTAGCTGTAGCTTAATGAAATACATGGAGGTAGGCCAGCACCAATCTCTGCCTCTTATTCTCATCTAATTTGTAAATTTTTTTGTAATATTATTTTAGGGGTCAGTCAGCATCAACACCTTTTCACTGGCCAATATGAAGTTCTTGTACTCAGCGTAGCGCTGGTTACCATCAAAGTCCTCCAGGTTAATCCTCAGTGAATAATTCCCTGTAACAGACAAGCAATAAAAATCATCATATCCTATTAACAAAAGAGGAATAACTTTTTTGTGTGTGTTTTGTTAGAAGAAGTCATAACTCTTCCAGTGGACCCACCATGGGCCGTTATTTCAGTTAGTTCCAAAACGAATCAAGTGTAAGACTGTGAAAGAGCGTAATTAGAAGGAACACACACCCAACAGTCCTGTAGGAGTACACTTGTGTTCACAAAACTGATTAGCTTTTCTTTTGCATATCTTCCGCTGTCAAAATAGTCAAATTTGTTGTGATTTTCACCTTTTTCTTACCTTTTCTGTACCGAGGTGAAGGCTATGTTGGTGTTGGTGACTTATATTGAAGGAGACGGCGTAGTACTCAGTCCAGTTTAACACAAAACTAAACAATACTTTTCTATCTTTGTGAAAAACTGTGTCATTCTTGACGAACATCATAAGTGTAACTCATGGCACAATTCAATGGGTTCAAAAGCTCTTTCTTCTCTCGTCATTGACTACTGTACACATTTCTGAAGTAAGGTCCCAAGGTGCTAAACATGTTAGCAAACAGTTGACTATTTACACATCCAGCAGGCCTGGTGCAACATTAGCATTCATTTAGAGTTATGTTTCTGGCCACATGACGAATGTAAGTCCAGTATATCATTCTCCCCCTCGTTCTGTTTTTGGTCTCCTCTAACTCCTGAAGGAAATAGCTGATGTTCCACTGTGGTTTCCGGATACAAACTTTGCCTGTCTGCTGTTTGAAGCTGAGCAGCCAGCCTATAGAACGGATCACTGTAACAATTAATGTAACGCTGTGCTAGTCACTTCTGGATAGACAACTTGCGGTTGATTTGCACTGTGGAGCTAGGCTATTTGAAATGGGCAAAAGTGTTAATTAATTTCATTTTCAGTTCTTCTCTGTTATTCTCTGTTTTAACTAACGTGCAAAGATATATAAGAGTATATAGTCCAGCCTAGCTGACGTTTCTGCTTTGCTAGCATCTTTCGGAGCATCTCAGGCTAACTGCTAGCTTAGCGTGAACTCAGAGCCGTCATTTCCTTAAGTCTGTGGCCCAACAGGTAAATTCTCTAAGCTAACTTTAGTGAAATTGTTGATGTATACAGTACACTTAAAATTATATATGAATGGTTAATAAAGTTATGGGTTGGAAAACAGAAAAAAAAAAAAACTAAAACACTTGAGCTGAGGAGAACACCAGAGTTGGACATTACACACATCTTTAAGATCCATTAAAAATATATGAATATTGATTAATGCAGTTTTAAATGACAAAATGTAGTGCAATGTTTTTAGACATGGTATTGACCTTGTGTAGTGATGTGATGCAGGTTGTCATTTCCAAGCCAAAACTCTCCTAATGCTGTATCCGTGTCTCCAAAACCATCCTTATAGTCTGCCCACGACCTGATAGATAGATAGATAGATAGATAGATAGATAGATAGATAGATAGATAGATAGATAGATAGATAGATAGATAGATACATAAATGTATTGCTTTTCAGATGATTTCATTATTTTACACTGATAGTTATAACATCACAGACACACCTGTTAAACTTCTCTGCTCCATCGATCCGTCTCTGAATGACGATCCAACCACCTCCATCACTCATGTCACAGTAGACTCTGACTGAAGCAGGACTGCCATCGGGTTTGATCTTGTAGAAACCGCTGAATTTGGAGCCAGCACTGAAGAGCTGGGAGCAGTCTGACACACACACACACACACAAATTCACCCTTTTTTCGTACATTATCTGATATGAGACTTGCAACAAGTTAATTGAAGTTTAGATTTCAAATGCTGTTATCCAGTCCTGAGGCCGTGGCCCTGACCTGTGTACTGGGTGTCCTTGCTCTGGTCGGATACGGCTGCATCCTTGTTGCCAGGTTGGTTCGGCAGTTGTAATCTGTGTAGGAGGGCTTCTTGCTTCTGAAGCTGGCCTTTCAGAAGCAGCTCCTGTTCCCGCAGACGAGCCACCTCCTCACGGCAACTGTCTGACGCCTACACACACATTTGGGTATTTGTGAGGATCTTCACCCACATTCATTCCATAAATCTGAGTTAAAATATACTTAGATTGAAACATATGCATTAAAGAAGGATACTATCTAGTGAAACTATCATATTTCTTCTATTTCCAAATTCTGCTTCAGTCAAATCACTAATATCTGGTGTGTGAAATACTTAACATACACAGGAGAGGTGGATACCTTCACATGGTGAGTACAGGAAATGTAACATCTGAGCCTAAAGCAGGCTGACTTGCTGTTGTATGCTATTAATCAGCAACGGAGTATCCTCATTTTATCAAGGCTAATTCATAACATTGACCTGACCCTAGCAAAACCTGCACTAATTTAACTAATTTAAAACATACATGTATGTATGTATGTATATATATATATATATATATATATATATATATATATATATATATATATATATATCCATAATGTACTCTTATATCCGAAAATAAGAGTGATAATCTTTTTTACTTCTAACTTTCAGCAAGAATAAAGACAATAAAATATGTTTATTTCCAAAGCGTTAAGCTATTTCTGTAAAGATACAACAACCAGCTAAATCTAATGTGCTGTTCACAGGTACAGAAATAAAAGAACACCGTGACAAACTCATAGAAATCACAACTACCACTGTCAAAATGTGGTTAACTGTTCCAAGTGCTGTTAAACCAGGAGGTGACTGTTCAAATAGAAACTAAGCTTGGACATTAGAGAGTGAAGCGATATCATTGATCACCTTAACTGGAATTAGTCTTGCATCTTTGAAATTATTATGATACTATAAGCATACAATACATTCACGCATGTCTTTTAAAATGTACCCAAGTGCTATTTATACCTTCCTAAATTATTCAACTATATAAAAGCCTGTTAAATTTGTCTAGACATTTCAAGATAGGAAAAAATACACACAAACACATTCGCGCCAGCACACAAAATGAAGTCATGAGAAAATCTGTGACTTGGAATTGAAATGTTTCTGAATTGAGCGATGAGTACTCACACAAACAGGTTGTGAACAAGCTGTGAGGACCATCAGTCCTGTGAGCAGCAGCAGCTGGCCTCCCATCTTCTTCTTCTTGTTTAGAAAGCACAAAACTATACGATCAGATGTCCAGACAGAGGGACTCTTTTACTTCTCAGAGTTTAGTTGAATCTAGTTTATTTTTGCCGTGAGCATGTTACATTTTTTAAAATGTTCTCCGCACCTGGATCCAAAGAAAGCTGCGCCCGAGGAAAAGGAAAAAACTGACGAAATACCTGATTCTCTACAGTCATAAAATATACAAAATATGCGGGGAGTGTCGAGAAGCAGATGCACACTTGCCAAAAGTTGCAGCACTTAGGGGAAAATCACTGTTTCTTTAGGTTTTATGTAATAGAACAGAACAAAAAGTAATATAATAGAAGAACTGCATTGTTCCATCAACACAAGGTGATGTGAAAATATTATTGCAATATTCCTCCAAGCAAATTCCATTGATTAGAGGAGACAACCAACAGAGCTTTATCAAGTGCTGCCCAACATCCTCAAGTCTCCTTCTGTCTGTGATCTGCCATCTGTCTTCTCCACTCTTTTTCCTCCTCTGTTTCTTCTTCTTTGATTTTCCTCTTCTTTAATGGCCACTTATCCAGCTCGTGTCCTCTATGAGTGTCATTAAAAGACTCGAGTAGTCATCTTGTTGATGAGCAGCATTGTGCCATCTCAAATACATGCTGCCAGCATTGAAGGTCAGCTCTGAAAGGCCCCGAGCAGACGGAGACATTTTATCTGAAAGGATCACAAAGGAGCGGGTCTGACTCATGTGGCTGTTGGTTATTGTAAAAGATTCAAAATGAAGGGGACATGTTAATTATATTCACGAAATTAGACAGGCTTTCATTTGCCAAACAGATAGTGAAGCTGCACTCATAACAGCAGGGCAAAATTTTGGGAAGCCTATTCTCAATCTTGGCAAGAGTGACGTAGATAAGAAGATTGATACCACTCTTATGTTTGTACTGTTATGTAGCTACAGCAAGCAACTGGTTAGCTTAGCTTAGCATAACGATGAGACTTGAGAGCAAAACTGCTCCTGGTAATCCTGATATAATTAACATAATTTTCCTGCTGTCACAATGCTGTGCCTGTTCTCCGGTTAGGTTTGGGCACAAAAAACCGCTTGGTTAGGGTTATGAAAGCTCATAATTTGGGTTATAAAATACAGGTTTTGGTTACCACAAACACGGCTGGAGTTGTATTTTTCCAGCTTCCTGTCAAGAATATGATATCTAGAGGTGTCACACTTAGCATGTTGAAACACAGACATAGACCCAGATGTTGCCTCTAACTCCACCACCATCCACTCCATTCAAATTTGAATGTGTTTTCCATTTACTGCTAAATGCTACGAAATGGCATTTTTTACATTCGTAAGCATGAAATTACTAGATATTGTTAACTGTATATCAGAACAATTCTCAGCTGTGTTAGCTGCGTTATGACCAGGTGTAACGAGACTTTGGGGCATTTTTCATCTGAAAATCAAGTATTTTTAATAAGATGTCCTTTGTTTGTGGCGACTGAACCAGCTAAGCTAAATTACGATCTTTTCCTCACCCTAACCAAGTGTTTGGACTTAAAGAAAGTTTCAACATATCAAATGTAAAATTTCAACATAATCATGGTTTATAGAGTTGTGCACTGCTAAAATCTGATCTAGCGATTAACCAGGTTGGCCGTTTGCTAATGTTTCCAGTCTTTGTGTTATGCCAAGCTAATCTGGTGCTGGTGGCAGTTTTGTATGGACATGAGAGTCTTTAATTTTATGATGTAAAATTTAAATACAAATACGCATAATTAAGCCTATGTCTAAGTGTTCCCTTAACAAATTATGAAAACTATGCTTGGCTTTAATGGTTAATCTGAGTGTGTCGTTTAAGTCATGCCAGAATATCATCCAAACTAGGTCCAAATCATTAAGACAAGATTTGGTGCACAGTTAAAGTATACTGAGTATACGTGGAGCGGTGACTATCAGATTATGATGCTTCATGAAAAAGCACATTTCAATAACATTTAATGTCAAAGGCCATAAATGACTGAAGATAATATTTCCCGCTGGCTTCAAAGACCACCAGACTAGTTTTATATCCAATCAGCTGACACACCTGACATCATGAGACAATGTTGTGTACTATTTAACCATTGATGATCTGCTAGAAGACAAGCTGAGGAGTCCACACCCTTTATTCCAACTTCAAATGAAATACTCTGACAAGCAAAGATCAATATATTTCATATTGGTCTGTTAGTAAATGCACACTACAAATAATACATTTGAATAGAAACATTTCTAATTTAGGAATATATGGGATAATATAAAAAAAGACAAATCTGACAGTTAAGCTAAACCAAAATACAGTCAGTGCTCAGACACTGTATAGTTTTATTCAGTCATGAAAACGCCTGGTCGTGGATGAGTGTGTTGGTGTTGCTTTCCTCTCCTGAGGTCGCTGCACTGATCAATGATCCTACACAGACAGACACAGAAACACACACACAACACACAATCAGTTTTCATTATCCACAGTTTCAAGGACATGCTTGAGGCCACTAATACAAGAGTGGACTTTGTAAATCACGGGTTTAGTCATTGATATTCAAAATCATTTAAACATGTTGTGGTGATGAAATCAGCACTGTAATAAAATGTCTGTTCAATTCAATATGCTAATCTGGCGAGGCAACAAGTAAAATGTGTTTAAATGGCCTCCAACATAACCTCTATGACTCAAAGGGGTAATAATTAAAGTTTCAGATTTGGGAGATAAGTAACCCAAATAAATAGCTCAACCAAAATTGAATAAATGTTACGAGCTAGAGGTTTTGTTGGTGCTGGATTCTGCAAGTTAGTGTATGACCACTTTACCAGGTATTTCCTGGTTTCTGTTTTTTTTGTGTGTGTGTGTTTTAATTGGTTAGCACAGTGCCACAGTGCTAAAAAAATGTGGCCATAGGTTATTTATAAAATGAGCTTCCCTTACCATTAATTTCTGTCAGACAAACTGTAATGTATGCTTTTGTACACTGCGATTAGAAACCAGCTCATACTTAGTATCTACCCGTCATACAAATTCAATTTCATTTCATAGCCTCTGCCTGCCGGATCTCACCTTCAGGTCTAGGTCAGACTTCCTCTGGCTACCAGGAGTGTCTCTCCTCCGTGATACACCTTTGTCAGCCTTTCCTGAATATAGAAAAAACAAGAAGAAGAGAAGAGAAGAAAAGAGAAGAGAAGAAAAGAGAAGAGAAGAGTCACTGCAGCTGCTCGACCTCTACTTCCTCATGATACTTGATCATCTAAAACATAAAACATTACCTTTGATATCCACTGATTCTGTGCTCCGTGCAAACTCCAGATCGTCTGGTTGATCCTCATCAGACTTCTTATAATAATACTCTTGATCAGGGGGTCCAAACCTCTGCAAGCAGACACACACACACACATACACACACACACACACACACACACACATACACACACACACACACACACACACACACACACACACACACACACAGAATCTGATTTCTTGTACTGTAGCTTCACTATTTGTCTTCAGGACCAAGCCACAGCCACCTCTAAGTCTTTACAATAACACAAACAAATCCACACACGCATAACCATTCGTACTTTACCTTGTCAGGCCACATGAAGCTTATGAATAGAATGACCGGAAGTCCAACAGCAAAGACGTAGAGACCCCAGAGCCAGGGTCGCTTGACGGTGGCCAATAGGAGGCTCTCTATGATACCAGGCTGGAATACACATATATATACCTGAACACCTGATGCATACATGCCAACATACAACAACTGGTATAGAAAGGTGAAAGATTGACCCACAGTGCCTGGATACCCACAAAATGATCACATGAAAGAAGGATCAGAACAAGAGATAAAGGAAGAACATAGTGGATCAACAAGGGGGAGAAGAGGCATCATTTAGGAGGGAGAGCATAAAAGCTACAGAGAACATGGTGACTTTGATATCAAGGTAAATGTAATTTATGTATATGAATTGTATATATCAGAGCACCAGATGGTGTATGAGTATTGCCAGCACATTAAAACTAGAAACAGGTGTTGCTGTGCGGTAAGGTGAGTTTTTGACTCTCGTGCTTTCAGTCCAATACCAGACTACAAGCAACATTGTGTTACTCTATGATAAAGTCAGTGTGTGGAAAAAATTGTGTGTTACTGCATTTTGGTTTATCAGAAATTGTAGAAACCTGATCATTCGATTACACAGTGATAATGTGGAGTTTCGTTTTTTTTTAATTCTTTTTATCTTAAAATTTAACATGACTTTCACATGATTAGTACAAAATATGACACCTGAGGTACATCAGGGTTATTACCTCGGTTGTGTGAAGTAAAACAATTAAAGGGTAATTTTACCACTTTGAAACATTAAAGCATGTTGAAAAAAAGTAGTATGAAGCTATTTGCGGCTCCAGAAAAAGCTGCATGTAATCCCAGTGGGTAAATTGCATTGTGGGTAATAGGCATCGGGTTATGCACTCCTATAACACTGTAGACTCATTATGGACAGTTTGAAAACAAATTACCAGAGGTATCACATCAGAACTAGAGGTATCACCTTTTTTCCCAACACATTATTCCTTTTCAAAGACTGGAGCCTACATTGCCCACAATGCAACTGAGCTGCTGAGTGACATTACTGGAGGCAAATTATCAGATTACACATGCAGCTTCCTCTGAAGCCATAAAAGGCTTTCAACTACTTTTTTCATAACTGCAGTAGTACTCCACAAGACCTGTGAACATACTTTAATGTGGAAAATTGGTGGAGTTACGCTTTAATTAATTGAGCAAGAGAATTCTTTAAAGATCATTTGAAAATAGATTGTAGTGCTATTGATAAACTACAGAACCATAGAGCTAACTTTTTAATTCTCTTTTCATAACAGTGATAAATAGACTTAGCTTATTCAAATGAAAAGCAGGTCTTACCTGTGCGGCAGCAGACGCTGGTGTCACACCAGCTACCAGCAAAGTGCACAGCAACACAAAGTCCATCTCCATGTCTGAAACTCACACCTACATGCGCACACATGCACATGAGAATGTCCACATACACACAGTAACAGTGAATATACTGCACATTTACACGTGCACACACAATGTGAAACACACTCCATGGTAATCTTTCTTTCTCAGTCTATTATATGAGCACATAGATCAGAAAGATTAACGACAAAGAGGGAGAGAAAGGCGGTGATAAACAGAGAGAGCAAAACAAACAAAGAGAGAAAGAGAGGGGAAGCAGAGAGGGACAAAAAACAAAGAAGATTACAATGAGAGTAAGATGAAGAGCAGTGCAGGTGGAGCCACAGGTGACCAACAGTATGTTTCTACCTTATTAACAGAGATTTCTCAGTTTCCACACGTTCCTTAGAAGTCACTTCCTGAAATCTTCACGCGTCATGGGAGGTTGGACTTTGGTCCCAAGTCACTTGCTGACATGGTGACAGAGCATGCAGTGGCCACACAAGACAATGGTCATTAACACACACACTCATTAACACACACACACACACACACACACACACACACACACACACACACATACACACTTGGAGGGATCCTGTCATGGTATTAGTTGTGTTTGAAGTGTGTCTTTCATCATGCTCAAAATAAATGGTCAGTGTTAGAGTAGTAAGTAATAGTATTGTAATTATGAAGCAGATGATACATAATGAAGTAAAGATAGTTTTAAAACTTTCACAAGGAAAAACGACGTATGTATGGAACAGAAACAGATTCACAGTAACTTAAGAAAAAGAGAAAAGCCAGTCCTCTGACCAACAGTATAACCCAATATATTTTACATTTTGGAGTGGATGAGCTGACATTGTAAAAATGTCTCACTATCTTTATCCAGGTAACGTGAGAGGTCCTTAAATCAGAGCAGTCCACTGGAGCAAATCAGAGCAGTCCTTACAGCAGGCAGGTCGTCACCAGCGTTTATAGAGATGTTACGCCCCCTTGTGGACGAAAACATAATTGGACACCTGTTCAGACACAAGTCAAGTGAACATTTATTTATTTATTTATTTATTTATTTATTTTACCAAAACTATTCCCATAGGACTATATTACCTCTTACCATCTTAGCCAATAAATGAATTCCTGTGCAAAGCCTCTCTTCAGCCAAAGTATAAGCAGTGAGTGCATGTTATTGTATTTTTATATATTCTAGATCAAGTGCCTGAAACCTTCAAAATTCTTAGTCAGTTTAAATGTTTCTATACAATCTTACAGAAAGTCACATCAATGTTTAAAATTGTAAGAGGCAGAAAGATTTAAAACCTTAAGTAGCGAACATATTAAGTAAGCTTCGAAACATGAACAAAGAAAATTAAATATCAATCAGTGAGGATCAACAAAATGGGAGGTTTGTGGTTTTTTTTCGTGTATTTCATGTTTTATGTATAAATTTAAGCAGCACAGCAAGTGTTTTGTGACAGTGATGCTGTGCTAATTCCATTTTTATATATATTTAATAATTTCGAATTACAATGAAAATATTTTGATCGTTTTTTGTTTGTTTTTAACTGGTCCAAACAGGCTTCCGTAGGATGTGGTAGGCAGGGGCTTCCAAAAGTCTTTTTCTCTCTTTCTTTCTGTTTATCATTTATTCACGTCTGCCCTAAATTACATTATTGCCGAATTTAAACGACATATTATTGAATGACGACATTTTACACGAGAAAACTAAATAAATCCATTTGCAGCACAGAATCTCTGTCACTTGATCACGCACACGCACGCATCACTGAACGCCATGGAAACAGAATGATGACCAAAGTTTAAAAAGATGCAGATTATTTTTCTCATCGCACATAAAACTTGATGTTGGAAAGTTTGACTCTTGGATACGTTACTAACCCAACTTTTGGATTTCACCTGACCACCTTGAACATTATTCGCATACAAACGTTTCACCTGCTGAACAAGCGGCCTCTGGTTGACCCCTGTGACCAGACACCTGCTGTGTGGAGTCTCTGCAGGTAAGACATCTTTCATTATCACACCAAATGTATTCATTCATCTTCTTAAACGCCTAGAAGTGGGTTTCAGTTAACAATGTGCGTATGCTCTTGGTAAATTGTTGAATTGACAGAATGTTTGATAGCATCTTAGCTAGCCTTTCAGGAAAACAGTTTTGGGTGATACTCGACATTTTCTCGGCGTAAAATTATTTTTAGATGATAAGACTTTACTGGAAGTCCATGGACAGGTGAGGAATGTGTCGACAGTTGTGTAGTGATTTTGAAATACTGTTATTATACTGTTGTTTTTGTATGAGGGCATCCATTTTTAGATGTTTATGGCCGAAAATGTAGTGAAAAAGATGGCGACTGGGCCTTTTAAACACACCAGGGCCCGTGTCTCCGTGTGCAGCTCAGTCTGATGCTGTCATTACTGAAACTGAACTTAAAAATATGTATATAATATATAAATGTGCTAATATATGAGCTAATAACAGGTTTTTGATATAAAATCATCATCTGTAATATAACTTGAGGAGAGTAGTTGTAGGAATAGTGCAAAATGTGCTGAAATCAAAAGATGAAGTAGCATAAAATGGAAATACTCAAGTAGACTCCTCAGTGTAAAATACTTTGTTATATACGTAAATGTATTAGCTGCCACTGAGCTTAAGGTACAGAAATAGAGTTCAAAGTAAAACTAGTCATCCTGCAGATTGGCTCCTTTCAAAGTGTCATCTAACTATAAAAATGTAATATTGGAGTATCATTATTGATGCATTACTGCGTTACTTAGACTTAGACTTAGACAGACATTCAGTGTGCAACAAGTGAACACAGAACAACATTTTGTTTCAGAGGCTCAGCATAGAATTAAAATATGAAAGTATATTTTAAAAAAACACAATAAGAATAACAAATATCAAAAACAGAGACATACTGAAAGTGCAAATTATTGAAAGTAACATTGTTGAGTTAAAATAAAATAAAATATTTTGAGGAAACAAGGTATCCAGAATAAACGAGTTCAGCAGTCTGATGACATGGGGGGTAAAAGCTGTTACAGAGCCTTGTGGTCCTGTTACATGTTACGTAGTTAAATCTGCAACAAATCACTTTTTTTCTGAACTGATCCTTTATTTTTTCCACATCTGCTGTCTTTCTTCTGGAAGAGTTTCCCGAGACCAGAAAACTCCACTGACAATCATCCCTGCTGCCAAGATGGAGCAGATAAACGCCGGCAACGACTGTGTTCTGTTGGGGACGAGTTGGGAGGAGTTTTCTTCCCTTGTCCGGGACTCCCTTATGGTCTTACGGGACAACCAACCAATCCCTTTACCTCGTCCTCCCGACCCTGCTGGGCTGGAACTGAACACCCAGCCTCAGCCTTTGCCTGAACCCAGTCAGTTTGGAGGATATGGTCCATGTCACCCTGGGGCTTATAGCCAGGCACAGGTATGATACTAAGCATAGGTTAGGCAAAGATATCATTAGAGTGGATCAATTTCTGTATTGATACACATGTTTGTCACACACAAGTTACATGTTAAGTGTCTGTACACTAAGAGTGGTTGCATGTATGGAGGAAGGGTGTTATGTTTTCATTAAATGTCTCCGTCTCCACAGTACCTGCCGTGTGAGTGGCCCGCAAACGGAGGCCCGTTACCCGCAGCACCAGCCGTCAGTCACCCTGCTGCTGCCCTTTCACACACAGTAAGACCCGGGTTCACCACACACACCCTGACCATCTTCACTGTTTGGTTGCAGCAGATGCTCATGTATGGAGGAAGGGTGTTATGGGTTCATTAAATGTCTCTCTCTCTCTGTCTCCACAGTACCTGCCGTATGAGTGGCCCGTGATAGGAGGCCCGTTACCCACAGCACCAGCCGTCAGTCACCCTGCTGCTGCTGCCCCTTCACACACAGTAAGACCCGGGTTCACCACACACTCTGAACATCTCAGCTGTTTGGTTGCAGCAGACAGCAGGTTTAGTGCCGTAGGAGAGGGATAATAGTGCAGTAACAGTTACAGCTTTACAGGACAAACACATGTACAATCTGACTTTGTCCTGCGGTTCCAGTTCAAAGGTCCCTTAGAAAAATAGTACATTTTAGAATTATTTGATGGAAAGTGAGGGAAAGTTGTTTGATGGAAAGTGAGGGCTTTCGATGTCAGGCTGAGGACAAGTACATGTAAAAATTAAACAACAATGCAGGTTAATTACATCAGTAAAACAGTCAAATTAACTATCATTTCTTTTAGTGTTGAGACAGTCTATCATTCAAATTTAAATGGCAAAGCAAATTCATAAAAAGTTCAACCAAAAAAAAAGAAAATTACAACAAATTAAATCATGTCACATTTTATGAATTCAGTATTTTTGGTACATTGAATGGCATTCATTTATTTTGACACTTTCAGGCCTCCACAGTCCCTCAACAGAAACATGCGGACATATCATGGCTGAATGCTGTTGACTCTCCAGATGTGTTTTAATCCCGCAGATGTGACATTGAGAGGGGAAATCTTGATACCTGGTGGACACGTGACACCATGGCAGCGCCTCTAACCACATGTTCTGTGTGTGTTTGTGTCTCCAGTATCACAACGGACCAGTGGTGAGGCTCCCTGAAGGCTTGGAGTGTGTGGGAATGATGTAAGTAACACACATTGAGTGCAAACAAACACACCAGTGCACACAGCTGTAGCGCCTTAGTTTGCACCATCACACACACACACACACACACACACACGTAAAATTATGTGTGTCTGTCTTGTTATGTGTGTAGGAATGGAGAGCCCTTGTACGCTCTTCCAGCCGGAGTTTTCCCTCCTCCTTCTGTCCCTGCTGCTCCTCAGCAGAGCACCTCCAACTCAAAGTAAGTTTGCAGTGGACGCTTTTGATCAAAATGTACTTTTCTCCTTATTGTGACTTTCTCATGATCAGCCTTTTTAAACTGCACTCCATCCGCTGTTGTTTGATTTCAGGTGACTGTTACTTATCTCTACATTTCTGATAATCTGTCTTTTAATGGGTTAAAATGTACAGTGCAGCGCAGACAAGGTTACATTTTACAGGTTTTGTATTTTTCTGCTCATCATAATGTTTCCACATTTCTCACTCCGTCTTTGTGCTGTAGCAAGAGAAAGACTGAAAGTGAGCCGGAGGATGACCGACCGTACGTCAAAAGGCCGCCAAATGCTTTCATGCTTTTCGTGAAGGAACACAGGCCCCATGTCGAGGAGGACATTAAGAAGAAGGGAAATGGGGCTGTGAATATAGTCCTTGGACAGAGAGTAAGTGTGACAGTCAGTGTAACAGTCTAAAACATCACATCTTTACAGTGATTGACACCATTCATGAGGAGCTGTGTGCATATCTGTGTCTGTAGTCAGTCTGTATGTGTGTGTGTGTGCGTGTGCTAACGAACAGTGTGTTGTCCGTCTGTCCTCAGTGGAAGTCACTGTCAGAGGAGCAGCAGGCCATATACCTTCAACAGGCCAACAGAGAAAGAGAGCTCCACGCCCTGAGAAACCCCGGCTGGTCTGTCAGCCAAAATTATGTCAGTACACACTGCTCACACACATCACTAGACAAAAGTCACTGCAGACAGTGGTTATTGGCTGATGTCAGATGGAAAATGTTAAGACATGTTTTGTATTGTGTAGGGCAAAAAGAGGAAGAAGGAGAGGGGAAGAGCTCCTAAAGGTGAGGACTGTCATGTAACGTGATGAAAACTAGAAGACATTTGATTGTTTAACTACATTAATTTTACACACAAGGAAATGTATTTTAAGGTATTTAGTTTAAGTAGTTCAACATCTTGGAGCGCCATTGAACATTTACATGAATACAAAGTTTATATGTGGCAGACCCTGCCACCTTTCCAGCTTCAACCAGTATTCTGGGACCTTATGTTCCACTGAGAAGAGCGTGTTTGTATTATTAACTCATTCCCTGAATTGCCCCTGAATTGTGCGTCTTTACAAGTTGTGTGTTTCTGAAGGCCTCGACCTCACAGAGAGCTGTGGAGGAGCCACGCCCCCCTCATACAGTCCCGATCCCGTCATAGACCACACCTGGAGGCAGCCGTGGTGCAGCTGCCACAGGCACAGACTCCAGTGACCGTGCATGTGAGTGACATGTATCACCTGCCACAGGAGTATAATGTAAGCCCCGCCTCCTGGCTGCATGTTCTACAAACAGCAGTCACATCTCTGTCCTCCTCTGCAGGACCCACATGGAGGCCAGACAGTCAGAGGGTGTGGAGCGCCACCCAGTTCCTCCACCAAGTCATATCCACCATATTTAATCAGCTCAATAATTCATTTTCTTCATGGTAAATACACAAATAACTTTGTTGCATCACACTGGCTTATTTTTTATTTTTTATAAATTATCTTGTTTTTTCACAACAGAGTTTTACTAAATTGTAACTACAGAATACACAAAGCTGCGTTTAACATACTTGCTGTAATTAATAACTTGATACATGAGACAGACAAGAGCCAAAGCTCAGAACACTAGTGATGTGCGATTCATGAACGAATAGTTCAAAACTCGAGATTCTTTTTACTGCCTTGGGAGTTACGAGTCATTGTCTCCATTAACTCGTTCACTGACTCGCCGCTGCTACCGCCAGCTAACTGCAAAGAGGAGACATGCCACACAACTGTTCTTCTAACTGCAACTGCGTAAATGTATCAAGCTAATTGCTGTATTAGCTTCGTGGCTGAAGCAGCGGCGCTGGTCATTATCTCAACTCAACTCCCCTGTCTCTTCTCCTTTCTGCCCTGAGCTGAGCTGTATCACAGGCTGATACAGAAAAAGAATGGTTGACTGACCCAGTAGCTCCAGCTCACAGCTCACTTGCTCTCCCTCCCAGCTCGTAGAGCCCTAGAAACTCTAGAAACTTGCTGCTCCGCACCGTTCAGGACTCTGCATCTCAGGCTCGCAGTCCACAGGCAGCTCACAGCTCACTCGCTCTCCCTCCCTCCCTGCCCCCGTGCTCTCAGAGAGCCGCTCCCTCACCTGAGCAGTGTGCTGCTCCCTCACCTGAGCAGTGTGCTGCTCCCTCATCTGAGCAGTGTGCTGCTCCCTCACCTGAGCAGTGTGCTGCTCCGCTCCATTCACGGGAAGTCTCTGAGTGACAAAGCAGAAATTATTCTCAATACGAAATCATGCTTGTCTCGCAACTGTATGTATGTAAATAAAAACTAAATATAATACTACAACCGTGTTGCCAACTCTCTCCTGCAGTTCCGCCCCATCACGTTATTAATTTACATTTAGAAAATTATAGAGTGCGCTGCCCACTCTGGGTGACTGACTCAAGTGACTGAAGTGACTCGAAAACCCGATTCACTTTAGTGAGTGAATCATACAAACTCCAGTCAGTAAAAGGAATCGAGTATCTCATCACTACAGAACACATTTAGTATCAGAAACGACAGCAGGCTTTTAAGCCAATAACTGCAGAGGCTCATCAGTGGGAGAATGTTTCATATACCAGGTAAACAAACCAAACAAAAAGACGAAAAGTTTAAGGTTCTACTTCTAACCAATATGAATAGGTCGTGGTAGCTACAACTCCACAAAAAGCCGTTTATAAGGTGTCGTCAACACTTTGCTGTACATAATTTCTGACATGCTCGAGACGTCTTACTGTCTCCTACTGTCCTGATTTAGAACTAAAGCATTAAAGGTCCCATATTATGAAAAACACGTTTTCTCTGGTCTCTACATCTATACACTGGACCTCCCTGAGCCTGCCAACTTCCAGATTGAGGAAAACGAGATTCCTGCATGGTCTCTGCAGCCCACCCACTGGTAAAACGGCGCTCCTACAGGCTGTTCAGATTCAGCTCATTTCGTTAGTAATGAAAGGAGTCATTATCATAGGCCAGCCTCCTCTGCGCGGTGATAGGAGATATCTGAGAGGGGGGCGTTCATCTCCAAGGTGAAGTGCGGTGTGTCCAGCCGTAAGATAGCAGTGTTTCGCAATGTCGTCGCTCAGAGCTGATTCTGGGTCAAATGGGTATGGTTGAACAAGAGACATATACATTCACCGTAAAACATTAGCGCATGCTACCGCTAGTGCAAGTGGCATAGTTTTTATGAGAGGGGCGTGTAGCGGGCAAGGTTCTCCAAGTAGGCGTTTACAGACGGAGCTCATTAGCATTTAAAGGTGCAGGCACAGAAACAGACTGCTCTGAATAGAGCTCTGTAGAGCGACTTTTAGACAGCTGAAATTCAGGACCACAGATGGGTTTGGGGCAATGCATTTCGAATACAGTGTTGTTGGACCTCTGACAGCTGTGTGAAATTGATGAAAAACAGTATAATATGGGACCTTTAAAGTGAAAAAATTTCAAATTAGTTTTAACAAATAATACAAAGATTATCTTTCATCAAGTAGTCCAATCATTTAGCTTAGAGAAATGGAGGAATTATTGTGTATATTGTATGTGATTTTTTATTGTACAGTATTATGTGTATGTATTACATATACAGTGCATATACATGTTGAAATAGATGGAAGTCTGGAGTTGTAATGATTTGTACAGCTCTCATTTTTCTGAGATGGAATGAGAGGAACATAAACTACTTAGTGACAAAACACGTTCATGACGTTATGAGATGATTAAGATTGTGTGTGTGTGTGTGTGTGTGTGTTTAAAATGTCTTCCTTATCCTGTGATCATATATTTAGTTTTCTAATGTAAATGTAAGAATTCAATAATATTGCAACAGTGTAATGAAATAATGACACTCTGTTGTGTATTTGTGGAAGTTGTTAAATCAGTGTGATGTTTTTTGGGGATGTTTCAAAGAAACATCGTGGTGATACTACTTCTACGGCCTAAAAATAATTAGCAAAGCAAAAAAAAGTTCATTTCTTTTCTGACCAGAGAGTGTCTAGATTCAGGTTTTAAGGAGTTTTAAAGTAAACCAGCTCTGCTTTGCAGAACAACACAAGATTCATTACCTACAAACTGTTGGGCAACAAGTTGAAATGACACAGGTAGTTCTCTATCTCTCCACTCCGTTACATATTCCATATGTACGGGGATATGACCCCCGCTGCTTGTCAGGGTACTTGGATATTTCTTTAAGACACACCGGCTTGCCCGGCCACGCCCCATTGGCACCTGTGCACCTGTGCCGGCGCGTAATCACTGATTGTTTGATCTCTACTTGTGCGTCAGGGTGCAGTGTCACACAATTTATGAAAAACAAAAAACAAAGAAAGGAAAAAATAAGGGAAGAGAGGAAACTGTATAGCTGTGTATCCGCTTACCTGAGTAAGTCGGGGCGTCTGTCTCTGGCAGCCTCCCTGGATTGCTGTACAGAACTCTTTCTGTCCTGTCTCAGCAGAGCCGTCATCCTGCCCGGTCGAGCCGGAGGTTCTCTGGCTCCTGGCAGCGTTGGCTGTGGGTTCTTCCTGGCGTATTGCTCGCGGCTCGCGAGCTAACGCGCTCGGTGGATACGCGCTGAGTATTGACAGTGTCTGCAGTGTCCTCTCCCCGGTGTATTGCTCGCGGCTAGTGAGCTGACACGCTCGGTGGGGTACACATTGCGCACCTGGTCTGGACGAGCCGGAGGTCTCTGGCTCCCGGCCTTGGCGGCGTCCTCTCCCCGGCGTATTGCCCGCGGCTCGCGGGCTGACGCGCTCGGCGGCGAACGTCCCTCTCAGTTCAAGCGCTCTCCCGCTCCCCCGGCTTATTGCTCGCGGCTCATGAGCTGACGCGCTTGGCGGGGTGCACATCGTACACCTGGTCTGAGCGAGCCTGAGGTCTCTGGCTCCCGGCCTTGGCGGCATCCTCTCCCCGGCGTATTGCCCGCGGCTCGCAGGCTGACGCACTCGGCGGCGAACGTCTCTCCCAGTTCAAGCACTCTCCCGCCTCGGCCCTCACAGTGCACAGAGTACACTCATAAAATATAAATTTATATTTGTACACTTACAAATATAAATAAGAGAGCTGCAGTGCTAGCAGATAAACAGGAAGTGGCAGAAGTACTTCTGGGCTCCGCCCCCTGGCAGTATGGCAGATCAGGGCGGACATTGCTGTGTGGGTTGTGGGGTGGCCATGCCCCTAGAAGATGGGCATGATAACTGCGTGCTATGTTTGGGACATAAGCATGGATTGCTTTATTTTGCCTGCACGTACTAGGGAGGCTCGCTGTCGCTTTTTTGCTGCAAAGCGTGCGGGCTCCCATGTTTCTGAGGGGACTAGGCAGAAAATCGGGAGAATGGTGGCAGCCTCGGAGGGGAGGAGGGAGTATTTAGGAGCCTGGCAGGCTCCATTGCCTCCTCTTCAGCCTATGGTGGTCCGGCCTCCGCTTAGCTCTTTCCTGCCCCCGGCTTCGGGGTTAGGCAGGGAGGAAGAAGAAGCCAAGGAGGAGGACGTGGACGTGGAAACCGTTCTTTCCTCTGATGACAATGACCTCTCTTGTGCACAGCATCCAGTGGGCGAAGTAACAAGAGGGGAGTTGGCCCACCGGTTTGAGGAGGTGATTAACAGGGCTTTCAGGGTCCTGGGCGTTGCCCTCCCTGAGAACCCTGGGGCCACATCTTCTAGGTTTGAGGAGGGTATGGAGGTGCGCCCTGCATCATCCCAGGTTACCCTCCTACCTGACTTTAAAGAGCTGCTGTGTCAGCAGTTCCAGTCTCCTGCTGCTGTCCACAGATGGTCTGCGGCATGTCGCCGTTTTTCCAATATGCATGACAGGGACCAGATTGCTTGTGGGCCACTTCCCGCAGTGTGCCGAACCCTCACTCCACTAGTTTCTCCCTCCAGCTCCATCCTCGGTAATGCTACCTGCTCTAGTAAGAACTGCAGGGTTATGGATAGTCTGCTCGCTAAGCTACATAAGGCTATGGCGGTGCAGACTCGGTTGGCCAACACCGGGGCTATTTTGTCACTTTACCTCCGCGACTTGTCTCATCAAGTTCAGGTGGACACCAGTGTAGGCGAGGAGCTGCAGATGGTCTCCTCATGCCTCTCCTCAGTGGTGAAGGAGCAGGCTGAGGCAGCAGGCTGTGCCTTAGCTTCCTTCTGGGTGGTCAGGCGCCACTTGTGGCTGTCTCAGTCCCAGCTTCAGCAGGGGGATAGAGACTGCCTGCTTAAGGTGCCGGTGGAACCCACAGCGATGTTTGGGCCCCACACTACTGCCTTGATACAGCAGGCTCAGGAGAGCCACTGCTGTGCGAAGGAGGTCTCAGGTGGCCTGGCCAGGCGCGTCACGGGCTCTGGGAGGCCAAGACCATCTCGGTCTCAGCCAGCACCAGAAGCCTCGACATGGGGTCAAGGGGACCTTAGACTCCAGTTAGAGGCTTCTCGGCAGCACAGGTACCGCCGACAGGGCAGAGGGAGAGGACCACCTGCTAAGGCTCAGAGTTCCTCCAGGCGCCGCCCTTGTCAGGAGGGCGGCCTGGTTGGCCCTGGGGGCGGACCCATGGGTGGCCTCAACCGTGACCCGCGGATACCGTATCCAGTTTTTGCACCGGCCACCGGTAACAAGGACACCCACCTTTACAACGGTGGGCGATCCTCAAGAGAGGGCAGTTTTGCAGGCGGAGCTGTCCACTCTCCTGGAGAAGGGAGCAATAAGGGAGGTGGCCTCTGGAGATCACCAGGCCGGGTTTTTCTCCAGCTATTTGTGTCATTTCCTGCCAAGGCTAAGGGGTCACCACGTCATTGTCCGCACCGACAGCACAGTGACAGCCGCTTACATCAGCAGACAGGGGGGCCTTGGCTCCCCTGCCCTGTGCAAGCTCGCAACTATCCTGTGGCAGTGGGCTCACCCACACTTCCTCTCGCTCAGAGCCGTGCACGTGCCAGGGGCACTGAACTCCGCGGCAGACATCATGTCGAGGGGAGGGCCCCAGCCGGGGGAGTGAAGTCTCCACCCTCAGGTGGTCTCCGAGATATGGCGCCGCTTAGGCAGGGCAGAGGTCGACCTGTTTGCGTCCAGGGAGTTGACGCATTGCCCGCTCTTCTTCTCCCTGAGGAACGACGATCCCCCCATGGGTTGGGATGCTCTGGCGCATCCTTGACCCCGGGTTCTGCTCTACGCCTTTCCTCCCTTCACTCTTCTCCAGCCTCTTCTCCGAAGAGTTCTGGTGGAGCATGTGCGACTTATACTGGTGGCCCCTCTGTGGCCCCACATGCTGTGGTTCTCAGCGATTCCACCCCTGCTGGACGGGTTGCCATGGGAGCTCCCGCGCCGGAGGCAGACGGAGCCCTGTTCCACCCCTTTCCAGAGAGGCTCAGGCTGGTGGCTTGGCCCCTGAGAGGGACATGCTCCGGGCCCTAGGGTTGCCGGAGCCTGTGGTGGCGACAATCCAGCATGCCTGGACTCCATCCACGAGGGCTGCCTATTCATACCGTTGAGCAGAGCCAGTCCGCACTATGCCCGATCAGGGCCCTGACGGCGTACATTCGGTGTACTCAGGCGGTCCGGAAGTCCGACCATCTCTTTGTGTGTTACGACCATGTTGTGTTTGTTGTGACAGAACCAAGTAAGCCAAAAACAAGAGCTTCCCCCAACCCCAACCAGACCATAAGCACGGCATTGTCACAACATGATGATTTATTTTTCCCCAAACAAGCATGCAAAAACAATATAACAAACAAATCCTGTTTCTTGTATGCCTCTCTCTCTAAAAAACCATGTGCCCACCGAGGTGCATTCTGGTCCTCCACCTCCGTTCATACCTATATAATCTCCGGTGCCCAGTGCTACCCAATTTACAAAGAAAACAAAAAACTAAACAAGCTAAACAAAACAATAATATTTACCTCAAATTAATAATAGTAGAAAATAGTCTCACAAATTGAATCAAAATAAAACTATACTAATCAAACATCAATAACAAATAAATAATTAAATAACTCCAACAATACTGAAAATTAAACATAAAGAAAAGTTGCAACGTATGGTTCACAGTCGGATGTTGATTTCACTGCGCATGCTGTCACCACCAGAAACACTCTCGTTGCCGTCAGCATCTGACAGGAAGCCGCTGCCTGTGGTGGCTGTGGGGATGTTGTGTTCAAGGTTGGTGATTCGCTGTTTCAGTCGAAGCTGGGATGAGTTGAACTCGCTCTGCAGACGGGCCAAACATGTCTGAAAACAAGGATATCATTGGTTATCAACATTACTGTGACACAGCAATAGTCTCAACAGCTGTAGCAGTTAAGTAAATATTCTGACCTGTAGCCGGTCCAGACTGCTTTCCAGCCTCTCCACCTTCTCCTCAATTTCCTCCCCTGCAGAAACGTTCACTTCCTCCAGAAGCCCCTCCTTCTGCAGGACGTCCCGCCCCCTCTGCTCCAGCTGGGCCCTGGCGTGGGGGAACTCTTGAAGCGCCTCCATCAGGTCTTGTTTGGAAAGGCAGAACAGGTCGGAGTATCCCAAACTGCGAATATTAGCCGTCCGTCTGTTTCCCATCTTGCTGCCGCTGATGTTCAGGATGCTGATTTCTCCGAAGCAGCTTCCTGAGGTCAGAACAGCGAACTGTGTGACTCCATCCTCCCCCACCACTGCCAGCTGGCCATCTTTGATTATGTACATCTCTTTACCCACATCTCCCTTGGAAAAAGAGTCATAAGTTGTAAAAAAAATGTATAATTTCTTCTACTCACTACTTAGTACTGTTAGTAGTTAGGTATTGCACTGGTAGTAATGTAGGTTTAAGACATCGATTTACACAAGATGTAGAGATGAATATCATCTGATCAGCAATGATGGGAGATACCTTATACTTTATTATCCGTAGAAGGGAAAGCATATAGGCAAACAAAACTGAGCCAAGTATTGAACCTTGGGGCACACCAGATTAGAGAACTTTAGATAGGAAGGTAAAGTTGCCAACAGATACCGCAAAACTCCTATTAGAGATGTAGGAGGAGCAGCCAGGTTGACCAAGTCTCTGAATCAAGCTACAGTGGTCCACAGTATGTATATATGATAATACGGGATGTCCTTCAACATAGGAGGTAACACTAACCTTTCTACAGATGTAGTCTCCCGGACTGAAAACCTGCGGTCGAAGTTTTAATACCAATTCTACCAGGAGGCCTGCCTCACAGTCCTGGAAAATACGAACCTGTGTCCACATAAACAAACACAACACATCCAATTAGTTTTGACTGTTTGACGATAGGAGGCTTTGTGATGTAGATGACTTTACCTTCTTCAGGGTGTCCAGGTGAACGTTAATGGCAATCTCAGCCCTCAGTTTGTTGGGCAGGCTCCTCAGCACCTCCTGTTCATCTATCGTCTTCTGATTGGTCCAGAGGTAGTCGAACCAGCGGATGACGCGCTGCTCGAGCATCTTGCTTACATGTCTGAAGTGCATGTAGTGTTTCAGGGTGTCAACACGGCTCTGAAAGGTGGCTCTCGTGGCATTCATGTTGGAGATCATGGCTCCGACATTACCCACAATTGAGGCGAAAATCAGAACACCCACCTGGACAGAAAAATTGTTATAAGCTACTTTGATAGACTGGAATCCACATGGTTTAAGGCTTTTTTGGGTACTTAAGGTAACATCGTATCAGTTAAGACTACACCATTGCTATGCACTCACCAGAAAGTCAAATATCAGGAACAAATATTCCTCATCTCTAACAGGAGGAGGTGTCTCTCCAATGGTGGTCAGCGTCAGAGTGGACCAGTACAGACAGTATATGTAACTTCTGGTCAGGGAGCCAAACTCAGGATCTGATGCATTGGGATAAACCCAAGAATCAGAGCCCAGTCCCAGGACCTTGGAGAAGCTGTAGTATCCACAGGCGTTCCAGTGGATGATCACCAGGATGTATAGCACCAGTTTACAGATGCGGAAAGCGTTGGGGTAGCCCGTTCGTGTCTCCGTGCGTTCAAAAAACTCAAACAACCGCATCAGACGCAGCAGCCGGTTGAATCGAAGAAGAGGAGTGTAGCTGATTCCAACGGTCAGATACAGGAGGTCAGTCGGCAGGATGGAGCAAATGTCGAGTTTACACTGTAACGTTCGAACGTATGTTTCCCTCAGACGCTGCACATCTTTCACCATCAAACCCTGATCCAAGAAACCTTCAAATACATAATAAACATAAATAAATGAATGAATGTAGGTTTATCTCATATGAAAAATGTGTTAGTTTTAATCAAGATCCAGTCAAACACGTTTATACAGTTGTAGAAACTTGAGTCTAGACAAGCAATAACCCAATTCTTTGAATATTAGTGTAACGCCCATTAGTTACACACACAGTGTTATCCCCAAATGTTTACAGTTGAACAGTGTATAGAGCTGAACAGCCTTGTAGGTTGAATGTAATTGCTTAGTTTCACCAGCAGGGGTGCGCATGCATCCCAGTCCAACACTGGCAGCGCCTTTAGTTTACTGTTTTTTTCCTCTGTTCTCGGTCTTTTTTCCATGCACCGATGCAGACGAGAGTAACGTTACTACAGGAGACACACGCTACTTTGAGAAGGTTGATAACAGTCTGTGAAGTTGTTAAGGCTGCAATTTTGTTCGAGTTATCAGATCGGAGGACTTCAGTAGAAGGAAGAGGGTTTTTTCTTGCTGAACCTGACCGTGTGGATGTTGATTTTTGTTGAGTGAAAACTCCGGTGAGTAAGCGCTATGTACAATTAGCGTAGCATGCTAGCGATGCCGACCGCGGCTAATTACGTGCTAATTTTATTGAATATGTCTCCACTGTGAATAGTAATGTTCTGTGATAGTGTTTAAAAAGCCAACCGGAGACCGATAAACACCGTATGTTGAAGTTGAATTGTATTTTATTGTGTGTTTCTGTGGAGAAGGGATGATATGTGTTAACTGCGCTAGCACATGCTATGCAGCTAAGGAAACTGGTTTGAGCCTGTTGTTGAGCTAAAACACACGCAGCTGTGTGCATTTGAGTTACAGAAGTTACAAAAATTGTGTGGCTGGCTGTTAAAAAGTTATTGTGCAGCTGTATATGATACTTTGTCACTGAATAATTCATGTTCATTGATATAAGATAAATGAAAAGAGAATTAATACTGTACAGTTAAGATACATTCATGAAGAAGAGAGAGATTAATGAGATAAATAAGATTGTATTTAAAGGAGATGTTGCTACTACTGCCCTATGCAGGTTGGTTTTTTTGTATGAGTGGATTCTGATGCCGAGCCAGAGCCTGGACCGGTGAGTCGTGGAGCGGAAGCAGGCCTACACGCGCGGAGGGTGTGACGTCAGCGGGAGCTTCACTGTGCACTGAAAGGATCAATTCTTCATACAGATAAGACATACAGCATAAAATCACACTACCCGGGTAGATGAACAGACTGTGAACATTGACTGAAACCCAGACTTGACTTCACTTGGATTTTTTCTTTTTTTTGGACTCTACTAAATTTTGTTCTTTTTTGTTTATTATTTTGGGGCACCTGTCTCAAACTCACATTGTGAAGTGCTTTGTTGTTTTATTAAGTGTTATTGATAACTTCTGATAAAAGAAGGGATTTCAGGTACATCTGAAATATTTCATGTTTTGCACTTAAAGGGCACAGTTGCCAATAAAGCCATTTTGTAAGTACTTTTTTTTCCAAACTGTTGTCCTGTCTCATCAATCCTCCTTCAACGTACCTATTTCTTCTGATTGGCCTAAACTGAGAGTACATGACTGTAAATTTTATTATATGTACATTTGACAGTGTTACATCTGCAATTCGTGGCGAGCTAGCCTAGGAGGATTAATAAGAGACAGACACGGTTTTGCTCATTTTTGAACTGACATTTTAATTTTTTTCATAAAATCTGTTTTTTGAAGTTCATTGCATATCATTGCTGTGAGTATAGAGATAAAACTAAACAAACATGGATCTTGAAGTGTATGGTATTAACGCAGAGCAGTCTATTTGTGTAATTGGGCTAACCAAAACAGACACTGATACTGATATCATTGCTTCTCTGGCAAGTTATGGAACTGTGGCTAAAGTAGTGCAGCTTCCAGCTGCAGTTAAACCAAATGCAGCTATTGTAGAGTTCGATACAGATATTCCAATGGCAATGTTTGAGTTAAATCTTCCCCTTGAGATACCAAATGTGAATAACCCTGCAGTGACATGGCAGGCAGACAGTGTTAATGCACTCGCACATACCGCTACCCAGACTGCTTCCAGCAGTAGCAGTGAATCTTCTGACGAGAGCGTTCACTCTGAACATAGCACCACACCCCTTATACGTAGATCCAAGAGCAAGAAGCCTGACCTGTCAAAGCTCACCTCCTCTCCACTCAACACCAAACCAGATAAGGAAGGGGCTCAACCTGTAATACGCAGGAAGACAAAAAAAATTAAATCTTTGGAACTAGGAAATGATGAGCTAAACCCAACTGATGTGCAGCGCATTGTGGTTGAGCATGTGATTAAAAACGAAGCTTCAGCATCTCAGGGCCCATCCAAGTGGCTACGTCCTTTTTCAGGCAAAGTGCCAAAGCCTCCTGGTGAAGTTGACTTTGAAACATGGTGTCTCCATGTAGATTTGATGTTCCAAGATGGAGCTCTTGTGGATGTTCAGCGCAGGAAGATATTGGAGAGTCTACTTCCTCCAGCCTCAAATGTTGTCAGACAACTAGGCTCCTCTGCTCATCCTAGAGAATATGTAAAGCTGTTGGACTCTGCTTATGGTCTGGTGGAAGATGGAGACGAAATCTTCGCCAGGTTTTTGAACACACACCAAAACTCTGGTGAAAAAGCTTCAGAGTACCTGCAGAGGCTTCAGGTGCTGCTCAGCACTGCTGTGAAGAGAGATGGAGTGAGTCAGTCATCCGCAAGTCATCACCTGCTGAAACAATTCAAACGTGGCTGTTGGGATCACAATCTCATCATGCAATTAGAAATGAAATCTGAAAAACATCTTGACTTTGCAGAGCTACTCTTACAGCTACGAACAGAAGAGGATAGAAGGGCAACAAAGTTGGATCGAATGCACCGTCACTTTGGGGCCTCAAAGCCAAAGGTCACTGCAAATGTGCATTCTGTGCCTGACCTACCTCCTTACGGTGATCCCAATGAAAGTGTTCTTCAGGCATATGTGGCAGAGACAGAAAGTTTAAAGAAGCAGCTCGCTGAACTGAAACTGCAGCTCGGCACCAAGAAACCTAAACAACAGAGGAAAAATGATGCAATATCAACAGACAAACCAAACCTACCCACACCTAGAGCTGAGGCTCAAGCTCATCAGGTAACACACAAACCTCAGCCCAGAGCCTGGTTCTGTTTCAGATGTGGCGAAGACGGCCACATAGCCAAGATGTGTGAGAACCCCATCAACAAAGATGCCGTGGACAGAAAATATAAAGAATTAAAAGCAAAGCAAGACGAATGGCGAGCTAAGCAAGACCTACCTTTAAACTGGACAGGCTCCCAGTAAAGGGACCTACTGGAGCCACAAAGAGAGGTGAGAGTCCCATGAAAGAACACAAAGACAAGAAAGTTAAATGTGAACATATACAAACCTTTGAGGATGAGCTCCTTAATGGTTTAGTAGGCCCACGATCTGTTGCAATCGTAACCATTGAAACAGTACAGTGTCAAGCAATCATGGATTCTGGCTCACAAGTTACCACCATTTCTAAGTCATTCCATGATACCTACTTGTCTCCCCTACCGATTCTGCCCCTTAGAGACATCCTCGAAGTTGAGGTCAAGAGGTGCCTTACTTGGGCTACATTGCGATAAGCATACAGTTCCCAGAAAACATCACGGGTAAATCTGAGCTTGTTAGCACGCTAGCTCTAGTTGTCCCAGACTGTAGGTCCAATGCAGAGTTTCCTGCTCTTTTAGGCACCAACATTCCCTTGATTCGCGACCTTTACAGTACATTCCAGACCAAACAAAACAATGACATGGTGAGGAGAGTGAATCTACAATGTAAGAAAGCCATTGTGATCCCCGCTGGTGAGAAGAGGGTGTTGAGTGGTTATGTAAGAAAGGTATCCACAAACAAGGGGGACCCGCTCTTAGTAGAGCCATCCACTCAATCTAGTCTACCCAGTGGCCTGTCTTTTTGTAGCTATGTCATGTCAAGCCCTCAGCAAACATGCTTCCAAGTCCCCATTCTGCTTAAGAATGAGACAGCACACAACATCAGAGTTCCCCCAAGTCACAGCATAGCAGAGCTTTCCATCCCTCACTCTCTCTCTCCCCTGTCCACCTCATCAGACAAAGCTGAAGAGACTCAGGTGTCACATACCCCTATCAGTACAGCTGAGAGTACAACAATGGGTTCCACAGACCACACCAACCAAGTAACCTTTGACTTCACTGATTGTCCACTTTCAGAGGAATGGAAAGAGCGGATCACGAAAACACTCAATTCCATCCCTGAAGTTTTTGCAAGAGGCAACCTCGACCATGGTCATACCACTGCAGTCAAACATAAGATCCGCCTCTCAGATCCAACACCCTTTAAGCAGAGAGCGAGGCCCATTCACCCATCGGATTATGAAGCTGTGAGAATTCATCTCAAAGAACTGTTGGATGCAGGCATCATAAGAGAATCAGAAAGCCCTTTTGCCTCACCGATAGTTGTTGTGAAGAAGAAGAACGGCGCCATCCGCTTATGTGTCGACTACAGAAAGTTCAATCAGACCATAAAGGATGCGTACGCTTTGCCCAACATAGAGGAAACCTTTGCCACTCTCACAGGGTCCAAATGGTTTTCCGTTATGGATTTGAAATCGGGCTACTATCAGGTGGAGGTAGACGAAGAGGACAAGCACAAGACGGCTTTTGTCACACCTATGGGCTTCTGGGAATTTAACAGAATGCCCCAGGGGGTCACCAACGCCCCCTCGACTTTCCAACGAGTTATGGAGAAATGCATGGGCTCTCTCAATCTCAAAGAAGTCTTAGTGTTTCTTGATGACCTCATCGTGTTCGCTGATACACTTGAGGAACACGAACGTCGCCTCATGCATGTCTTAAACAGATTGAAGGAGTTTGGCCTCAAGTTATCGCCTGAGAAATGCCATTTCTTTAAGAAGTCAGTGAAATATTTGGGTCATGTTGTCTCAGAAAATGGAGTAGAGACAGACCCAGGAAAAATTTCCCCTCTGACGACCTGGCCCCGTCCAACCAACATCAGTGAGCTGAAATCCTTCTTAGGTTTCACTGGATATTACAGGAGGTTTGTCAAGGATTTCTCAAAAATTGCCAAACCGCTCAATGCCTTGACCGCTGGTTACCTTCCACCCCGGAAGAAGTCTACAAGTTCAAAGTGCTCCTCGAACTCTGACCTAAAACGTCCCTTCAATGAGCGATGGACCTCAGATTGTGAGGATGCATTCAGAGCACTCATCGAAAAGTTGACAACTGCCCCGGTGCTTGGCTTCGCCAATCCTAGTAAGCCATATGTCTTGCACACTGATGCAAGGCTGCATGGGCTCGGGGCAGCTCTTTATCAGGAACAAGACGGTGAGATGAGAGTAATTGCCTATGCAAGTCGAGGATTGTCTAACTGTGAGCGGCGTTACCCCACTCACAAACTTGAATTTTTAGCTCTAAAATGGGCTGTCACTGACAAATTTTTCGATTACCTTTATGGTGCAGAGTTCAGAGTCAAGACAGATAACAATCCTCTGACTTATGTTTTGACATCAGCCAAGCTCGACGCTGCAGGACACAGGTGGCTTGCTGCCTTGTCCAATTTCAACTTCAGTATACAGTACAGAGCTGGCAAACATAATGCTGACGCCGACGGATTATCCAGACGGCCACATGATCCAGCTGAAACTGATCAAAGTGCTCAAGTCGAGGACGACAGAGTTAGACGGTTCATTTCCAAGTGTGTGCACGAAGGGGATGAGCTCAGTTTCCCCGAAGAAGCTTTCAAAGCTATTTGTCAGAGACACGAGCTACACAGTCTCCCAGATGATGAAGAGGGCAGCCACTCATCTGTCACAGTAGAGTGTCTTGCCATTGATGTGAGTGCTATCCCAGCCGAATTCTCTCAGGCTGATCTGCTGCCTGGTTCCACCACCCTACCTCGGATATCGCAGCAGGATTGGGCTGCAGAACAAAGAAACGATCCTCTAATCAGCAGAGTCATAGACATTGTCAGTGAGGGGAAACGTCTCACTTATCGTGTTCGTCAACAAGAACATCGAGAAGTTCAACTCATGCTTCGAGTTTTTGACCAACTTGTACTAGACGATGATGTCCTGTACAGGAAACGCATGAACCAAGGTGAGCCATTCTTTCAGCTGGTTCTGCCAGCAAAATTCAGAGAAGTAGCACTCGAAGGCCTCCATGACTCAGTTGGTCATATGGGAATGGACAGGACATTGGACCTTGTCCGCACACGTTTCTACTGGCCAAGAATGTCTATGGATGTTGACAGGAAAGTCAGAACCTGTGAAAGGTGTGTCCGCCGCAAGGCCAAGGCTGAGAAAACCGCCCGCCTTGTAAACATCCAAACAAGTCGACCACTTGAACTTGTATGCATGGACTACTTGTCTTTGGAACCTGACGGACGTGGGACAAAGAACATCTTGGTCATAACCGACCACTTCACCAAATACGCTGTTGCCGTACCCACTGCTGATCAACGAGCCAAGACAGTAGCCAAGACCTTGTGGAACAGTTTCTTTGTCCACTATGGTCTACCCGAACGTCTTCACAGCGACCAAGGTCGGGATTTTGAGTCTGCCCTTATCAAAGACCTTTGTCAACTCTTGGGAATAAGAAAGACCAGAACAACCCCTTACCACCCTCGTGGTAATCCCGTGGAGAGGTTCAATAGGACACTCCTGGAGATGTTGGGAACTCTCCAAGAAGAGGACAAAGTCAATTGGCGTGATCATGTACAGCCTCTGGTTCATGCATACAACGTAACCAAAAATGACACTACTGGGTTGTCTCCTTACCAGTTGATGTTTGGGAGACAGCCAAACCTCCCCATCGACGTGGCATTCGGACTTAATCCAGAAGGATGCAAGAAAGTCACACATGAAGATTATGTGAGAAAACTGAAGGAAAATCTGCAAGAGAACTACAAGCTTGCTATTGAACACAGTGAAAAAACTGCTCAGCGTAACAAGCAGAGATATGATCTCAAAGTCAGAGAGTCCGTCCTCGAGAAAGGAGACCATGTCCTTGTCAAAAATGTCTCTTTCAGAGGTAAACACAAGATAGCAGACCGATGGAGTAGCACAGCCTACAAAGTTGTCAAGCACACTGACGATTCACCAGTTCATGTTGTTGCTCCAATGAACTCTGAGGGTCCAGAGAGGACACTTCATAGGGACTTGTTATTACCCTGTGGATTTCTAGCTTGCTCTATTCAAGATGAGTTGGGGCAAGAACCAGAAGAGAGGGGGAAAGTTCCAACTCCCCAGGCAAGTGAAATGCCTCAAGAGGCTGTTGAATCAGAGCAACAATGGGAAAGTGAAGAGGAAGTAGATTACTACTACCCACAAACTGCTAAAGAGGATGCCACATTCCCAGCAATAACCATAGTCCATGAAATCCCTCATTCAAGAGTTGACTTGTCTAGAGGAAATGACAAAGATGAGCTGAGTGCTGAAGGGTCAAGTCTCAACCCAGAGGCTGACGTGTTTCATCCCATGAGAGACCTGAGAGACAGCTCTCTTGGGAAAAATGAAAGAGACTCACCTGTTGATAGAAATGTACCTGTTGAGAGAAATTCACCTGTTGAAAAAGACTTACCTGTTGAGGATGATCCAGGAGTCGAAAGTGAATCAGTCCAAGATGAACCTGTGGAAGGAAACACAACTGAAACTATTGCAAGTAATGTGGAGGAGGAAAGAGGTGCTGATAAAACTCACCTGATCATGGAAGAGGAATCCAGAGTGGAGGAGAAAGGAGGAGATGAGTTGAAAGTGAGTGAAGATGCTCCTGAATCAATTACTCAGGAAGAAATGAAAGAGTCAGAGGTCAGAAGGTCAACAAGACAGAGGGCTGAGCCTGAAAGATTGACATATAAATCACTAGGGAACCCCTTAGCCTTTGTTATGCACACTATTTTGAACAGTTTAGACCAAGTTGTTACGCAAGCTCTTGACTTTACTTCTACACCTGAGGCTGGTCAGATGTTACATCTGTAAAGTTAAGCATGCAGGGACGCACGCTGATTCAGGGGAGGAGGATGTAACGCCCATTAGTTACACACACAGTGTTATCCCCAAATGTTTACAGTTGAACAGTGTATAGAGCTGAACAGCCTTGTAGGTTGAATGTAATTGCTTAGTTTCACCAGCAGGGGTGCGCATGCATCCCAGTCCAACACTGGCAGCGCCTTTAGGTTACTGTTTTTTTCCTCTGTTCTCGGTCTTTTTTCCATGCACCGATGCAGACGAGAGTAACGTTACTACAGGAGACACACGCTACTTTGAGAAGGTTGATAACAGTCTGTGAAGTTGTTAAGGCTGCAATTTTGTTCGAGTTATCAGATCGGAGGACTTCAGTAGAAGGAAGAGGGTTTTTTCTTGCTGAACCTGACCGTGTGGATGTTGATTTTTGTCGAGTGAAAACTCCGGTGAGTAAGCGCTATGTACAATTAGCGTAGCATGCTAGCGATGCCGACCGCGGCTAATTACGTGCTAATTTTATTGAATATGTCTCCACTGTGAATAGTAATGTTCTGTGATAGTGTTTAAAAAGCCAACCGGAGACCGATAAACACCGTATGTTGAAGTTGAATTGTATTTTATTGTGTGTTTCTGTGGAGAAGGGATGATATGTGTTAACTGCGCTAGCACATGCTATGCAGCTAAGGAAACTGGTTTGAGCCTGTTGTTGAGCTAAAACACACGCAGCTGTGTGCATTTGAGTTACAGAAGTTACATAAATTGTGTGGCTGGCTGTTAAAAAGTTATTGTGCAGCTGTATATGATACTTTGTCACTGAATAATTCATGTTCATTGATATAAGATAAATGAAAAGAGAATTAATACTGTACAGTTAAGATACATTCATGAAGAAGAGAGAGATTAATGAGATAAATAAGATTGTATTTAAAGGAGATGTTGCTACTACTGCCCTATGCAGGTTGGTTTTTTTGTATGAGTGGATTCTGATGCCGAGCCAGAGCCTGGACCGGTGAGTCGTGGAGCGGAAGCAGGCCTACACGCGCGGAGGGTGTGACGTCAGCGGGAGCTTCACTGTGCACTGAAAGGATCAATTCTTCATACAGATAAGACATAGAGCATAAAATCACACTACCCGGGTAGATGAACAGACTGTGAACATTGACTGAAACCCAGACTTGACTTCACTTGGATTTTTTCTTTTTTTTGGACTCTACTAAATTTTGTTCTTTTTTGTTTATTATTTTGGGGCACCTGTCTCAAACTCACATTGTGAAGTGCTTTGTTGTTTTATTAAGTGTTATTGATAACTTCTGATAAAAGAAGGGATTTCAGGTACATCTGAAATATTTCATGTTTTGCACTTAAAGGGCACAGTTGCCAATAAAGCCATTTTGTAAGTACTTTTTTTTCCAAACCGTTGTCCTGTCTCATCAATCCTCCTTGAACGTACCTATTTCTTCTGATTGGCCTAAACTGAGAGTACATGACTGTAAATTTTATTATATGTACATTTGACAGTGTTACATTAGCAATAAATATCCACTGAAGCTTTGGAATCAGGACAGCCCTACTCTTAACTCATGCACTCATTTTTTCAGTACCTGTGTGGAGACGAACAGCTATGTCCAGGATATAGACACCGTCACAGATGTAGTCCAGTACCAGCCACACCAACACGTTCCTCATCTGGAGCTCATCAAAACAGGCTCTACAGACACAGATTAACTGACTTACAAGCGAAAGAAGGAAATCACAGAAACTCACTGTACCAAACAAATGATGAAGCACTAGTGAAAACTTTAGTTCAGGAATATCAGTGCTCCCTTTTTGCAACTGGAAAAGTAGTTGTGGTAGCAATGCAGTATCAGTACAAGGGGAGCAAATGATGAAGGTACTATCAAAATTCTGCGATGATCAAATTACAAAATTCCTATTTTGTACATCAGTTGATATTAAAAAGAGAAAGTGAAATGCATGACAGTAAGTGGGAAATGTGTGTTCCTCATTGGACAGAAAAGGTGCACACAACAGCCAAAGCTTCTGCTGGCACTTCTAAGAATTAGTGTTCCATTAAACCTGCATTAAAGGTTGCTTTAAGCAAGATTGATTAAAGGTGCAATATGTAAGGAAAATGGCCACCTCTTGAATCCATACTGCACACAAATGGGGGGGTGCACATCACCAGAGTTACCGCTAACTGCTGCTAGCTGTAGCTGCCATTACCTAGTTAGCAGAGTTAAGACGCGTAGGCATCAGTCCAAATACCTGACTGGAGTACGCCCACACTGTGAGCTCACACCAGCAGCTTTGGACCGCTGGTGCTAGCTGGTTAGCATGCTAACTTAGGCTGGATGTCTCTGCAACGCAATACATACTTCTTTGACGTAATGTCAAAACTGATGTTTCTTCATATTCTTTTGTCATTTTTAGTATGTTTTTGAATGTTTGAAAGTGAACACTTACATATAGCACCTTTAATACTGAGCTGAAACAATAAAGTAGCATTGTTGTATAACACAGTTGTAGTTTCCTCACCTGACAACTAGCAGGGTCCAGTTATAAAAAACAGCAACACCGATCACCATCAGCCAGTGGTAGTACGCATCATCAGATGGTGATAAGACCACAATGTTACACTTCCTCCTCCTGACAGACAGTGACACAAAGAGAAAGTCAGAGATATTTATGTAAGGGTCAGTTGATGTTTTAATGTGTATGCATTTTTTCCTTTTTTTGTTTCCTCACGAGCGTCTGGAGCGTCTCGCTTCGTTATCTGCATCAGAGCCAGTGCGGCTGTGGCTGAACCTGCTGGGCGGGGCCTGCATGTCTGTGTTGGCGGGGGCCCTGAAACGTTCCAAGAAGGAGTCCGGTCGCTCCGTCTCCTCGTTCAAACTCTTCTGGGCCCATTCCCTCAGAGTCATCACCATATTAACGATCCTGAGGACAGGTAGACAGATAAACGTGAAAGGCTCCAATGATTTACATTGTCACACAGTGGAAATAAATGAGGTCAAAAAGAAATGAGAAATAAATCTAATTGTGTATTAGTGAATTTACAAGGTGTCCTACCTGGACAGAGCACCTCGTCCACGAAAGGAATTCTGGGAATTAATGTCCCTTCTGTCGATGGCCGCCATTCTCTGAAGCTCAGAGGAAGTGTCATCACACATTGACTGTGCTCTAAACACACACACACACACACACACACACACATTAGAAATACATCAAAAGAATATTTCACTAACCACTACGACAATTTCTGTAAACTCCTACTCCTACGCAAAGGAGGGTAATAACCATCTTTATAGATTATTATAAAGATGCAGATTATTAAGCAGTGATGTCATAGGAGTACATAGTAAAAATCAAGAAGTCAAGAAGTGCAATTATGCATATGTATTCATTATGAATGCATGTTTTATCTGCGTGGGGCAGTGCAACAAGCTGTAAACACATATTTTGATCACATGAAGTTGATAAAGTGAACCTGTTGGCCTATTTACACATCCGGCAAACACAGAGTGAGTATTTCTGCCCACCTGATGAATTTAAGCCCAACTGTCGATGTTATTCAAGCTCTTTGGTCTCCACCAATTATGGAGAAAAAGATGTAGCTCTTTAGCTGCTAAATGATCCACTATATTCATTAGCTAGAGGCCAACTTTGCCAGTCTGCCATTTGGTGCTTGGATGTTGTTGATAATATTCAGCCGCCTAATGTGGCATTACATCCCCCATTTCTACTGCATCCATGTTACAACACCACTGTTGTTTGTAGCATCTGCCCACTCAAGTGGTTGCTAAAATCAGTGTTGCTCACTCTAGCCAGCTAACATTAAGGCAGTAGATGTTGGCCGCAGACCGTAACTCAGTCATTTTTTACGTTTCTTTTTTCCACAAACCAGCAACCAGCATGACTCTTGATGCTGATGAAACGCAGACATCACGTGATGCTGACAGCGTTATACTATTGGCTCACAAATCTCATTAGAAGCTGGAACCAACTGTCAGAATTCTTACACTGAGGTAAACAAAACAATCATTTATGACCTGACAAACATTTTCAGATTATAAACTATGATGATGATGATGTTTTTTTAAGGAAAAGAGATGACGCACCTTTCTACAAGCTCTGTCAATGTATTATTTTTTAGAAATGATTTGTCTTACATAAAAATGGTATCAATATGACCTTTGATATAAATAAAAGTGGTTGTTATTGTAAACGATATAGCCAGTATGGATCTTAAATGTGACATTTAAAGGCACACTATGCATGATTTGTTAGTTTCTGTTTAAATGTTTTCTCTCAAAGTTGGCACCATTGGTTATGGTATTAAGCACAGCCACAGTACATTTTTACACATTTCGTAACAATATGTGTGTCCAGCTCCGACACACCAACCTGTAGCTCTTTACACAGATCGAACAGAGAGACGGAGACAGTGATGTAACCTGGACGCTATTATTGGCTGCACAAATGTTTAGCCCAGAAACATCCTGAACATGACCAAATACTGAGAAAATAAGAAAATACCAGGCAGAGGGCAGAGTGTCTGCACAAACACACACTGCCACACACACATTACATTGTTATCCCGTAAAATCCTGCAAAGAGTACCTTTTACAACACAATACAAAAGTCTAAAAATTGACTGGCTGCCATTGTCACATTTCAAGAAGTTCTACTTTTGACTATGTACAAATACTAGTAGCACACATACCTGCTGGGTGTGCTGTCAGGTCGGTCACTCTCCTCCTCCGTCCATGTTTTCACAGACAGCCTGTGAGAATCCTGCACTGTACCTGTCATGCTACGAAAACACACCATCAGCACATTATCACCACACATACACACATATAGACCACAGGACTCAAACAACTCAACTTCACATACACACACACAGTCATAAAAACACACTCGTAAACGCTCACACACACTCTGAATTGCGAGGCACAATGCAGGCTGACATTAAAGGGACATGCAAACACAGAGAGACTCGCGCAGAGTGCCAAGCGCACACACATATATGCAACGATGGACCCATAGTCAGAAAAAGGAAGGTCATCCAGTACGAGGTCATCCTGTATCAGGCATCACCACGGAAACCAGATGGCATGGCAACAAGCATTATGTGACAACAGATCATAAGGGAGAGACGGAAAAATGTTCACTCAACGAACCTGATAAATTTTCCGGATCCAGCGTTAGTTCAGTTCATCACATTTAGTTCAGCTGCATCCCGTCTCTGTCTGCAGGTCCATTCACAACACACCAATCATGAAGCACAGACCAATACTCATGTGAAAAGGATGGACGGGTGCAGTGAACAAATGTAACCGATCAAAAGCGCAATCACGTGGTACTTGACAAAAGCATGGTTTAAATTGCAAATTGAGTGTGTGTGTTTGTGTGCGTGTGTTCCTTTTCATCACTGAGCTCATCTGAATTCAAGAACCTTGTTTGAAGTGGCCTCTGAACTACAAGTGTGTCTCCTGATTACTGAGAGAGACGCTGTTTTTTATGCACACACCTGCACGGGAGAATTGAGACATTGCATTTATGTCACAAACTAGGACAGTGATCCAAAATGCCGCTCAGACCGAGCAGAGGAATAAACTGTTTGAGGGAGGAATGTGTTGAAATGTGCTCTGTGGGCTATCTGGTGCACACATGGTTCATTAAAGAGCATGCTGGGTAATTGCAAGTAATTTCCTTTTTGGACTGAATGTCACATGATTGGTTGAATTAGAATAAGTGAGCGTCCAGCAGGCTCAACAGCTGCCTCTCAACACTGATTACAACCTGTGCTGGTTTGTTCTTGCTAATCTTGAGAAAAAGCTGTTATAATGAACCAGTGCACTTATCAATATTATATAGCACCAGCAGAAATGATGTGAAATATGTTGCTTAGGAATTCACTGAGACTTGTCTCCCAGTTTGCTTACCCTCAGATTTACTGCTATTTATTAGCTTTCAGCTCGTTGTTTTGGTTTTCCAGGCTACAAACTACCCTTTTTTCAACCAACTCTAAGAAGTGAACTGTACACAAAAGCTAAACAGCTTGATTGATTTTCCTCAGTCATGGCAGAGAGCAAATAAGCTAGAAGCAGACTGAAAATTGGACATTTAAAAAAAAAGTCCAAATAGCTTGGATGTGTAAATACCCAACTGTTTGCCAACACTCAACTTCATGGCAATAATTAATACTGTTTGGTAACAAACATACAGTGTTTACAGGTTATTGCTGTGCCCTCAAGAAGCAAAAAAAAACAAAAAACAATTTAGGGTCAAGTTTTCTATATATAGGCAACTGGTCTAAAATTAGCAAGATAGCATTAGCAGTCTTTAATTATAACATAAATATAAATGCAGTGTGTAAAATCTGCTTACTACATGTGCTATAAAAAACTGTGTTGCTGGGCAAATGAGTTAAATCCAAATCATTAAAGGAATAGTCCACAATTTTGGAAAAACTAACACTTGTTTGCTTCCTTTTAGAGGGAGAAAAGAATGCCAATCCACATGTTAATGGAAGTATAAAGATGAAGTTAGGATGCAATTAGTCTAGCTTAGCATAACCACTAGATGCAGGTGGGAAACAGCCAGCTGGCCTCATAATTACATTGAAAAGTGATGCGTAACAGCAACTCTAAAGCTCACTAACATGCTCCATTTGATTGTTTATCAGTAAACAGAAATGTAAAAAAAAACTAAGACAATTGTTTTGTCCAAATGTTGAACTACTCCTTTGACCTCGAATGATTTAGATTGAAAACAATGAAGTGTGGAGCGATGGAGTCTCGAATGTGCCACCAAATAATTTATGATTAAGAAATTATAGATTTTACTGAATTTTAGATATGTTGAATTAATATTTCATCTGTTATGTGTTGGACCTTAACTTTTCCAAGGCTGTTTACTTGAATTCATTTCATGGAGATGTTTCTCAAAAATACTGAATATTGAAACATTGAAATATCAAGACAAAATGCTGGAAAAGAATTCTCAATTGGCAAATTTTATTATCTATTTTTTTTTTCCAGTTGACTCATTTAAATTACACTAATTATAACTACTGATAAAATCTTAATCCAGGTGACATTTGGTACATAAAAAGAACACAAATAAAGAACACAGAACTCAATACAGCACAATTTACGAAAAAAATGATTTTATTTAACATTATTGATCCGATTGTACACACGGAGTTTTCAAAGTATTGCTGTCATGTAAAGCTTTGTAGCAGTTGCATTCCAAGGAGCTGAGAAAGACAAACAGCTGGTCGGAAAAGTCCTTACTGAGAAAGATTTGGGATAAAGAAGAAAAACACATGGTACCGGAATGTTGACATCAGCAGCAAGAAAACTGGATACCTAATCCACAAGTTTAACAAAACAAATTACGGTATTGAGTTTTACAGTTACTTGTGTTAAGACACCATCTGCCAGTAATCTAGCACAGCTTTGGTCACATATAAAAAAGGCCCAAAGGTATTCAGTAAAGAATATTAGAATATGGCTTAGTTTCAATAAATGCTCACACTGTGAATTGGCTGGCACATCGGGAGATACGCCAGAACTTAGTCGGCATATCATGAGGTTGTGACACATGGGGAACTTTAAGGCAATGCAGCTGGGGAAATGTAAAGAGTAAACAGGGATCTCTGACCAGAGTCTAGTTACAGGTTAAAAAAAACCTTAAACGTTGAGAATAAACTAGAAAAATAACTACCTTGAATTTTTGGATGTTACACAGTTGTTGTCTTCAAGTGTTTCCCATGTATCACAGCCTTTACAATTAAAGGAACAAAACCTTGTGTTCACTTAACAGGCTTATTCGCACCTGTCTTCATATCTATGTGCAGGATGGGAAATTGACTCACTTGAAGGGACCCAAACCAAAACTGAGATCGAGAAAAAACCCACAACCCCAAATACTTAACACGTTATAGTCTCACTTCACTGCAAACTGCCCAACCAAGGTCTAACATCACTACTGATATTTTATGTTGTGTTGCGTTCATTTTTGTTTTCTAACCTTTGAATGCAGAACAGATTGATAAAGTGACACTTCTGTCTTTGCTAACAGTGAATGACCACTTTAAAAAGACAATTCATTCATGTTCACTCTCTTCATTGTTCATCCATTCAAACAAAGGAAAAGACAGTCTGTAAGTCAGTATGTGTAACAAGTGTACATGTGTCTCCTTTAGACCCTTTTCATGCCTCTCCCCATCAGGCAGGCGAAGATGGTCATCACCATTTTTTGGTTAACCTCCACCAAGTCCTCGGGCAGGGCGTAGACTTTGGCTCCGATCTTCCTCGCCATTGAGACGGCATACCTGTTGCAGGAAAGGGTCTCGGTTAGGATCACTAAACAATGTATTACATCTTTTTTTTTTTTCCAGTAACATAGTTGTAATTTAAATGTAAATGTCAAAATGTAATTTATTTCAGTTTTATCATCACCCTTTTATCCACATTACTGAGGTGAGCATTTCATTTGTAACCTTTTCATGACTGTTCTCTGATGATTTATGTCTAACATTTAATTAATTTGTCACTTTTCTGTTTCAAGTTGTGTATTTGCTCAAAATGTCCCTTTGCAAAGTAACTATTTTAACACAAGTAAAATATTTTTAGAGGCACATTAATCAAAATAAAAATAAAAAAATTTATCCAAAATAAAAAGTATTTTTGCTCGATAAATCACCCTTCTAATTTGCTATCATCCACAAACAGTAAGTGTAAAATAATAAGCGTTATAATAACTTCCCTAGTGACCATTTTGGCTGGAAGTGTGGCACACTTTAATACTCAGATGAAGCCAGAGTCTGTCTCCACAAAATGCGATTTTTGTCTTTACAAAAGATTCATTTCTGAGCTGTAAACATCCCGCTGCATGTTCAGGCTTTAGACACAAACATAATGCTAACTAATAAACAGACAGCCAGAGAAAAGCAGAAAGGTGATTACTTGGCATTGTCCAGTTTGTCTTCGTCTGACAGATCTTCTGTTTTAACCAGCTCAAAGTTCACACTGTTGGGCTGAAGGGCATCAATCAGCTCCAGAACTGGAATACTGGTACTGATCGATTTGTCCTGAACAGAAACACAAACACAAACACACACACACATGAGATCACACACTCCTTTGCTAAGGAAAGATTAAAACTCACACTTGCTCTTCAAACAATGACACTGAACACAGGGGGTTCATCAAAAGGTAATCTAAAATATATGAGGAGGTTAAAGTCACCTTAAAGCTTCTGATAGAGGAACTCTTGCCATTCTCAGACAAAGTCTTGTTGACCCATGAAATGATCAGATCATCTCCTGCAACTTCTCCTTCTCCAAGGAACTCCAGAACATTTAAAGTGTACCTGCATATAGAAGACAAGACAAATGTATGGTTATCAACAATTGAATCATATTGTAAATACAGTATTGAACCTCAGGTACAATGAGGTAGTTAAATAGTATTGAGATTATTTTAAGGTGCAACAGAATACTTTGCCATAATTACTGTAAATAACTGAACCATGATGACAGGTAGCCTCTGTCTCACGTGAGTCAAATGTTATGTTATGTAATAATTATGTTTCCAATAAAACCCTTTGTCTTAAATCTAAAAACAGGGAGCGATCTTCTCATCTTGCCCTCCTGGTGTGTTACTGGGTGTGCTTGTCTTCTCTACACTTCACTGACAGAAACTGGGAAAGCGTTCACTGTGTGATGTGAGCACAGCCTCTCCCTGTTCAAACATCTAGAGTGTGTAGGCCAATGGCTTCGGTCCACTGCAAAAATAAAACCTCTCCTCTTGTTCTGTGATTTAGAAAAGTTGTTTATGCTCTTCAACTCTTTCTGGCTGGATTATTGTAACTCCCTTTGACACTGGGATCAGCCAGGCGTCTCTGTCCCCCCCGGAACTTGGTGCAAAATGCAGCTGTGAGGCTCCTGAATGGTTCCAGGACGAGACACCATACTACTCCAATTCTAGTCATCCTCCACTGCCTTCCAGTACAGTTTATGATTGATTTTAAGGTTGTGCTGTTTGTGTATGAAGCCCTAAATTGACTAGCTTCATCTTATATCACAGACCTCTTAAGCCCTCGCACTACATCCCTCCCCCTCAGACCATCTGACTTGGCCCTTTCGGCTGTCCTTCTTTTGTGTTATGTTCTTATCAACAGATTCTGGCTTTGTGCAGAACTACAGAACAGCTGCAGCTGTTTCTAAATGTGCTTATAATAAAACAAATACTGTTTTTCTTCTTTTTGCTCAATTACAGTCATTTTTTTAACGTCTCTGAAAAACCACCTCATGACTATAAGTAATAATGACTTATGACGCCTAGCTCACCTCCTCATCAGCTGCCACACCAGCGCCAGGGTTAGAGTTTCATTTCCATCGTAGATGTCCTGTCCAGCAATTCCCACCAGGGAAAAGCCAGCTTTTTTCTTGCCCAGCTCCACAGCATAGTTACAGTTTTCGATCTGTCAAGAACACAGAAAGTTAGTTTATTGTACAATCAGTGAGACTGAGTGAGAGACAAAAATATCTCAACAATATCAGGGAGGCATTACGCTCCACTTCTGAAATGCTTCCAGTTGGATATGAAGCCACAGCGAGCACGGAACAAAACAGCGTTGCACTCGCCAGGTAACAGAGACGTGCCCAGTGGAATCGGGGTAAGAGTTTATGTGCGTATATCAATGTTGAAATCGACAACTGGCCAAATGAGTCGAAAACAATCTGCATATCAGATATCTGCAAAAATCCATTACTGTGCATCCCTTATATATGAAAATAAGATTTCCACCATTTGAAAGACTCTTTTTCATTCATGTAATGCCACAAACCCATTCTATAAATCATACATACTTTAGCAGTTTGTTAATTTACCTTTTTTAAATGTCCCCCTCCTCCTCTGAATGGAGGGAGGTTGACTCTGTTGTCCCAGTCCACCTCCACCTTAATCTTTTCATAAAGCTGGAGAATCACCATGGCGTCATGCAGATCTCTGCATTAAGACACACATATACACACGGACATGTAATGAACGAGTGAATTGCGGCTCAGCGCGGCAACTAACAGTAGAAATGAAAAAGAAGCGAGAGAGACTGACCCGTAGATATGGTGAACATTTGGACGCACTCCGAGAGAGTTCATCCAGTTCCTGAACGTTCTCTCCTCTCTGGTCTCACCTCGAGGGAGACAATGAGGGAGGCAGGTTAGCTTCACACACACACACGCACACACACACACACACACACACACACACACACACACACACACAGGACCACACTGACGGGTTTTACTGGACATCTGTGAACATATGTGTGTGAGAGAGAATATTCATCGTTGCTCACTTTGCAGGTTCCAATCTTCGTTCTCTGGTTTGGTGAGTGCCGGGTGTTTGTTGAACAGCGTGGCTACGAAGGCCATGTTGAGCTTTGCGTTTCCACACACGACATCGGTAGCAGTTACAAACTGTCGGCAGCTGAGGTGGTCGGCCTGTACCAGCATACACTCTGCTCTCTTCATAAGATCATTCTCCTGGTGACACACACAGGTTTACATTTGTTAGGGAAAACAGGCGCTCATTTCATTTGGGATGAAGAACATCCTTTAAAAAAGGGCCCCAGACACTACATTACACTGCAAAACATGCTTGATTCAGATTCAGGTTGCGTTTACGTATGAAAGACTTACTAAGACATCATCCTCATTATAGTAGATGTCAGTTTTAATAGAAGTGTAAACTGTAAATCTAACTTCATATGGAAAAAAAAACACTGTGTTGGTGTGAGACTGGCTGTGAGGAAAACATTCCTGAAGACAACAATGACATTTAATTGATGGTGATATGACATGTAAAATGATCACATAGGTAGACTTAAGTAACCTAATCAATATCGTAATGGCTCACTAAGTCATGTCACCCAATGCAATTTTGTAAAGAAATTTGGTCATGATATGAAAAATACAATGAGGAAAAGGGGATTTAAATTCTGCAAAGATAATGAGACAGACTATTGCTCTCAGTATTCAGAGTCAGAACAATATCATGATCCTATTATGGTCTTAAAGGAAGCAGGAAGACGGTCAACAGGAAGAAAGTCAGCCTCTGATAGTGAAATGCAAAGCGTGTGTGTTGAAATCCTTTAACAAAATTCTCAAAGTGATCACTTGAACATTAAGGCCCAAAATATGACTGCCTGCACCCAGAGGGAGCCACTCTCTTGCCTGCAAAAAAAGTGCCAAATGCTGTCATCTAGAGGATTTTAGGGCTGCTGTATCAATTACAGATTGTTATTCCACATTTTTGCATGCCTGCATCTATGCACACAAGGAGTATAGAGTAAGACTGAGAGAGCTGCTCTCTCTTTCTTGGACCAAGTGAGGGGCATCTCAGCAAATTCTGATCAAACTGCCTAAACTTGGCAGTGGCGATAAACTTTAAACCAAGATTCTGGTACTACGCTGCTGCAAGAGCCAAAGTTCATCACCAATACAAAAACAAAGCTCTGTCCAACTCCAAGTATGTCAGTGTTTATTGATCCGGTGTGGCTCAGTGCTATCATGGTCTTTCTTTTATTTGTGTTTTATGGGTTTTGTGTTGTCTTTTGCTTTATTTTCCTCTTGTGTTCTTGTGTTCCTGTGCTCCTTCCCAGCGAGCCTTTCTCCACACATCTGCCCTGTATCACCTTTGTTCCCCCAGCACTGTTCCAAGTGCTCTTCCCAGCGTATCAGCTCCTTCCCTGCTCTCTTGTTTTTCACCTACTCATTACCCTCACCTGTGTTTCTCCGCCTCTCTCCCCCTGCACCTCATCCCCTTTGATAGTTCAGTATGTAAGTGCATTCTGGGTGTTGTAGATTTTCTACCATTTGAGCAAAAAGGAATATCGCAGCCATTTTGTCTTTGTACTGCACAGACAGCCCAGTTTGGTGCAAGGGCCATCGTTACTTCTTTTAGTTGTGTCTGACTAAAATAATACAGAATAAATGGAAATGAAAGGTAAACAACATGAAAGTGCATTACACTTAAGATGCAGTTTTAAGATGAAAAGTTGCATATTCAAGCCATAACTCTATGAACTCACGTAAAGCCCAGTCATGTCGACCTCAACCCGTGGAGCGTCCTCTTTGCTGCCGTCCGGAGCGATCTGCTCGAGCAGGTGGAAGTACGCCTTGGAGTCCTGCACATACACAGATAGACACTTGGTGAAATATGACAAAATACCAAACTACACTGATAGTTATTCCTGACGCAAGAGTTAGATTTATACTCCTCTTTGCTGGATTTCATGAGCATTGAGTTGTAGATTTATTTGGGAGTCAAACTGTTGCATTAAAGAATAAATAGCTGTAGAACTAAACTGTCTGACACCCTGTTTAATTTTAATCATTTTTTCAGTGGTAATATTGTAAGAGGTTCAGGTATTCCACCAACATTTCTTTACCTTAATATCTCCAGAAAAGTTTGATATGGACATTCCAACTTTCTTTAAATGGAAATTGGCCCAGCGCAGCAGCAGCTCCTCAGGACTGAGTTTCATCAACTCTTCCAGACTCTCCCCTTCCTCTAGCAACGCTGCTATAGCTGCATACAGAAACACAAGCACGTGGCAAAATGATTTAAGCTAAATATGTTTGTAGGAGAGAGGTTATATCTGCATGATTTTTTTTTTTCCGTTGCGAAAGCGTGTCCGTGTGTATACATACCTTCATTGCGGCTCAGCTCAATATCTGCAAACAGTCCTATCTTGATAATCTGCCAGAGGAGGCCGAGCACCAGGTGAGGTTTTCCCTCCTTCAGGTCTTGAGCTCCGATATTGACAACTTGGCAGCCGATGGCAGAGGCTGAGTTCAGAGCCAAGTTCAGATTCTCCTGTTGGGGGAAAACAGATGTACAAAGTCAGGAGGAAACAACCAAACTGGTGACGATAGAGGCCGAATGTAGTTATAGATAGATAGATAGATAGATAGATAGATAGATAGATAGATAGATAGATAGATAGATAGATAGATAGATAGATAGATAGATAGATAGATAGATAGATAGATAGATAGATAGATAGATATAAAAACAGGCACTTATTGATTTTCTTTTACTTTGCATTTCTTAACACTGCTTATATAAAACTGTAAGTTCCATCCCTGTGATATTGTTTGCATACATAGACAAACACCTGTCCACTAGTTGAGAAACTGACTAACCTGTATGGTGAAAGGTGTGAGTTTCTTTTTATTGATGGTTCTCTCATCAATGGTGTCAGGAACAGAGAGGTTGATGAGTTTACTGCAAAAGTACAGATGATATCGAAGTGAGTGATCGATACATTTAAGAACATGATTTACGTGCTTTCATGTTGCTGATAAGATTTTTGTCAAATCCGCCTTGGTAATATTCACCAGAGCACGATGCCGTCTGCTACCGCTTTAAACAGAGCTTCAGTGCTGGGGTTGATGGGCAGGACTCCCTGACAGTCTGGGTCCTTCTCCAAAGACGAGTTGATGTAGTTGGCGAAGGCAAAGCGCTCCTGCTCTGAAATACAGTCAAGTCAAGTGTCATGTTCTTTCCGTCTTAGATACTATTGTGCAGTGAATCCTGACATATCATCATATAGTTATGAGTTTTACTATGTAATTAAACAAGTTATGTTGTTTACTAACCAGAGATCGAATGTTGAGTTCCTTCACTAGAGATCTCGCTCGTGCCCCCGATGGCTACGATGCCTTCCTTTTTGTTGAGCGCTTTCTTGAATTGTTGAGCGTACTTCTCGTTCTTCAGGTCCTGGTAGATCTGAATGTGCACACAAAAAACACACACCTGGTCAATCTAATTCCAACATTTGTTAAGATATTAATTACAACCTTTGGTTTACTACTCTGTCAGGTTGTTAATTTGTCTTTGTTTCTTAGTTATTCAGTCACTAACCATACATCAGTAATCAACTAATTAAAGTCTGGTCAGTTATCCAATCAGATAGATGGTCAGGTAAATATCAATCAACCATTATTCATTTAGTCATCAAAAGACAATTAGTAAGCGGTTAGTAAAGATGTGAGTTGTGGTTTAGTTTATTAGTCATTAAGTCAGTCAGTTAGTTAGTTAGTTAATGTTACCTACAGCCTTGAACTCTTCCAGGTCGATGCGGCTGTCGTTGTCTTTGTCCAGCTTCTGAAGGAGTTCTCTAATCTGGTATCCAGCCATAGGACAGCGCACCTCTTGAAAGAGATTACTGAGTTCTTTGGCACAGATGTACCCGTTACCGTCGACATCTTGAGAGGTGGGGTGGAGGCAGCAGGTACATGGAGGAGGGGAGGGGGGAAACGTTAAAGCAATGTGTTATTTGGAGTCCATGCTGCTCTTTTCTATTTGTGATTGATCCAACATCATCAGGATTTGGTCTGTCCTGGGTTATTGTAACTTAAGCTTGGAGACTTAGTTTAAAGACTGTTGTATTTGACTTTGACTAAGCGTAGCAGCGTACTCCTGGCCTCTTCACATTTAACACTCTAATATAAGAGTGGTGTCAACCTTCTCTTTTCATTCTTGGCAAGAACTTTAGGTGTATCAAAGGTTTCATTTCTTTCCATAACCCCAAAGAGAAACACCTGTTTGTCAGATGGAGCACGCACAGTGTATGAAAACATGTGTTTTTCAGCTGCTTGACCTCTCTTCACACATGGTCGACTACTATATCACTGATGGGTCTGTGTCCACTCACCCACTTTCTGGAAGCCTTCTGTGATCTCCTCCATCTCCTCAGGGCTGACCTTTGTTGACATCTTGACACCTTTAAAACAGAATGGCAGAACACAAGACAAGGCAGCATTTAGGTACTTTAATACAGTTTTAGCAGTGAACATCGATTTCTCCTGCGCTCCAGAAATCATCTAAAATGACCAGTTTATGACCAGTTTATGACCAGATAATTGTTGTTTACGAGCTCAAATTATTGTTACTTCTTTTAAAAGAAACAAGTCAACAGTCGGCCCATAGAGTGGCCAGGTTTGATTCCACCCTGCTGTCGTTAGCTGCATGTCTTCCCCTCTCTCTCTGTCCCCCATTTCCTGTCCTATGAAAATAAATAAAAGGCTTGCTCGAGGCCCTGTTAGCTTGGTCTCTGAGATGATGGCATAAAGTTTTCATCATTTTATTTATTGGTGAATGCTTGGTTCAGCCTGAAGCAGGGTTACAGCTCCAAAACTCAACAGCTCTGTTTACTCAGCCAGGGAAATAGACAGTAGCCCAATCTATTTTACAAACTCATTTAGCATTTCACTTATATCAGCACTGAGACTCTTATAACATCTAATGGATTTATGTAGAATGCGTGATATGATATGACTAATGGAGTCGTGTAATGGAGGGTAAAAGGTTTGTAATATAGCTTATGTTGACGTATGGATGTTTAAAATATCTCTATAGAATTAAAAAAGGTATTAATTGATCCACATATTTACATCCCTTTGTACCCCTTTATACAATGCCCACCTGTGGTTATCCTGTAGGTTATCTGATTCTGTAAATGGTATTATATTGTGTATATGTATTTTATTCTATTTTATTTTTTTATCATTGTTTTGCGTTGTGTTTTGTTGGTGCTACGGACCTCTCATGAGATGTGTTAGAATTAAATTGACATCCACAATAGCTGAGAGGTGGGGATGGGCCATTTGGTGAAAAAAAATAATATCACAATCTTTTTAATCGCAATCAGGACCCACCATCTAAATGGTGATCTTTTTTTCTCACTTTTGCAAAATACTCTGTAGACTCACCAGACTTGAAAATGGTTAATAATATCTCCATTTATTCCGTTCAAACACAATTTTGCATTCGAGATAGTTCTTTTTTGGCACAAGCCCCTCATCCTCCATGTTGCTCACTATGACTGACCAAGGAAGAGCCACGTGAAGTAATTTGTCCTGTCGGCTAAATCCATCAATCGGTCTGTTTGAATTCTGTGGATGTGCTAGTCAATGAGGCTATGTGAAACTTGGAAACAGAAGTAAGAGGACATTAAATATCGAGATCTCTACTGTTTGCCTGAAAAGGACACCTGTGGACACCTTTGAGATCAATCACACATGAAATCATCAGATTGCCCTCTCCTGCTGAAAGGTTAATGAATCTCTTCACTCAAAAATACTTTTCCACTTGCAAATGACCATCATAATGATCATAACAATTATGGATAGAAGCAGCTTCCACATAGTGGCTTCTAGCAATGAAGACAGCTGAGATCTCTGCCTCTCTACCGCCCTAATACAATGGAGGTGAATTGCATCAGGCTACTCAAAAAAATTATCACAAAAAAGGTAAGCAACAGACATCACTGTGACAGTCAATTATTTTCTGCCAAGGCAAAACACCAGCTGTCTATCTCTGTCTGTACTTTGGTTCACTTAATTTGAAGTGAACTTAAATCTCAAAACTTCCCCAAATGCATCTAATTGAGAAATGTATTGTGTGATCTGGGCAAGCTGACCATTAAATACCACCAACAACGCTAAGGAAATGAGGTAGCAGCTGAATATATCTGTTTATGCCTTCAGTAAAAAGAAATAAATCCTAACAAATCTTGACCAGGACGTTACTTTCGGTAGCAAAAAGCAGAGCTCTGTTGTCTCTTCATCACAAAATACATCACATGATGTTACAAGAAATACTGGCCTAGAAACACAGTCTTAGCAGTACTTTAAGAGATAGTTAGATTAGCCCGTATGTGACTTTATATGATTTAGTCTGAGAGGGAGAGAGCTCTCTGCTGCAGAAAGCACAGCCCTGTTAGCTGAGACAGTATGTCAACTTGATGTATTACATCCACAGACAATCAATACAAGCCTGGGCAGCCAAATCCATTCAGACAAGTCAGGCATTATGAGCCTGAGATGTGGCATCGAGCTCCAAACATCATACGGAAAAGGAAAACTGACCATCTCATAGCTGTTAGATGAATATAACTAAATCATATTGTTTTCTATTCAGACATCCATCAAAAGATCTGATGAGAAATCCAGATCCAACTTGGAGAGGTGAATGATGTTTTACACCCGTGACTCTGAAGAGACGTCAGCAAACTAAAAAGATCCTCTTAAAGTTGTTGCTCTTGACCTTCTGGATTAACTCAAATCACCTTTCCACACCACAATCAGTAGCGCTCTCTGGTTGTCTTTGAAAAATCTCTCACATGCGTCACGATCGCATTACGGCATTGGCAAAAAAAAAAACAAATAGGCTCTGCTCCTGCGGCTTCCACTTGCAAATGCGCTGGTTGCATGGTTGGCCAGACACAGGCACGCAATCACAGGGGCCGTCATATACGTGTCGACAGAAACACTCCTAAGTATGTCTGTGACACTGATGACATATTACTGACCATCTGTTATCTGTTCTCTTTGAATAAAGAATGGAGATGTATTCTTCGCCATGCGAAACAATCCTGTATTCATAATATAGATGGTAATAATCGTCATTTTGGGGGGCATTTTTTGGTTAATGCATTAAACTAAAGCTATGCTTGTGATCTTAGAACATGTTTGTGTTTGGTGTTCCTGCAAATATCGTCTTTTTAACTTAAACCCTTTCAGTGTGAACAACACTGTTCATGCAGTAGAGAAACTGGAGAAAAATATACTTTTACTGCCACCAGATGTCACTACAGGAAGAACAGCCCTTCATGTGGGAGGATTTACAGGTTTGTCCTTGCTATGTTTTCTGGGTTAGATATAGAGGTAAATCAGACATCTGGATATGTTTGTGTTAATCATAAAATCCCAGGAATATGTTCCCTACATCACATGATCATACGCAGTATGTCTGGGAAGTACTGATCAGCTATCTGCAGTTATATGGTGGAGAAATGTCAGCTAATAGAATTCAAGATTTCAGTTGTTTTTCTCGGTCCTTTATCAGACATACAAAGCACCGAAGTGCACTGATGAAAGAAGTAAAGTAAGTCAGACATCTGGATAAAATCTGGTATGGTTGATTGACTCGATGACCCTGCAATGTCTGGAAGCAATTTTATCCTCCACATTTTATTCATCCAGTGATGCACATGACTGAAGGAGTGTCCCTGATGGATTTCACTCACACACACACACACAGTATAGCATGACGATGCAGTTCATGTCATTCATCCTGACACATGTCTGCTGCACTGTCTGCCAATCACATTACAGTTTTATCACTTCATCATACTGAGAAAAAAGAGCAACCTTCAGCTATATTGATTTAGAAACAACCACAAAACGTTTCATATTAACTAAGCTGGCCATGCAGGATTTTATATTATACACTGCAAATGAATATACATCTAATTTCTTGTAACCTTTGGCTGGATCGAGCTAGCTTAAAGTTAAATGGGATTCTCAATAATAAATCAGCTAGCACACTGCAAATAAAAAATACATGTCAAATAGCATTCATAAAAACATTGAGATGTATTGATGAAATGGTGAAAATTGCATTTGTAATCGTGACTATCATTAAATATCATGAAGTGGAATTTATAATGTTGGAGGAAATTCCCGTTTCTAGCGGCAGAAGTAGATTTTAAATGCATGTCACACGCTTTAACCCACAAACACATTTTGCGCATTTTAACCTCTGTTTGCACAATTCTTGACTTGTATCTCTCTCCGTTCCTTTAGATGAGCACTGAAATGTATTTCTAGCTGAATGGGGGAACAGCACACGTGCCGCAGTGACTTATAAATCCCGTCCTCTGCTCTCCGGTCAGCCTGACACAGTGGCTTCCCCTCCTGACTCCGGAGAAAACGCCCTAAAAATGCTCCTTCCTCTTACCTGAAGTCCGCTGCTGCAGTTCAGTAATACCACCCGGGGAATGTGTCTCTCTGTCGGCCCCTCGCTGCTCCTCTGTCCCGTTTTCATCGGCTGACACCGCCCGGCAGGGAGAACCGCTCCGCCCCTCCGCGCCACCCCCTTCACAACCGAGCCTCCTCCGCGTCACTAACCAGCAGTTAGCGACAGAAACACCAAGGTGTTAGAGGCTGACATTCAGCAGCACTGTTCTTAAACAGCTTATGTTTGCTCATGATATTTACTAAAATATACCCACTAATATAACGGGAATCTGTTTGATTATGTCTTTAATTGATCAGGTGATCAGGCAGATTGTTATGCTAATAATGCTAAACAGAAGCTCACTATCTTAATTAGCCAAATGGGTAAGTGTAGGCTAGCACAATTAACGGGTTAAAAAGGGTACTTTTCAGCCATGGTTTGCTACTTGATAAGGTACAATTAGAAAGAGAATGAAAAAGGGGCTATATGAAAACTGAGGGAAAAAAACCTATATAGGGTTGTTTAAGATAAGTGTAGTTTATGATTGGCTAGGTATATAGAGTTGTCTGTAGTCCTAAAACCCAGAAATCAGTTAGCATTTAGCATTTAGCCAGTGCCCTTATCTCAAAGCCAGTGGGCTTTTTGAATTGTTTTTTATGGTTAAATGCCTGAATTAAGGTCTGTGGTTACCAATGTTACCATGTTCTACAACATAACATACACTGTAAAATGTCATGCAGTTTAATTATAAAACATTGACATTTCCTAGCAATTGGTCAAATGCCAGTGTGTTTTGTTTTTTCAGTTTGCTTTTTTTTTTTGCATGGTAGCGCTAGCCTATATAAGCTTGATTAGCCAATCTTTGAGCAAGGTTCCATTCAGTTTAGCATTTCATTGTCCGTCTGAGAGCCTCGCCCGTCTGTCACAACTGCGGATAAGCCTGAGGAAGTCCAACTCGTCTGGAACACATCTGCGGACTCACTGTGCAGTCATACATGCCACTGTAGTTACTAGTTCCTTCAGAGGCAAAACGATATGACCTGTACATTTTACATACATATATTTCTTTACGATAGCGGTCGAACATGAACATGTCAACCAGAGATTAAAAATATGTTGCCGCCTGTTAAAGTAGGTTCTAATGTGTTCAAATGGCAACAAGCAGCAGATTACTGATTATTCATTCTGCAAACATGCTTTATCAGTGAGTGCAACTTAGTGGTTTGGTGTCAGAGCTCTGCTGCTGCCAGTCTCTACACGCAGGAATTCCTCCTTTCTCTCCCCTCCTCCTCCTCCTCCTCTCATACCTTTCCCTCCCATCCCTCCCATTTTCTCTTCCCTCTCCTCTCACAGCTCTCTCTGTCTGGGTTGATGTGCTGAATCTTGTCAGAGTGAATTCCTCCTCCGTTGCAAAAAAAAAAAAAGAACAAGGAAGATTTTTCCAGAAGGCCTTGACTTTTGTGTTTGCCATTTTTTCGGGGCCACGCATTTGCATGGTTGGTGTCCTGCACAGACTTGCTCGCTGTCATCCGATTGTTTTAGCTTTTCACGCCGCTTGATAACTGACCTTGTAAAATTAGTCATCTGCAGTAATGTAGCAGTAAATCAAAAAGATGATACGGTATTATGATTACACAGTGAACACATACAACACAGCTTAAATGAGGTTGTTACTAGTTGCTGAAATCAATTAAGGGCGAGGCAGCACGTGACTCTTCAGTTAGACAGGAAGTCACGTCTCACTGAAATAAAGCTCTTCATGTTTGAAAAGTGTCACCTCCTCCAGTTTTGATGGGAAATGTGAGTGTGCTCTGTTACTGGAATACTTCATCCTTTAAACAAATGAGAATCCTTCGACTGTCGCGCTGTGGATTTGCCTTTAACTATAAGAAAGAGGAATAGACAGTGATGTCATCGAATGGCATCGAGTGCAGACAGGCGAGCGGTGGGCCAGAGATCTTCTACACATCCGTTCCTAACCACAAAAGTTGTCCACAGTTTGAATCCAGTTGCATGTCGTTTCCCTCTCTCCTCTTTTCTTTCACGTCTTTGTCTAACTTTGTCTGGTCCTGTTCCTGCTGCCCTGCATCTTTCAGACAGTTCCCTGCCCAACACACCTGACTCGAATGAACAGCTCGTTAGCACCACAGCTTGATGACGAGCTGATCATTTGAATCAGGTGTGTCGGAGCAGGGAAACGTCGAAAACGTGTTCTGCGAAGCTAAAATTGACGTCTTCAGATGTCTTTTGTCCTGCCAACACTTGCCAGTGTTGTTGAATTTGCAGCGATATAAATTGCAGAAAAGCTGAAAATACTCACTTTGACCCTAAAACCAGCAAATATAATAATATAAATATAATAATTCCAAAATGTGTTATACATTTTTCGGTGCGTCTCCGTTTCTTACGGACTCGCGCAGTGCTGGTGAGCGGTGGGGTTCAGTTTCCCCCACCATGAAACATGTTAGATCAGTTCTCTAACCGTGTCACCTTGTCCAAGGCACTGGCTAACATCTGGAGTCTGGATCTTGTTTCACAACATTTGCATCCTTGAATCCGAGCCACTGACCAAGAGGTGCTTTTCACAGCAGACATGTTTGAAAAAGCACAGGTGTGACCAATAACGTTAACGACGGCTCAATTCTGCTTAGTCTACCAGTGAGCCGCGTCGTGCCCTGCAGCTCGCCACTCTCAATGAAGTGTAGCCGCCATTTATGTTGTAAGAGTCACCGCTCCTTGAAAAGAGCCTAGAGCAAGCTGCTCTGAGAGTACCGATCTGTGAGCGAACAAAGCCAGGCAGCTTTTATATTGACTGTTTCTGCAGTTGGTTATGAGACAGGAGTCTGTGGTACAAATGTCTGTCTTGAAAACTGTGTGAACTTTATCTGGCTAGCTAGCTTGCTAACTGGCAGACAGCAGTCATTTGCCGTGCCCACTTTCTGGTCTGACTTGGGCAACAACATGAACAGGAGAGTGAGGAACATGTCAGTCAGCACAGCGCTTAAGGAAGAGGTCTTATCAGGCAACAAGTGAATGGAGTGTGGGTGGACTGTTAGTGTGCAGGAGCTGAAACAATTCAAGTTACAAAATAGAAGAAAAACTGAGGGACCGGTATTAGTCATCAGATGGACGTGATTCTCTTTCAACAACTTCTTTTAATAATTGTACAAAGAGTAGGCCTATATGTATTGTGTAATATTGTAGTGAGTTAAAGTGAAACTCTCGACAAAATGCAACCTAGGCTGTTTTTGTGAATGTCAAACCTTGTCAAACCTTCGCGTAAAAGCATAATTACGACGAAAGAGGCACTTTTCGTTTTCGACTCAAACTCATTTTCAATGGGAGTGCATGGGGCACTTTTACGCTAGCATCAAAATCACTATATTTAAAACACTAAGAAGGCTCGACACAACATGAACCTTTGCTCGTAGTATCACCAGGGTCTCTACACATAGCTCAACTGAACCACATACACTCTACCCAAACATGTCGATCCCCGAGTACAGCTGGGCTGCAATGATGACAGCTAGAGGAAGAAGCTACTGCTAACGTGAGTTGTTCACAAACTTTCTTTTTAGCAAACTCTGTGTCCACAAACAATGTTCTCAATGCTCATGTTCATGTGTAGAGACCCTGGTGATGCTATGAGCAAAGCTTCATGTTGTGTCGAGCCTTTTTAGTGTTTTAAAAATAGAGATTTTGATGCTAGCGTAAAAGTGCCCCATGCACTCCCATTGAAAATGAGTTTGAGCCGAAAACGAAAATACAGTCAATCTTAAAAGTGCCTGTTTCGTCGTAATTATGCTTTACACGAAGGTTTGACTCATATACATCCACAAAAAAAACCTAAGTTGCATTTTGGCGAGAGTTTCACTTTAATGACTTGTAATGAATTGCTTCGAGTACAATTTAAAAAAACAACCCACTCATGTAATCTAATGTCTGATGTGATGAAGTCAAATGTGAAATAGAAACAAAGCCTACGGTCGATGACTTGTGTTCCCATGTGAACGCAGCCACAGAAGGACCTTGGATTCTGTCTGCCGGTGCATAACCAGGGCTGGGAGCTGCAGCCGGCTCATGTGATCATACTGATAGTATGTCAACAAGCCAAATCAACTGTTGGCCGATTCACTATTGTTGGCTGCTCCTCTGCCCCTCAGCGATGTGGAGAGGAGGAAACGGAGGGAGCGAGGGCCACAGGCGGGACTGATAGACACACTGAAAGGCTGACCATTGTGCACCTCTGGCAGGATGCAGTGAATGCTTTTAAACACATGCTGCTGTGACTCATAAACCAAACAGAACAGAGGCTGACACTGTGCGAGAGATGTGACGCATCCCCATTTTAATATTATATATAGAACTGCGTAAATACGCAGTTGTTTGTGGCGCGTGTTTACTCAGGTAAACATTCGTTAACTATTAAGCTACACCACACTGTCGCGACTCCCTGAGGCGACGCTCCCTATGCAATGACTTCTCACACACTGATCTGATAATGTGGTCTACATTTAATAAGCCACATATGAAACTTGGCAGCTCAGCTTAAACTCAACAGCACCGTTAGTGAGGATGACTGAGCACCATTATCTGCATCTGTATCCATTACCGCAGTCCGGGTTGAAGCAGAAGAAGCAGGCGTGACCAGTCGCAAGTCGTTGTTTTGAGCCTGAAATTGTCAGTGGCTGATCAGAAGTTGCTTTGTTTGTTATTTATGAGGAAGCTATTTACAGTACAGCCCAATAATTGAGTTTCAGATTGACATATTCTATGCAGATAATGCTCATAAAAAGATACATTATGTGTGCCAGATACGTGTTTCAGCAGAGCACTGCCACAACACTAATCTGTAGAATTGTATAATGAAACTAGATTAGTTCAAGGTCCAACCTTTCTTGACTGAAATACTTAGGTGAAGTTAATTAACATTTTCTTCTGGCTCTTCTTCAAGATCAGTGTTCCTCGGGTCCACCTGCCCCTCTTGTTTCAAATGTTTCTTTGCCTCAACACACCTGATTAACACAACTGGGTTGTTATCAGACTGATCGTTTGAATCAGGTGTGTTGGAGCAAACTTGCAGGACAGTGATTTAACAGCGAGCATTGTGATTTAAAAAAACTCTGTTCTGAACCTTTTTCACAATCCGTATTTGGTTCTCCAGGGAGAATTCCCGGCGGGAGGACAGTGTGTGTGGAACTGATTCAAAATGAAACTACAGTGTGTACGTTCATGCCACTAAGGGCATCCAGTGTGATAGTGCGGCTCACTGGTGTGTTTGTGCAGCTCACACTGAAATGTGATATATAAGGATTTGGGCGCTGGTTTGGTGTTTCATTGTTCCAACTTTATCTATCTAATGTCACCTCTGGGAAATGCGACTCTTCTCCCCGCTTTCACTCCGAGCTGCGATTCAGGAAGCCGACACGGGGATGTGTGCCATAGCCAGACGTCATCCCGCGCTCGCTGGATGAGCATTCATTTGGAAGTAGCTCTTTGCTGATTGCCAAACTGGTGGTTGGTGACATTAAAGGTTCATAACAATGGGATATAGTGAGCCTGAAAACTGCTGCTAGAGAAGAAACAATGTGGTGAGGCTGGACTGAAAGCCAATATGACTTGAGGTCTGGGGAATTTTCATCTTTAGCTGTTCCCAGTGCGTGGGGACTGGCAGTGCTGGCTGCCAATTACAGCTGTCAGTCATGAAATCATGTCGTGGGTAGATCGTGCTTCTATCTGCAGTATGACTTGAGTTGTCAACCTTTTTTTTTTTGTCTCAAATAGCTGAGGTTTAACAGAGCTATGAGTTTAATCTTTCTGCTCCTTCCTCCCAGCGCTAGCACTTGTTTCTCCTCTTCCCTCATCCTCCCTCTCTTCTTTTCTTTCTTTCAGGAGGAACAAGGAAACAAACAGGTTCTTACTCCAGAAGCCCAGGAAGTTTATTTTTAACCTCACATCGAGTGAGAGATGTTAAAAAGCAACACGCCGCAGAGGTATTAAAAACATTCGAGGACGTTCCATCACATCCTGTGTTTGTGGACAGGTTTGACCTCTGACCTCCGCTCCAGGACAGTGCAGTCATGTTGCACAGAGGAGTGGGAGAGAGGAATGCTGGTGACCGGACACTTGTAGCGTTGGTGTTTTTTTTTTTTTGCACGCTTGAGGAACACAAAGTATTGTGTGACGTGTTTGCCTTTCATCCGGGCGAATAAAACTCCCCATTGTTGTCGGTAACATTACACTTCTCCCATTATTCCAGGCTGTTTCTCATCCTTAACTACACCTTCAGTGCTCCTCACAGAAGGGACGACTGCTTATCATCACCCAAATCTCATAATAGGGGACAACCATCAAGAGAAGAAGTAGGTGTGAATAGTAGACGCAGTCCTTGAGGTCACACGTTGAGTTTGAAATGCGACACTTTAGCAGAGCGTATCAGGACAATATGCTCCGTCCCCTGACCACACCCATCTTAAAGTACCCCTCCTTTTCCCTTCTCATTCACTCTAACCCACTTGTCCTTATTTGGTCGGGCTGGCAACTCGACCGATGATTGGTCGAAGATAGAACATTTTGATTGAGAAACACACACACACACACACACACACACCTGTACAGGCTTGCATACACACCTACCTTTTTCTTAGCATCTCCCATGTGTGCTGTACACATTATGTGCAAAAATGATACCAGTGTTTCATCTGTATGCTTTGAGAGTGATTGCTGCCAAGAACGGCATTAAATTAAAACAATAAATACAAATACATGTTTATGTGTTAAATCAAGGGAAAAATTCCCCACAGCTCAGGTAACCGTCTTGTCCAGACATGCTGTCAATGAAGTCCTCAGTCTCTGAAAAACACACTTAGTGCAGTCCTGTAAATAAAGATCTAATCCTGTTTTTCTTTGTTTCTTCTGACCCTGATGGAGTTTTAGAAAGCTAAAATAAGACACTGACATGTCTAAACAGACATCCAGAGCTTTTAAATGTGCCTCACAGACAGCGCTGTGGAAGTAGCTTATCAGTCAATTGAGGAAGTTGGTCATAATCACCAGGAGAAGTTTGCATGTGTGTCCTTTCCCTCTAAACCACAGACATTATGGCCTGTCGTCGTGACGGCGACCGTCACATTCATGTTTTCAGCATCAAGCCTTTTTCTCCTGACGATTGAAAATTTGCTTCATTGTAGCAATGAACAGTTTGGTTTCCACAAAAACTGAGCTGACAAGAATAATAAAGAAAAAAAGTGGGAGACAAACTATAAAATATGAAACATTGTGGTCAAATCTTGTGACAAAAGCTAATAATTCCCTGACAAGACAAGGACAAACAGCGGCCTCTAGCGGACACACAACATAAAGCACTGGGGAAGGTTTAGATTTCATTTATGTGACATATTTTTATTACACATATAACAAAACAAGAACACTCTCTACAGGTTTGTCAGATTCTCGTATCAATGGATCAGCATCATAGTGGTTCACTGGCTATCCTTCGCATCAGTCAGAGGGCTCTCCTGCAGACTCCAGTTCAGATAATACAGCTCTGGGGGAGACAGAAAAACAAGATATTTTTAAAAATTATACTCATTCAGATTAAATTCTACTGGAATGTTTTCCTCTGTCGTTCCAAGTAGTGTAACTACACTAGAGGTTACACATCTAACTCCCAAAGTGAAGAAGCTTCTCCTCTGACTCTAGGATAATCAGAATCAGAATACTTTATTGATCCCGAGGGAAATTGTTTTTGTTACAGATGCTCCGTGCAAAGTAGAAATAGAAATACAGCGTGAATGGAAACAAGAGATAAAGATAAAAATATAAATAAATATTAAAATAGACAATAATAAATAAAATAAAATAGCATAATAAAGTAGACAATAAAATAAAATATTTAATAATAAAGTAGACAGTCTTGAAATATATACACAATACACTATACAGTGAAATAGTTGTATTGTTAAATTACAGTTTTGCTTTGTCTTTTGTTTTGTTTTTTACATAAAAAGTCCGATCAACAAAGGGAAGAGTTGTAAAGTTTGATGGCCACAGGCAGGAATGACTTCCTGTGGCGCTCAGTGGTGCATTTAGGAGCAATAGTCTCTGGCTGAAGGTGCTCCTCTGTTTGACCAGAGCGTTGTGGAGAGAGTGAGAGCCATACTGCAGTATCACTCGCACCTAATATGACCCCTACTCCACCAAATTTGTTCTGGTTCTTGAACCAGTCTGTTCTAGATTCTCTGAAACTTGGTGCCATCTAGTGAACCAGCCTCTGTTACGACCATTTGTGAATGGAACCATCTGGTGTGTCAATGTCGGGTGTTGCGCAGTAACCTGGAGAACATGCCATGCCGTCTACAAATTTACTTTAAGGCTAAAAGTTTGCCACTCTGCACCATCCTGACTCTGAATCAAGACTCAACAATTGGTAACACCTGCTGACTCGTGGACTCAATGGCAAAAAAGAGCAAAAACAAGTCAGATAATTTCAAAACTAACCCTAACAAAATGAGAAGGAAAAAGTTTTCAGATTTGTCAGTGATTGCCTCACATAAAAACACATGTCCTGCTGTCATACCATCACTCTCTCCTCCTCACCTCTGTTCCTCCGTCAGATCGAACTCAGCCAGCGCTCGCTTGGCCAGATTTGGTGTTGCGGACAGGCAGAAGGCTGTGGACAGCTGAACCAGCTCCACTGCTTTCTGAGGAGAGCCATCTCTGTGACACGCCGACAGGAATTCTTCCAACACCTCCTCACTGTAGAGTAAACAGAGCGGGAAAAACATGGTCACCAACAGCTCCATGAACATGAATGCCAAATGTAATCTGATGGAACCTTTACATCCACATTCACCTGCATTTACACTCATCTGTTTAATAGATTAACACTTTTATTCCCTCACACTAGTGACACATTTACTGTTTGTTTTGAAAGCTCCTGTCATGACAAGTTGGAGACATCGGCGCCAACAAAAAATAATTCCAATTTTACAACTTGTAATTACCACATACAGGATGTCATAACACGTTTCTCCAGATGGCACCTGTTTTAAGTGACACTCCCAGCACTAATGTGAAATGGTAAACATGACCTAAATTTTGAGACATTAAATGTGGCAAATATAAAGTTTGATTAAATCAATGATTTCCTTCTTTATGTTTGCGGTAGAGACTCACTGAGGAACTCTGTTCTTGGCTTTGAAGAGCTGCAGCACGTCCCTGAGGACAAACACAGATAGGGGGAAGGAGAAAGTCAGATGCATTTCACTTTAACATCATGTGGCAGTAAAAGCTCTCCTGTAAATGGACAGACAGACAGACAGACAGACAGATATACAGCTGTCTCTCTCACCAGGCATGCTGGGTCTTGTTGGCTCGGAGCAGCAGGGAGGCGACGTGTGAGAGGGAGGAGTTGCTCCACTCCAGACTGGCCCTCCCTCTGTTTCCATCGTACACCCTCTTTACATCCAGAGCGCACGCTGCAAAAGACTCCTGAACCTGCAGACACAGAGACATACACACAAGTCAATCACCAGAGTTACCTTTAATGATTTACTGTCCCCGAATGGTGGAAAATTGAACAGAGGAAGAACTGTGATATCTGGCTGACCTCAGGACTGTGGACATCTCTGGCCATCAGGGCGAGCAGCTCCTCCACAAGATCACACTTATTATCATGACCTAGAGTGCAGATATCTGGAAAACAGGTGAAAAACAACAGATTTACAAAATAAGATGTAAAAAGAACATTTCTCAGAACTCCTCCACTTTTTATCAGTGTCTCTTTCTTAAACTGCCCTCAGAGTTAAATGTAAACATGCAGGGTTTCTGACTGTAAACATGGTCTATGTCATTAACTGGTCGTCAGATTGCATGAGTCATCAACCACTTAAGACATCTACTGAGTGATATTAGATTCCTGTAACTGTAATATTATCTCTGCACTCACCTTTCCATATAGTGGGAAGCAAATCCAGACGATTGTCTGTGTCCAGAGCCTGCAGCAGGTCCCTCAGGCCCTGAGGGTTCGGGTAGTACACCTGGAAACACAGAGCGTCATCAACTGTACTGTTCATTTCTCCAAGGAACGAGTCATTTTAAGTTAAAATCAGAAAGTTGAGCAGCCACCTCACTTTTTTAATCCATTCCATGTGTCTGATGGCTTTGGTGACTATTTACTGTTCTGGTTACAATACGTCACACCTTTCATGTCAAGTGAAAACATGGATCTCCACATGTTGATTTGAAATGTTTGTGATGAACTGAACTGAAATTCTCCTACTTCTGAAGCTAAATTTGGATTACATTGCAAGTGTGTCTAACAACTACGGGATTGATGACTCAGTACTAGCTACAGCTAGTCATCCTCCTGCTACACATTATATGATGTGGAGCATTTCGGAGCAGAGACAGAGATGCAGAGACACTGACCGAGGGAATGAGCCGTCTGTACCACTTAAACACCACGTCAATGTGCTCCATCAGACACAGCAGGTTGAAGAAGCGACCACTGAAGAGGAGAGAGGAGAGGTTCACTTACACAGTACCTTCAAGTTAAGGCTCATAAATACATGTTCTGAAACTTCCATTGGGTGTGTTTTGGGTTGGTTTAAGGTTTTTACTTACTAGTAAATACTCTGTTGGAAGGAATCTCCTAGAAGCCTCCAGTTCTCCCCAACTTCTACTAGACTCTGAATCTTATAACCCAGCTCCAGATCTTTATTATCCAGACACTGTTAGGACACAAGCAGGCAGAGAGGAAAAGAGGTTGGGGGGACTGTAAACAGATCTACACCTGCTCCAAAGTAATGTAATTGATGTGGAGACACAGGATCAGCCTGTCTGCATGTTTTAAGACTTTGTAAAAACCCTTTATCTCAAACATAAACTGCTATTCAAAAACAAACAGCCACACAGTATATGAATAAAGTAGCTGATTAGAATGTAATAGAAGTGGAATTAAAAAACGATTTCAGGATTAATTGAATGGGATGTTGATTAGGATGTGATATTTTAATAGCAACACCTGTGCGTATATGTGTAAAAGAAGGCAACCAGAGATATCTTCGAGTAAGAAACTCTTCATTTAGGACTGTGTCATAGATCTAAAAAAGGACTAGCTCTCTGCAGAAACTCATTTAAGATAAATATTTATACAAAACAAGTAATAAAAAAAGACTTACTATTCTCATTGCGTTTATGAAGAAGAGAACTGGAGAGAAAAAGAGAAAGGACACATTATCATTATAAAATGCCACATCATGATAGATAAATCCCTATGCTTTGTTATGGTGATTATAAATGTTCATGTGTTTTCCATCAGTTTAAAACTAAATAAAAGAAGATATGTTTCTCAAATAAAACAGCACAGCATACCGTCATCAGGGTCCTGGCAGGTGAAGCTGCTTCCTGCCAGCTCTGCAATAATTTCCTGTAAAATGTCGGTGTTGCCCTGACCAGCAGAGGCTGGAGAGGAAACAAAAACACTTAATACAACTCAGCATGCAGACAGCCGCACCGGAGACTATACGGAGAATGTTCAAGTGTAATATAACACCAAACTTACCTGGTTTGTAAAAGATTGCCAGGATGTGATTGTAGGAGGCCAGGCTGGGATCTGAACACACACAGAACAGACATTTAACAGAGGACATCACCCATCGTACCAAATTGATCTTACTACTGTGCACCTGTATGTGTGTGTGTGTGTTGTAGTTACCTATTTGTAAAGCCTTCATCTCGCTCAGAGTCTGTAGAGCTTGTGATTTGCCTAAAGAGCCACAGCGTCTCAGAGCTTTGAGGACATAGTTGAAGGTCATCAGGTTGGGCTGAACTTTCTGCTGACTCATCTGCTTCAGCAGATCCTGCACAGGGAGACAGGAACACAAACATTGCACACTTTTAATGTCCCACAAGGCAAAAAGAACTTCATATATAACACTACAGTTTATTCAAAATAGACGTCAGTATCAGAATGTGAGCATATTTTGTTCATTTGAGAGACAATGAGAGTTTCTGTCTTTTCTAATGACGTTATTCTGTCTCATCAAGAAGCATTTTCATATTTTTTGTCAATAAATAGCGACCCAGAGTGTTTAATACTAAATAAATAAATAAATAAATAATGACAAATAATCATGAATAACTTATTTACAATACATACATAGATTTAAATTTTACTAATTTCAGAAATTGTTATAAATAAACTGTTTTATTGGTGTTTAATTTGATTAAATTGCTGACCTATGCATTAAAAAAGCTCAAAAAGGTTCATTTTGAAAGATTCCTTACATTTTATCGCTCCTAATTTAGTTATAAGCTTAATTATCTATTGATTTAGTGAGTATTTCAGTGTGCTACATGGACTCAGGAACACAGTGTAAAGCATATTCATTGTTGATGAGATGAAAAGATATTTCTACAAGGTAACGAGTCAATGTGTTCTTCAGCTCTGTAACATTGAGTGAAACAGTCAAAAGGGATCTTACGGTGATGACGTCCCATCTCTCCTGGTATTTATCTCTGACGTCTGGAGCTGCTGCGATCAGAGCGTTGAAGATGTGGATGTCAGCTGGAAACAAAAAGGCTGAATTATTAGTCATCTTTCAACAGGGAATGAAAAGAGTGCCAACAAGCCATTGATCATTTAAATAGAGCGGATATCTACAGGATTTAGAGGGTCATGTTTAGAACCGATATGTGAAGGATTTGAAAATGTGATTATTTGGCACCTTCTATTGGCAACGTCAAGGATAACAATAAATGAATCATCAGGTCTAAACCAATGTAAGTGTTGAAACTGAACACATGACTTTTATCACTTGCAAAGCAACTATGCTTCCAAGACATCACTTTCACCTACAACTTCAACTCCAAAAAGCACCTTTAAAATGGTGTTTGTATCCTAAAACTGATGAGTTATTGTCTCACCTGTCAGCCTGTTGTTCTGCATGTCCGTGTATAAGCTGAAGGCCTTCTCATAGGCTCCGTGCTGAGGAGAGAAATATAAACAAACACACTTAATTTAGATGCACCAAAATGAGCATTGTCCTACAACAAGCGGCCTGAAGCTGCTAACAAACGTGCAGCTCAGTACTGTGTTCGTACCAGGACCGTGCCTCTGATCAGAGCAGAGAAACAGTGTGTGTCTCTCTCTGGCAGCAGGTTAAAGATTCTCTCTGCGCTGTTGTTTTCTTTCCAGGTGGACTTGATGATGTCTGATGCCCGGCGGACTCTCCCTTTTCTTTTCTTTGGCTCCTCTCCTGACTCCTCCTGAACACACACATAAGACAAAGACGTACATAAGTAAACATAAACATGTACACTGTGGTATCAACATGGAGATTATTTTACTTTTACTACTCTTTTTTACTAACCTGACTACCTGAGTAGTCAATTGAAAATGAATTGCAGTTATTTTAATAATTGATTAATCAAGTATGAACTGACTAGAACTAAAATGTTCTAGTTTGTGCTTCTCCACTCTCCTTAGTCTTCCGCAATTTTGAAGATTTTTGTGTTTTGTCTCGGACTGTGACCCTGAGGTTCGGATCAGGGATGACTCACCATGTCCTCCGTCTCTGGTCCTCCATCCTGGACAGGGTCTCTGTCACCATAGAAACAGATCAGGTCCAACAGGTCATGGGTCGTTTCCATAGAGACTTCTGTGCCTGGAAGAATTTAATTCAAACGACAAGTGTGATGTAGAAGGATCGAAGAAACCTTCCTAAAACGGAGTGTGTGTGTGTGTGTGTGTGTGTCTCACCAGCTTGCAGTAGTTGATCATACATGTCAGCAGCAGCTGTAACTTTTCTCAAACTGATTCGTTCCTTTAGAGCCTCCTCGCTCACCTCCTCAAGACGCAGTGACACAGTCTCTGGCATCAGACACTATACACACACACAAAAAGTTGTAGGTCAACCTTCCAAGCCTGCTGCGTTACTAGACTCGATGTATATCTACATTCATGACCCGCACATTTGACTATATCTTCTGCAATCTACTCTATGTATTCACTCAGTATTTGTGTGTAACTCTTACTGGTATATGTGGTTCAGCAAAGTCTTTGGTGAAGAACTTGGGATTGTTGTTGATAAAGTATTTAGCTGCAGATCTGCCCGACTCCTGAGAGAGAGAGTACAGCTTCTGCAGAGAGAAGTATGTGACACAGTATATCGACGTTTATTACTGACACTACAGCAAATATTATTCTGCTTTGATTATTGATACAGCAGAGATCTGGACTGTTCATCATGACAACAGCTTGATACGACTGGCATATTACAAATAAGTACGTAAATACATGGGGGTGTTAAAAATAATGTCATTAGTTTAAATTCATCCACAACAACAAATATTATGCAAAATGTAATTTTCTGCTTGTAAAAAGTAAATAAACAAGAAATACATCAGTAAAAGGAAAGACAAGAGCGTTTTAGCTTAGTCTTGATGGAAGAGCACATGTGCAACTATTACCACAAACAACATAAATGAATGAAGCCATAACATTATCAATTACACCTGCTCTTTTCCTGCTATATCTAAAAATCTGCTGTGAAAAGTTCCATAATTGTGTTTAGAGTGTTTACAGGGTTTAAAACACATCAAACCCCAGAGGTCCCTACAGGAGGTCCCTACAGAGGAAAAATAGAAAACCAAAGTAAGGCAGTAACGTAGTAAGGTAATGTTGGCGTAAAGTTCAGCATGCTTGAGACGTACAAACTCCACAGAGGTCCTGGGAGAGAGGTAAGGGTCATCCTGGAACTGGTAGGGATATGCTGTTGTATCCTGGAGGGAGAAAGGAAAAAGCATAAACACACACAGACAGATAATCCCGTAAACATCCACTCTGAAAGATCCACATCCATGTTAGCATGAGAAAGATGTGAAGAAGCTCTCACCCTGCTGACAGTTGCAGCCAGAGCCTCCAGCACTGCCTCCTTGCTCCTGTTCAATAAGAAGAAGCATGAATTCATGGTCGTGCTCATGTAAACTTACACACGGTGGCCTTGATAGAAAACTAGATGGTCTATTTACGTAAAGTTTCTCTGACTATAAGGTACAATATTGATCGAAGTGTGTGAACCTTCTATGCTTCATCTGACAGTTGATATGGACACATACCATGTTTTCTTCCTGGGGACGACAATTGTCTCTGTAGATTCTGCAAAAACATTGACACAACAGTGGAATTTTAATGTCACTGATAAATTAGTCACAATCAATTAGTAATGACATATTCCCTCTGATGTCATCGATGCCCTCTGTTGGTAGAAGGTGACGTTTCCAATGAATGCTCAAGAAAAATCAAATTATTTGAAGGATCATGTTTTTTATTGTCGACATATCCCATGAGAAAATGACAACCAACAATGTCTGGGCTCATCATTCGATACTTTCCTACTTTTCAACCCTGTCTCATTCCCAAGACCACTGGTTCCTGCTGAAGATTTAAATCTTTTAAGACAGGTAATTTACATATTATTCAATTTGTACTTATTGCCAATTCATTTCCTAAAACAGCTGGACACTGTAGTTTTAAGAAAAACACATCTCAAACTAGAGTAAATAGAGCATCTGGGGACTATTTAAAGCAGCAGATTAATGCACACATCTACAGGATGGTGTTTGATGGTGATGATGGGGTAATGAAGTCAACAGTGTAGTTCACTGAGGTGTTTTTGCACACTAACATCAGAGGATGTAACTATATCCTTTACGTATTTGACTACACTGGCAAGAGTCGGAACAGTAGGACAACAATTGTAGACTGACGATATAAAAATATAGCCAAAACCATACGTTGAGTGTATCTGTAAATATAACCAGTAAACCTGAAGCAAGCTTCCAAATGATTTGGCTTTCAGGACTAAATGTATTTATCAAAAGAGCCTCTCAAACAAGGATGCCTACATTTGGCCTCTGCACTGATACTGTCTGTCCCGACAAGAGTGTTTCTATCATGACCATGAATCTTAATCCAAGTTACCTGTATCAGCTTCTGCAGCTTGTTGTCGCAAAGCCGAAGTCCAACCAAAACTCCTGGAGAAAGAGAAACTTTGATTAACTAAGGAGAAGTAAAATTACATTTGTCTGATTTACAAAGGACGACTTCAATCTGTTGGTAGATTACATCAACTTAATGTTTCTTTCGTTACACGTGCAGTATCTAATGAAACCTGTTGAAGAAGGACGTGGCCAAGACAATGTCATGGAAAAATATTATAGCTGCAAACAACATTCGATGGTGTATGAGGTCAATATCAGTAGACAAGCAGGAAGGTACAGAGAGGATGACTGACGGACAGCATTTGTCCTTTTGTAACAGCACCATGTTCCAGTAACTAGTAAACCACATTAAATCTTTGAAGTAAAATACCGTTTAAATGCTTATAAGCAGCTTACAACTGCTCTGCTCAAATATCAAACACTTGGCCAACATTTGCTGCAGTCACGTAATTTAGCTTCTTGAAGACATGACCTCCTGTCAAATGATGCTAGTTGCAGCTGTCAGACTCAGTTACCAACCAAAACTAGATGACATAAAAGCCGATTTAATATTATTCTGCTTAAAAACACCGCTGTACAACTTTTGTTACCTGTGACCCCATAATGACTCCAAGTTATTTAGCAAAAATCGGCTGTTTCTCTGGATATAATGCCCTACGTGCCGTCCGGGCACCGCCATGTTGTTTAACACTGAAGGATTCTGGGAGGGAGAAACCATGTTGGGGACCGAAAGGGGGGAGAGAAAAATAATAACAGTTTGCATTTTGAGGAAAAACTGCACGGTATCCAAACTTAACATCGACAGAGTTTCGATTTTGATGATGAATACGTTATTTACGTAAATAAAATATCCTCTGAGTTTACAAAAAGCTTACTTATCTGTATTTGCGTCTCCCCTCTGATCTGAAGTTAGTGTGACCGTCCCACGTGTGATCCAGCAGCAACTTTGCTACGCATGTGGTTGAACCGTGCGCCATGACTTTACAGCAAGAAACAGCATAAAGTGTGAACAAGTCTCCAAAATGTTGTTTGGAAAAGACGTGCCATGGCGGCGTCTTGAGGGCATGTCGTTTGGCATGTACTCTGCCGAAGAGATAAGGTGAGCGATATCATGTTAGCTTTTGGCTTCATTGCTAAACATGAGTTCAAAACAACATGCCTGCTAATAGCAGCATGCTATAACGTTTACATTACACTCACATTCAGCTAGCTCGGAGTTACTGTGTCTGTGTTCATAAAAGACGTTTCATATTTTTTGTCTTGAGTCTAAAATCTGATTCTCAATCAGCAACTATGACTGTAAAATAACGTTACCTTGCATATCAAGTGTCTTTCCCGACTTTTTGTCCTTTATTTCCATTTTACTTGGTAGAAATGATCCTCAACTCTCTGTATTATATTTTCGATTAATCAGCTGGAGTGAGATCTGGCTCACTTATGACACTTAGCAGACTAATATTAAATATTGATGACACCAATATAGCTACCATCCACTGCATGTTCAGGGTTGACTCAAGAATCCAGTATAACTGTCAGAGTCGTTGGTGGAAATGATAAAAACTGTAATGATAATGCGCTCTTCTCATCTCCTGTGTAGGAAGTTGAGTGTGAAAACGATCACTAACTCCAGGTTCCTCGATGCTGTTGGGAATGTGGCCCCGAACAGCCTGTACGATCTGGCCCTTGGGCCTGCAGATATCAAAGAGGTACATCTCTGCTGGATCAGATTACATACAAACTGTGTTATGTAAAATACAGTAATGACACATCTGTAACATGCCGTAATCAGTCCTCTGCTGACTTCAGCCTCTGTTTGTAAAGTTTATGATTGTAAGTTTTAAGTTTTTGCAAATATATTTTTCATTTTGTTGTGTGTTATTGTATTTACCAGGCATGTTCCACCTGCTGTCAGGACTTCAACAACTGTCCGGGACACCTGGGACATGTTGAGCTGCCTCTGCCTGTATACAACCCACTGTTTTTTGATGTGAGCCTGTCCACAAATACATCCCACAGCCAATACATACTGTAAATGCAGTACACGCATGTTTACAACTCACTAGAACTAGAACTATTAATCAATTATGAAAGTAGTTGACAATTAATTTAATTGTAGACACTTAAACCGACTAAAAGTTGCAGCTTTACTTGTTGGGTGTGATAGTTGAGTAGATGGACCATCCTAAGGTTCCAATTGGTAAATCAGCATTAACATTTAAACGGTTTTCTAAAACTTGGTCCAGTGAACCTGCCTCTATGTATTTATTTTATTTTTTAAAAGTTTTTCTTCTGTTTTTCTTTCCTCCTCCTGTGGCTGTCCTTCATCAGAAACTCTACCTGTTGATGCGTGGTTCCTGTCTGTCGTGTCACATGTTAACGTGTCCCCGAGCTGCCATCCACCTGCTGCTGAACCAGCTGAAGTTAGTGGACCATGGAGCCATGCAGGAGGTCTACCTGATAGAACAAGTTCTCAACCAGGTGGGTTTATACTGGCTGTGCAAAGTAATTATGGCAGGAGGGCATAGACTACAGCACAGTTTGTACCAAGAGAAAGCAGCCATGATCTGTTACCATACTGATCTATTGATGTGGAGGAGAAAATTGTGATGTAAATATTTTTGTTTTTTATATGTTGAATAGTTTTTTTTATTGTCTTTCATTTAATTGTAGATTGCTCTGCTAACTTATATACCTTTTTATGATGTTTTGTAATCATTGTAGATCAACAGTTTCAGTTCTGCTTTATTGATTTGTGTGAACTTTGTGTGTGTGTGTGTGTGTGTGTGTGTGTGTGTGTGTGTGTGTGTGTGTGTGTGTTAGTACCTAGAAGAGAGTCCCAAAGCCACAGGCGATGAGATCCAGAAGGTGCTTTTGGAGTTTACAGATATGATAGTTGGAGAGAACACTGAAGGTTCAGAAAACATCAAGCCGGTGAGAACACACTAAAACACACATGACACTGAATTACAATCATATGCACAAGTGATATGCAATCATTTCAACAGTACCATGCATCCTGTCTAACACACACTGGTCTAATAATGTGTTTATGTGTGTTTCTTCAGATTAAACACCTTGTTGAAAAGAAAAGCAGTCTGATAAATGACTTCTGGAGGATCCACATGAAAACAAGGAAGTGCCCGTACTGCAGGTAAAAATGATGACGCATTGGACTGAATTCTCATTTAACTGCTTGGAGAGGTATTCAGTGTATATACAGTGCTGTATACCAACTGGTGGTTTTGTGTTGTGTGCGCAGGAGCGGCAGGTTCACAGTGCGTCGGGAACATAACAGTAAGCTGATTGTCACAATGCCATCAGGAGCAAAGACCACTGGCAGCACTGATGGTAAGTGATATTTTATTTTAAGAATTTTGATTATGTTTTGTACATATTCTATTCATTATTGTACTAACAGTGGGCTAAAGAAGACGGAGATTAAAATCATTGTTAACTTCTAAATGAGGAAGTGATTTGTGGGAGAGAGCTTATTTGTGCACTTGGAAGTGTTCTGTAACCTGTAACTCTGCACCAACATGCTGCTTATTGCACACTCTTTTCTTCTTGTAGATGATCTGATGGCTGGTAAGAGAGTCTACCTGACAGCTAGTACTGCTCAAGAACACATCAACAAACTGTGGAAGCAAGAAGGTAAAAATTAACTTGGTGATTCATTTCATATACGGACAAGAGATGTGATGAATCAGATTTAGCTTTGACTTTCCATCTGCAGTCCCCGGGCCTGACAGAAACACTAATACAACTCATGCAATTAAACAGATGCAATTTATTCATACAAATTGTTAAATTCAATCATAGATCCAAACATTAACAAAACATTAAAACAATTTCAGCCAACACTTGAACATATGAATAATGCTTCTTGTTTCCTTATTCAACGTGTTGTGCATTGAAATGTATATTTTTTGTGGATACAAAGTGGCAGAAAAGCAAAAACAGCCAAAATCTGATTCAGTCCTTGCTGTTAGGAGAAAGTGTTTTCAAGATCCGACAAATACCTCCTCTTTCTCTTGCAGCTTTCTTCTTAAAGCGCCTCTTCGCTGGGCTGGATGAGGCGACGGTGTCAGTGGAGGGCGAGGAAGTGTTCAACCCAGACCTCTTCTTCCTGGACCTGCTGGTGGTCCCACCTTGCAGGTACAGAGTGATCACTGAACTGCTGGTACAATGATTGTACAAATATTAGTAGTACATAGTCAATAACCACTACAACAATTTTCTTTGATAACAGAGGCAAAACAAGGGTGTATAAGGTGTAAAGGACACACACTCGGATTAATCTCAGCCTAAATATACCTAGTTTATATACAGTGGGAGATATCCAAAATATTTATCTTGGCATAAGTTGTGTGATTATAGTGCTTTATCACATCTTTCCTTTTTTCCCTGTCAGGTATCGCCCAATCAATCGGCTGGGTGACCAGATGTTTACGAACGGTCAGACAGTCAACATGCAGGCTGTCATGAAGGACTGTGGAATCATAAGGAAACTTCTGGCTCTCATAGCCGGGGAGAAAATTGCTCAGGAGGAAGAGGTAACATGAAATTTGTGTGTGGCAGCTGTTTACATGTCTGTCTCCATACCTCTTTCTTATTTTTTATTCATGTGTAATAAGGTGTAGCTGCATATATGCAGTGAAAACATGGTTATTTTTATGATACAGGACAAGTCAACCTGTCCTCTCTTGTCCCTCTCAGGCTTCTGAACAGGTAGACCAGACGTTTCTGTCACAGATCCCTGGGGTGACATTAACAGATAAATTGTACAACATCTGGATCCGACTACAGACTCACGTTAACATCGTCTTTGACAGTGACATGGACAAAATGATGACCGAGAAATACCCTGGAATCAGACAGGTATCATATACACAGATACTGCACTCTAATAAGTCTTCCTTTTGCCTTTTGTTTGCAGATTAAAAAAAAACAATCCAGTGTCCTAATTGTCACCCCTCCCCTTCCAGATCCTGGAGAAGAAGGATGGACTGTTCCGGAAACATATGATGGGAAAACGAGTGGACTACGCTGCACGATCTGTCATCTGTCCAGACATGTACATCGGGACCAACGAGATAGGAATACCTATGGTATATCTGACTGTGTTTTAGATTTATTTTTTCCTTAAAGACAGAGCACCAAGCTTATTGAAGAAAATGAAAACAAATGTGAATAATATCAATGTCTCCTCCATACTCCTGCAGGTGTTTGCCACCAAGCTGACCTACCCCCAGCCTGTCACTCCATGGAACGTGAAGGAGCTCCGTCAGGCCGTTCTCAATGGGCCAAACGTCCACCCTGGTGCTTCCATGGTGATAAACGAGGATGGCAGGAGAACCATCCTATCACCTACCAGTCTTGCACAGAGAGAAGCTGTTGCCAAGCAACTGCTGACGCCCTGTCCCGGACCACATAAGATGCCCATGAAGATAGTAAGTCAGACTTAGACAGACTAAAAACCTTGTACCCCATGCAGTGTGAATTAACCCTCTATTGTCCTCCTGTCTGTCCGTCCAGGTGAATCGTCACATAAAGAATGGAGATGTTTTGTTATTGAACAGACAGCCAACTCTGCACAGACCCTCAATACAAGCCCACTGTGCTCGCATCTTACCAGGAGAGAAGGTATCATCTGACCTGTTCGGGCTAACTTTAGTCATTGTGATGTATTATAGAATTAAAGTGTCCAACAAGTTGTTCTTTGTCTGAATTGGACGTTATAGGTATTGAGGCTCCACTATGCCAACTGTAAGGCATACAATGCTGACTTTGACGGGGACGAAATGAACGCACACTTCCCGCAGAGTGAACTGGCCAGAGCAGAGGCCTACACGCTAGTCAGCACTGACCAGCAGTACCTCGTCCCCAAGGTGGGTTCTCACACACGCGCACACACACACACACACACACACACACACACACACACACACACACACACACACACAAACACACACACCTTTGGCTGTTCTGAGTTCAGCTGGCTAAATAACGCAGAAAGACTGTTTTGTGCCACATTATCATTACTAGTGGTAGTTAATGGTGGTGGCTAGTTTTTTTTATGCTAATTGACATAATGCCTGTTTAATTGGTCTGAACTACTGATCAAATCGCAAAACAGAGCCATTTATTATTATAATTGAATCACTTTTTAACTCCTGAAAAGTGATCCGCAAGGTTCCCCTTCCACGGTTCAGCACACATGTGAACTGTGGATTGGTTTAACAGTCTGTCCAGTCGAGAGACTGCTGGGAGGCAATTGGCACCAAAGTGAGTGAAAGCACTGGCTTGTTCTGGCTAAATTGACACTCTTTATAGTTTTTTCCCGTTATTGATGTTAAATCTAATGTGGTATACACTGAATGCCCTGTATGCACATGTGTAGAGCACCTTCATGAACAAACCACATAGTGCCTTATTCAAACATATAAAGGGAAAACCTGTAATGCACTAGTCCACAGTCAGAAATATTGCAGCCTTGTCAAATTCAGTGCTTCCTCTTCAGTGGATGCCACTGGCCAAAATGGCTGCCACAGTGAAGGTGTAGTTCATGGGCCCCATGGTGCTCTAACATGGCCAGTGGGGATAAATATGTACTACACACAAACACAAACATTTAGTAGCATTAAGTGAACCAGAGAAGAGTACTCTGCAATGGACACCAATAATGTTGATTAATCCTAGAGAGTGGTTAACACTGAGTCTTGGAGCTTCAATGTCTGAATGTTCACCGACACCTGGTGCAGTCTGTTATTTTGTTTTTTTTGTTTTGTTTTACCTCTATGTCTTACTGTGGAGTTGTGAGGACGAGGTGGCAGCATCATTTGCTTTCCACCACTGTGTTGTTAGAGGGTATTTTAAGGTTAATTGACATAAATTGAGCCAGCCTTCCTTCCAGTAATGCATCTTGCAAACAGGAACAGTATCGTTGGAAGTGGGGCTGCAACCGCCCTGTTTTCTACTCCACTTAGCTTGCACTAAAAGTTCACGTAATGAGGACAAACTGCTATCAAAATAAAGACAGCTCTTCAGTGTATGCCATGGTAATTTGATCTGTTTGCAATAAATAATGTGACAATGTCCAAAATACATTACCTGGAGATTTAAAAAAGGTGAAGTGTATGTAAGGATATGGCACCTTTGGCCAGTAGGTGGGGTTGTTCGCCCACTATACAACTTTACAAAAAAGACTGCATTCACCCAAACAGTGAGGGAGTTAAGCAACTGTCCTCTAATCTCATACATTGCGTGGCTTTTTCAGTCTGACCTTCAACTGCACGTAGTGACCACACGATAAACTATGTATTGTGCGTGGGTCCCCCTGGCTCTCCTACTGCCAGGACACAGCCCTCTATTTCCCGGGCGGTTCTGGATCCTCCTCCAGTTCAACATATCCCTGTTATAATTAATAACAGACCTCCTAAAAGTGTCTATCACTGTCAGTCTGCTCATAAAACTAACAGTGTGACTCAGATCTCCATCAGAAACTCACCCACAGTCAATCCCTTCACTCCAGCTATGTTTATGCTGTGTAACATACGATCTCTGTCCAACAAATCTTTCATTCTTAATGATCTTATTCTATTTCATAACCTGGATTTCTTGTTAATAACTGAGACCTAGCTTAAACCTGGGGACTGCTGCCCACTAATAGAGCTCTGTCCTCCGGATTACATGACCTTCAATCTCCCGAGGCCCACAGGCCGTGGTGGAGGTATTGCTGTTGTTTTTAAGAACAATTTTACTTGCAATCAGATCACATGGGGTACTTTTAACAGCTTTGAATTACTCTCTTTTGAAATTGTCTGTACAATCAAAGTGTGTTGCCTGGTTGTCTATCGTCCACCCAAACCTAATGACGCTTTTTTATGTGAACTCTCTGACTTATTGACTTAAGTGGTGCTCAAATATGATAGAGTTATCATGGCTGGTGATTTTAATGTGCACATTGATAACCTCTCAAACTCTCTCACAACTAACTTTTTAAATATCACCAACTCTTTCAACCTTGTTCAACGTGTGCCTGGCCATACACATGTTCATGGTCACACTCTTGACCTTGTTTTTACTCTCTCGCTGACTCTGATCTCTCTTTCCATGTTTGATTTTGCCTCTGACTCAAATGCATTATTTTTGACACCAAGCTCCAGTCTTCTGCTCAACCTCAGAAGCACACAATACACTCTCGCTTCCTCAATGCCCACTCTGCAGCAGCATTCTCATCCTGTTTTTCTGACTCCTCCTCTACCCCATCTAACTCCTCTAATGTGAATGACCTTGTAACCTGGTTTAATAATCATTGTGCCTCGGCATTAGACACCATAGCTCCCTACAAAACCAGATCACTCTCCATAGACAATTCACGCCCCTGGATCAATGACAACATTCGCTTTCTGAAAAGGGAAGCTAGAAGAGTGGAGCGTAGCTGGAAGAAATCCAAACTCATGGTCCATCTCCTCCATCTAAAAGAATTGTTCTCCACCCTCAACCAAAATATCAAAGAAGCGAGAATTGCCGACTTTGCAGACCTAATTACCCACAACAAACACAATTCTAGGTTCCTGTTCAACACTGTTGACTGGCTTGTAAACCCTGCCCATCCAGCTGTATCTGCCTCCTCCCCATTAAACTGTGAAAATTGGCTGTCTTCCTTTCTAAACAAAATTAACATCATTCGCTCCAATTTAATAATCCCACTGTTTCCACTGACGCACCAGTCCACTGTCCTACTCTTCTGTCTGACTTCTCCCCTATCTCTCTGCACAATCACATTGACATTGTATCTCACATGCATCTGTCCTCCCGCCCCTTCCTTAAAGAGGTCCTCCCCACCCTGGCCCCTGGCCTACTCTCCATTATTAACCTCTCTCTCACTTCCTGCTCCGTCCCTGATGGCTTTAGGATGGCAAGCATCAAACCAATCTTGAAAAAACCCACCCTTGATCCAACCCAACCAAACAACTATAGACCCATCTCAAAACTACCATTCATCTCCAAAATTCTGAAAAAAATTGTTTCACAGCAGCTATTAGAGGTCATCGAAGGACACAATATCTACCACAAAATTCAATCCGGCTTTCGTCATTTTCATAGTACAGAAACAGCTCTGCTTAGAGTGACAAACGATATCCTCATGCGGGCTGACAAGGGCGAACATTCCATTCTGGTTCTGCTTGATCTAACTGCCGCTTTCGACACCATTGATCACTCAATCATGGTCGATCGCCTAAATAAGTGGGTTGGTATCTCGGGCTCCACTCTTAACTGGTTCTCTTCCTACCTATCAAACAGAACATGTCAGGTCGTCATAGACAACTTCATGTCCTCAACTGCACCTATAATATGTGGAGTTCCGCAAGGTTCGATCCTTGGCCCCATCCTTTTCTCACTGTATATGCTACCTCTGGGCAATTTAATCAGTCAGTTCAATTGCATATTCCATCACTGTTATGCTGATGACCTGCAGCTATATTTCTCTTTTAAACACAATGACATGGCCAATATCAGTACCCTCCATGACAGCCTGACTGCTATCAAGGATTGGATGTCTCTCAACTTCCTTCAATTAAATCCAGACAAAACCGAAGTTCTCTTCTTTGGTCCTAATAATCTCGTCCATGCACTGAAGCCGTCGATCGGCCCTCTAGCCGCCAATCTCAAACCCTCCTCCAGAAACCTTGGTGTAATCTTTGACCACAATTTACACTTTGACTCACACATAAATAAACTTGTACAATCCTGCTTTTTCCAACTCCGGAACATCTCAAAAATCAAAGCGAGGCTAACACCCAGCCATCTTGAACTTCTAATCCACACCCTGATTTTCACTCGCCTTGACTACTGTAATGCTCTTTTCACCTGTCTCAACCGTGCAGCCCTGTCTCGCCTGCAGCTTATACAAAAGGCAGCAGCCAGACTATTAACCAATACCAATCGCAGATCCCACATCACACCTCTTCTTGCATCCCTTCACTGGCTCCCAGTAAAATACAGAATAGACTTCAAGACATTACTTCTCACATACAAGGCCCTTCATGGTCTTACCCCTCCCTACATTGCTGAACTCCTACACCCTTACTCCACCTCTAGAACACTCAGATCTTCCGACCTAGGCCTCCTATTCATACCCCGGTCCCTCCTCAAATCTAAGGGTGACTGTGCCTTTGCCGTCAGGGCCCCATCCCTCTGGAACAGTCTACCCTCTTCTGTCAGATCAGCTGAATCACTAAATGTCTTCAAAGAACTTATTAAAACCCACCTCTATCGTCTTGCATTTCCTACAACTGAACTGTAATTTTTCTTTGCACATATTTGTACATGTATGTTTGTTTTACTTTATCTTGTTGTTTACTTTTATGTTCGTTTTTAATTATGTTTTTACTTATGTTTTATGTTTACTGTACCCTGTACAGCACTTTGCAAACTTTGATTTGAAAAAAGTATAAAAACTTTTATATTATATAAATAATATATAAGTATATTATATAAAGTATATTATATAAATAAAAACTTACGTACAACTGAGTGTTGAATATTTTATATTTTAGGTTTTTATTTAAATACTGGACATCTTGAAGGCTGTTTTTTATGAATAAATGTTTTAGATAATTAATAAAAAGCAAACTTACATGTGAAGTTACATTTGTCTCTCTGTCTTCAGGACGGTAAACCTTTAGCAGGTCTCATCCAGGACCACATGGTCTCGGGTACGAGGATGACGATAAGAAGCTGTTTCTTCACCAGAGTCCAGTACATTGAGTTGGTGTACAGAGGACTCACTGACAAACCAGGCAGAGTTAAACTGCTGCCGCCAGCCATCCTCAAACCACAGCAGCTGTGGACCGGAAAGCAGGTAATTTGAACCTCTAACTCTCTATTTCAGTAGAAACTCTTCAGCTTTTGTCTTGTCCTACGTACCAGAAAAACACAACTGTGTCCTAAGTAATTTAATGCCGCTGCAAGCTTAGTTGTGTCATGAATGTTTGGTTTCCTGTAGGTGGTGTCTACGCTCCTGCTGAATGTAATCCCACAGAAAGCTGTGCCTCTTAATCTGGAAGGCAAATCAAAAATCCCCAGTAAAGCATGGATCCAAGTCCCACCAAGAGCCGCTCCAGGCTACAAACCTGACAGCATGTGTGACTCACAGGTACGCGCACACACACACACACACACACACACACACACACACACACACACACACACACACACACACACACACACACACAAGCCCCATTCACACAGGAGAAGACACATACAAGCCGCAGCCGCGTTTTGCCAATTCTCCGCCGATGGTGATTCACACAGAGTGAAGCATCTCCGCCTTAAAGACGAACTGCCATGAATTCACACAGAAAGCCGGTGCTGCGGCTCCTAAAGAGGCGTGACGGTGGCATCATGATGATAACGTTCAAGGTGTTTCTTGGTGTCCCCCCGTCAATCTGACTCTCACTCGTGGGGACGGAGGCTGTTTTCTGGGGGAAAGTTCACTGACGTCTCAGTCCGGAGGGCTGACAATCGCGGTGATTTATTTTCATTACAAACACTAGGTGAGTTAATGTTTTTTGCTGTAGACAGACACTGTTTTTCGGCAGAAATGTGACGAGGAGTCGGTAGGACGGATGGGAGGACAGACAGGAGGATGGACGCTTCTCCGCATATATGTTTGGTATTTTTTTCCTCATATAAGTTGCCAAAGACAGATACAGTTACTAAGTTGCTTTTGTTTGGTCATGTAACGTTGCTTTGTGGGACATTTCTCTGTATTAAGTTGAGTGAAGGACCTGTGCAGTTAACCGATGGTCCGATCAACACGCCCCCGCTCCGCGCCGCCGGCTTATCCGTTCACACTGGTTCGGTTCTCCAATAATACAGCCCTGATACTACTGCAGTGAAATTTCACCCCTCGCCGCCTCCAAGAGATTCACACTGAGACGGAGGCGGGGAATTGGCGTACTAAAGCCGCACTCAAACGCCAGTATGAATGGGGCTTTACACACACACACACACACACACACACACACACACACGCACACACACACCATATTGATGAATTTAAAAATGGTACCTGATACATTTATGTATTTTAATGTATTTGATTCCCAGGTGGTGATCCGTGAGGGAGAGCTGTTGGTGGGGGTTCTGGACAAAGCTCACTACGGCTCCTCAGCCTATGGTCTGGTCCACTGCTGCTATGAGCTGTACGGAGGGCAGACCAGTGGCAAACTGCTCAGCTGTCTGGCTCGACTCTTCACTGCTTACCTGCAGCTGTACAGAGGCTTTACTCTGGGTGAGACAGATACAGATGACAGTAAACAGTAAACCAAACACACACAGCGGTGCCATTTGTTACCTTTCTGACTAATTACATTGTCACTGGTTTATGTTTGTCAGTTTTTGTTTATAAAAGAAGCTAGAAGAAGGGGTATTGTGTGAACTTAACTTGTGTTTGTGTCCAGGTGTGGAAGACATCCTGGTGAAACCGGGCGCCAACAGGCAGAGGAAGAAAATCATTCAAGAATCACTGAAGATTGGCACCAAAGTAAGTTGAAACACCAGCTTGTTCTGGGGAAATGAACTCTGCTTATAAAATCTAACACACCAGTCCACAGTCAGCAATTAAAAATACTGCAGTCTTGTCAAATTCAGTGCTTCCCCCTCAGTGGATGCCACTGGCCAAAATGGCTGCGACAGTGAAGATGTAGTTCATGGGCCCCATGGTGCTCTAAAATGGCCACTGGGGATAAATATGTACTACACACAAACACAGTGAGCTATTTGTACTATTCTTCAGTCAACAACTGCATGTTCATTGACACCTGGTGCAGTCTGTTTTTATATCTCTACATCTTAGTGTTTTAAGTGGATTTGGCAGCATCCATGGCTGTTTGTCTTTATTCAAACAGCCATATGGGTGGTGCCAGAGTCAGAATTTTCTCATTCTTACATTGTGGCTTTAATTATGACCTGAAACCTTAGGGCCTCTGGCTGTTAAACTGCTAAATGTTCCACTGTTTTCTGTAAAATTGTGGCAGGACAGCTAAACAATGAGCTGAAACTCACTGTAAAGCTCGGACAAGCCAAGAGAAGCTGCAGATTTAAGTGATAACTCTGTAGGTTCATCCCCACGAGCGATCCCCTTTTAAACTGTCACATTGTTTTCACATTGTCATTCATATAAAAATATCAGTCATAGCTACTTTCAGTGAAATACATCTTGGTGAAAATGACTGGTGTTCTTATTTCATATAAAAATCATATTTTTTCCTCTTTTTTTTGTTTGTAAGGCGATTCAGGCCGCCTTCAACCTGCCCTCTAATGTGGATCAAGCTGAGGCTCAGAGTCGCTGGCAGGACGCCCACCTCAACCCAGATCAAAGAGACTTCAGCATGGCCGACCACAAGTTCAAGGAAGTGGCCAACCAAGTGAACAATGACATTAACAAGGTAAATGCCACTACTGTTGGCAGTACCACCACCAAATGATGATTAATGCACTAACTCTGATTACTCCCACTGGCTCGCACAACACCAGCATCGTGAAATGAAAATGGAACAAGATGTTTTTTTTTTCCTCTTTATCAAGTGATGAACTTTTTTTTATATATATAATTGTGTTTGGGTTAGGGTTCATTTTTGACCTTTCATCAGCTTTATTGATAAAACAGCTAAAGATAAGATGAGACGGGATGAGAGAGAAGAGGAGTGGCATGCGACAAAGGGCCCCAGGCCGGGACACGAACCTGGGGCCGCCACATGGGACGCTCGCTCTACCAACTGAGCTAAACGGCGCCTCAATCAAGAACTTTTTAAGGAACTCAGGAAAATTACCTGCGTTTAGCTTAGTCCCTATAGGATAGTTCCAGGTGTAAAGATGTTTCGACTCTGGGGGTATTACCAATCAAACATTCACGTCTCCTATTTGTTCATGCATTGCATCAATTCAAACAAAACAACACCACATGTCTGTGTTGTTTCCTCATGTGTACAGACATGTGCACAGACATTTCGAGGGGCAGGGCAAAAAAAAAAAAACGGGGCACACACCCACAAATCCAATATTCCAACCTCGATGTTGCGATGTTTATGACGTGTTCAAACATTTAATTTGTGGTAGAAACCACAAATGTCCTTGTTTCACAAATTCATTCAGTGTACAGTCGTTTAGACCAGTTCAGTTGCATTTGAACTATATACAAGAACATTGTTAATGGGATATTTTTGACATTTCTACTGTCTGTGGAAAACAGTACCTGAGTAATACAAGCAAGCGTTACATTCAAGATGGCATTCATCTGATTCGTGACAGATGTGTGCCTGAGCACAACCGTCAAATCATGGCTGGAAACTAACACACCTGACTTTTCCTTTCACTGAAACCTGCTTATGGTAAAAGCCAAAGAATACTTGGAGTAGTGCCAAAATTGCGCAAAGCCACTGATATGCAGGACAAACACAGCCAACTGAGCCACTTCACCAGGCCGTTTCAAGTTCAGGTTAGATGGAAAAAAATCCCAACCAGCAGAACAAGCCTGTCAAATGATGATTGAATATTGCAAGCAGTGGCGGAGTAGCTGTGTTGTTTAAATGTGTCTCTTACCTCTCTCCCCCTCCCTCATTATGTCAAAAATAATAATAATAGCCCAATGTAACTTACACTAGACAAGATGATACTTGTCAAGTCCGAAGGCAAAAAGCTCCCCTTCTTTCTGTGTGCATGCCTGCTGCGCCGTCCTTTCATTTGTCATCGTTCCTCTTTAACCTCTTCTTCACTGATTTCCAGACGTGCTGCAAAGGAGTAATGTTCAAAATAGTGTTTATAGTTACTGTTTGAGTTCGGCAGTTTTGTCACACATAATTTCTAGGGCTGTCAAAGTTAACGCGTTAATAACGCGTTAACACAGCGTCCTCTTAACGCCGTTAATTTTTTTAACGTGCGATTAACGCTCAGTATAAAAAAAATAAATACATTTTAAAAAATGCGCATTGTATGATTTACGGCTGTCCTGTAGTCTTGATACAGAGGGTGGCAGAAGAAGAAGAAAGGGAATCAGAAGAAGAAGAAGCAGGGTTGGCGGTTCGTTAAAAACACGGCAGACTGAAAAGCAGCACTCGCTGCAAACTCCTCATCTCTGCTGTCACTCACGGTGGCGGACATTTGTTTCGCCATCGCCCTGATCATTTTGCGGGACACTCTCTCGTGGCGTGCCCGTTTGCTGATAACTCATCCCCGCATGTTTATCTCAGGCTCCTCGCTAGCCTTCGTCCTCCCTCCAGCAGGCAGCCTGGCCCTGCTGCTGTCCTCCTCGGACAGACGCTAAAGCTCCGTTTCTCTCACTCTCTTGGGGTCAACAGAGAAACGTCTAGCGGCAGCTTCTCCCGAGTTTTCCTCTGAATATATCACGACAGAAGGTTTGAATTTCAAGTCGTACTTTTTATTGCTTTGCTGCACCGGAGCCATGGCGATCATCAGTGTGATACTGACTGACAGAAAGTAGCACACTGCGTGAAAAAGGCGAAGAAGAAAAACGTGCAGTGTCAGTGGACACCACTTGCAAGCCAAACAGACGGCAGATACAGAGAGCCCGACGCCCCCCCTCGCCAAAAGCAGACAACCCTGGATTTATTTTCCTGCATGATTTGAAGTGTTGAATAAACATTTTCAAAATGCAAGCATATTTGACCTTACTTATGTTGTTAAAAGTATTAAGAACATGAAAAAAAAAAATTAAGGTACATTTAGAACAGAAAAAAATGTGCCAAAAAAATTGTGATTAATTTGCGATTAATCGCGAGTTAACTTTGGACAAAATGTGATTAATCACGATTAAAAAAATTAATCGTTTGACAGCCCTAATAATTTCATTTAGCTTTCTGCTGCACTCTATCCAGTAAGTGGACAAAATTTTTCCAAAATGCACAATTTTTATAAGGAGTGTGTCATGTGTTGGTAGGTGTGCATGCCTGTAGGACTCCACACCTCTTTCCCAGACAACAATCTCCAGCTGATGGTCCAATCGGGAGCTAAGGGATCTACTGTAAACACCATGCAGGTACCACCACCAGAAACACACACAAACACACTTGCCTTGAATGTATCCATATGATGATTAATATTATTCAGTAAAATGTCATGAACTTACATGTGTGCCTGTGTGTTTTCCAGATTTCATGTCTACTAGGTCAGATCGAGTTGGAGGGCCGTAGGCCTCCACTGATGCCTTCTGGAAAATCCTTGCCTTGCTTCCAGCCATACGACCCTGCCCCCGGTGCTGGGGGCTTCGTTTCAGGAAGGTTCCTCACAGGCATCAAACCACAGGTACATGAAGAGAAAGTGTTGTGTAGAGGACTGATTTTTGTCCACTGGGATGCCAAATTGCTCACATAAAAACACTCTCTCCTTTTTATGAGTAACCCTGCTGTGACTCTGTGAGTTCAGCTCTACAAACATTTTATTGGTGCTTCATGATACATGATTATTCTTGTAATCCTGTTGTGTTCAGGAGTTTTTCTTCCATTGTATGGCTGGCAGAGAGGGACTGGTTGACACAGCTGTGAAAACATCGAGATCAGGATACCTGCAGAGGTAACGTAAACCGTCTTTAAATTGTGGTCACATGAGTGTGCAAAGGCAATGCATTCACATCTGGTATGATTCAAAGGGGTTCCTATGCAATGTGGAAAAGTAATGAATTTGATTTTAATCGATTCAAGTTCTGGATGAGAAAGAATAGAAAAGTATTTGAGTTTCCAGATTGTTGCTCCTGTCCTGTTTTTTTTTTATGACGTTTGGAGCAGATGGCTAGGACGGATTAAAATGTTTACTGCTGTGTAAGAGAGCATGGGTCAGAACGGCTTGATGTTCTCAGAAGGAGTATGATGCTGTCTCTCAGAGCTTTCTTTATGTATGTCACTGCCTGCAAATAGTTCTGCCCCGAGTGCCTTATAACTGTACATAATCTGGACATCCGCGACCAAATTAAAAAGAAAATGCCTCTTTGTCAACAGAGGTTTAACCTGACTTAGCTTATACTACAGCTAAACTATTGGCTCCGTGAGGACCACTCCTCAGTAAATTAGTATTTAAAAAGACTGCAGCCTTGTCAAATTCAGTGCCTCCTCTTCAGTGGATGCCACTGGCCAAAACGGCTGCAACAGTGAAGGTGTAGTTCATGGGCCCAATGGTGCTCTAACATGGCCACTGGGGATAAATATGTACTACACACAAACATTAAGCGGGATGAGCTGCACTGCTGCGCTGACTAATGCTAAACTCACACTTAACAAGATATAATTCCTGCTGGACATTCATGAGTCACTCGGGAATGTATTTATTAGAAAAGTACACAAACAATCTTTTCTCTGAAATACAGATTTTATATATATATATATATATATATATATATATATATATATATATATATATATATATATATATACATGTATGTGTATATATATCATATATACATGTGTGTGTATATATATATATATATATATATATATATATATATATATATATATCCTTAGCTACGATATATATATATATATATATCCTTAGCTACGATCTTTTGCGATTATTTGTCATCTTAATCACGTATGAAGTCATAATGTTACATGCATTTCAATGGTTTAATTTTAAAGCTTTGATTTACATAATATTGTGAAAATTTGTATAATGTCAAATATGGTCTATTAGCCCTACTCTCACCAACGATACAAGTCTAAGAACCCTGGATTCATGTTTCCAGTCTCTTTCAGTAGCTATGAGAAACAGAAAAGCACGTCTGCACAGGCCCACCTTTCTATCATATCCTGTAATCAAGGGTATGGAAATGGCAGTGATCCATCAGCTTCCTGGTGCAAGCAAAGGAGACTGTTATTTGAGCTACCATATCGTTATTCATATCACCGGTACTGACACGCTCATGCTATTCAACAGTCAGCTGATTTTCAGCAGAACTGTTGAATTGCTCTGGGTATCTGTCAAACTTAGATCACAGATATCTTTTTTCTTACTCAACCATAAACCCACTCAAAGATGTATTATGCGTTGTTGCTTACACGGGTAATTTAGAGGATATTTATTTCATGATTTGGAAGGGAAATGCTGCTCCCTCATGGCTTTTGCCAAGGGGCCACTGTATTCATTATTTTGTAGTGTGAAATATATCTGAACCAGTGGAGCATAATTATAAAATGGCCATGATGTGAACTCACGCCAAACCACTCCAGGCTGAAGGAACCCATCTTAGACTGCATTATCCCCTCCTTATATCTATATTGCAGATGTGTCATAAAGCATCTGGAGGGTTTGGTCGTGCAGTACGATCTGACGGTGAGGGACAGCGATGGATCTGTGGTCCAGTTCCTGTACGGTGAAGATGGCCTGGATATCCCCAAGACTCCGTTCCTCCAGCCGAGACAGTTCCCCTTCATAGAGGACAACTATGAGGTAAAGGAGAACAAAACACAAAGACGGTGTGTCCTAAATCATCACATGCACGTAAAGAATGCTGTTGGAAGTTTAGACAACAAGAAAATGGTCTTAATGCACTTTGCATACATAAACACACATTTTTATCTCAATGTCTTTCTGATTGTTCAATCTGTTTTTTGCTTTAGTGATAATAATAATGCATTTTATTTAAGAAGCGCCTTTCAAAACACCCAAGGACACTTTACAGGGGGACATCAAAATAAAACAATGGATAAAAAACATCAATTTAAAACATTTAATAGAGCAACATACAGACATCCAAATACAGAAAAAAACATACAATAAACAACATTCAAAACATCAATGAACATACAATGTACAACATTTAAAAACAGCAATAGAGGTAGGGAGGTGTTACATTAAGGGTGAAGTGAATAGGCAGTTTTAAACAGGTGAGTTTTGAGTCTGGTTTTGAAAACAGGGAGAGAGTTGGTATTACAGATGTCGGGTGATAAGGAGTTCCAGAGCTGGGGAGCAGAGCGGCTGAAAGCTCTGCTCCCCATGGTGCGGAGGTGTACAGGGGGGATAGTGAGGCGGAGGAAAGAGGAGGATCTGAGGGAGCGTGCTGGAGTGGAAATGCGAACGAGATAGGACAGGTAAGGAGGGACGAGGTTGTGAATAGCTTTGAAGGTGTACAGAAGGATTTTAAATTGAATTCTTTGTTTGATCGGGAGCCAGTGAAGCTGCTGTAGGATGGGGGTGATGTGTTGGGAAGAAGGGGTTTTGGTGATGATTCGTGCAGCAGAGTTTTGAACCAGTTGAAGCTTAAGGAGGGACATGTGAGGGAGGCCAAGAAGAAGAGAGTTGCAGTAGTCTAAGCGGGAGGTGATGAGACTGTGGACAAGGATGGAGGCAGTGCTGGGGGGGAGGGAGGGATGGAGTCGGTTGATATTTCGTAGGTGGTAGTAGGCAGAACGAGTGGTGTTATTTATGTGAGATTCAGTAAATTAGTATTTAAAAAGACTGCAGCCTTGTCAAATTCAGTGCCTCCTCTTCAGTGGATGCCACTGGCCAAAACGGCTGCAACAGTGAAGGTGTAGTTCATGGGCCCCATGGTGCTCTAACATGGCCAGTGGGGATAAATATGTACTACACACAAACATTAAGTGGGATGAGCTGCACTACTGCGCTGACTAATACTAATCTGACATTCCATAATGTAAATGTTAACCTTATAGTTCATCTCTTAAGTAATTTTTTTAGATTTTTTAGATTTTAGAAGATATGCATGTTATCTACCTTTCCTATACTTTAATAAGAATCTTGATACTACTCTCAAAGTAGTGCGTCAATTACAGAGGACCGAGTACGGCGGCTGTTAGCTTAGCATAGCATAAAGACTGGAGGCAGCAGGAAGCGATTAGCCTTACTCTCACCAACGCTAATTAAAATACCCCAAAGACCACATCAAAAGCTCACTGATTTAAATCTCGAAATGTATGTTTTCACATTTAGTTTGTGTAAGGATTAAACAAACCGGGCAATTAGTCTACATTAGAGGTGTGAGCAGGTGTATTTTAGAACATTGGACAAAACCGAGCTAGCTGTTCTCCGCTGCTTCAAGTCTTTATGTTGCGCTAGGCTAATAGCATCCTGGCTTTAGCACAGTGCTAATCACAAAGACAAGAGAGTGATACAGATTTTTTCATCTGAATATCAATAAGTGAATTTCTAAAATCATCCAAAATGTTCCGTTCAGTACATTTTCAATGACTGATTTGGCTTATCTGAATTTGCCCTTCTGTTGTGGCACATTTTAGTATGGTATGATTACTAAAATATTGTACTGTAATATATTACAATTTTCCATTTTTAATTCAGAGCTGGGTGTAGAAGATAAATAAATCCATTTAGATTCTCAGTGTGAGGTTCTGTTTGCTTATAGCGGTGCACACACAAACTTCCTTCCTGGCAATGCTGTTTGTTTTTGATAACAGTATAGTGACAGTAGTTCACACAGTCTTTTCAATCAGCACAAAGCAACTCTGTCTGAAGACTGTCAAGTCTTCACTGTTTAAATAAGAGATGATTACAACACACATTCTAACACTTTTGGTAGAAAATGAACCTGAACAGAAAAAAAAACAACCGTGTGTGTCCGCAATCCTGTTAGGTTATCAGGAGGTCCCAGGGTCTGGACGAGGTTTTGGCACGTTTGGATTCTCAGACTGCCAATCAACACTTTGCAGCTATCCAGCGCTGGAAAACAAAGAGAGAGGTGGCATGTCCACGGAGAGGTATATAGCAAAGTTTGACTTGCAGTAAGGCACAAGCACATCTGTCTGATTCATAGTCAGATTTTTAGATGCATGTTTAAGTTGACTAAATATGACTTTAAACTTACAGTTTTACACATAAAGTCCCAAGGAGTTCTACTGCGTTCTATTTTAGTATTGTGGCTTCAGAGGAAGCTGCTGTAATCTAAGAAATTGCCATCAGTGATGTCACTCGGTGGATATGTCAGGTTCTGCTGTATTGATTTTAATCATTTGTTGTTAAACTGTTCATGATGGGTCCAGTAGTGTTATAAGAGTGCAATGCTATACATGTGGCCTGCTTTCCAAAACCCACTGCCACATTACCCACAATGCAACTTAACCACTGTGAGAGACCACTGGTAGGAATTTATCAGATTACACACAGATTGATCTGGAGCCACAACAGGCTTTCTACTACTTTTTTAACATATGCAGTAGTACTCCTCAAGACCTGTAAACACACTTCAATGTGGACATATCTATAAGAATAGATATTTTGCAGTAAGAGATCGATAATTTCATCCAGAATCCCAGAAATTGACAGTAAAGTGTTGTATATGCTACATTTGTTCAACGCTTGTGTGAAAATGAGTCATGTAATGTTTGTGTCTTAATCCGTGTCAGGAGCGTTCTTGCTGTTTTCCCAAAAGAAGTTGGCCAAACTGAACCAGACTGAACAAAGTACAGAGCCAAATGTTTGTGGCAGAAATGCAGCCATACAGCAGGTATATACAGACAATAACCAACACATTTAAATGTAAAAAAGATTAGTCAGGTTTGCTGGCACACTCTGTTCCTCAAGTCTAACCCAGTTGGACTGAACTTTAAACTCTCCCCCCTCTGCAGGTCATGCAGCAGTGGCACTCTCTGGATGAGTCCAGCAGATCTAAATACAGCAAGAAGTCCTCGCGCTGCCCCGAGCCCTCTCTGAGCTTGTTCAGGCCGGATGTGTGCTTCGGATCGGTGTCTGAAAACTTTAACAGCATCACAGATAAATACCTGCAAAACAGAGGCAGTCTGAGAGAGGACAGCCTGGACGCCAACAGGTACTGAATGTCAGAATTCTCCACATCATATCTAGAGCATACAATAAATGACAATTCATAAGACGAAAATTGTCCTCAGGACAATACCTCAGGTCAAGGTGTCAAAGGATGTTAATCCACACAGCTTTTATAACCAAAAAGGAAATACAGCGAACTCCAGTGCCTCCAGACTTTTATTGTATTATAAGTTATAGACCAGGCTTCAGGCTTTTATTTAGTTTCACTGCAACTTGCAAACATCGGCTTTCACTTTTAATCGACAGCGAAAGCACAAGATTAACAAACACAACATTTGAATTTTAAATTTCACCAACTTAGAGTGCTACAACAGCTTCAAAATCATGTTGATGATACAGTGTCTTGTAACAGGGTGAATGGTGTCTCTGTCTCAGCCACTCTGCCCCCCCCCCCCCGGTCACTTGTTTCTGTACTGTGTAACTTCAGTGAGAGGGGAGGATGACAGCCTAACATACATGTTTACTTCAACACACAAGTTTTCAACACATAACACTGTCACGACGTAATGAGTTGTGTTTGTAATTAGCACTTACATTGCATCTGAGAAATTATGGAAATGAAAACCCATTGGAATAATAATTGTTAATTAAGAAATGAACCTAAACACCTAAAAACAAAACGTTTTTTCTTCAGTTTTGTCTTTTTGTGATTTAAAATAAGCCCCATGTCTCTCTGTTGTCAGCCTTCGCCGGCTGTTGCACTATAAGTGGCAGCGGTCACTATGTGATCCTGGTGAAGCTGTAGGTCTGCTGGCAGCTCAGTCCATAGGCGAGCCCTCCACACAGATGACCCTCAACACCTTCCACTTTGCTGGCAGAGGAGAGATGAACGTCACTTTGGGAATCCCTCGGTAATGTCGCCTCTACACCTAACTCATTATTTACATTAGCTGTACATATGATCACATTATCACGACATATACAGCCTTAGAAAGTTTTATAAATGTCGACATTGAAGTGTTTCTTTTAAACGTAGTTCAGCCTTTGTGTCCTTTTACAAAACTCATGTATTTTACAAAGCTACTGTCGGGATTGACAAACATGGACCAAGTTTTTAGCCTTGCAGCAGTTACTGTCTGCCTTTTTTGCAAGTGTAAGCTCAACATGTGAAAAAGAACTTTGACACAGTGTTACAGTGTGCCAAAGATTCTGGTAAATGTTTATCTCACTGAACTGGGATACAAAAACAAAAAATGTTATGCACCCTTTTGTGCCACGCTGCTGTCTTGAAATTTCTCCTTGCTTACATTTTGACTTCCTCTCTGCGGAGCACGAAGTAGGCATGAACTTCCAATGACTCTGCTGAAATCACGTGGTTTCAAGTTAAAATGTGGGTCATTTTGCTGCGTCTTTTAGTAGTTTTCAACAAGGCCAATATGCAAGTCTATTTTTCTATATAAAATATTAAATCTTTCCATTTTATAGACATTGTATAATGCACAATCAAATCTAAACAACAAGTAAAGGAATTAATTAAAGTAAAAGTAAGTAGTTAAATAAAAATGAACGTGTTCCCATGTGAAGATTTCTGTCTGCCTCAACCGCAGCAAAGTGATGGTGTAAAGAAAGCATGCGGGTGGAAATGGTGTGCAGCATCCTTACCACAGCACTAAGCACTTTGGCAGATGAGTGGTTACAGCAGATGACTCATAACCGCTATTGGATTGATCTTTAAGAAGGCCTGATATGGAGCCAGAGTGTGCAGTACCCTTTCTCACTTTGTATTCTGCTGTCAGTGGTCAGCAGCCTCTTCACTGTCATAATCTCAATACAGAGTAAAACGTCCCAAAAAAAGTTGGATCCAATAGCAGCAGCAGAAAAGTATCCCACAAACTGAAACCAAAACAAAAGGACAAAGTTTATGCTGCTCATAGCACTAACGGGCATAGGCTTGTCAAACATTTTATGTAGAAAATGCATGTGTTAAAGTATAACGTCTACAAGTTGATTTCCCCATTTCAGCCAGTTACACATAACTTAACTTTAATGCTTGTAAGTTCTTCAAATGACAATATACAGGGTCCATTACATGTATGACCTGTTAAGATAACAGAACAAACAAAGCTGTTGGGCAGAAGTACAGTCCAGACGTTTGTGCCTCGCCATGGATTGTTCAATCCAGAGAATTAAAGAAACTCTCTTCAACAGCCAAATGAGATGTGGAAAAGCGAAAGTTTTTGTATGAGCGCATGCAGGCTCAGTCTGATGTGTGACGGTTTAACTTTTTTCTCTGTAAATCTCATTCATGACTGACTAGAGTTATTTTTAAAAAATACCTGTCCTAAAAACACCTTTCGTACATCAGAATGTCCTACTTTTGTCTGCTTACTCTTCCCCGAGTCATACTCCCATGCCCTCCACTGGACTGTACCACAGTGTCTCACTTTCTGTATCTGCTGTCTGTCTCGCAGACTGAGGGAGATCCTGATGGTGGCCGGCTCCAACATTAAAACTCCCATGATGAGCGTTCCAGTGCTCAACAACAAGAAAGCCTTGAAGAGAGCAAAGATGCTCCGTAAGAAACTCACCAGAGTCTGTCTTGCTGAGGTACCGATCAGTATGTCATGTGTCTTTATGTCTATAAATATCTTCTGGTTTTTTTTCTTCTGTTCTTACCATAATTAAACTAGTTGTTTAATTCAGTATTCTGTGATGTACACCTTTGTAAACCTAATTGTTCATATCTTTCCCATCTTATGTCTTTTCTTTTCACTTTGTGTTTGCACGTCTGTCTTTTTTCCACTGTACTTGTAATATTCTTAACTCGTTAAAAACTAGAACTCACCACAACACTGTGTGTGTGTGTGTGTGTTCGGGTGTGAGCAGGTGCTGCAGAAGGTGGAAGTGGTAGAGACTTTGCGGATCGAAAATCAAAGGATGCGGATGTTCAAAGTCACCTTCAGTTTCCTGCCTCCTGACCGTTACAGTGATGATAAGCTGCTAACACCACACCAGATCCTCCACTTCATGGAAACAAGGTCTGTGTGAATCTCTGTCAGTCTGTGTGTATGTGAGGCCTGTTAGGTTCTCCTCTACAGGAATGTATTAAGAAATATCTGATTTTAACCTTTCAACTTCTCTGTTTTACACTTTGTTTGGTTGTTTGTTCTCCCAGGTTTTTCCGTCTCCTCCTTGAAGCCATTAAGAAGCGCAGTGCCAAGCTGGCCTCCATCGCCGTCGAAACAAGGAAGGCCACCCTCCGGGATAAGGACCATGATGGCGATGCGACAGCTGACACAGCAGGGGTCTGTGTTTTCATTTCAGTAGTTCCTTATGGGATTATTGGGATAAGTGTTGTTGCTCATCTTTAAACTTTTCTTTCCTTGAATACCAAAAAAAAGTGAAATATCTTTGTCATGTCGACGTTCCTCAGTTGGATGACGGGGAGGGAGAAGAGGATCGAGAGATTGTTGATGACCAGGCCAACGAAGGAGACGCTGATGCTTCAGATGCCAAGCGAAAAGACAAACAGGAAGAGGAGGTATGAAAATGGATGAAATACTTTGTATTGCAGTAAATACAGAGAAGTGTGTGTTTCAGCTGAAACCATCTATTATCCTGAAAATGTATCTTTTGTTTCTTTATGGATGGACAGTTTCACCTGATACGCTAGAGGTGACAGCTAAAACAACTGACTAGTTTGGACAAGAAAAATGTAGATTGAGCGTTGAGACTTGAGCAAAGATTCTCATGTTTCAGTTTGTCCTGGATTGTGTATTTCTGCAAATATGAGATCTGCAGATGGGTTCTTTTTTTCTACCTCGACCATTTCCTATTATTTACAGAAGACATAAATAAACAAATTAAAAACATTACAAATATTAAAACACAGCGAAGTTCATATCATCCATGTTTGATTTAAAGTAAAAACCTGGATGCTTCATAGATATTAAAGTCTATGTTGCTGTTATTTGTCTCTGATTTATAGAAATCAGATTACAAGACAAGTTACTTTAGACAGTTGTTTTACTGCAAGAAAGATTCCTTTTTTCAGCATTCAAAACCTTGTATGATCTTGTAAAATGAAAGGGGTCCTATTATGCTTATTTCAGGTTCATACTTTTATTTGGGGGTCCTAGTAGAATAGGTTTACCTACTTTAATTTTCAAAAAGCGAATTATTTTTCTCATATGGTGCATTGCTGCAGCACCCCTTTACACACTGTGTCTGAATGCTCCATTTTAGCTACAGAGTGAGACATCTCACGTATATTCACTCTCTGATGAGAGTTGCACGTTCTCTCTTCTCTTTCTTCTTTTTGCAGATTTTGTACATGCAGAAAAATGCTACATAACACAGTAAAGCATAGACAAAACCCCAAAAAGCAGAATAGAACCTCTTCAGTGTGATTGTGTTGATATCATGACGAGTTTTACTGCATCAAGTTCAACCAAACCAAACCCAAGATGGAGTGCAGTAGGTCCAAAATGCACCTGCCCCACTCTGAAGAGGCCCACCTTCTCTCCCATAAATGAGCCTGTGTTGTTTGAGACTTAACATGCGTCTAGTTTGTCTATGTCTTAACTTACTGTAGTTTATCTCCAGTGTCCCTGTTCGTATTTTCAGGTATCTGCTGTATTTTACATTTTTCATCATGTTCACTTTCAGCTGTTACGGGAGTTGTGTTGCAGTTACAGCTGGTAAAAGTCTTAACATTTCCTGATTTTGCTGCCTCATAAAAAGCTTTTAAATAAATAAATAAATAATGAAGATTTTTTATTGTGAAGAATTTATAGGGAATGAAACGTGTTTGCCAATGAATAAACAGAGCTTTTTAGAGTCTTTTTTTTCTGTAGTGCTACAGGAAGGAAGTGTGCAAGCTAAGCACATCATCAGTTAAAGACATGCCTTCATGCAGGTAGCCCTGCTGTGCTGGTCAAACCGTGTAGAGCCAGAAAAATTCCACAGGAAGTATTTTGTGATGTTTATCTGCCTTAAAATCCTACTAAATGTTAAATATAAATGTAAAAAATTAAATCCTAAATGAATCACATACAAAATGATTGATGCCCATCTCCGCTTTCCTCTGCAGGTGGACTATGAGAGTGAGGAGGAGGACGGAGGTGATGATGGCGAGGACAAAGAAGATCAGGGGGAGGAAGAGGAGGAGGCGTCAGAGAAAGCAGAGGATACTCTGGAGGACACCCAGCCAGAGTCTGCAGGGCTGGGAATGCAGAAGAAGAAGAAAAGAGCTAAGAGAGTGAGAGAAGAAGAAGAAACCTTGAATCAGATGAGAGTGAACACCGTTCTGCAGTCCAACACGGCGATAGAGAGATATTGCTACGATGTCGAGCATGAACTCTGGTGTGAGGTGAGTTTTTATGTGTTACACAAGCATACGACTCCTTCAGCTTCCATGTTCAGATTTTAGGTTGGACTTCTAGAAAAAGGCAGGCTATAATTCATCCTATTATTATTTGCAAGATGAGCTCTGAAGAGTATGAAGCCAACAGTGAGTCATGTAATGTACGTCTAGCCTGAGGGCACTGGAATCATGCAATACAACACAATTGTATTGGTTGCAATGTGCTCTGTATGCATTTGATGTGATGTGTGACGTTGTCCTCTTTACAGACAGTCATCTAATGTGGGGGGCACCATAGCCCCTTTGACACCCTACTTCCACTGCCATAGGTGTAGCCACAGTCCTGCCCAGCTTATTTGTCTGTGCCAAAAGGACTCCACAATTAAAGCTATTCAAAATGCATATAAGTAGTATTCTGATTACAAGTAAAAGCCATTTCATTAAAATATTGTGACTTTGTTCATTTAACCTCGTCACTGAGTTCAAGCCTGTTTTGTATTGCAGTTGTTGCAACGTGCATGCTTTACCTTTTGACTAAACATCAAACCACTAATATCAGGAAGTCACTTGCCCTTTGTAACCACAGTCCCACAACAAAACACATATAATGTAGTGCTGAAACGTGCAACATAATTCATATCTCTGACTTTGTGGCAGAGACGTGAAATACCTCACACTCTCCCTCACTGTCTCTCACACATTCACAAACTAACACAAGAGTTTTCCGCACCTCCTCATCTTTAAATGTGTGCAGTGCTCATAGGACAGTTCATCTTTTTTTTTTAATTTTTTACACAAGTTCAATGAACGTATCTAAGCCATACTGTTGCTGTCCTTACCTATGTTTCCATTTCGAAATAACTCAACAAGCACCTGTGTCAGGCGTTACACAATTTGTTAATGGCCACATAAAAAACCAATCAAAATTAATCTAATTGTATCCTCTTTGTTGGTAGATAAGAATATCCTGGTTTTAAACCAAACAGACTGCAGCTTTAAGATGTCTTCAGCGTTAGACCTCCTCGTTGGTTTATTGTTAAGACCTCGATTCCTTTAACTTCTTCATAGGTTGACCTGGTGTTGCCAGTGAGCAAGGTGCACTTTGACCTGACTTCAGTCCTGTCCACGCTGGCGCAGAACGCTGTCATCATGGAGACCAAAGGCTTGACTCGCTGCCTGCTCAGCGAAACCACAACAAAGACCGGGGAGAAAGAGACCGTTCTCAACACAGAGGGCATCAACATGCACGAAATGTTCAAGCACAGTGATGTACGTGGGCAGTAATGTTTTAGAATGCAACACATTTTGGTTTCAGTTCACAAGTCTCTATTTATTAAGTATGATGTTCTGTACCATTTTATTTAAAAAAATAAATTAAAAAAAAGTGCATTTTCTGAAGCATTATAATGTAGATAGATGATAGATCAATCGTTGAGAAGTGGGTAGAACTTAATCTTGGAATGCACATAAACCATACGACACACTTTAGAAATGACCAAAGATTATGTGGCATAATCTTATCAACATAGCCTGGTGGCTTTTTGTTTGTTTTATTGACTGCAGATAACAGTGTGAATTGATTGTTGCTGCTTTCAAGTATTTAATCTCTATATATATTTTTTAAACATTTATCAACAGAAATTCCAAATTAAATCTATATCAAATATCTGAAAAACATTATAGATGGTTGATGGCATTAAGGAGATTTTTAAAGTTTCAATTTACGATGTGTTTTTTAATATTTTAAATATTGTTTCCGCAAATTGTTATGAAAAGTTGTATGACCGGTTGAACGCTTGAAACCATCCAATAATTCAACACACTGACAAATATTTTTTTCTTCAAGTCACATTTTCCCCACATGAGCACATGATGACACAGATACAGAATGACGGTTTCACCAATCGTTTCCTCTTCTACCTATTTTAATCTCTTGCAAATAATTGCGGTGGAGTCAAATAAAGAGAAGATTGAAAGAGAAGTTGATGGTATATCTTGCATATTTTCCCCTCCAGATCTTGGACATCAACAGACTGTACTCCAACGAGGTCCACGCCATGGCAAAGACCTATGGGATTGAGGTGGCTCTGAAAGTCATAGAGAAGGAGATCAAAGATGTCTTTGCTGTCTATGGTAACACACACACCCACACACACATACAGTAAAACATCAGATACCAGACCACAAAACACTCAGGTTTCATCTGTACTTCTCTGCCTGTCTCTAGGTATCGAGGTGGACCCCAGACATCTGTCCCTGGTAGCAGATTACATGTGTTTTGAAGGTGTGTATAAGCCATTAAACCGACACGCCATCCGGTCCAACTCCTCCCCTCTGCAGCAGATGACGTTTGAGACCAGCTACAAATTCCTCAAACAGGCTACCATGCTGGGTGAGTAACAGATAATAATAATGATAATTCAGAGGGAAGAAAATATGTAAAACACTGAATAGTATTTAAAAACTACAGTTGCTTTAAACCATCTTGTATTCCTTGAAGTTTCATGACAGTGTTTCGCTGAAGTTGTCTGATGTACCCATGAGCGACGGCTGCCCTTGTCTTTGTGTTTTGGTTAAGTCTGTTTTTACCTCTTTTTTTTCAGGGTCACATGACCAGCTGGTGTCACCCTCAGCCTGCCTGGTGGTGGGGAAGGTAGTCAAAGGTGGAACAGGACTGTTTGAACTGAAGCAGCCTCTACAGTAGGAGAGGAAACGCAACAGTCGGTAGACTGGTTGGATGAGGCAAACTGTAAAAAGTTGCCTCAGGCGAACTGATACCATCTCAGAGCTGCAGTGGATTCACTTTCACTTCTATGACATGACGTGTAACTTTTCTGACAAATGGATAAGAATGACTTGTTTTGTCTCTGTCGTACTTTATATGGTTGATGTGACGAATGTTCTATAATATTTGCTGATTGAGGGAGATTGTTCCTGGATTAACTGATTTAAAAGTGATGGCCTCTATTAGAAAAGCATGAAATCACCGAAAAGTCCCTGTATCATACCATAAAAGGATGCATTGTGTGTTTAGCGCACAACAATTATTTTTTGTCTTTTGTATTTAATAATGAAAATAAAGTAAAAATGTATGTTATTGTTGTTGTTTGGTGCAATAAACCTTTTATGCTTGAGTGTTGTATTTTTTCCCTTAATTAATTAAATCCATAAGTCAGCACATTGCTATCAAGATCTCCTCACGTGTCAGGTGGTTGAGGGCGAGGGCTCTTATGACGAAGGAGCGGAAATGATGCCGACCGCCCCGGCCGCTGATAGGCTGGCCACCAACAAGGAGGCTGAAGGAGTAAAGCTCGCATAAAGGGCAGCGGGATGACAAGCTGAATAGTCGTACTGTAGAAAAAAGAGATTTGACATGGATAAACTACAGAATCATTGAAGGGTGAGTCAATCAGTCAATACGTGGTAGAGAAGAAATTGTAGTTTACAGTACTGGGGGGGGGGGGGGGATAAACTGCGGTTAGCCCCGGTTACCGTTCGGTGTTGAGCAGTGAGCCCGCTAACGGTCCCCCCCTCCGCGTGAGTGTAGCGGTTAATGGCTTAACCAGGAGAACGAAGTGCTGAAGTTTAGCTGCATTGTTTTGCTCTTCACTGCCACGCAATGTTAACGCTAACGTAGTAATTGGGCCTGTTCTGCTCAGCTCTAGTTGTGTTGATAACCCTAACAGCCGAGCCCCAACGCAGGATGTTCGTCGTAGGCCGTGTTATTTAAAAATGCGGTGTTCAAATGACGCCTTGCTAAACCACCGGACCTGGCAGAGACACGGCGGGTTGCTCAGCAGGTAGCTCGTTGAAGCAGCGCGTCAGTCATGTTGAGGCATAATGCGTATTATCAACATAATGGGGATGCCAGCTGAGGGCCGGTTATTCGACCATTTTTGTGCCGAAATCACCAAAAATATTCTGCAATAGCAGGTGTCCTATTTGTAACGTAAAGTCATACCTTTGAATATAGACATGGAAGTCGGACGTCATGATTTTTTGCTAACGTTAGTAAAGGCAAGGTTACCGACCCATAGAAATGGGTTAAAATCGTTATTTAAATAAAATAGCTGCAGCCCTGAGGTACCGATACTGTAACGTTACTCGATCTGCTTCATAACTGGCTGCTAGCCCGCTAGCCACACTTGAGAGATGGCTCTTTCCTTCGATAAAGATGAAGTTACTTGATAACGTAAAAATGAAGATGTGAACACATGAACCAGTCGTAAAAGATTATGTGTTTTGATGGCTTAACTATTATACGCATGAGTACTTAGTGGACTTTGAACCCCACCTCATGCAGCTACGACGTTGAAAGACTGCTCTCATGTTAAGATGCCCGCATCTGTCGTGTTAACAATACAACAGTGCTATCACACTCTACTCTCAGCTTCGATACTTTACTTTTGTAGTACAGTACTTTTTATATATTGATATATTTTGAAGCTAGAAAGGTGGCATGAAAAGTAAGAGTTTGTTTAGGCATAAAGGATCGGTCACTGAAGATCTTTATGTTTTGACTAAAATGTATTCCCCCCCCCCAACTATATAGTGCATCTGTACTTTATCTCAGTTGTCTATATGTTTGTTTTTTTCTTGGCTTTTTAAAAATGGCTGTTGTCATTAAATCATCCACAAACTTTTGGCAGGAAAATCTTTTTTTCAAGAAGTTACAGTAAGAATAACATTGATATTTTAACTCAACTAAATATGTGTTCTGTATTGAATCAGTGCATAATTACTTAATAATGTAAAAAAAAAAAAGAGGAAGAAGAGAAAAAAGAAAGTACATGAGGATGGAAGTTCAGAAAGCAGTGATGAGGAAGACTATCAAGATTAAAGTATAGCCCAGACAAGCATGGAAGTTGAGGTCCCAACAACACCACAGGACACAATCAGACAGGAGTCAGTCTGCGCATTTCTCCTGTGAACAGTGTGAGGTGCATCTTTGCCTGAACAAGGACAGGAAGTGTTTTTGTTCCTACAACAAAGTGAAATAAAAAGGCTGTGAAAAGTTTTGCGTAAAAAAAAAAATTGCCTGAAATGTTCTATATTTTCATAATGTTATGGGCATAATTTGTTTTGTATCTAAAATTAACATTGTTGTGAGCAAAAAGTTGCCAAAAACGGCCAATGTATTAAATGCGATACAAAACACATATAAACACAATGATAAAAAACATTTGGGGGAAGATTTTGTTAAAAGGTTTAATAAACATCTCAGTTCCAAAAATTTAAATTTTCTGGCTATTTTTTGATGTGTCAGGCTTTATAAGTTTATTGTTAATGTGCAGCCATTAGCTACAATAAAGTTACATTCCAGTTGAAGTATGATCCCTAAAAATCTTTGTATTGAAAGGTGCCGTATAAATACAACTGTTAACATAACACCAGTTTGCATGTCCCACCATTAGAAATTGCTCCACTGCAACATAACTGCCAGCATTACATCAAACAGCTGGGCTGTGAGATGTCTGAGCTTAACTAAAAAAAAATGTAAGTTATTTGCTGCTGCTGTTCTAGTATCCCATCCTGCATCATTCACTAATGTGGCAAATATATTCTGTCGGTCCAGGACAGGACCCTTGAGAGCCAGAGGGCTCCAGAGGTCTGCAGTGAAACCAGAGGAGCTCCCGGAATCCAATGTGGATGTTATCAAGATGAATCTTCCTAAACGCTGGGTTGCAAACAGGTGATAAATGCAAAACATAACATAGCTCAAAGACTCCTATTGTTACCCTTGGAACAGTGGTGGATAGATAGACATACCTGATGAGACAGGCAGCTGGAGGACTGCAGTATCATTCATGGCCACTGCCAGCTTGTTTATGACTACTTACTCAGTACAGTTTGCATTTCCATTTACATATATCTGCATGTACATGACTTTAGAAGGCAATTTTAACAGCTAAGATACAGACTTACAAGTGAACACAAATGCCATGAGTTTAAATCAAAGCACAGTCAAGTATCACGTGTCTGAAGAGCTGTTTTTAGACAAAAGCTGCTGTTTCTCCTGGAGGCAACAACAATGAAAAGCTCAGTTGTGTGTTCGTTTTGCAGATGAATTATCACACTGTGTAGAACCTGTTTGTCAAACTATTATCAAATAACAGCTGATCTAAATGCATCCACCCGATGCTATGCTAACCGTGCCCACTAAGCAATGGTACCAAAGGAATTATTGCCACAAATTAACAATCAACAGTGTCCTAGTGTATTACATTGATGTTATGCAGGCACAGTTTTTTTCTGTGCTCTTGTCGATTCATTAATATTTCTTCTCTGAACTAAAAAGTGTGGCACAATGTTCAAAATACAACCCATAGTGTAGTTGTAAACAGTGCATGATAAAGGGTGACAGATGATCCTTTCGCTTTCACTTCCCTAAACTTTGTTACACCCTTCTGTTCTTGTTTAACCCCACAATTTTTTTTTCTGTCACTCTGCTGTATGAAAAAAATCTTTAAATGCTTCTGTTACAGTTTAGGAAGCAGTTGGACTGCCATCCTCCAGTTTTTATTAGCAGAACTTGAGTTAGAGAAAGCCTGAAAGACCATATCCCCCATGAGATAGCTATCATACCATTAATGACATTTGCTGACAGATGACATATATATTGTTTTGTGAGCATTGTCCTCTATGCCATGGGAACCTTTACTTATCATTACCATATTTTCCAAGCAACATGTCTTTGTTACTTTAGCTGGAGTGATTGATTGTTAACCTGGAATGATTAGAGCTGAATAGCTTGAAGCTAAGTTGGATAACCATGCTTTTAGTTTGAAAGGACTAATAATTTACAGATGATACAGTGCAATGCAATGTTTTTTATCAAAAGTTGTATCTTTATAAAAACAGAACTTGTGGATTTCTATATTTACAGAACAGTGCTGTGAATTATGTTCATGTACAGTATAGAGATAGATCGATGTGGTTTTTTCAGGGCCGATACCGATTATTAGTAGTCAAGGAGGCTTATAACCGATATTTGGAGCCGATATTCATTTGCAGTAAAATGGAAAATATTGGCGTCAAAATTTTAAATAATACAAGCTCCAACACTTAACTTTGTTTAAATGCCTTTAAGCATATGTTCATTTAACATGTTGCAAATCTGATAAGCTGTTGGTTGAGTGTAATACTTCCATACTGCGCTTGTAGCCTTAAGTCTATCCATCTGCAATAAGGCTTTGAAAAAAAGAGAGAGCGTTAAAAGTGGGGCCACATGCTGACATATGCTCAACTCATCATGCTTAATTTACTACAGCATTTGGGAAGCCTGTAGTTGATTTTATTATGTAAATGTTATATTTTAACAACATGTGATAGCAGGGACCCTGTCATTCAAAACTAGGCTGCTACATTACCAACGATTAATGTAACTATAGCTGAAAAAATAGTACAATAGCAATAAGGAGAGACAATTCATCCTTGAACACCATGAAGTTCATGTAGGCTTTATGATGCAGTTATATTATGTCATAAGTATTGAACAGCAATATCCTGCTCCTCTCTACAAGAAACTGTCAAAGACAGCTTCAGGACACACTTCATCTAACAATATGTCATTTTCTGCTGCTTGGGATCTCTCAATCAACACAGAAAAAGGTAAAAGTAAAGTGACTTGGTAGTTAAACAGCCATTCTTGCCCTACAGTTTTCTCTCAGACAGACGGTGCTTTGCTGTCAGTTTCTGCAGCTTCTCATGTGGCTTACACACACACACACACACACACACACACACACACACACACACACACACACACACACACACACACACACACACTGTATTCTCTAGCCATCACCTCAACGTGCTTGTAAACTGAATTTTACTCTCTCTTTCTCTCACACACACACACACACAAACACTTCTTACTTTCATCACTGACGATTTCCCTATCAATATTATCAGCAACCTTGTTTCAAGAGATTAAAACGTTAAAAACACTAAATAGCGTACAGCATCTTTACTTTGATAATCAGTGTTTATCTTAGGAAAAGACGGCTGCCGCTAACATATTGGGCCTCACAGTTACGTTAGTAGTCGTGAGTTGTAGAGCTTCGCTACAGTCTGCTGAGCGTCTACAGCCAGAGAAGGAGAAAGCGGACCGGTGGGCTAACGTTACGCTAAAAGCTCATAAGTCTTCACCTCAACGTGCTTCCCTGCAATAAAACTGGACCGAATTGAGTTTATTAGGTTTTTACTCTCTCACTCACACACACGGACTTCTACTATCACGGACTATTTCCATATCGACATTATCAGCAACCTTTTTTCGAGAGATTAACAGGCACGTCTGGAGGGACTGCAAGGAAGCAGAGCTGCAGCTTATGTTTATATAACGTTAATGGGCTCACAGTAATGTTACTAGTAGTTGTGAGTTGTAGAGGACTGGGATGTTTATTACAATTTTGGGAGAGTCTGCTGCCTTAACTTACCTTCGAAACCAAGCCCCCAGAAACAGCGCCATTGTGCATGCACAGCTTTCACTGCTGTTTGGCTGTTACCAGCTCTGCATGTAACCAGAGCGTGTAACCAATCAGATGGTGCTGTGGGTGGGACAATGCTAGAGACAGAGTAGTGACAGCAGACAGAGAGGCACGGCTGCATATCCGCATAGCCCGGATATCGGCGCCGATAATCGGCCCTGCCGATAATCGGCCCTGCCGATAATCAGTCTGTCCCTAGTACAGTAGTTGTAGCCACTCACTGGACGCTTTATTGCATTCCTTCTGTGAGTCTGACTGATTCTTAGACCAGGTCAGGTACACATTTTCTCTACTATCAGTGCATCACTCTATGGGTTGTTAGCATTTCTCTGAATGTGACTCATGCATACGCCTCTTCTCACATCTTGTCCCGCCACTTCAGACACACAAAACTTGTTGCTTATGTCAAGGCAACTAAACTCTGAAAACGAGGAACAAGCTATTTTCACTCACAGTATTGTCATGCTTAGAGCATGGTACACAGGACAATAGGGTAGTCACACTAATGCCAGCTGTTTTCTCTCTTCATACCATGGCCTAATTATCATCTCGCATGCCTTTTGTTCTTAAGACAAAAGGCTTATAAGTCAAAGGTCAGGATCTTCTGATTACATCCAGGTGAGCTACAGTGCCTTAGTTTACGCAATCAGACCGGGGTTCATTTGGTCAAAGAATAACTTTTTGCGAAATTTCACATAGATAAACATACGGAAAATTAACATGATGTGCATGATCAAATCTTTTTTTTTTTTTACTTTACAACCCAAAATCATCATCGTCGTCGTCATCGTCATCATCCTCATCATCCATACTGGGATAGAGTAGAGGTTAAGTGTGTGTTCATGTTTGTCAATTTGCACAGCATTTACACTGACCTTGTTGCATTGTTTGCATATCAGACCAGTCAAACCACTGATAACAGACGTAGTGATAAGAAACAGGGCGACGCTCTGCATCACTGTGCAAATGCGTGATGTACTCATGGATGACAGGGTCAAACTCATGGACATCGTGCAGATATTTTATCCCACGCTTGAGTATTTTCTTATAGCTTAATTATTTTTGTGTCATTACTAGCCATATATACAGTGTTTGACTTAAACATCAGGCAGTGACACAGGAATACTATTGCCTGTCAGCCAGTGAACTAAACAGAAATGTACTTTCTTGCGTTCTAATGGAGTAGAAGATACAGAATATTGCACTAACAATGTGACATCAAACTCTCACAGGATGCTTCTTTTCTCCCATCCCCCCTCTGTGTGCGTGTGTTTGTGCGTGAGTGCGTTCAGGCGTGTGTTACTGCTGTGTGTGGTTTTAGGTTTGCTGGGTTTGGTATCAGTCTTTCTACCACGGATTGAAAGAGAGACAAGGAAACCTGTTGCTTGGCATGTCAACCCTGCCCATAGAAAGGTGAGAGTGGGCGTTTTGTGGTGCACGGTTTTCAGGCTTTCAAGTTTACTGTTCTCAGCATTCAGAGCTGAAGCTAAAGTTGACAGTGTACAGACCGCCATGTTGATATAGATGCTTCAAATATAATAGAAGGGAAAAAAACACATGAACAATAGAGAATTCATAATGGAGCTGGAGAAAAGCCAAACAAACTCAGTCAACATCAGAGAGGCTGCATGAGTTCTACTTGAAGCTGAACAGTTAAAAAAAAACAATGAATCATTTCCGCCCAGCAGGATACCTGTTTGGTTGCTCTTACATAAGTGGCTGGTTGTTTGGTACAGATACCTATGGTTTCCATAGGACTCCACCAAGTGATGTTTGGTATTTAGCTGGACTTGGGGCATTTATGGGGTAATAGATTGTTCTTGTTACAACTTGGATTCTATAGTCTTCAAACTCTGCCTCAAGTTTCTTATGCTGTTAATAGCTAGAGATGGTTGCACAATGGTCTGTAGGCAGAAAATAAATTGATATGATCTGAGTGCGCAAATAAAGTGATCCGAGCACTGTAATTAGAATTTAGCGTGATAAGATAAGTTATTAATTATTTGACTGAATGATGATTGTTTACCAATACCTTTCTGGCTTTTAAAGGAACATTTGTAGAGTAGTATGATATGACTAAATGTAGATAATATTTTTGCCATATTTCCTTTGTCAAATTGTTTGATAAACTTCTGTGGCTGTTAGTGTGAAGAAAGAAAGAATGATTTTTTTCTTTTCTTACATAATTAAAATTAACATGAAGTGGCTTGGTCAAATTGGGAATTGAGAATTGCTGACTGGTATTGAAACTTGGATAAGAAGATGCTTTTCAAAGAACGTTCTGTATTTATCTTCCATGTTGCTAGATATAGCACAACATGGTTTCAGATAGTTCATATACTGTATGACAAATAAGCATAGATAACCCAATAACCTTTTTATCTTATGACTTTATGTTGCCACAGTGGAACATAAATATCAATAATAGTTCTAACTGCCTCAACACTGTAGAAAATCCAAAAAGAAATTACTTTGTATCGCCACAGATTGATGTTCAGAGAAAAACACATGGCTTTTTGACTTAACTTCCTCTTCTGTGAAAAGCCACTAAAAAAGTCTTGAGTCTGACAGTTTTTAAAACTGCTCTTTGTAACTGCTAATCTGCCTCTTAGTTGTAATATGATATGCAATAACTGGCCCCCGCCACTTTGTTTTTGTGTTTCCTGACGTGCTGTGAAATAAGCTACCATGTTACCATGGCCTGTTCACCTGTCCTGAGCATTGTTCTGATTTTGGGGCATTAATGTAAATGAAGATAACTCTTTCTTGATAGAAATATGGGTCAGTAAGGTAAAAAATGAAGAAAGGGCATATATACAACTAAATTGAAATTGGAAGAAAACACAGAAATCATACAAGAGCAATTTAAAGACAAAATTACAAGCAAAAGTGGCAATTATCAAAAGATATCAGAACAAAGTGGCTTAGATATTACAAGAGAATTCAGCACAACACTGTCACTACTTTGGAGCTGACATAGAGCTGACATCTTGTTTTCACAACCTCTGCAGCGGGTGCACGAGCACGTCCACGGGGTTTTGGAGAGTCAGTGTCGTCCAGACAGAACCAGGCAGAGCCTGTTAGAACTACTTCCTGCTTCCAGTCAAGAGACCCTGCCCTTCCTGTGGAAAGACATTCCCTTCCCTGATGATCTCTTCCAGTATCCACCGCCGTTTGGGTTCAGAGGTCTTCAGGACAAAGTAGAGGAGCTTCTTAAAAAGGTGAATAATACAACCTTTTACTTTATTAAGTGAAAGTACAACGTTGAATATGTTTATTTTATTTGAAGATGGACCCCAAGAAGAGTAGTTGTTGCCAAGACATCAACTTATGGGGAATTCAGTAAGCAGTAAACAATGTGACAAATCGAAATGCCAAAACACACCAAAAGCTTTGCATGACATAGGAAAAGCCTACCTCGATTGAAAGCTGCCTAGGCACAAGCAGATATTGTCAGGTACACTACAGCTGTTGTTACATTTGTTCAATGTAAAATCAGATCGGCCACAGCAGTAAAACCCTAAACCCAACCTACCTAAAATTAGGCAGACCCCACTCATGCCACCAAACCAGCTCTCACCCATCAGGGCATGGACACATGTGGTGTCTGGCACCAGGACGTTAGCAGCGGATCCTTTTGGGTCCTGTGGGTTGAGGGTTGGGGCCTCTGTGGATTTGGCTTGTTGTGGACCAGAGAACGTTTCTGAGCAGTTTTTTTTTTTTTTTTGGTGTGGTAGGGCATATTTTTTAGGACAATAATGTTAAGTTGGGTGGTACCTATCAAAGTTACATCAACGTGAATGCCAGTACCCGAGGTTTCCCAGTGAAACATCTTAATGAGTTGTTGTATTTTATTCCCTTCATCTGTTAATTTTGTGGCGGGTTGCTGTATTAAACCATGACATGATATTTTGACTGGATTCACATTGCAGAGATAATTCATTTATGACTAATCAAAAGGAAATGTATAATATCTCTGATTATATTCTAACTGATAGCGTGCAATTTACTTTTGATACAGTTAATCTTCACATTTAAAATAAACTTATCTTTAATTTGATTTATACTAGTCAAATTTCTATTAAAAGTGCCTTCAGTTCTTACAGTTAAAGATCTAATCCAGCTCTAATCATATGTTTTGGATAAACTGTAACTGTAACCATCATTAACAGTCATCAGTAGCTGGCTACAGAGGCCTGCTGGTTTCCTTTTTTATATTAGAAACCAGTTCAACCAATGAGCAGGCAGCTGCACCTCTAGATGGAATGAATTGTTTATGATGAGGTGCAGCTGTTACGATGAAGGTTGCTACAATCACCCAGGTATGGTATAGTCATTATGGCATAATGTTTATGAACAGTCTATTATGAATCCCTTCCCCTGGTTACCTGGTCGTTTCTAATATGCCACTCATTATGACGTGACATGAAGCAGAAAGGCTTTTTTGTTTACTGTGCAAACTGAGAACAACGTTGACTAAGCAGGATTTGAAAACTGCATACCTGATTGAAAAGTACCTGCTCTGACCACATCATCTCGTATGTGGCCATGAAGTGTTAAATGTTTCAACTCTCAGTATGTTGCAACCAGTGATGCCAGTAACGCGTTACTTAGTTACTTAGTAACGCGTTACTCTAATCTGACCACTTTTTTCAGTAACGAGTAATCTAAAGTGTTAATATTTTCAAACCAGTAATTAGATTAAAGTTACTTATTCAAGTCACCGTGCAATACTATTATTTTTGTCATTTTCCTCAGTGAAAATATATATTTTTGCTTTCTTCTTTCTTCACGTGTACACAAACACAAACAAGACTGGAGGGAGGACAGAGATACGCGTTTCTAGCTGGAAATACAGTCATTATTTTGAGTTCGTGTCAGCCAAAATAGAGAATATTAAGGTTCGTTGTACACTCTGCTGACGACAAAGGGTTAGAAGAAGTTGGTCGGGCGGTATGTTGTAGAGGAAATGCTGCCCTTAAACACGGTTGACTCGCCCTCATTTTGTGCCATAATAAACAAGATCCCTGCTACTATCAATGCCGTGCTGCCTCACAGAACATATTTTTCTTCCTACCTGGAGAAGGAGTATGCAGAGATGTAGAGAAATCTGATGGCCAATAACACGATAAACCTGGTAGGCTCATTTCTCTTAGAAAGAACAGACAAACCAACATTGGTCGACACAGAGCAGGAATTGAAATATACTTAAAATTTTAAAACTAAAACTTTAAAACTAAGAATCTACAAGAATTTACATGTATTACATGGAGGTACAACCTGAAAATTAAGGAAACACCATCAGCGGCTTAATTCATGGCATCATATATATAGGATGTCTGTATGAGTGGTTTTAAAAGTGTTGATTTGAAACTTCAAACAAAAGCAGAAAATCATTTCTGGTTGCACCTAAAGCTGAAGGACTGCCTGTCTACAATTGGTGGTCCAGTGTCTAAGACTCCCCAAGTACACACTGCTATTTTGACACAAATTGAGCATCACGATAATCAGCTACATGCTCTAAAGTCATTTTGATAGAGAATTAAGTGGCGGTAATTAGCATGGAAAAAGGGCCTGATTCAGATTATTTTCCTAAGTCTCCATCCAAATGTCGTACAAGTGTTAACCTAATTATCATAAATGCTGTGAAAGAACTTGCAAATGAATGTGTTTTTTTTTCCAAAAGACAAGTGAATGGAAACTTCATAATGAAATCGGTTATTTTCAATGTAAATGTTCTTGTGCAAGGAGTTGCAGAAGTTTAAAGAGGAACATGCACCTTTAGCTCATGCAAATGTAGTTTAACTGACAAAAAGGTTTTTAATAATGAAATTCACATCTAGTTCCTACATTGGGCAACCCATCAAAACAAAGATCCTGACTCTACTTTCCTCTGGGGGGAAAACAACACAAAGTATATCTTTATGTTCTTTTATGTGCTATACTTTTTGGAATAAAAACCTCATGATTATATGCGTGAAATGTCCTTTACAGCTGCCAGACTCTGACTCCGCATTTCAGCCGGGAAACGCATCAGATAAATGTCGCCGCTGTGTGATCATTGGAAATGGAGGCATTCTCAAAGGCCTGGAGCTGGGCACACTCATTGACCGTTTTGACACCATTATCAGGTTGGTAACTGACTAAAACCTACTTGGCTAAAAACGTGCATGCTGAGAATCAATATGTAAGTTTCATTTTGACTATAGTTTCAAATGTTCTGGTAGTAATCTAATTATCATCACCAACACTTCCCACCTTGTGTCCCCCAAAGTCATGTGACTCATTCATTTATATTAGAAATGAATGACGAGGTTTCTCTCTCATTCAGGCTGAACAGTGGCCCTCTTGGAGAGTTCAGTGTTGACGTTGGAAGTCGAACCAGCATCAGGATGAGTTACCCAGAGGGCACACCGCTCCACTGGGTCGACACAGACCCACACACTCTGTTTGTAGCTGTGGTGTATAAAGGTGGAGACATAAGCTGGACCTCTGCTATGATCAACAAGCACACTGTGGTGAGTAGTTTGTGTCTGTGTTTATTTAGTTAAACTTATCCCACATCCAATGATAAAGCAGTTTATTCAAACATGGCTTTAGGAAAAATCATTAAGAAATATATGTTATTGGGTTTGATGTATTTTATAGGAAATTCTGTCCAGCCACACATGCAGTCCTAGATACAGTAGTCAGTACTTCTCACAAATAATTTGAATGTGGTAAATATGGACATGTTTTACTTTCTTCCACTGTTTGCTGACATACAAAGTACTTCTTTACATAGAGTTCAAACTGTAACATTGAAAAAATTTGGAAGTGGATTTGGATGTATTACCTCTTTTCAGTCAGAGCCAACTTTATGTAAATACTCTGTACTTCTGCTTTTTGTGACTGACTTGTGGCTAAACTCCCTCTCTTAGCTGGTATCCATGATCAGTAGCTTCATGAATCTAATGAGTTTGCATCATCCCCATATTGTTCTCTCTCTATCTATCTATCTATCTATCTATCTATCTATCTATCTATCTATCTATATATATATATATATATATATATATATATATATATTGTATTATGTTGTATTATATTATATACACATTTTAACGATGCCACTACAGAAGGAAGTCTTTGTGTGATTAAGATTCAAAGCTGTTCTGTTGTCTTGAGAAAGAGCTGTCACTATCTACGATCAGAGTTGGACTCGTGTCCTTTGTGTTGCAGCCTCTGTGGGACTGGCTCTTTTTCTGGCAGAAGGTTCCGGATCAAATTCCTCTTGAGGCCCACAGGTTCAGACTTCTAAACCCCAAAGTCATCAGAGAGACCGCACTGGATCTACTAAAATACCCTCCACCCACAAGACGCCTGTGGGGCAAGGACAAGGTAATAGATGCTTCTGTCGCTGTCTGTCTGTCTGTTCTTATAGCCACTGTAGACTACTGAATCAACACAATGTCAAATACAGTCTGTTCTGTTTAGTAGACACTTTTTATCCAGGTAGTTTCCACTTGCACATTAAATAATATAAGAAAATTGCTTGAACACCATTCAAAATCTCAGCTTCCGGCTGCTGCTGCTCATGTTACTAACTGCTCCTTTTACCTCCATATTTTCATAGAGGAATAAACAGAGCCTTGAACCTGCTTTCTTTGTGGAGAAATGTAAACTCTTTAACTGGCTTGTTTATATTTATAAACCATCTTATTACTATCACCTGCTTGTAGTTAGATAAATACAATTTGGAATTGTTTTAATATGTTTTGTTGTGAAAATATTTGGATTTAAGCCTAACTTCATAATAAGTAGTTTTAATTTTATGACCTATCCAAGCTGGATAACCAGGAATCTGATCCGATGACATGGCTGTTGGCAGAATACCTATAATTATTCCAAAAGAGCCAATCGGCTTGCTGATGGTCCTGTTTGCTCATGTAGATACATCTTGAACTCTGTGGCACTACTTCTCTTTTTAAACAACAAATGTTTTCAAACATCACTTGAACCCAAAGTGGCGACCTACTTTAAACTAGGTCCTCTTTCACAGGGAGCAAGTTGCAGAAAAAGCTTTAAGCAGTACCAACAGCAAGAGCATATTTTTACTGAGCAGCCCCTCATTTATACATTGTCTAGTGTGCAGTGTGGTTATATTGCCCTTTCTTATATTTAAACAGTTTTCCCTTATGTAATGCAATTTAAACTGCCAGAAGCATGTTATTTTAAATGAGTTAATGTGTCATGTGATATAAACAGGGTTCCCGCGGGGTCTTAAAAAGTCTTAAAAGCATTGAATTTATGAATTTGGAAATAATACCTTAAAAAGACTTGAAAAAGTCTTGAATTTTGATATCTGGGTCTTAAATTTTGTGCTGTATGAAACTTCTCCATATCGCATTTCTCGTCAAAAGTTTAATTTGTCAACCACTATTATTTTGATCAACTAACATAAATAAAGAGCGGCGGAACCATAGACTGTATGGGCGGAACCAATAATTACGAACGCAACGCAGCCCCGGAGAAATTGCTCAGAGCACGTCACTGAAGAACTCCCTGGCTGTGTCCGAAATCACTCACTACTCCCTATATAGTGCACTATGTTGGACTCCCTATGTAGTGAGTAGGGAATGAGTGGGTGATTTCGGACACAGCCCCTCCATCACCGCCGTGTTTCCTCCAGCTAACGTTTGCCAGCCAGTTGCTCCTGCTGCCGCTCCTGCTATGACCGCAGCTAATGTTAGGGGCCGTCCAGACGGCTGCAACCGATCTTTTTTTCCTCCGTCTTCCTCCTCAGCATCAAGAATATTTGAGTCCGCAGAGATCCACTGAAAACGACCGAAAACGCTGTAGTTCATATTCCAGGCCTATAGGTGGCGCTTGACATTCACCAAAAACGGAGAAGAAGACACGGAGCATGCGCAGAAAGCTTGCGCGCTGTAAACAGACAGTAGACGGAGAAACCAAACACAACAAGAAGAAGATGAAAATGGCTAGTACAAGGAAACCAGAATCGTTTGTGTGGACCGGAAATGAGGTCGAACTGCTGCTGCGACTCACACTCAACTAGCATGTAGTCCGCCGTTGTTGTTGTTATGAGATGTCGTGGGGTTCAGAGGTCGGAGGCTAGAGGTTGAGGGGTGGGGCGATGGCGTCATCGTTTCGGAAAGTATGTGGATTCGCCGTCCGCATGAAAACGGGAGGGCTGTGTTTTCGGATTTTTCCACCCTGAGACCCGATGTCAAAAAAGTGCATTTTCAGGATCCGTGTGGATGGTCGGCCAAAATGATGCAATACATGTGCGTTTTCGCAAAAGAGCGTTTTCGTCGGAAAGCAGAGGTGTTGTGCACTCTTCACACCATTGCCAAACACCAGTCCTACAATGGAAACAAGGGTAATAGTTGATGGGGCGCGTGGTGACACCCCCTCATCCCTTACATACCCACAGATTTCTTTATTTCTTTATTTATTTTATTTAACCAGTAAATCACATTAAGTCATCTCTTTTGAGTACTGTGAACGTCTTTTGTTTGTTGAATAAATGAACACCCTGAAATTCAAGGATTTCATTCTTCTTTGCCGGTAGGGCTGTGAAATAGGCCGAGAAATAGGTATTAATTTTTGATATGAATGGTCTTAAAAAGGTCTTAAAAAGTCTTAAATTTCACTTGAAGAAACCTGTAGGAACCCTGTTTAAAGCTGGTGTGAGCTTCTATCTTGAAAAGTCAGTAACAATCACTCAATATAATGTATACATAATTATTTTCATGAAGTATCTGCACTAATCAGAATACAACTCGGGTTTATTGGCCAAGTATATGCACACATGTGAGGACAGATGTACTGACACAGGCCCAGTGGAAATGGAGATAGTAATAGACTATGTTATGTTAACAAAGGCAAGTAAAAATAAAGAAAGCTATTATGTACGTACAAGTAGGTGACAAAAACAGATGTACATAGAAATATCAAATCTGACAATAACCAGCATACAACGGCTGTATACAGGGAAGTGTCTCAGTGATCTGTGATATCCTTTATATTTAGGAAATGCAGTAATTAGAGCAGCACTTGGAGTTTACTTTTAAGGAATGTAAAAAAAAAAAAAGTAGAAGCCACAAAGGATTTCAGAAAATAAAACTATTATTGATGGCGGTTTGCTGGAACAGAAGTAGTAACTAAACAGATTTGAGTCAAGAATGCAAAGAAACTATGGCTAATTAAAGATGATGACAATATTGTTGTTCTCCTTAATTACGTTTTGTGTCTTTGTTATTTTGTCTGCAGAATGTTCCTACTATTGGTGTCTCTGCCCTGGATTTAGCCAGTCTGCTGTGTGATGAAGTCAGTCTGGCAGGCTTTGGCTACAACCTCACCCAGCAGTGGGCGCCACTGCACTACTATGACAACCTGCCCATGAGCGCCATGCTGCAGGAGACAATGCACAATGTGGACAGAGAGACTGCATTCCTAAAGAGCCTAGTCACAGAGGGGGCAATCACAGACCTAACAGGGGGGATTCACTGCTCCTTCTGCTGACCCTGCGATATCTGACTATAAAGCACTTCAACCTGTTTGTTGTGAAGTGCTTTTTAAGAAGAAATTAAATACTGTGTGAAAATACTGTGTAGATCTGCAATAGCTTGACCAAATGACTTACAAACCAGGTGAGAGGTAAACTTGACCTAAGACTGAAAGAAATTTAGTCTAAAAATCTGTCAAAATTGTCACAAAGTGCTTCTTGAAAGAAACAAAAACAAAGTAATAATAGTACCTGCTGCGCTAGTCTTTCAGTTTTTTATATTTTAAGGGTTCCTCTGTTAGAAAATCATATATTTCTAATGATTCAGATTCATACCAGCATTGCAGACGAGTAGTTATCCTGATGTTCACTATGTTGCGGTTATTTTAAACATCAAAACATATGCACCCCAAAAACTATGTAACCACTACTGAATTTAGGACTACTTCAGCTTGTAGTACTATAACGTCTTACCGGTATCATCATACCTATACTAGTAGTAAGAGTTCAAATGGTGGTATTTTTTTATTTTTTTTATTTTACTTTTAAATTAAATCACAGTTAAAATTATGTTCAATGCATTTTGTGTGTTTGCACTGGAATAAATATGTCTGTATTCAAAGTTAAACAGGAATGTGAAAACTATTTGGGAAAAAAATGGATTGATCTGCATCAGTCCAAGATATCTCCAAGGACGTTTTTGAAGCAGGCTTCAAATGGTTAAAACATCTGAAAACATATTTCGTCACTTGTGTTTTTACATTTTAAAAGGTGTTGCAGAAGATGGTAACAACAGGAGATTGTGAAATGCTAGGTTTATCTGCACATTTTAGCATTCCACTGTAGATAAGCATTCTTATTCAGTTCTGTCTGTGGTTTTGGTGCAAGCATTTTTTATGCTGCTCCGCAAGAGTTCTGATTTTGTTTTTTATACACGTTATCTTATTTACTGTTTAGTCTCTCAGAATGGCTGGCCTGTGAAAAAGAGTAACTAGATGTTCAAGTCTTATTTTACTGTAATTTTGTTAGACCTTATTAAAATGCACATATGATGGAAATAAATACATGACAGTGAGTAAATAAGTTTGGTATTTTCATGCAATGATTTTTCATTTTATTTCAAAGTTATGTTTCATAATTAAGATGTCAGGATTTACATTTCCTATTTATATCCATTTAAAAACACATCTAGATAAAACTATAATCTACATTAATGCACATGCCAGGGCTACAGCTACTATTGCTGTCATCTAGCAGGTGTAGCTGTCAAGCTTCACATTTAAGAAGCAAAATGTTTTTTTTTTAACAAGTCAGTCAGTACATCGTTATTTAACATATGGTAGTAATGTGACTCAAGACATTTGGTCTAAGTCCCAAGTCTATATTTCTAGGACAAGTCAGGTCAAGTGAAGTATTTAGTTAAGGCAGGTCAAGTTACTTTTCCCTCAAGGAACTACAGTCTTATCTGCAGTATTTAGTCTTCGTAAAGAAAAAAGACACGGTATTATGACCTTTCCAGTTGTATCCAATATCGTCCCTTTAATCTAACCTTTTCAAAAATTTATTGAATCTGAATTAAAAATGTATCAGTGAAATAAATGTAATCTAACAAAAAAGAAATTAAACAAATTGAAAACCTTAGAGGAACATAGACAAGTCATTTCAGGAATTATGTCTCAAGTTTAGACAACCCACAAGTCTAACTTCCAAATTTAGTCTTCAGTCATTTATTTTCTGTCAGGTCAAGTTCCCACAGTCCCCACGATTGCCAACATCTCTTAACAAATGTTAACCACTTTTACTGGAAAATATGTCAGTTCTTTCTGTCAGATGAAGTGAAATGTGCCACAAGCACATTGCATATACAAGTCATGCATATGCATAAAAGGAGTGTGCAGAGGCCAGGACACACCAGGTTCCATATTAATACTTGCTACTCAACCTAACCCAGCAAGAGTTGCCTCCTGTCTTGCTGATTGCAGCAATCCATGTAGAGTTTTCAGCTAAAAACAATGATTAAATTCAATCTATTGTGAAACTGTTAATGTATGATAAGATTGAAGGTACAGAGCCAAGCCATGCCTCTTTCCAACCTTTTACTACTAACGCCACTGGGAACGGAGATCAGGCAGTTCCCCTTCAAAATAAGGTGTAAAAATATGTTAAAATTATTACACCATCAAAAGACAATCTGAAATTACTGCTACAGTATTTTATCATAATTCAGAAATATTACCAATTAAACATGTAACGCACCTATACTAGTTTACCATTTAGCCCTGTCATCTTTTTTTCAGCATAAAGCTGTGTAAACGCATTGGGTTTTATTTTGAAAGTTTTAACCGGAAGTTGAAGTTTTTAACTCCACAATTAGTTGCGCGTGGTGAAGAAGACGAAGCCGGGAGCTCTGCTGCTAACAGGTGAAGTGCCTCTGACAAGTTAATGTTTGTCGGCTTATTGAGTAGACATAAATGATAATTTGTTGAGTAGTTGTTCTGCTGTATGCTGAACACAAATGTAAACATGCAACATTTCATTTCATGCAGTATTATTGAAATTTAGGAGCATCCCGAACAAATATCCGTCAGTTTAACGGTAACTTGTTAATGCTAAAACATGAGTACGCGTGACTGAAAAAAACGACTTATCCGTCTTGGTTTTGTTACACGAACTATTTAAACTCAGCCTTCACCTTCAGAAAGATCCTATATGACTGCTTCATAAACACTGACCACACTTCATTAATGTTTCTCGCACACAAAGTGTTCATACACCTCACTACACCGCAGAGTCTGCACGGTTAACTCGTTGTAACGTTAGTTTTTAGCTGATAGTTGACATGTAGCTGTTAGAGATGCATAGTGCAGCCCGGGGGTAACTGTTTATGCGTCGAAATGGCTCCTGTCGAATTTAAAGAATTCTTGAGGAGTTTTTCTTCAATTTACAGAAAACTCGAGCTTTAAATTTATGGATGGAGTTTGCGGCTTGGTTCTTTATGGTAACTATTTCATGAATGATCTTTTTAAGTCCAGACACTGGTCGAAGTCCGACCAAGTTAAATGCAGCAGTTTGGTCTGGTTCGGATTTAAATTTGCTGGTGATATGTTGCAGATTAATTCAGGGTTTGGCATAGACTTGGATTCTGGTGTGTGTGTGTGTGTGTGTGTGTGTGTGTGTGTGTGTGTGTGTGTGTGTGTGTGTGTGTGTGTGTGTGGTATTAATGCATGATAAAAACAGTTTATTTTTCTGTGGAAACCTGTGTGCATAGATAACGTCAGACAGGTGGACACAGAATGTTAACGTCCGCTAGAAGGGGGTCTAATGGCACAATGCAGGTTTTGAGGTGAAAGGTGACTCGTCTCTGATTGGCTGAAATCCATGAACCCACTTTACTTTCATTGGTTCCTTGGCACGCTTCCCCCTACATAGTAGACTCTCTGCCCCGCCCCCCTCTCTCCCTGGTGGCGCTCGTTCTGCTTACTCAACATGCATGCAGTGATGTATGACAGGAGAGCCTGCGTTCGGTTCTAAGGGGTCCTAAGCCAAAAGTTACCACTGATGACTCTTAGAAACTTATCATATGTAAGATAATATTAGTTTGAATAGTAACTTTAGTTATCCTAAAAATGTAATGACGTAAAAAAAAATGTCTATGAATTGTAGTCGTATAGAAGCATAAAATGGAAGTGCAAATACTCGAGTAAATTTACATAGTTACTTTCCACCATTATGTATTAGTTATGTTGCTGTATTAAGAATAGTTCAGAATTCTTAATCGACATTCCCATATTGCGATCAAGAGTCAGAAGGAAACTTGATTTTTGGGTTATCAGACTCTTGTGACAAAGATATGTAATGGAGGCAGGATATTTTAGACTTTAACAATAGATTTTACTATTCAAAATGACATCAGTGCACATAAACTGAAATTTGGAATTTAATAAGTATAAATGATCCCAAACCTTATTTTTGCCTTTTATATTGTAAAAAAACAAAACAAAAAAAATACATGGATATACGTATATGTCATTACTGATATATCTCTAGTAGGCCAATATCAGCCAATTATATTGGCCAATCGTTACATTACTCAGGCTCTACAAAGCACTGAGTGAACATTAACATAATATTTACTTATTTCAAACACTGTTCAAAGGATACATGTTGATATTCTGCAATCAGCATACAGTAAAAGAGAATACTACTTAATGTAAGACCTCTCTCTGTCTCTCTCTCCCTCTTTCACACACACACACACACACACACACACACACACACACACACACACACACACACACACACACACACACACACACACACAGGCACACGGACAGTCCCAGAAACCAACCAGTATTCCTGTACTATAATACCCTATTTTAGCACATTTAAGTCCATCTACCATGTTGGCATTATATTACTTGAAATATTAAATGTAATAAAACTATATTTTAACACTCCAAATTTCAGGGATGAGCGAAGAGACAGTGGCCAGGAAAAAGGCTCTCGTTTCAGTTTTTAATGTGCTTCAGACGCAGTCAGCCCATAAAGTAAATGCAACAGAAAATGTCAATCTTGTTTTATCCTTACTCACTCACTCACTCACTCACTCACTCACTCACTCACTCACTCACTCACTAAACTGGTGAAGATAACATATGCTATCACTGACTGATAGACCTCAGCTCAGATATATGTGTGATACAACAGCCTTTGCTTGAAACAAATGGACTTTTCTCTCATTTCTATTGCAAGGATTTGCTGCTTTTTGTCTTTTCTGAATATCTTTGGGTTTTTGACATGTTGGTCAGACACTATCTTCGTATTTAGGAAATACTAACAATGGGCATTTTTCAGGATTTTTGAAATATTGTATTAATCATTAGTTAATGGGCTCTTGTAAACACAGTCCCAGTTTCAGAGACCTGACTCAATAGGATTGCCTTTCTCTCTATTCGGCAGTTTTTTCTTCATCAGCCTTTATCTGTCTTTGTCTAATCTCAGCAGACCACACAGGGTTCATAGGTCACTGGGGGAAAGGTGAGACCACCGAGCAACTGCTTGAACTTGTTATCAAGGCACTTATCCAGAGAGTCATGTTTCTATTCATGTTTAATAGTATCTACAGTAGGCAGATGATACAGATGTGCAAGACAAATGGGGTGTGTTATTACACAATGCAGATTTGTGGTTTTATATATGTTTTATATTTAATTGTACTTTGCAACAGCAGTTAGAGAAATCACAATGATGTGATCGCCAAACGTTTACTATTTCATTGATGTTATGCATGGATAAGTGCATTGATGAATTCTTTGCGCCGATCAGACTCACTGTCTTGCCACAACCAGCCAATCAGAGCTCTGCCTGCCTGGAGCCAGTCTGAACTTTACTTGGTAGATTAGCAGGGGTTGTATATTACCTTGTAACTGAATCAGTGAGTGTTGTGTGCCAGCTGTATTTCAGTGTGTGCTCTTCAGGGTGTGTGGTTGCTGTAGCAGCAGTAACAACAGCAGGGTCGCTGTTGGGTGTTCAGTCAAGAAAGGAGAGTCACAATCCCACCTGGCTGCTTTCTGTTACAGGTGAGTCAGTGGGGAGCAATTCGGTATGAATAGAAAAGTACAAACCTACAGATCCTGGGCCTTGAGCTAGACAAACTATTGCAGCTTAGAAGTTGACTCTATGTTTGTCAGTAACCTTTTGAAGCATATTTATGGTAAACTTGCAATTATTATTCTTTGTGACTGCAGAATGAGACTGTGTATCGTTTAAGATTTTGGATATAGTTATGTTGTTGTTTGACACAAGTGTTGTCTTTTCTGTTTTTAAAGGCTGCATTACAGTAAAATTATTTAATTTTCTGAACATACCAGACTACCTCCGCCAAGGGTGTCATGTTTTCGCCCATGTCCGCTTGTTGGCTGGTTGGTTGGTTGGTTGGTCAGCAGGCTTACACAATTGCTGATTCCACAAAACGGGGAGGGATGATGGGTCTCAGCCCAGAATAGACCCCATTAACTTTGGGTGCAGATCCGGATAAAGCAATTTTCTGAACTTACCAGGCTTCTCTACTTGTTCTAATACTTATCTTTACATCCACATTACTAATAATTGTTTATCATAAATGTCATTGTGATAATATTTTTACCAATGTTCATCTCTATAATATTGTCGCAATATCAATGTGAAGGTGTTTAATTATCAAAATTATTGTGATATTTAACTTAATATTTATATATTTAACCCTTAATCAGCACTATTATTGAATGGGTTGTGTCCTGGGCCAAGCCTGAGACCCATCCTTCATCCAAGTTTCCTGGAAATCCATACAGTAGTTTTTGTGTAAACCAATCAACAAACACACATGCTGTCTTGTCTTCATGAAGCTATATCATTGCCAGCAATCAACATTTTTATTGTAAACTTAAATTCAGTGAGAATCTACTAAGTTACTCCATGATTTTTATCTCGAAACATTCATCAGAGGTTAGAGGTGTGAATCTTCATTTGCCTCACGATTCAAATGCAAGTGTATGGTATCCTCAGTGACCTATATATTACTGCACATAGCTACTTTTCTTAATTTAAATACCATCTTTTCAATACATAAATATTACAAAAACAAAACATTTATCCATTTGCAGTGCCTTACGTGTTTGTTGTAATCTACAGTGATATTGTTTTCACATGGCAGCTTTAAGATTAGGCATTTATTAACTCTGCTGCACACACCTCTCTCAGAGTTGGATGGCAGAGTTGACAGCATCTCCTCAGATCTTGGCTTATTAGCTGGGCTTGAGGCTACAATATGATGTGTTTCCTATTTTTTTTTTCATCGCAGTGTTACAATGTGACTCTATTTTTGAACTGTGGCCGGACAATCACCAATCAGCATGAACTGCAGATTCTCGATTATGCTCTGTCTCTGCATCGATGCAGAATCTTTCACGTCCACATCGCAATGCATATTACAATTGAGAAATTTCTACACCTCTAATTGTCATTATTGAATATTTATTATTTATTCCAACAAATTGGAGAATGATGCTAAAGAGGTAGTTTACTTGCCAGGTATGATGAATTTATTTTGTATTCTGTTCTTATTTTGTGTTAAAAGAGGAGGGTCAGTACGACTTGGTATAGATATGATCAGTGCCAGTTCAGTTTGTTGTGTCAACCTGTAATCTGGGCCTAAGGTCACTGTCTTCATCCTCAGGGTTCACATAGAGGTGGACCTTTCCCTGTGTTCTCACCTAAATACCCCAGACTATGTTACTAATCTGTTTATTCTTAAACAGCTCTTCTAGTCTGCCAGTGTGTGTGTGTGGGTGTGGGTGTGTGAGAGAACACTGAGACACTGAAACTTACCCCACCTGGGGAACAAAAACACATGCACACCAACTTGGGAACCTGGAACACCTTCTAAACTTGAATGTGTTAAATAGATGATATATGATCTAATTATATTATGATTTGAGCCACAGGTCCACAGTAGTATTATCACTACAACTGTGTTTGACATTAAGCCAAGTTTTGCCCCTAGATTAGGCTTGAGTGAGCCATAGATTCAGTTGACTCAGATGACATAGACTTGCATTTAAATCTTTGTTGTCAGAACTCAAACACTAAGCTAAAAGGGTCGAAATCGCTTTAAAAAATGTATTGCTTGAACTATACATAATAAATGGATTTGGCAGAGGCTGGCCTTTTTGATCTTTCGATTTCCTTTGAACTGTCAGACCATGGCATGCCATAAAGTCCTTTTGATGCTTTGGGTTGGCATCTCAGGTTGGACGCAAACCCAAACTGTTAATGACTCAACAATCAACCATATTTATCCAGGAATTTTCATTTCTGTTGCTTTTTGATGAGAAGTGGAAACTTACATGAGCACAATTTTCTGCTAAATGTTTTGGTCATTTTATGTGACAGATTTCCAAATTTCTGTTTTTGTCCATGCTTTCCCCACCAGACTGCTAACAGGCAGAACATGTTTACTTCTATAAATAATAAGCAGCATTTTGGACCAAACCATACAGACATAGTCCTGATGAAGCATGTTTACTAAGTTGTTGAATCTTTTACTGTTAATAATGAGGGAGAATGTGTTTTCTTCAAACTTAAACTTTGATTGTTGCTTATTTAGTGTTTAGTAGTATGTAGAGTAATACTTGGATGTGAAAGTTATCAAAGAGCTTAAGAATCAGATTTTTGCAGTATTTCTTCTGGAGGTAATTCTAGTGCTAAGTGTATCTATTCATTGTACTGGGTTAGCAACATAAGTAAATAGATAATCAGCAGATAAACGTGAGATTATTTGCATAGACAGATCCCATAAGGGACAAGTGAGAGAGTGGGAACATGTCATGGTCCCCAGAGGACAAACCCTACTCACTTTCGTATTGTCTTTTTCTCTCTCCTATTACCCTTGTTTCCACATTCAGCATGTTAGCATGCTGATGTTCAAGGTAAAAATTATAGATTTTGTTCCAATTTTCATTTTGAAATAGTGGTAGGAAAAACACAAACATGAGGACTGTGGTTAGTTTGTGGTCAAGAGTAACAAACCTACCAAAGATGATATTATTATACTTCCTGAAAATTAAACAAAGCTGTCCTCTTTTGCTTTCACTAGGTCCCCTCCTGGCCAGCATCCCTCCACACACTCCTTGTAATACACACACTTTTAACCTCACCTCAGGGCCACAACGTTCATTACCACTCCACCCACACAAGCAAACAGGTGCACTTGCCACAAACGCACACTCTCTTCTTGCCTTTTTTACCTCGCTGGCAGCAACATGCTGAGCCAGGAGTTCATTCAGAAGTTGAGGTTGCCAGATATAGAGGATGTCAGCCAGTACATCAGGGGCATCTCCACCCCCATGTTAGTTAGCATGGGGGCGGTGGCTGCCGCGACAACCTACTACATGGCAACACGACCCAAGGCCCTCCCACCAGCCTGCGACCTTCGAATGCAGTCAGTCGAGGTTCAGGTAAGTTTAAGGGCAAAGTCTGTCTCAGAGTCAGGTGTCCACTGAAAACTAAATCTTATAAATGCATTTTTGTGACAGTATCCATTTACACTTCCTATTCAAAGATATCATGCAGCTTTTTGTGTATTTGGTCAAATATGTGTTAAAAGATAACCTAGAAAAATGGTGATAATTGTGTCTGAAGTCCATTCGCTCATTAAATGCTGTACCAGAGCCTACGTACAGTGTTTTCATCAATATTCATATAAAAACACACAGATTTCAAAAATTGGAAAAATGTTGAATATTGGTTCCAGTATAAAATGTATAAATACATTTAAATATATAGTGTAATTTACTTGTACTTGTACTTTTACATACTACTTTTACAATCAGATATTTTGAGATTTACTCAAGTGCTATTCGTATGGATAACTTTCACTTTTAACTAATAGTTAGAGCTGCACTAACGATTATTTTCACTATTGATAAATCTTATACAGTATCTTTAATTTTACTCATGTATGACTTTAAGGTACTTTTTACAACACTAGGAAGTACATAAAAAGTATGACATAAAATATAAAAGAATGGACTTTATGATAGAAGCAGACTGAAACTAGTGTTGGAATTACTCTATAACCAGCTTTTATTTGTTTTATCAGGGTGGAGAATTGGCACGTCAGTCAGTTTTACTCAATAGAGATGGAGATCACTTGACCTATTTCTACGATGATGCCAGAACAATGTATGAGTTCCTCCTCAGAGGGGCCCGAGTCTCCAGTGAGTCAAAAATGGATCAATGTTTTATGTCTTTGAGTGGGTACACAGAGTTACTCAAGAGCCTGAGATCGAAAATTCCACTACAGTAAACTAAAGCTCATCCTGCCGAGTAACTCATAACATTACTTTTCCTTTAACAGTACATTCACTGGGATCCTTTTTGCTAATGTAGTTTGCTTTAAATTATTGGAGCTTAAATTTTTCCCCATACTTTACAGAACAGTGTTAGCTCAGGGTTTGAGTCAACAGTCTCCCTTGTTACACTATTAACACGACAGTATTACTTCTGCCTAGACACTGTTGTTTGTGTGATTTCGAAAAAACAAGTCTTGTCAGCAGCAGAATGTACATTGTATTAAGATATTAAGAGCGCTGTTTACTCAATAATTTTTTTTTTTCTCTCTTAATGTAACTCCTTCCCGTGTCGCTTTCCTTATATCCTTGAGATAACGGTCCCTGTCTGGGCTCCAGGAAACCAAAACAGCCCTATGAATGGATGTCCTACAGCGAGGTGAGAGTCACCTTATAGAAACCTTATGGCCTTTCGTTGGACACAGTTGTAGACAGACACACACACACACACACACACACACACACACACACACACACACTCAGAGTGGATTAAAAGGTAGAATATCTCTGTCTCTGCTGCTATCAAAATAATCTGTCTGTTTTTAAACCCTGTAAATTCATGGAAGAGAGTAGTTTAAAACCTCTACATATTTAATCTTGGCCATTCCGTTTATTATGGCAATTAACTTTATTATTTCCATTTCCTTTTGATGTTTCAGTAAGAACTTCATAATGAGGTGTTGGTAACATTAAAGTTAACATAATATATTTCTTTCTCATTACTATACTATGTGAACAGGGAGGAAATTCAGAACTTAAATTCAGCTTGAACACTGTAGGTAAAATATTAATGAAACATTCCAGTCTCACCTGATCGACCATATTGTGCTCTTGTTTGTCATTTACTGATTAAACCAGGTAACAGCTGTAAATCTGGCCACTAGTGACATTTTAACTGTGATAAGTAACAGTGCATGTGATTGTTGGGTATGACTACGATACTGAAAAGAAACACTTGATTTCCTGTGTGTGTTTGTGTGTCTGTCTGTGTTAGGTAATTGAGCGAACAGAAAATCTGGGTTCAGCTTTTCTCCACAAAGGACACTCCAAGACCACCGACTCCCACATTGGCATCTTCTCTCAGAACAGACCTGAGGTACAGACATGCCCCTTTTACTCCTTTTCTGACTCATAACTCAGTCAAATCTGAACATAGAGACAAACTTGCATGTTTTTAGATCCACTGTGAAACACACTTTCTGAGGATATCTCTGATGGCCATTGCTATTAAACATCCCAAAATCTGCTTAGAAATCAGAGAAAAAAAGACACCTCATAGCTTCAGACCCTGTCTGAATCATCATGATTTTTACATTTTTTCAGTATCGAGAGTTTTCCAGCAATAGTTATCTGCACAACCATGGGTACATCGCTAATAGGAAATGCTAAGAGCCTATTTGGTCTACTTTATGGTGCCAATTTGCCAAGATGTAAACAAATATAGGCTAGGAAAAACTAGGCTCAAATGTGGCCTTCAGTAAAATCACTAATAGTGTTCTTAAACTTCCTGTGTACATCCCTTGAAGCATTATGGGAACTTAAGTCTCAGAACTTGGAGCATAATTGTCCTCTAAACAGAAGTAGGACAAAGAATAGAAACAGTAGTGTTGTAAGTGTTTTCTTTTTCTCAGTTTGCTCTATTGGTGTATTTTTTTTTACATTTGGGCTCATTATGTCACATTATTTATCTGGTATTGCTACTCAGTTCATTGATCATCCTTTAATGCTTTTTCATGTGTGTTTGTGTGTGTAGTGGACCATTGTTGAGATGGCATGTTATACCTATTCTCTGGTGTCAGTCCCTCTGTACGACACACTGGGAACAGAGGCCATCAGTTATATTGTGGAGAAAGGTAAACCCCAGCACCAACATGAATATCTACACTTCAGTGTTTTTGTTAGAGAACTGAGGGCGACCTGATCCGTCCGTTTGTTTCTGCAGCTTCCATCTCGACCATTGTGTGTGACGTGGTAGAGAAGGTCAACCTGGTGCTGGACTGTGTGAAGGACAAGGAGCACACTGTGAAAATCATCGTTCTAATGGAGACCCCGAGTGCCGACCTTGTCAGCAGGGGGCAACAGGCTGGTATCCACATCCTCAGTCTGCAGGAGATGGAGGTTATTTGGTCTTTATTCATTTATCATTTCTTTGCTTTATTTATTGTTCTTTCTTTCTCTTGTTTTCTCTTGTTCGTGCTTTCCCTTTTTGCCACCTCGTCTTGTTCTTACCCTGTTTTGTTTTTTGCTTGTTGGCAATTTTTTAAATTTCCTTTTTGTTTGTTTTCTTGTTGTATTGGCTTCACTCTAAATGTCCTTGTTTTATTTAGATTTTCTTGATTGCTCTGTTTTCTGCTTTCATGCCAGTGTCTTTCTCACTCCATCCATAATTACTTCATTAATGTTCCTCTCTTGTTGTCTAGGCTATTGGGAAGGCCAGCCATCACCAACCAGTGGTAAGTAGCTCCTTACCAGTCAATACTTAAAATAATGATAATGTTGTCAGTGTTGTGGCACTGCTTGAATGTTGTCACCCCCATCCTTCCAGCCTCCACAACCTGAGGACATGGCTGTTATCTGCTTTACAAGTGGAACAACAGGTGACACACACACACACACACACACACACACACACACACACACACACACACAGGTCACCTTATCTTTAGTGTTAAAGTAGTAGTAAGGTAGTCTTGATTACTCATGAAATCAGACTGGGTGCCATATTTATTTGTGTGTGTGTGTGTGTGTGTGTGTGTGTGTGTCTGTGTGTGTGTGTGTGTGTGTGTGTGTGTGTGCTTGCTTTCAGGAAACCCGAAGGGAGCTATGCTGACTCATGGGAATATTGTGTCCAACTGCTCAGCCTTCATTAGAGTGACAGAGGTGAGGTACTGATTTAATACTTCATCTCCTACCCTCCTCTGTCTATTCCTCTTATTTTCCACATTTTTTTCTTTTCCTCCTCTACTCCTCTTTTCCTAAGTTATCACCTACCCTCCCTCTCTAGCTCCTCCTCTTCTGCTCTGCCTAGTTTCCTTCTCCAGGTCCTCCTTTCTTCCTCTTACCACCTCTTTTCTTTCTCTACCTCATCTTTTTCATCCTCTTCTTCTTTTCAGACTTCACCTCCTCCTCTACCTCTGTCTTCCTTTTATCTCCTCCCTTCATTCTTTGTCTCTTCCTCTTTTCTTGCTCTACCTGCACCCCTCCTTCTCTACTTCCTTCTCTCCTTCTCTAACTCCTCTTTTCCTTTTTAACCACCTCCTTTCCCATGTAGCACCTTTTCTCCTTCTCCACCTCACGTTCTTCCACCTCCTCCTCTACATTCTCCACCTCCTCTACATCTTCCTTTCTTCCTGCAGTTTAGCGTTTCATTTTCGAACTCCTCCTTTTTTCCTCAACCTTCTCCTCTGTCTCCTCATCGTCCCTCACTTGCATTGTTCGATCAGGAGGTGGGAGACCAGAAAGAAATTATTAAATTAAACATTTTTGGAAATATAAACATTTCACTCCTGTTTGGATGCTGCTCTGCACTGTGACCCACTACTATGGAATATTATATTTGTAATATTATAATATACATACAGGAAGTGAGCAGAGAAGAGTTTTATGCATTACATAACATTTCATTGAACAAGAGATAACTGAACTGAATGAACAAATGATCTGAAGATGTAAAATGTGTTTTCCTTTTATTTAACTTTAATTCATCCAGAGTATAACGCTATAGTTCACAATACTGTTAATATTCCTGTACTACAGTAGTAATGCTGTCATGGCTTCAGCAGATCTACTGAGGAACTAGGGCAAAGGTTAAACTAGAGATTAAAAAAGCTTCTGTTAAGTCAAGTTCAATGCCAGAATAGACAGAAAAGTAAAAACAAGAGTGAGGGAGATTAAAGCCACTTGACTGAGATTTAGCTTTATTTGTTTTTTTTATAATGATGAAGCAGAGCGACTGAAAGGAGAAAGGGTTTTCCAGCTGTTGCACTGACATTTCAATCCCTTCAATGATTCAGGATTCATAAGTACCACCATATCTCAAGAGGAAGAAATAATAATGAATTTTAATTTGTTTGAAGTGGGAGGAACTTTGGTAAACTCTTCCCTCTTCTCTCCAGTCTTGTGCTCAGACCACCTCAGGAGATGTCATGCTGTCTTTTCTACCTCTGGCCCACATGTTTGAGAGGGTGGTGGAGGTACACTTATTAACAAACTGCTATCTCCTGCCTGTCTGTGTGTTCCCCTGTCTGTCTGTCCCGTGCGCATCGCTCATGTGTGTTTGTATAACTGTGTGTCAATGTGACCCTGTCTGCATTCCTGTGTGTGTGTGTGTACACGTGTTTTAGGTTCACTGTCCAATGTGTACCAGTGACATCCATATTTCCTACCTGCCCCTGGCTCATATGTTTGAGAGAGTAGTACAGGTATTGTATATTCCCTTAGATCCCATAGTCACCCTGTAGTATTCCTACAAACCCTGTGTGTCAACAAATGTCATTATATATGAAGAAGTTTATGATGACATGTTAACTTTTCTCTTCTGACAGGGAGTGATGATAGTGCATGGAGCCAAGATTGGCTATTTTCAGGGAGATATTCGTTGGCTGTCTGATGATCTGAACACTCTGAGACCCACTGTGTTCCCTGTGGTACCGCGACTCCTGAACAGAATGCATGATAAGGTAGGTGGACACAATGATGATAGCCTTATTGACAGGAATATTAGCTATCAAAACAATCACCTGACACTGACTGCTCATATTAGCATTTTAAATTAAAGATGATACTGTTCCTTATAATTATAAGCATTGGTGTGTGTCTGCAGATCTTTGGGCAGGCCAACAGCTCTCTGAAGCGCTGGGTGCTGGGCTTCGCATTCAGGAGGAAGGAGGCAGAGATGATGAAAGGCATTGTGAGGAGAGACAGTATCTGGGATCGACTCATCTTCAGGAAGGTCCAGGTACACAGAGCCAGCACAGTTCAAACTCCTGTTACGTTACTGTGTGGTTGTTTCCTCCATGTCTTGGAGTGGGATTTTCTAGGGCTGGGTGCAATATGAAATTAAAGGAACTCACTCACAAATGAAAATTCAGCCGTTATATACTCACCCTCAAGCTGATGGAAAATTGGGGGAGGTTTGTAGTCCACAAAACATTTCTGGTGTTTCACAGCAAAACAGGGTTGCAGCATTCTCCTAAACAACTGAGGTGAATGTGGACTTGTTTTAAGACATAAAAACAGCTGAAACAAAGTGGCTTCACACAGCTCACAGAGCCTAATCTATTCCAAAGTCTCGTTATTTACACTCCTTTTTAAGGCTGAAATCTTCACTGTAGCTGCTAAGCTAAAAGCTGCACGTCAACAATGTAAACAATGTCTTTTCATATCAATTTGGTCTCAGGGCTTTTAAAACAAGTCTCCATCTACTGCAGTTGCTTAGCAGAATACTGCAAGGCTGTTTCACTGTAAAGCTCCAGAAATATGTTTTTGACTATGAAACTTACCCTGACTTTTTATCGGCATGAGGGATTTTGGGTGAACTTGTTCTTTTAATACAATTAATTAAATGTTTTTAAATGTTTTATTTATGCACAATAAATCAAATAACCCTTTGGTGAGTTAGTTGGTTAGTTACTTTTCTTTGGTTCTAGAAAAGTAGTTTTTTTGTTTTCTTACAATTTACCTCAACTTTGTATACTTGGGTGGATTTTATGTCATATGCATGGTTCCTACTGACTGTTACAGAAGGCATTGATTCATATCCTTTGAGCACACAATAAAAATACCTACATTATCATTCTCAAACAGCTTACCTGAAAGTGATACAATGTAGGATAATGTTTTTTTACTTCATTTACTTGGTATGTTGTTATGGTGTTGCTGTCAGATGACTGTAGTGTGCTGCCCTCTACAGGCCAGCCTTGGAGGTCGCGTGCGTCTTATGATAACTGGAGCTGCTCCCATCTCTCCTTCAGTCCTCACCTTCCTCAGAGCTGCACTAGGCTGCCAGGTAACATGAACAGACTCAAGTTAAGCTTAGCCCTTTTAAAAATGTTATCTGGTATCTTTTCTACCACCTTTAACTGAAACTGTGCAATGTGCTACAGTCGGCATCATCCACAATCTTCTTCTGTTCCCGATCGGCTCTACATTGCCTAACAATCAAAGCTTTTCCTCTGTCTCAGTTCTATGAAGGCTATGGACAGACAGAGTGTACAGCTGGATGCACCACGACCATGCCTGGGGACTGGAGTGCCGGTAATGAATAACAAAGCTGCTCGACTTAAAAATGTGAAATGATGTTTTGTCTAAAGTGATGGATGAACTAAACTTTACCTCATGTTGACAGGCCACGTTGGAGCTCCTCTGCCCTGTAACTCAATCAAACTTGTGGATGTGTCTGAGATGAACTACCTGGCTGTAAACGGAGAGGGAGAGGTGAAACATAAACATGCATCATGTGGTTTTTATATTTCTTATAAATGCACATCATTCATAACTGACTGTGTGTGGGTTTTGGTTTCCAGGTGTGTGTGAAGGGTCCTAACGTGTTCCAGGGTTATCTGAAGGACCCAGAGAAGACTGCGGAGGCTATTGATGCAGATGGATGGCTTCACACTGGAGACATTGGAAAATGGCTTCCGGTACATCAAATTATGTTGTTTAATCTCAACCTCACTTTTTTCATTTCAATGCTACAGATATTTATTTCACCTGAAATTAATTACGTTCAGCTTGTTTCATAGCATTCTCTGTGTTTGTCAATCTGGAGGCGTTTCATAAATATGTGGACTGAAATGAATTCTGTGTATGTGTTTACAGAATGGCACCCTGAAGATTGTGGACAGGAAGAAGCACATCTTTAAGCTGGCACAAGGGGAGTACATTGCTCCTGAAAAGATTGAGAATGTCTACACGAGGAGTGATGCAGTGGCACAGGTCTACGTGCACGGAGATAGTCTACAGGTAGGTGAAGGAAATGAAGTGTGTATGTTACCTGTTTAATTGCAATCAAGCTAACCATCGGGCTCACAGTCCCTCTGACCTCTGTTCCCTTTGGTTAAACGTACTGTCTGTGTTGTGTTCATCTGCAGGCGTGTCTGGTAGCAGTGGTGGTTCCTGATCCTGACTTCCTGTCTGGCTGGACCAAGAGGACACTGGGACTTGAGGGCAGCTACCAGGAACTATGTGACAGAGCGGTAATACTTTACATAGTGTAATGACAGTACACTATGCATTCAGACTGCACACACACTGCTTCCTGTGGCCACACTGTAAATCCATTAGCCTCCTTTTGATACATGGAGGTATTTTTGCAGTTGTTATGGGGTGCATGGAAAGATAAGGAGTAGCTCACCTAATTCAAAATGTAAGAAAAAGAAATAGCTTTTTCTACATAATATGAAGGAAAACAAAGACCAACAAAAAGGAATGGATCACCATGTCTTGTATGAGGGGAACTATTGTAAAAAGTTCACAATTATGTAATGAATAGATTTAAAATAACTTATTTTTAAATTAATTCAAATAAAAACATTTTAGAACATGACAGATGGTGTTGATGACCAAAACAAACACATCTGAACTTTCTGCTAAAATTGCTTTAAACAAGAAACAGAAATCTTGGACTGAATGAAGCTTGTTGTTGGAAACCACAGCCCATTTACAGAGAGTTAATTGAAAGAGCTTATTAGCTCATTGTACTGAGCTACCTCCCTTTTTTCTGCCTGTGCAGGAAGTCAAGGCAGCCATCTTGGAAGACATGGTGCGATTGGGCAAAGAAGCAGGCCTCAAGTCCTTTGAACAGGTACAACACTCGCTCATAATTCAGTGGTCAATACCTCGAGATAGCTCTGTAAACTTCAGGTTGTTTTTACAGTTTCCCAGCCATGGGACTCTGTTGTCTGAAAGTGAAACTTTGTAATCCCCCCAACATAACCTGCCAACATGTATGTGTCCTTTAGGTGAAGGCCATCTGCATCCACACTGAGATGTTCTCAATCGAGAACAACCTGCTCACTCCAACTTTGAAGGCGAAGAGGAACGAAATGCGACAACACTTCAGATCTCAGATAGATGAACTGTACGCTGGGATCAAAATGTAGAAGGAGAGCAAAATGGAAGTACATACACAAGAGCTCTACCAACGGAAGAGAGGAGAGTACAAGCAATAGCACACAAATTGAAAGTGAAGGCACCCTCTCAGACCAAAAGGATTGTGGACCTGTTACGTCTTAATGAACATTATCTCTAGAAACAACAGGAACAGGAGGTGATGTAGCTTTTAATGGAACCTTGATTTAAAGCAGTTAGAACAAAATCAACCACCTTTAAAATCAACAACACAGAGTACAAAACCTCTGACTGTCAAGCGTAGATTTTATGCTGAATATAAATGTGTCTATTGATGAAATAGTTTTGCATGTGCTATGTACAGTACACAATCTGTGATCCTGTGATGATTCAAATCTATTTTTTTGTGATACTAGCTTCTAGAAGGGCAATTTAAAGGGAAGTATCAAAGCGCAGCTCTGTAGCATCAGATATCTCAGGACTTTAGTGACAAGAATCACACACCTTACCTCCTTACACCTGCACACAGCCTTTAACATGAAGGACAAAGACTCACTACTTCAACATGTCAGTGTCTCAAATGACAATTTCTGTCAGAGGTCATGAATTTATTTTTCTTGAGTTTGTTCAGTAGGAATTTAAAATTAACAGTGGGTAATAGGAATGTCTCTGTTGGGTCCTTAAATCTTTTCATGAATAAGCTTGAACCAGCTGAGTGAGCCATATTTTAAAAAGTCGAAACAAAGCTAGCTGTGCACAGGAAAATCGGGTACTGGAGAACAATCAGGACAAAGGGAAACTGTTTGTTTTAATTTATTTATGATCGTAATATAGGAAGAAAAGATTGTTTAAGAAATTGATTTTCTTAATTTTTTAGAAAAAAAAAAAAGAAAATGAAATCCTCTTGAATGTTTTACTGTTTTGATTTCATGGAATACTTGTGACTGTGACCTTGCCATAATTGTTTTTACTGTCATCTCAGATTTGTTTAGTAGAGAAGTTAATTAAAATCATCAAAACAGCTCTGTCATCCACTGTCTTTCATTTTGTATGGGCTTTGTGTGTTACTATTTAGCTGTGCGGTTTTATTGAGTCCTGTTATTTGTACATTCTGTATTTATGAAGCCGGGACAAATTATATCATATGATATTATTTAAGAAGGATTGTGTCCTAAACAAAACAAAACGAAACCCGAGTAGTGTCGGTGTAAATGGCTTTGAATTAATTTCATTGGTCTTTATAAATGCATTTAAAATACCTTTCCTTATTGTTCCTTTGAGCCCGTCCCAATCATAGACCTATGTATATACAGTATAGCCTATCTGTGATTTGATGATCATGTCTATGGTCCCAATACTCAAACAAACAGAACGGCGCTGAACCTATCGCTTCCCGTAGGAACGAAATTTAAGCGAATCTGCTTAGGGAATACATTTTTCACACATTTTCAGTACACATGTTTAATTTACGTAAACCGTACCCGCACTACATCAATGTGAAGTTATGTGTGATGCGTTGTACTATTTTGTCCCAAATAAACTCTCATTTTGAGCCGTGTCCTTTTTAGTTGTAAGTAGTGCACCACATTTCACCCCTGTGTATGTGGAATGGTACAGTCCCACTTCAAGCGTTTTGCGGGAAGCGGTTTGAGCTCGAGCCTGGTCTGAACTACGAGTGTTTACATACTTTTCTAAGCTGTCGATGTCCCAAATGAGGTGAGAGATATAAGCTAATTATATGCTTTAATGTAGCCAGAATATGGACCCGTAAATCTATTAAAGACACCGACTGTCGTATGTTGGTTTAGAAATGTAAAGGTGTAACGTTGCCCTGCTTGTCCTCTGTTATATGTTACGTTAGCTAATTGTAACGTTAACTTGCACATTTGAAATGAATTAGTGAAAAAAGAAAGAAAAGTAAGAAAAGCTGAATATGCTCAAAGACTGGCCAAAATGCTATCTAAGTTCGTTCACAACGGATTTGATTGGTGCTGTTCGCAACAGTCAAACTAGCTTATCTGAACAATAAAAAAAACCCAAACCTTGCCTTGGTGTTGATAGAAGCATACCAAATGATAGAAGAGCTGTTAACAACTAAAATGGCACCCGGTCACTTTTGTAACGCCATTAGCTTTGCCGTAAATTATGTACTTTTCCACATAATATTGCCACGTAACTTGATGGCTAAATATCCGACTTCTCCTGAGCAGATCTGGGTTCAGCATCAAACTCTAGCCTAGTGGCTGGAGCTGATGGGTGTGACTTCAGTGGGGACGCAGAGTCATAAGCTGTCACCTGGTGGTGCTGGTGGTGCTGGTGGCATACACATGTTGAGACTGATAATAATGAAACGTGTCCTAACTTCTCCGTTTCCACAGTACCAAAAAGGGCAGAGCAGCCAAACTGCGCAAAGAGCCACAACATGGCGCTGAGGTGAGTTGGTCGGTGGTCACTGTAGTATATAATCTATTATTTGATGAGACTGGCCCCTCCCCCTGTCAACTGTATATTCTTCTCAGCGAAACACAAGAGGAGGGAATTACCATGCAACATTCCAACGTACATGTCTAGCTTGATCTACTGTGAATTATGGAACTGGAATTTAATTGTTTTCTCTTGTGTCATAATCCAGACACAGTCACGGATAAGCAATATGGATTCTCCCAACCTGTCTGCTATAAATAAAATTAGCTTCCTGGAGGGACTGCAGCAAAATCATGGTGAGTTAACACTGTAGTGCTTTACCTTTACCCATGTCAGTGCCAGTCAAGCATAAACCATTCAAATATAACACCCTTAAAAATAATAAAATAGATAATCGGAGCCAAACACACATACTCAAACTATTTGATATAATTGGAAGGTAGAGTCATTTCTCATATGTTATTAAATCAATAAAGCACATTAATACTTTTACAAGTGGATCAATAATGCATTATGTTGTATTGTTTGTTCTTATATCTTGTGTCACTGTTTTGACAGTCAGTCTGCATTATTTTACTGCAGACATTGGCAAAAACAAACCAAAAATCTTTGCCTGTGTACATTATTTCTTTTTTATTGAATGTTTATATAGTTCACCTTGTTTCCAGAGTGTAGCAATACACCAAACCACCAATCTCGTGCTGACAATAGAACCCTTCTGTTGTTTAGATAAACCTCTGCACAGTACCGCCTTGGAGGAAGATCTAAATGTCCCAGAGGAAGAGGAAGAGCAAGAGGAACAGGTAAACAAAGGAAAAGCCAGGCGGAAGGACACTGCCGAGAAGAAGAAGAGAAGTACTGGAGGGAAGGTCAAAGCCAGGTGAGGTCAAAGGACTGTGTTTACTACTGTTACTGTCATCACTGATACCATTGTATTATGTGAATGTGAATTACATGAGAGTAAAAACAAAGCTATAAGTGATAACAGTAGCTCCCTGTAACAATTCGTAACAATTTACATGCATTAATCACTTTTTTTATCGGCCATACTGTTTGTGAGCAGATTGTAATATGACATAGAAAATGAGACTTTGGCAGTCTTCC